>OV702300.1:55553966-55681382 GCA_916181665.1 Avena sativa
CTTGGACCGGTAGTACCGGTTGGCAGTACCGCTGGCGTCTGGCAGCGACTGGTTGCTTCTGCTTCGTTTCCTCCGTCCCTTGGGTCCTTCTCTTCGTACCTGATGATGCACAGTGTATGCGTATGAAGTAACAAACCATCCAAGGGTGTGTCGAAGTCACACAAGGAAAGGAGCGAGTTAACCTTGGCTTGGAGGAGCTTAGCTCGGGCGCGAGTCATGGGTCCACTTGGGGAGCTCGTGGGAGTAGATGTAGTAGCGGTCGTAGGACGGGATGCATCAATACTCCCCTTAGCCGTTACCATAGACTCGGATTTTGTTTAGACATTAAGTTAGCCAAGATAGCAACTTCGCCAAGGCTCGAGGTTCGCAGAGGCCTCTTGTACTTCACACCTATACAGGATCCCACCTTTTCAATAAAGCTTTCATCTTAATACGCAATATCTTGATTGCAATATTAGTTCTTACTTGTTCTCGATTTCAGGTAGGAATTAAGACCCTCGCTGGTCAGGTTGATCGTGTTTCCGCAGGATCAGTAACCTCTAGGAGATTGGCCTAGCGATTGAATTGGCGCTCGTGCCCGCACGTGTAGTCGGATCGTCAAGCCCGAACTCCACCAAATCGACCATTATCATCTCATCGAAATATCGGACACCTTTGCCCTATCAAGTGGTATCAGATTCCAGGTTGCTCGGTGAGATTTTACTGTTTTTGTAGATTAGATCTGTTTTACCTAATAACCAACGAAAAAGCCAAAACCACGGTTAGAGTTTAGATCCATCCCATCACCAATCTACGCCTTGCATTATCTTTTCAGTTTTGCATTGTTGAATTTGTGTCTGCATCGTCGCGTCGAGTTGCTGGTCTTAGTGTCTCGTCCCTTAGAGTTTCGAGTTCTGATCACAGTAGTCACCGCCACACTCGCAGATCACCGCCACCATATTCCGCCGCCATACACCCAGCCACCATAAACCCTAAAACTCCGCCACCGCCTTCCTACCGCGAAACGGATACGATCACCTTTCCTGCCACAGCACGAGTCCGAGTTGAGTTATTGTTTCCTAGTTTTTATTTTTTACTTTCCTTCCTTGTTGTTTCCGTATTGAGCCAAAGTCCGTGTCGAGCTAAAAGTTCAGTCGTAAGTCCATGAGAGCAAAATAAATGCTGCTTGTACTGATTTTCAGCTCCGGGATCACTTTTCTCCATCGGCCATTATAGCGATATTTTTTTGGCGCCTGCGCGCTTTCCGGAGCATAATACAAAAATTTCGAGAATTTTTTTGGGGCTAACCTGTTTCTAGACCCCGTCGATCAGTTCTAGACACTCGCCATCATAGTAATTTTCGACACCTCGGTTCGCTTTTCAGGGTAATATATCATCATACATTGCTTGTTCTGTCGCGTCGTGACATCGTTGGTGATCTAGGCTCGCGTCTCTAGTATGGTCTAGCCTAGGGCCAGCACAGTACCGTCGTTGAGCATTCTTTCAACATTTGCATTGTTGTTTTGATAATTGCTAACCCCTTTGCTAAGCCTTCCCAGAGCTCCACAAATTTCTCCACGTGCGGTTTCTCGACTCCTGGTAATCGCTCGGTTCAATCTCTGGACCCACTGCTCCTCGTGATTGCACATCGCCTTTTCCTGCTGTTTGGTAAGAACTTGTAAGAGCTTCGTATATTGCTTGACGGATTATGCATGCCTTCCACCATATTTCCGTAGTTATAGGCATGTATACCTGTGCTTTTTAAAGGACTAACCATGACAGATACTTCGCGTAACCCTGCCACAATGACGAACCAAGAACTACATGCCCACTTCTCCGAGCTATTGGTCGGTCGCGTTGAAGATGTGGATGCACGACTAGAGGAGTTTGACACCAAGCTCACCAACGCCATGGACAAGATCGACGGACTCGAGAAATCCTTCAACGACAAGCTTGACGCTCGGTTCTAGGAGGTTTTGGACAGATTGCCGGCACCCGCACCCGCCCCATTGGCACCTCGGCATGGCGCACGGCGCATTCCGATCACGGGTCATACTGCTGGTTCAGCTGCCGCCGTACCTCAGGCGGCTATCGCTGCAGCTGAGGCACATCAGGCTTCCACCACGGCTGCTGCTGCGACATTGGGGGCAGACGACGGGTACTACTACGACCTCGACGACGACGATCTGTTTGACGCGGAGGTTGAACAACCTCCATACCCTGCTGGCCGACCCCGACATTACCACCGCAACGCTCGACCACCGGTACATGACGATGATCATGTTGCAAAGCTTAAATTAAATATTCCATCTTTTGAGGTTAAATATAATCCTGATGCATATCTTACATGGGAGATGGAAGTAGAACAACGTTTTGCATGTTTAAAATATCCTGAGAATATGTGTGTTAGTGCTGCTACATGTGAATTTACTAAATTTGCTTCCCTTTGGTGGTCTGAGTATTGTCGTTTAAATCCTACTACTATTCTTCATACTTGGACTGCTTTAAAAACTGCAATGCGTGTTTGTTTTGTGCCTCCCACTTATTAATGTGATTTACTAAAGAATCTGACATGTTTGGAACAAGGGAAAAATTCTGTAGAAGAGTATTATCAGGAATTGCAAACGGGGATGGTTCGGTGTGGTCTTGTTGAATCTACTGAACAAATGCTTGCACGTTTCTTTGGTGGATTAAACAAGGACATTCAACACATATTAGTCTATAAGGAATATAATTACATCACTCGTTTGTTTCATCTTGCTTGCAAAGCTGAACGTGAAGTGCAGGATCGCCAAACACCATGGAGGAGGACTAACAATTCTGCAGGTAGCACATCCACTTGGACATCCCGACAATCAGCGCCTCCTTCTCGTGATTCTCCACCAGCTACTACCACATCCAAGGCCACCACAAGATTTCCGTCAGCTGCTCCTCCACCGTCATCCAATGCTCCTGCTCGTAGTGCATCTTCTATGGCTTCCACGGGTAAAACAAAGGATATACAATGCCGCAAGTGCTGGGGTTTTGGTCATAATGAGAGACAGTGCACAACACAACGTGTTATGATTGGGCGTGATGATGGTCAATACGATTCAGCGAGTGACTTTGATGAAGATACATTAGCCCTTATTTCTGCTCGAGATGGAGACAATTGTGATTCTGATGAAGAGACAGAGGTAATGGGAGCTGAAGCTGCTGATCAATACAAGAGCTTAATTACACAACGTGTGTTGAGTATGCAATTGAGCAAATCTAAGCAAGATCAACGCCACAACCTGTTCCAAACACGTGGTGTCGTCAAGGAAAGAGCTATAAGGATAATCATTGATGGAGGGAGTTGTAATAATCTGGCTAGTGTTGACATGGTAGAGAAGCTTGCACTTCCAACAAGACAACACACACATTCATATTACATCCAATGGTTTTAGAGTTCTCGCAAGATCAAGGTAACAAGAACGGTACGCGTCCATTTTACTATTGGTACATATTCTGATTTTGTTGATTGTGATGTCATACCTATGCAATCTTGTTCTTTGTTACTTGGTAGACCATGGCAATTTGATAGAAAATCTGTTCATAATGGCAAAACTAATCACTATTCTCTTATGCATGATGGAAATAAAATTGGTCTAAAACCTATGACTCCCGAACAGATTTTAAAAGATGATCTTGCTAGAGCTAGTAGAGCTAAAACTGAGGAGAAAAATAAAAGTGAGAATCAAATTGTTGCTGTAGATTTTATACCACCAAAGAACACTAAATCTGATTCTACACATGCTACTGAAATTCGTTTGAAGAGTCCATGTATGCTTGCAAATAAAATTGATATTGCTGAACTAGTTGTAAACAATACTCAATGTTATGCAATTGTCTGCAAAGAGGTTTTGTTTTCATTCGAGGATATGCCTCCTTCTTTGCCACCCACTGTTGCTAACCTTTTGTAGGAATATGAGGATGTCTTTCCCGCTGAGCTGCCACCAGGACTACCTCCTATTAGAGGAATTGAGCACCAAATTGATCTAATTCCTGGTGCCACGTTGCCCAACCGCGCGCCATATAGAACCAATCCTGAGGAGACAAAGGAGATACAACGCCAAATTCAGGAACTACTCGACAGAGATCATATTCGTGAGTCCCTTAGCCCCTGTGTTGTTCCTATTATTTTGGTACCTAAGAAAGATGGTTCTTCGCGCATGTGTACTGATTGTAGAGCTATCAATAATATTACTATTCGATATCGTCATCCTATTCCACATTTAGATGACATGCTTGATGAATTGAGTGGCTCTACCATGTTTTCTAAAGTTGATTTGCGTAGTGGTTACCACCAGATTCGTATGAAATTAGGAGATGAATGGAAAACAGCATTTAAAACTAAGTTCGGTTTATATGAGTGGTTAGTAATGCCGTTTGTTTAACTAACGCACCTAGCACTTTCATGAGATTAATGAACGAAGTTTTACGTGCTTTCATTGGACGTTTTGTGGTAGTCTACTTTGATGATATTCTGATTTATAGCAAATCTTTAGAGGATCATTTGGACCATTACGTGATGTTTTCAATGCTTTACGTGATGCACGTTTGTTTGGTAACATTGAGAAGTGCACCTTTTGCACCAATCGAGTTGCGTTTCTTGGTTATGTTGTTACATCACAGGGTATTGAAGTGGATCCAGCCAAGATTGAAGCTATTGAGAATTGGCTGCAGCCCAAGACGGTCACACAAGTGAGGAGTTTTCTTGGCCTCGCTGGTTTTTATAGGCGCTTTGTCAAAGACTTTGGATCAATTGCCGCGCCACTGAATGAGCTTACCAAGAAGGATGTGCCCTTTGTTTGGGGCGATGCACAACAACAGGCCTTCGTCATATTGAAAGATAAGCTAACACATGCTCCCTTACTCCAACTTCCTGATTTTACTAAGACTTTTGAGCTTGAATGTGATGCTAGTGGAATTGGTTTGGGAGGGGTGTTATTACAAGAGGGAAAACCTGTTGCATATTTTAGCGAGAAATTGAGTGGGGCTAGTCTGAACTATTCTACTTATGATAAAGAATTATATGCGTTGGTTCGGACATTAGAAACTTGGCAACATTATCTATGGCCTAAGGAATTTGTTATTCATTCTGATCATGAATCTTTGAAGCATATTCGTAGTCAAGCTAAGTTGAATCGTCGTCATGCAAAGTGGGTTGAATGTATTGAGTCTTTTCCTTATGTTATCAAACACAAAAGGGTAAAGATAATATTATTGCTGATGCTTTGTCGCGCCGTTATGCTTTGTTATCTCAACTTGACTTCAAAATATTTGGATTAGAAACTATTAAGGAACAATATGTGCATGATGCTGAATTTAAAGATGTGTTGCAGAATTGTAGAGATGGTAGAACTTGGAACAAGTTCGTCTTCAATGATGGATTTGTGTTCCGTGCTAACAAACTATGCATTCCAGATAGTTCTGTTCGTCTTTTGTTGTTACAGGAGGCGCATGGAGGAGGATTGATGGGACACTTTGGTGTCAAGAAGACGGAGGATGTTCTTGCTGCACACTTCTTTTGGCCACGTATGCGTCGAGATGTTGAGAGATTTGTGGCATGCTGCACTACTTGTCAAAAAGCTAAGTCTCGCCTTAATCCACATGGTTTATATATGCCTCTTCCTGTTCCTAGTGTTCCTTGGGAGGATATTTCTATGGACTTTGTTTTGGGATTGCCACGAACACAGAAGGGGAGGGATAGTATTTTTGTTGTTGTGGATCGGTTTTCTAAGATGGCACACTTTATTCCTTGTCATAAAACGGATGATGCTGATATTGCTGATTTGTTCTTTCGTGAAATTGTTCGTTTGCATGGTGTGCCAAATACTATTGTCTCTGATCGTGATACTAAATTTCTTAGCCACTTTTGGAGATGTTTATGGGCTAAGTTGGGGACTAAATTGCTCTTTAGTACTACATGTCATCCCCAAACTGATGGTCAAACTGAAGTAGTAAATAGAACTTTGTCTACTATGTTGCGGGCTGTTTTAAAGAAGAACTTAAAATTGTGGGAAGAGTGTTTACCTCATATAGAATTTGCTTATAATCGTTCGTTGCATTCTACCACAAAGATGTGCCCATTTGAGATTGTGTATGGTTTTGTTCCTCGTGCACCTATTGATTTATTGCCTTTACCTTCTTCGGTGCAACATAATTTGGATGCTACACAACGCGCTGAATTGATATTAAACTTGCATAAGACTACTAAAGATAACATTGAACACATGAATGCTAAGTATAAACTTGCTGGGGATAAAGGGAGAAAGCATGTTGTGTTTGATGTTGGCGATCTTGTTTGGTTACATTTGCGTAAAGATCGTTTTCCTGATTTACGCAAGTCTAAGTTAATGCCACGTGCTGCTGGTCCCTTTAAGGTGTTAGAGAAAATAAATGGTAATGCATATAAACTTGAGTTGCCTGCAGACTTTGGTACGGTTAGTCCTACGTTTAACATTGCAGATTTGAAGCCTTACTTTGGTGAGGAAGATGAGATTGCATCGAGGACGACTTCAATTCAAGAAGGGGAGCATGATGTGGACATCCCTACTATTGATACAACTGTTGTACCTACAGCAACACACATACAAGGACCCATCACAAGATCTCGTGCCAAACAATTTAACTATCAGGTACTTTCGTTTCTTGGAACTATTCCTCACATACATGAGAATATGATGCTGCCTAAATCAGATGTATTTCTTACTCTTAGGAATGATGGACCAAGCATGGATGAGAGGGACAAGCATTGGAGCATGGCCATGCATGGAGATGGTAGCAAGCATGTGATGATCCAAGAGAAGGCCACGGATGAAGATTTCAGAACTTTGAGGCCTCCATAATGAAGAAAGAAGGCTTGGACGAAATATTCAAGATCAATACTTTACGAATTCGTCCATAGCTTAATATGGTGCTGCGACACCTTTATTTTGGGCCAGGCCCATGTAATTTTCGCAGGATTTTAATTAGCCACTTCTTAGAGTCCGTATTTGAGGGGAAAAGGACTTTTAGGGTTGGATTCGGCCACCACTTCCATGGCTGGCCGAAACCCCACCTTTTCGCCCTTAAATACTCCCCATAGCCGACCCCATAGACTCGGATTTTGTTTAGACATTAAGTTAGCCATAGTCGCAACTTCGCCAAGGCTCGAGCGTCACAGAGGCCTCTTGTACTTCGCACCTATTCAGGATCCCACCTCTTCAATAAAGCTTTCCTCTTAATCCGCAATATCTTGATTGCAATATTAGTTCTTACTTGTTCTCGATTTCAGGTAGGAATTAAGACCCTCGTTGGTCAGGCTGATCGTGTTCACGCAGGATCGATAACCTCCAGGAGATTGGCCTAGCAATTGCATTGGCGCTCGTGCTCGCACGTGTAGTCGGATCGTCAAGCTCGAACTCCACCAAATCGATTATCGCCATCTCATCGAAAGATCGGACACCTTTGCCCTATCAAAGAGTGTTTACCTCATATAGAATTTGCTTATAATCGTTCGCTGCATTCTACCACAAAGATGTGCCCATTTGAGATTGTGTATGGTTTTGTTCCTCGTGCACCTATTGATTTATTACCTTTACCTTCTTCGGTGCAACATAATTTGGATGCTACACAACGCGCTGAAATGATATTAAACTTGCATAAGACTACTAAAGATAACATTGAACATATGAATGCTAAGTATAAACTTGCTGGGGATAAAGGGAGAAAGCATGTTGTGTTTGATGTTGGCGATCTTGTTTGGTTACATTTGCGTAAAGATCGTTTTCCTGATTTACGCAAGTCTAAGTTAATGCCACGTGCTGCTGGTCCCTTTAAGGTGTTAGAGAAAATAAATGATAATGCATATAAACTTGAGTTGCCTACAGACTTTGGTACGGTTAGTCCTACGTTTAACATTGCAGATTTGAAGCCTTACTTTGGTGAGGAAGATGAGATTGCGTCGAGGACGACTTCAATTCAAGAAGGGGAGTGTGATGTGGACATCCCATCTATTGATACAACCGTTGTACCTACAGCAACACACATACAAGGACCCATCACAAGATCTCGTGCCAAACAACTTAACTATCAGGTACTTTCGTTTCTTGGAACTATTCCTCACATACAGGAGAATATGATGCTGCCTAAATCAGATATATTTCTTACTCTTAGGAATGATGGACCAAGCATGGATGAGAGGGACAAGCATTGGAGCATGGCCATGCATGGAGATGGCAGCAAGCATGTGATGATCCAAGAGAAGGCCACGAATGAAGATTTCAGAACTTTGAGGCCACCGTAATGAAGAAAGAAGGCTTGGGCGTAATATTCAAGATCAATACTTTACGAATTTGTCCATAGCTTAATATGGTGTTGCGACACCTTTATTTTGGGCCAGGCCCATGTAATTTTCGCAGGATTTTAATTAGCCACTTTTTAGAGTCCGTATTTGAGGGGAAAAGGACTTTTAGGGTTGGATTCGGCCACCACTTCCATGGCTGGCCGAAACCCCACCTTTTCGCCCTTAAATACTCCCCATAGCCGACCCCATAGAGCCGGATTTTGTTTAGACATTAAGTTAGCCATCATAGCAACTTCGCCAAGGCTCGAGCGTCGCAGAGGCCTCTTGTACTTCGCGCCTATTCAGGATCCCACCTCTTCAATAAAGCTTTCCTCTTAATCCGTAATATCTCGATTGCAATATTGGTTCTTACTTGTTCTCGATTTCAGGTAGGAATTAAGACCCTCGCTGGTCAGGCTGATCGTGTTTCCGCAGGATCGGTAACCTCCAGGAGATTGGCCTAGCGATTGCATTGGCGCTCGTGCTCGCACGTGTAGTCGGATCGTCAAGCCCGAACTCCACCAAATCGATTATCATCATCTCATCGAAAGATCGGACACCTTTGCCCTATCAACAACATTTAAAACTAAGTTCGGTTTGTATGAGTGGTTAGTGATGCCGTTTGGTTTAACTAATGCACCCAGCACTTTCATGAGATTAATGAACGAAGTTTTACGTGCTTTCATTGGACGTTTTATGGTAGTCTACTTTGATGATATTCTGATTTATAGCAAATCTTTAGAGGATCATTTGGACCATTTACGTGCTGTTTTCAATGCTTTACGTGATGCACGTTTGTTTGGTAATCTTGAGAAGTGCACCTTTTGCACCAATCGAGTTGCGTTTCTTGGCTATGTTGTTACATCACAGGGTATTGAAGTGGATCCAGCCAAGATTGAAGCTATTGAGAATTGGCCGCAGCCCAAGACGGTCACACAAGTGAGGAGTTTTCTTGGCCTCACTGGTTTTTATAGGCGCTTTGTCAAAGACTTTGGATCAATTGCCGCGCCGCTGAATGAACTTACCAAGAAGGATGTGCCCTTTGTTTGGGGCGATGCACAACAACATGCCCTCGTCATATTGAAAGATAAGCTAACACATGCTCCCTTACTCCAACTTCCTGATTTTAATAAGACTTTTGAGCTTGAATGTGATGCTAGTGGAGTTGGTTTGGGAGGTGTGTTATTACAAGAGGGAAAACCTGTTGCATATTTTAGTGAGAAATTGAGTGGGGCTAGTCTGAACTATTCTACTTATGATAAAGAATTATATGTGTTGGTTCGGACATTAGAAACTTGGCAACATTATTTATGGCCTAAAGAATTTGTTGTACATTCTGATCATGAATCTTTGAAGCATATTCGTAGTCAAGCTAAGTCGAATCGTCGTCATGCAAAGTGGGTTGAATTTATTGAGTCTTTTCCGTATGTTATCAAACACAAAAAGGGTAAAGATAATATTATTGCGGATGCTTTTTCGCGCCGTTATACTTTGTTATCTCAACTTGACTTCAAAATATTTGGATTGAAAACTATTAAGGAACAATATGTGCATGATGCTGAATTTAAAGATGTGTTGCAGAATTGTAGAGATGGTAGAACATGGAACAAGTTCGTCTTCAACGATGGATTTGTGTTCTGTGCTAACAAACTATGCATTCTAGATAGTTCTGTTCGTCTTTTGTTGTTATAGGAGGTGCATGGAGGAGGATTGATGGGACACTTTGGTGTCAAGAAAACGGAGGATGTTCTTGCTGCACATTTCTTTTGGCCACGTATGCGTCGAGATGTTGAGATATTTGTCGCACGCTGCACTACTTGTCAAAAAACTAAGTCTCGCCTTAATCCACATGGTTTATATATGCCTCTTCCTGTTCCTAGTGTTCCTTGGGAGGATATTTCTATGGACTTTGTTTTGGGATTTCCATGTACACAGAAGGGGAGAGATAGTATTTTTTTTGTTGTGGACCGGTTTTCTAAGATGGCACACTTTATTCCTTGTTATAAAACGGATGCTGCTGCGCATATTGCTGATTTGTTCTTTCGTGAAATTGTTCGTATACATGGTGTGCCAAATACTATTGTTTCTGATCGTGATACTAAATTTCTTAGCCACTTTTGGAGATGTTTATGGGCTAAGTTGGGGACTAAATAGTTGTTTAGTACTACATGTCATCCCCAAACTGATGGACAAACTGAAGTAGTAAATAGAACTTTGTCTACTATGTTGCGGGCTGTTTTAAAGAAGAACTTAAAATTGTGGGAAGAGTGTTTACGTCATATAGAATTTTCTTATAATCGTTCGCTGCATTCTACCACAAAGATGTGCCCGTTTGAGATCGTGTATGGTTTTGTTCGTCGTGCACCTATTGATTTATTGCCTTTACCTACTTCGGTGCAAAATAATTTGGATGCTACACAACGCGCTGAAATGATATTAAACTTGCATAAGACTACTAAAGATAACATAGAACACATGAATGCTAAGTATAAACTTGCTGGGGATAAAGGGAGAAAGCATGTTGTGTTTGATGTTGGAGATCTTGTTTGGTTACATTTGCGTAAAGATCGTTTTCCTGATTTACGCAAGTCTAAGTTAATGCCACGTGCTGCTAGTCCCTTTAAGGTGTTAGAGAAAATAAACGATAATGCATATAAACTTGAGTTGCCTGCAGACTTTGGTACGGTTAATCCTACGTTTAACATTGCAGATTTGAAGCCTTACTTTGGTGAGGAAGATGAGATTGCGTTGAGGACGACTTTAATTCAAGAAGGGGAGCATGATGTGCACATCCCATCTATTGATACAACCGTTGTACCTACATCTACACACATACAAGGACCTATCACAACATCTCGTGCCAAACAACTTAACTACCAGGTACTTTCGTTTCTTGGAACTATTCCTCACATACATGAGAATATGATGCTGCCTAAATCAGATGTATTTATTACTCTTAGGAATGATGGACCAAGCATGGATGAGAGGGAAAAGCATTGGAGCATGGCCATGCATGGAGATGGTAGCAAGCATGAGATGATTCAAGAGAAGGCCACAAATGAAGATTTCAGAACTTTGAGGCCACCATAATGAAGAAAGGAGGCTTGGACGAAATATTCAAGATTCATACTTCATAAATTCGTCCATAGCTTAATATGGTGCTGCGACACCTTTATTTTGGGCCAGGCCCATGTAATTTTCGCAGGATTTTAATTAGCCACTTTTTAGAGTCCGTATTTGAGGAGAAAAGGACTTCTAGGGTTAGATTCGGCCACCACTTCTATTGCTGGCCGAAACCCCACCTTTTCCTCCTTAAATACTCCCCATAGCCGTCACTTTGGACTCGGATTTTGTTTAGACAATAAGTTAGCCATCATAGCAACTTCGCCAAGGCTCGAGCGTCGCAGAGGCCTCTTGTACTTCGCACCTATACAGGATCCCACCTTTTCAATAAAGCTTTCATCTTAATCTGCAATATCTTGATTGCAATATTAGTTCTTACTTGTTCTCGATTTCAGGTAGGAATTAAGACCCTCGCTGGTCAGGCTGATCGTGTTCCCGCAGGATCGGTAACCTCCAGGAGATTGGCCTAGCGATTGCATTGGCGCTCGTGTTCGCACGTGTAGTCGGATCGTCAAGCCCGAACTCCACCCAAATCGACTATCACCATCTCATCGAAAGATCGGACACCTTTGCCCTATCAAAGAGTGTTTAGCTCATATATAATTTTCTTATAATCTTTCGCTGCATTCTACCACAAAGATGTGTCCGTTTGAGATCGTGTATGGTTTTGTTCCTCGTGCACCTATTGATTTATTGCCTTTACCTTCTTCGGTGCAAAATAATTTGGATGCTACACAACGCGCTGAAATGATATTAAACTTGCATAAGACTACTAAATATAACATAGAACACATGAATGCTAAGTATAAACTTGCTGGGGATAAAGGGAGAAAGCATGTTGTGTTTGATGTTGGAGATCTTGTTTGGTTACATTTGCGTAAAGATCGTTTTCCTGATTTACGCAAGTCTAAGTTAATGCCGCGTGCTGCTGGTCCCTTTAAGGTGTTAGCGAAAATAAACGATAATGCATATAAACTTGAGTTGCCTGCAGACTTTGGTACGGTTAGTCCTACGTTTAACATTGCAGATTTGAAGCCTTACTTTGGTGAGGAATATGAGATTGCATCGAGGACGACTTCAATTCAAGAAGGGGAGCATGATGTGGACATCCCATATATTCATACAACCGTTTTACCTACAGCTACACACATACGAGGACCTATCACTCGATCTCGCGCCAAACAACTTAACTATCAGGTAGTTTCGTTTCTTGGAACTATTCCTCACATACATGAGAATATGATGCTGCCTAAATCAGATGTATTTCTTACTCTTAGGAATGATGGACCAAGCATGATGCAGCCCGACCTACGGTCGTTACCACATCATGGTCTCCAACTTACGCCAAGTCGTCATGGACTCCAAAGGTGAATCCGTTCCTCTATGCGAGCCCACTTCCTACCCTATTGAATGGTATGCTACTTCATACTCCGTCACATACGCATGATAGGTTCACACCGACAAGTACGGAGGCAAGGGAGGAAGGCCGGAACATCAAGCCCGACAAGACGGAGGCTTGGAAGAGGAGGCGGAAGAAGCCACGGCTGAACCACCAGAGTCTCCGGCCTACCCCGGAGTCTCCAGTCCTGCTACACCGGAGTCTCCGGTCCTGCGCACCGGAGTCTCCGGACCGACCTCCGGACCAACCCCAGCAACTGACTCGGGGACAGTCAGTACGCCACTCCGGAGACGACACCGGAGACTGACCGGAGTCTCCGGCCTACACCGGAGTCTCCGGCCCCTACACCAGAGTCTCCGGCCTTCGTGATGGGCCTGCGCGCCGCCACCTGGGCCTTCGGCCCATGTACCCTAAACCCTAAACTACCCCTGTTTATGTGGCTGGCCTATAAATAGATCCCCCACCCCTTCATGTACTACCGGTCAGCGGTACTACCGGACCCAAGTCCGGTACTACCGGTCATGTGTGCCTACGCGCACCTGTTGGGCCTTCGGCCCATGTACCCCTCTAGCTCGTACAAACCCTAGTTTTATCCCCAAACTACCCTTGTTTAGTGGCTGGCCTATAAATAGAGCCCCCACCCCTCATGTATCCCTTAGGCATAGATGATAGACTAAAGACAACCCCCTTGTGTGGAATCTCTAGTTTTGCCTCATCCCATTACCCAAGGGGACCGACTATCATTACCAACCTCGATTGAACTTTGCATCACGCATCCATCGTTGAACAAGGCCTTGGAGTTCGTTGTCTCGTCTCCAAGTTGTCAAGACCCTCCCCAAGGTGTTCTTCCCTCTCCGATGTGGATTTGAGGGAGCACGTTGACCGATCTTTCCTTGCGAGGATTCTATCGGACCGGTGGCCGCCGTTCGGGAGCAATCGGCCTTGTATCGTGTGAGTTTTGCGTGTGTTCATCGTGTTCTTCGCGAGGTGTGTGTTCGCTTCCGCTACCTTCTCCCTTTCCCTTGCTTTCCCATCGATTTGACCACGAGATCCGTGAACATCGGGCCACCCAAGAGGTTAACCCCTCCATCATCTGGTATCAGCAGCTTTTGGTTGCCACGGATTTCTCATCGATTTGGTCTTTTCCCCATAAATTCGAAAATTCCACCAAAAACAGGCCCAATTCGTGTTTTGGATCGATCTGTGATTTGAATGAGTTTTGGTAGGATTTGATCCGTGGATTACTTGCTAAACTAGTTGATCTACCTTCCCCTGCGTTTCCATGGCCTAATTCCTTGATTTCCCACATTAATCTGAGGTTTTGGTTCGAGTTTTTCCGCCCAAAACGCGTCCCGTTCGAGTTCTGGACGTCCTGGAATCTCCCGGACCGGAGTCTCCGGCCTAGACCGGAGTCTCCGGCCTAGACCGGAGTCTCCGGACTTTTTGAGCTCCAGACCGGAGTCTCCGGACCTCCAGACCGGAGTCTCCGCCCCTCCCTGCAGACAGAAAAACTGCAACACGGTTTTGAGCATAACTTTTGCATTTCAACTCGGATTTTGGTGTTCTTTAGCTCGTTTCGAAGATGAGAAGGAGCACTACATCATCATCTGCGTTGTTCATGCTATCTACTCCATCCAAATTCCGTGAGCAAGGCAGAATCCAACAATAAAGGGTGAAGATCATCGACGAAAGGTATAAACATTCCGCGACTTTCCCCCACTTGCATTCCTTTGTGAACCCCACTATCTTTGCAAGAAACAAACACCTATTGAGACTAGTTCCTCTTATGATTGCTTGGGCTATGCACATTTGATACCTTGTAGATTCCGAGCAAATGTTGTGAGCGTTATCTCATATAGTTATCTTGTATAGTTGTTGGCACAAGGAAGAGGCAAGTGAAAAAGAAAAAGAAAAAGAAAAAGAGAAAAAAAAGAAAAACAAAAGGGAAAAAAGAAAGAAAAAGAAAAAGAAATATACATGTGCCTCATAGAATAGGAAGCGCAAGCTCGATGAACATCATATAGGTGGTACTTATTGTGCATATCTTGTAGCCCACCAACCTTATGCAATTGAACTAGCGTCTCTCCTTGTACTTGTGTGACACGAGCTTATAGTCTTCGCTAGGTAATCATTTGGTTCTTAGCTCACTTTATCCGTCGCACAAGTCCCATTTATCCCACCGTGTGTGTTTCCTTGTACATATTTCCTATCTTGTGGATTGACTTGTTTGCTTTGTGATCATTGTGGTTCTTTACTTGCCATTACAACATCTTGATTTCGGATTGGTTCTTGACATGCCACTTTCCATACCTATCCACCATAGGCCTTGTGTGTGTGTGTGTGTTTTTTAGTTAGTAGTTGGTTTTGGTGTTCCGCGTGAACTTCACTTTGCTTGGTTTATTGCTCTCAAGTGTGGCCACTTGCACGATACGATCTTTCAAGGTAAAGTAAGGTTTGACGTTGTATCCCTAACTCCCACTACCACTTCCATATACACCGCTTGGTCTTGTGCATCATGTCTAGGGACTCCGGAACCGAGGATGATATCTATGAAGAATCCATGATGATCCACCATGACTACGACTCCACAAGTATAGAGGACATGACGGAGCACAACACCGACAATGGCTCCGCATGCTTTGAGGACCTGGAGAACTACACCTACGACGACTCCACATGCATGGAAGACATGGAGCTCTACGTCGACAATGGCTCCTCATGCATGGAGCCTATGGAGCACTACACCGACAATGGCTCCACATGATTGGGTGATATGGAGTACTACACCAACAATTACTCCCCAAGCATGGACGACTTCGAGTGCGACATCGACGACGCCTCGCCGAGCATGGAGGACACGGAGAACTTCATCAAGTTCGATGGCTCCTCCATGAGCCATGAAGAATTCCTCCACCGCGTGGAGATGGAAGCCTACTACGCCAAGCAAGAGGAGGTGCATCATCAAGATTCCATGACCTTCAAGGCCAAGCGTTCCACACCAAAGGGCACCACCTACTTCGATGATCCACCTCCAAGGCCACAAGCGCCACCACCTCCATGGTGTCAAGCGCCACCATCGACAAGGCATCAAGTGCCACCACCTAGAGGCGTCAAGCTCCATCATCGCCAAGGCGCCAAGCTCCATCACCTCCAAGGCGCCAAGATCCACCTCCTATCCAAACAAGAGTGGCGTCCAAACATCATATACATCAAGAGGCGCCTAGAAACAAGAATCTTCATCGACAAACATACTCTCATGAGCATCGACACCATAAAGAGGATACAAGACATCGTCAAAGGAATCTTCACCATAAAGACAAAAAAATCATGATGAGCTCCATCCATAATGCTCAATCAAGCTCAAGAAGGCACCACAAACACAAGAAGAGTGCCAAGACAAGTGATCATAGTCGCGAGTGTCACGTGGACGACCAAGTGCGCCACCTACATCAACCATCGACAAGGCACGCCAATGACCTCCGTCGACACCATCATAGGGCACCTTCAACTACTCGTGCCACCACCACAATGGCACCAAGAGCAAGCCTTCCTCCACGCCATCAAGCTTTGATAGGGCAAAGGTGTCCGATATTTCGATGAGAAGGCAATAGTCGATTTGGTGGAGTTCGGGCTTGACGATCCGACTACACGTGCGAGCACGAGCGCCAATGCAATCGCTAGGCCAATCTCCTGGAGGTTACCGATCCTGCAGGAACACGATCAGCCTGACCAACGAGGGTCTTAATTCCTACCTGAAATCGAGAACAAGTAAGAACCAATATTGCAATCAAGATATTGCGGATTAAGAGGAAAGCTTTATTGAAGAGGTAGGATCCTGAATAGGTGCGAAGTACAAGAGGCCTCTGCGACGCTCGAGCCTTGGCGAAGTTGCGACTATGGCTAACTTAATGTCTAAACAAAATCCGAGTCTAGGGGGTCGGCTATGGGGAGTATTTAAGGGCGAAAAGGTGGGGTTTCGGCCAGCCATGGAAGTGGTGGCCGAATCCAACCCTAAAAGTCCTTTTCTCCTCAAATACGGACTCTAAAAAGTGGCTAATTAAAATCCTGCGAAAATTACATGGGCCTGGCCCAAAATAAAGGTGTCGCAGCACCATATTAAGGTATGGACGAATTCGTAAAGTATTGATCTTGAATATTTCTTCCAAGCCTTCTTTCTTCATTATGGTGGCCTCAAAGTTCTGAAATCTTCATCCGTGGCCTTCTCTTGGATCATCACATGCTTGCTGCCATCTCCATGCATGGCCATGCTCCAATGCTTGTCCCTCTCATCCATGCTTGGTCCATCATTCCTAAGAGTAAGAAATATATCGGATTTAGGCAGCATCATATTCTCATGTATGTGAGGAATAGTTCCAAGAAACGAAAGTACCTGATAGTTAAGTTGTTTGGCACGAGATCTTGTGATGGGTCCTTGTATGTGTGTTGCTGTAGGTACAACGGTTGTATCAATAGTAGGGATGTCCACATCATGCTCCCCTTCTTGAATTGAAGTCGTCCTCGACGCAATCTCATCTTCCTCACCAAAGTAAGGCTTCAAATCTGCAATGTTAAATGTAGGACTAACCGTACCAAAGTCTGCAGGCAACTCAAGTTTATATGCATTATCATTGATTTTCTCTAACACCTTCAAGGGACCAGCAGCACGTGGCATTAACTTAGACTTGCGTAAATCAGGAAAACGATCTTTACGCAAATGTAACCAAACAAGATCGCCGACATCAAACACAACATGCTTTCTCCCTTTATCCCCAGCAAGTTTATACTTAGCATTCATGTGTTCAATGTTAGCTTTAGTAGTCTTATGCAAGTTTAATATCATTTCAGCGCGTTGTGTAGCATCCAAATTATGTTGCACCGAAGAAGGTAAAGGCAATAAATCAATAGGTGCACGAGGAACAAAACCATACACAATCTCAAATGGGCACATCTTTGTGGTAGAATGCAATGAACGATTATAAGCAAATTCTATATGAGGTAAACACTCTTCCCACAATTTTAAGTTCTTCTTTAAAACAGCCCGTAACATAGTAGACAAAGTTCTATTTACTACTTCAGTTTGACCATCAGTTTGGGGATGACATGTAGTACTAAAGAGCAATTTAGTCCCCAACTTAGCCCATAAACATCTCCAAAAGTGGCTAAGAAATTTAGTATCACGATCAGAGACAATAGTATTTGGCACACCATGCAAACGAATAATTTCACGAAAGAACAAATCAGTAATATGCGCAGCATCATCCGTTTTATGACAAGGAATAAAGTGTGCCATCTTAGAAAACCGATCCACAACAACAAAAATACTATCGCTCCCCTTCTGTGTTCGTGGCAATCCCAAAACAAAGTCCATAGAAATATCCTCCCAAGGAACACTAGGAACAGGAAGAGGCATATATAAACCATGTGGATTAAGGCGAGACTTAGCTTTTTAGCAAGTAGTGCAGCGTGCCACAAATCTCTCAACATCTCGACGCATACGTGGCCAAAAGAAGTGTGCAGCAAGAACATCCTCCGTCTTCTTGACACCAAAGTGTCCCATCAATCCTCCTCCATGCGCCTCCTGTAACAACAAAAGACGAACAGAGCTATCTGGAATGCATAGTTTGTTAGCACGGAATACAAATCCATCATTGAAGACGAACTTGTTACAAGTTATACCATCTCTACAATTCTGCAACACATCTTTAAATTCAGCATCATGCACATATTGTTCCTTAATAGTTTCCAATCCAAATATTTTGAAGTCAAGTTGAGATAACAAAGCATAACGACGTGACAAACCATCAGCAATAACATTATCTTTACCCTTTTTGTGTTTGATAACATAAGGAAAAGACTCAATAAATTCAACCCACTTTGCATGACGACGATTCAACTTAGCTTGACTACGAATATGCTTCAAAGATTCATGATCAGAATGAATAACAAATTCCTTAGGCCATAGATAATGTTGCCAAGTTTCTAATGTCTGAACCAACGCATATAATTCTTTATCATAAGTAGAATAGTTCAGACTAGCCCCACTCAATTTCTCACTAAAATATGCAACAGGTTTTCCCTCTTGTAATAACACCCCTCCCAAACCAATTCCATTAGCATCACATTCAAGCTCAAAAGTCTTAGTAAAATCAGGAAGTTGGAGTAAGGGAGCATGTGTTAGCTTATCTTTCAATATGACGAAGGCCTGTTGTTGTGCATCGCCCCAAACAAAGGGCACATCCTTCTTGGTAAGCTCATTCAGCGGCGCGGCAATTGATCCAAAGTCTTTGACAAAGCGCCTATAAAAACCAACGAGGCCAAGAAAACTCCTCACTTGTGTGACCGTCTTGGGCTGTGGCCAATTCTCAATAGCTTCAATCTTGGCTGGATCCACTTCAATACCCTGTGATGTAACAACATAGCCAAGAAACGCAACTTGATTGGTGCAAAAGGTGCACTTCTCAAGGTTACCAAACAAACGTGCATCACGTAAAGCATTGAAAACAGCACGTAAATGGTCCAGATGATCCTCTAAAGATTTGCTATAAATCAGAATATCATCAAAGTAGACTACCACAAAACGTCCAATGAAAGCACGTAAAACTTCGTTCATTAATCTCATGAAAGTGCTAGGTGCATTAGTTAAACCAAACGGCATTACTAACCACTCATATAAACCGAACTTAGTTTTAAATGCTGTTTTCCATTCATCTCCTAATTTCGTACGAATCTGGTGGTAACCACTACGCAAATCAACTTTAGAAAACATGGTAGAGCCACTCAATTCATCAAGCATGTCATCTAAACGTGGAATAGGATGATGATATCGAATAGTAATATTATTGATAGCTCTACAATCAGTACACATGCGCGAAGAACCATCTTTCTTAGGTACCAAAATAATAGGAACAGCACAAGGTCTAAGGGACCCACGAATATGATCTCTGTCGAGTAGTTCCTGAATTTGGCGTTGTATCTCCTTTGTCTCCTCTGGATTGGTTCTATATGGCGCGCGGTTG
This sequence comes from Avena sativa, assembly GCA_916181665.1. NCBI lineage: Eukaryota > Viridiplantae > Streptophyta > Magnoliopsida > Poales > Poaceae > Avena > Avena sativa. Next base: position 55,573,834 of record OV702300.1, read on the forward strand.
GGCAACGTGGCACCAGGAATTAGATCAATTTGGTGCTCAATTCATCTAATAGGAGGTAGTCCTGGTGGCAGCTCAGCAGGAAAGACGTCCTCATATTCCTGCAAAAGGTTAGCAATAGCGGGTGGCAAAGAAGGAGGCATATCCTCAAATGAAAACAGAACCTCTTTGCAGACAATTGCATAACCTTGAGTATTGTGTACATCTAGTTCAGCAATATCAATTTTATTTGCAAGCATACATGGACTCTTCAAACGAATTTCAGTAGCATGTGTAGAATCAGATTTAGTGTTCTTTGGTGGTATAAAATCTGCAGCAACAATCTGATTCTCACTTTTATTTTTCTCCTCAGTTTTAGCTCTACTAGCTCTAGCAAGATCATCTTTTAAAATCTGTTCGGGAGTCATAGGTTATAGACCAATTTTCTTTCCATCATGCATAAGAGAATAGTGATTAGTTTTGCCATTATGAACAGATTCTCTATCAAATTGCCATGGTCTACCAAGTAACAAAGAACAGGCTTGCATAGGTACAACATCACAATCAACAAAATCAGAATATGTACCAATAGTAAAATGCACGCGTACCGTTCTTGTTACCTTGATCTTGCGAGAACTCTCAAACCATTAGATGTAATATGAATGTGGGCGTTGTCTTGTTGGAAGTGCAAGCTTCTCTACCATGTCAACACTGGCCAGATTATTACAACTCCCTCCATCAATGATGATCCGTATAGCTCTATCCTTGACAACACCACGTGTTTGGAACAGGTTGTGGCGTTGATCTTGCTCAGATTTGCTCAATTGCACACTCAACACACGTTGTGTAATTAAGCTCTTGTATTGATCAGCAGCTTCAGCTCCCATTACCTCTGGCTCTTCATCAGCATCAGAATTGTCTCCATCTCGAGCAGAAATAAGGGCTAGGGTATCTTCATCGAAATCACTCGCTGAATCGTATTGACCATCTTCTCGCACCATCATCACACGTTGTGTTGTGCACTGTCTCTCAATATGACCAAAACCCCAGCACTTGCGGCATTGTATATCCTTTGTCTTACCCGTGGAAGCCATAGAAGATGCACTACGAGCAGGAGCATTGGATGATGGTGGAGGAGCAGCTGGAAATCTTGTGGTGGCCTTGGATGTGGTAGTAGCTGGTGGCGAATCACGAGGAGGCACTGATTGTCGGGATGTCCAAGGCCGATGGAGAAAAGTGATCCCCGGGGTCGAAAAACAGTATAGCCTTGGATGCAGATTTTTTTTTGCTCTCCTTCTGGACTTAGGACCGGACTCTTAGCTCGACACGGACTTTAGCTGAACACGGAAACAACAAAGAAGGAAAGTAAAAAGAAATAACGAGGAGACAATAACTCTACTCGGACTCGTACCACGACAGGAAACTGATCGGATCTGTGTCACGGTAGGAAGGCGGTGGCGGAGTATTAGGGTTTATGGTGGTAGGGTATATGGCGGCGGAATATGGTGGCGGAATATGGTGGCGGTGATCGTCGAGTGTGGCGGTGACTACTATGATCAGAACTCGAAACTCTAAGGGACGAGACACTAAGACCAGCAACTCGACGCGACGATGTAGACACAAATTCAACAATGCAAAAACTGAAAAGATAATGCGAGGCGTAGATTGGTTTTGGGATGGATCTAAACTCTAACTGTGTTTTTGGCTTTTTCGTGGGTTTATAGGTAAAAACAGATCTAATCTACGAAAACAGTAAAATCTCACCGAGCAACCTGAAATCTGATACCACTTGATAGGGCAAAGGTGTCCGATCTTTCGATGAGAAGGCGATAGTCGATTTGGTGGAGTTCGGGCTTGACGATCCGACTACACGTGCGAGCACGAGCGCCAATGCAATCGCTAGGCCAATCTCCTGGAGGTTACCGATCCTGCGGGAACACGATCAGCCTGACCAACGAGGGTCTTAATTCCTACCTGAAATCGAGAACAAGTAAGAACCAATATTGCAATCAAGATATTGCGGATTAAGAGGAAAGCTTTATTGAAGAGGTGGGATCCTGAATAGGTGCGAAGTACAAGAGGCCTCTGCGACGCTCGAGCCTTGGCGAAGTTGCGACTATGGCTAACTTAATGTCTAAACAAAATCCGAGTCTAGGGGGTCGGCTATGGGGAGTATTTAAGGGCGAAAAGGTGGGGTTTCGGCCAGCCATGGAAGTGGTGGCCGAATCCAACCCTAAAAGTCCTTTTCTCCACAAATACGGACTCTAAAAAGTGTCTAATTAAAATCCTGCAAAAATTACATGGGCCTGGCCCAAAATAAAGGTGTCGCAGCACCATATTAAGGTATGGACGAATTCGTAAAGTATTGATCTTGAATATTTCGTCCAAGCCTTCTTTCTTTATTATGGTGGCCTCAAAGTTCTGAAATCTTCATCCGTGGCCTTCTCTTGGATCATCACATGCTTGCTGCCATCTCCATGCATGGCCATGCTCCAATGCTTGTCCCTCTCATCCATGCTTGGTCCATCATTCCTAAGAGTAAGAAATATATCTGATTTAGGCAGCATCATATTCTCATGTATGTGAGGAATAGTTCCAAGAAACGAAAGTACCTGATAGTTAAGTTGTTTGGCACGAAATCTTGTGATGGGTCCTTGTATGTGTGTTGCTGTAGGTACAACGGTTGTATCAATAGTAGGGATGTCCACATCAAGCTTCAACGCCTACGCTTGACTTCTGCGACCTCGCGAACGAGGAAAATGTAAACCTCTACTTCGCCAAGTTGGATAGCATGAGCCTACCTCCACCACTACTACGAGATGGCCACAAGACGGTCGAGCATGGGATTTTCCCTTCGACCATGGAGGAGAGCGATGATGGCCATCTTATGGCATCCAACCTTGAAGGCGACAAGGTCAAGAATGGTAAGCATGGGATTTTCCCTTCACCAAATGATGTGGACATCCCTACTATTGATACAACCGTTGTACCTACAGCAACACACATACAAGGACCCATCACAAGATCTCGTGCCAAACAACTTAACTATCAGGTACTTTCGTTTCTTGGAACTATTCCTCACATACAGGAGAATATGATGCTGCCTAAATCAGATGTATTTCTTACTCTTAGGAATGATGGACCAAGCATGGATGAGAGGGACAAGCATTGGAGCATGGCGATGCATGGAGATGGCAGCAAGGATGTGATGATCCAAGAGAAGGCCACGGATGAAGATTTCAGAACTTTGAGGCCTGCATAATGAAGAAAGAAGGCTTGGACGAAATATTCAAGATCAATACTTTACGAATTCGTCCATAGCTTAATATGGTGCTGCGACACCTTTATTTTGGGCCAGGCCCATGTAATTTTCGCAGGATTTTAATTAGCCACTTTTTAGAGTCCGTATTTGAGGGGAAAAGGACTTTTAGGGTTGGATTCGGCCACCACTTCCATGGCTGGCCGAAACCCCACCTTTTCACCCTTAAATACTCCCCATAGCCGACCCCATAGACTCGGCTTTTGTTTAGACATTAAGTTAGCCATAGTCGCAACTTCGCCAAGGCTCGAGCATCACAGAGGCCTCTTGTACTTCGCACCTATTCAGGATCCCACCTCTTCAATAAAGCTTTCCTCTTAATCCGCAATATCTTGATTGCAATATTAGTTCTTACTTGTTCTCGATTTCAGGTAGGAATTAAGACCCTCGTTGGTTAGGCTGATCGTGTTCACGCAGGATCGGTAACCTTCAGGAGATTGGCCTAGCGATTGCATTGGCGCTCGTGCTCGCACGTGTAGTCGGATCGTCAAGCCCGAACTCCACCAAATCGATTATCGCCATCTCATCGAAAGATCGGACACCTTTGCCCTATCAAGTGGTATCAGATTTCAGGTTGCTCGGTGAGATTTTACTGTTTTTGTAGATTAGATCTGTTTTTACCTATAACCCACGAAAAAGCCAAAAACACAGTTAGAGTTTAGATCCATCCCATAACCAATCTACACCTCGCATTATCTTTTCAGTTTTTGCATTGTTGAATTTGTGTCTACATCGTCGCGTTGAGTTGCTGGTCTTAGTGTCTCGTCCCTTAGAGTTTCGAGTTCTGATCATAATAGTCACCGCCACACTCGCCGATCACCGCCACCATATTCCGCCACCATATTCCGCCGCCATATACCCTGCCACCATAAACCCTAATACTCCGCCACCGCCTTCCTACCGCGACACAGATTCGATCAGTTTCCTGCTGTGGTACGAGTCCGAGTAGAGTTATTGTTTCCTAGTTATTTCTTTTTACTCTCCTTTGTTGTTTCCGTGTTAAGCTGAAGTCTGTGTCGAGCTCCGAGTCCGGTCGTAAGTCTGGAACCGCCTCCGAAAATTTTTTCTGGCTATACTAGTTTTTGACCCCGGGGATCACTTTCCTCCATCGGCCGTTATAGCGATATTTTTTTGGCGCCGGCACGCTTTCCGGAGCAAAATAAAAAAAATTCGAAATTTTTTTTTGGGGCTAACCTATTTTTAGACCCCGTCGATCAGTTCTAGACACTCGCCATCATAGTGATTTTCTGCATCTCGGTTCGCTTTTCAGGGTGCCATATCATCATACAGTCCTTGTTGTGTCGCGTCGTGACATCGTTGGTGATCTAGGCTCGCGTCTCTAGTACGGTCTAGCCTAGGACCAGCACAGTACCGTCGTTGAGCATTCTTTCAACTTTTGCATTGCTGTTTTGATAATTGCTAACCCCCCTTGCTAAGCCTTCCCAGAGCTCCACAGATATTCTCCACGTGCGGTGTCTCGACTCCTGGTAATCGCTTGGTTCAATCTCTGGACCCACTGATCCTCGCGGTTGCATATCGCCTTTTCCTGCTGTTTGGTAAGAACTTGTAAGAGCTTCGTATATTGCTTGACGGATTACGCGTGACTTCCACCATATTTCCGTACGATATACCTGTGCTTTTTTAGGACTAACCATGACAGATACTTCGCGGAACCCTGCCACAATGACGAACGAAGAACTACATGCCACTTCTCCGCGCTCTTGGTTAGTCGCGCTGAAGACGTGGATACGCGCCTAGGGGAGTTTGACACCAAGCTCACCAACGCCGTGGACAAGATCGATGGACTCGAGAAATCCTTCAACGCCAAGCTTGACGTTCGGTTCAAGGAGCTTTTGAACAGATTGCCCGCACCCGCACCCGCACCCACATCCACACATGGCGCATTCTGATCACGGGTCGGACTGCTGGTTCGGCTGCAGCCGCACCCCCGGCGGCTACCGCTGCGGCTGACGCTCCTCAGACTTCCGCCGCGGCTGCTGCTGCGACATTGGGGACAGACGACGGGTACTACTACGACCCCGGCGATGATGATCTGTTTGACGAGGAGGTTGAACAACCTCCACAGGTACCTGCTGGCCGTCCCCGACATTACTACCGCAACGCTCGCCCACCGGTACGTGATGATGATCATGTTGCAAAGCTTAAATTAAATATTCCATCTTTTGAGGGTAAATATAATCCTGATGCATATCTTACATGGGAGATGGAAGTAGAACAACGTTTTGCATGCTTAAAATATCCTGAGAATATGCGTGTTAGTGCTGCTACATGTGAATTTACTAAATTTGCTTCCCTTTGGTGGTCTGAGTATTGTCGTTTAAATCCTACTACTATTCCTAGTACTTGGACTGCTTTAAAAACTGCTATGCGTGTTCGTTTTGTACCTCCCACTTATCAACGTGATTTACTAAAGAATCTGACACGTTTAGAGCAAGGGAATTTTTTTGTAGAAGAGTATTATCAGGAATTGCAAACGGGGATGGTTCGGTGTGGTCTTGTTGAATCTAATGAATAAATGCTTGCACGTTTCTTTGGTGGATTAAACAAGGACATTCAGCACATCTTAGATTATAAGGAATATAATTCGATCACTCGTTTGTTTCATCTTGCTTGCAAAGCTGAACGTGAAGTGCAGGATCGCCAAACACCATGGAGGAGGACTAATAATTCTGCAGGTCGCACATCCTCTTGGACATCCCGACAATCAGCGCCTCCTCGTGATTCGCCATCAGCTACTACCATATCCAAGGCCACCACAAGATTTCCAGCTGCTCCTCCACCATCATCCAAAGCTCCTGCTCGTAGTGCATCTTCTATGGCTTCCACGGGTAAGACAAAGGATATACAATGCCGCAAGTGCTGGGGTTTTGGTCATATTGAGAGACAGTGCACAACACAACGTGTGATGATGGTGCGAGAAGATGGTCAATACGATTCAGCGAGTGATTTCGATGAAGATACCCTAGCCCTTATTTCTGCTCGAGATGGAGACAATTCTGATGTTGATGAAGAGCCAGAGGTAATGGGAGCTGAAGCTGCTGATCAATACAAGAGCTTAATTACACAACGTGTGTTGAGTGTGCAATTGAGCAAATCTGAGCAAGATCAACGCCACAACCTGTTCCAAACACGTGGTGTTGTCAAGGAAAGAGCTATACGGATCATCATTGATGGAGGGAGTTGTAATAATCTGGCCAGTGTTGACATGGTAGAGAAGCTTGCGCTTCCAACAAGACAACGCCCACATTCATATTACATCCAATGGTTTGAGAGTTCTCGCAAGATCAAGGTGACAAGAACGGTACGTGTTATGGGGTAACCCTGGGGTTGGCCCGATCTTTCACGAATTCCACGAGGAACGAGGGGAAAGCGGTGGTCGGAGGATGAAATCGAGGAAGACGATGAAAACCACGAACACACACACACCAAAACACGATACACGCCTACTCCTCACGCCGGTGGCAACCGGTCCAACATAATCCCTAGGATCGGTGTTGGGCGAAGCTCGCTCTCCACGCCAACAACGGGGGACGAGGTGCTTGGTGAGATCTTGACGACTTGGGGGCGAGAAACCGAGAACCCAAGGCCTTGTACAACTTGAACGCACTAGGCAAGATCCAAGAGGGGGGTGGATAATCCGGTGCTCCTTGGTAGGAGCATGAGACCAATAGATATAAGTTCCTCAAAGGGTTTCCTTAATATCTATTATTATCCAAGTCTAGGGTTTACAATGGAGGGTGGGGGCTATATATAGACCAGCCACAAAACAGGGGTAGTTTCGGAACGAAAGGGTAAATTATAGGTAGGGTTACAAGGCACAGGGCCGAACTTAGGCGTTCAGGATCAGACAGGACCGGTAGTACCGGTCCGGCAACCGGTAGTACCGGTGGTGACCGGTAGTACCGCTCCGGGAGCGGTAGTACCGCTCCGGGAGCGGTAGTACCGCTTGAGGGCCTGGAGCTTCTGTCGGAGGCGCCTGTGGCGAGCGGTAGGAGGGGGCGGTAGTACCGCTGTCCGGTAGTACCGGTTGATGGGCCGGTAGTACCGCTTGCGTCTGGGGCATGGAGTGGTGCTTCCTGGATCGTCCGGTAGCTGGGGCCGGTAGGACCGCTGGGAGCGGTAGTACCGGTCAGCTCAACCGGTAGTACCGCTTGCGTCTGGCAGCGACTGGTTTCTTTCCCTCCGCTCCTTGGGTCCTTCTCTTCGTACCTGATGATGCACAGTGTATGCGTATGAAGTAGCAAGCCATCCAAGGGTGTGTCGAAGTCACACAAGGAGAGGAGCGAGTTCACCTTAGCTTGAAGGAGTTTGGCTCGGGCGCGAGTCATGGGTCCACTTGGGGAGCTCGTGGGAGAAGATGTAGTAGCGGTCGTAGGACGGGCTGCATCAGCTCCCCCCCCCCCCTTGGGAAAGAGTCGTCCTCGACTCTTCAACCGTCACAACTTCCTCTTCGCCATGGTAGGGTGAGAGGTCCTTGACATTGAATGTCGAGCTCACAAGATACTTCGATGTTGGTATATCGATGACGTAGGCGTTGTTGTTGATCCGCTTTAGCACCTTGAATGGTCCATCGCCTCTTGGCTTTAGCTTGGAGTCGCGTTCCTTGGGGAAGCGGTCTTTACTCAAGTGTATCCACACAAGGTCGCCCTCATCAAAGATCATCTCTTTCTTGGTCTTGTTTAGTCGTGATGCTTGGCGAAGGACTTGTTGCTCGATAGTAGCTCGTGTGTCTTTATGGAGTTTCTTCATTGTTTGGGCACGCTTGACAACGTCCATATTGGCACGTTCATGGAGTGGAAGTGGAAGGATATCGAGCGCGGTGAGAGGCTCGAAGCCATAGACGATCATGAACGGGCTTCTCATGGTGGTGGAGTGCTTGGCGCGGTTGTAGGCGAACTCGGCGTGTGGAATACATTCCTCCCAGTCTTTAAGATTCTTCCTTATCAACACCCGGAGGAGTGTGCCAAGACTTCGATTGACGACCTCGGTTTGTCCATCGGTTTGAGGATGCGAGGCGGACGAGAAGAGGAGCTTGATGCCGAGCTTGGCCATGAGTGTCTTCCAGAAGTAGCTCATGAATTTCACGTCGCGGTCGGAGACGATTGTTCTAGGCACACCGTGTAGCCGAATTATTTCCCTGAAAAACAAATTGGCTATATGTGAAGCATCATCGGTCTTATGGCACGGAATGAAATGTGCCATTTTAGAAAAGCGATCCACGACTACAAATATGGAATCATGACCATGTTTAGATCTAGGCAAGCCTAACACAAAGTCCATGCTAATGTCCGACCAAGGTGTATGAGGAATAGGCAATGGCATATAAAGACCAAAGGGGTTGGACTTAGACTTAGCTTGGATACATGTAGTGCATCGTTGGACGTGGCGCTCCACGTCGCGCTTCATCTTTGGCCAAAACTAGTGAGTGGAGAGCATGTCATATGTCTTGTCATGGCCAAAGTGACCCATAAGGCCTCCACCATGGGACTCTTGAAGAAGCAAAAGTTGGAGAGACGATTTCGGAATGCAAAGCTTGTTTTGTTTGAAAAGAAAACCCTTATGCAAATAGAAATCATCAATCCCTTTGTCTATTGAACATTGTGCAAATATTGGTCCAAAGAAAGAGTCGGACGTGTACAAAGATTTGATGTCATCAAGACCCAAGACATTGACTTCGAGTCGTGTAAGAAGGCTTGTGTTTTTGCGAGACAAGGCGTCCGCTACCACATTTTCTTTGCCCTTCTTGTATTTGACAATGTAAGGAAAAGACTCCATGAACTCAACCCATTTTGCGTGCCTTTTACTCAAGTTGGCTTGGCCCTTAAGATACTTCAACGACTCATGGTCAGAATGGATGATAAATTCTTTGGGCCAAAGATAGTGTTGCCAAACTTGAAGAACTCGAACCAAGGCAAAAAGTTCTTTGTCATAAATGGGATAATTGAGGCGTGCGCCATCAAGTTTCTCAGTATGGTAAGCAATAGGATGCCCATTTTGCATAAGGACGCCACCAATGCCAATACCGCTAGCGTCACACTCAATCTCAAAGGTTTTTGTGAAATCCGGCAATGCAAGAAGTGGTGCTTCGGTGAGCCTCTTTTTGAGCTCATCAAAAGCCTTTTGTTGTGCTTTTCCCCAAACGAACGTGACATTTTTCTTGGTCAATTCGTTGAGGGGGCAAGCAATTGTAGAAAAGTCTTTGACAAAACGACGGTAAAAGCCAGCCAACCCATGAAAACTACGAAGTTCACTAACATTTGTAGGGATGGGCCAATCCCGTATGTCCTTGACTTTTGAGTCATCAACTTCAATGCCATTAGAAGACACGACAAAACCAAGGAAAATCAGCTTGTCTTTTGCAAAAGTGCACTTTGGGAGATTAGCATAAAGCTTTTCATGACGAAGGATTTGAAGTACCTCCTTAACATGAGTAACATGCTCCTCTAGTGACTTGCTATAGACAAGAATGTCATCAAAGTAAACAACTACACTCTTCCCAATGAGAGATCTCAAAATATGGTTCATGAGATGCATGAAGGTAGATGGGGCATTAGATAAGCCAAAAGGCATAACCAACCATTCATAGAGACCAAGCTTGGTCTTGAAGGCGGTTTTCCACTCATCACCTTCAGCCATGCGAATTTGATGGTAACCACTACGAAGATCAATTTTTGAAAATATAGTGGCTCCACATAATTCATCAAGCATGTCATCAAGACGCGGTATAGGATGTCGATAACGCACGGTGATAGCATTGATTGGACGGCAGTCCATGCATAACCGCAACGTATCATCCTTTTTGGGACTAGAATCACGGGGACCGCGCTTGGGCTAGTGCTTACTTGGATCAAACCTTTGGAGACGAGTTGGTTGATTTGACGTTCGATCTCCTTCGTCTCTTCCTGGTTTGTGCGATACGCGGCGCGGTTTGGGAGTGGTGCACCGGGTATGAGGTCGATGCGGTGCTCTATTCCACGAAGAGGAGGAAGGCCATGAGGAAGCTCTTCGGGAAATACGTCTTGGAATTCCTGCAAAATAGCCATCAAAGAAGGAGGAACATTTGTCAAGTCGTTAGTTCCTTGCGCTAGTCCCTTGCATACAAGGACATAGTGCAAGATGGATGGGTTGTTCCGCACTTCTCTCATCTCACTTTTGGTGGCAAGAAGAACACTCTTAGTTTTTCCACTCGAGTTTGGCTTGTAGCTCTCACTCACTATGGTGTGGTTCTCTCGCTCACCACTCTTCTCACAAGTTGTTTTTGTGTATTGCGCCCTCGCTAAAGCCTTTGCATTGTCCGCAATTATTTAGCTAGGAGTCATTGGTTGCAACACACAAGTTTTATCAAGCCATTTGAAGGTGTAAGTGTTTGAGTGACCATTATGCAAAGCACGTTTGTCATATTGCCACGGTCTTCCGAGCAACATGTGACAAACCGTCATTGGGACCACGTCACATTCCACGGTGTCCTTGTAGTGCCCAATAGAGAACGTCACCGAGACGGTGTGCTTGATCTTGACGGATCCTTGGTCACTTAGCCATTGGATATGGTAGGGGTGTTTATGCGGGTGAAGGGTGAGGTTGAGTTTCTCACACAATTCCGTGCTCGCAAGGTTGTGGCAGCTTCCTCCATCGATGACAACTTTGATGGACTTCCCATTGATGCCGGCACGAGTTTGGAAGATGTTCGAGCGTTGGTCTTCACTTTCATTGACTTGGGTAGTCAAGACCCTTGTGAACACAAGCGATGGACTTGCGTCATGCTCACACACAAGAAGTTCTTGGTCCTCTTCCAAATGTTGCCTTGCCAAGGCTTCCTTGACCCTTGCATCAAACTCTTCTTCACTCAAGTATTCTTCATCGCCGTTGTCATGGATGAACAAAACTTTCTTGTTTCCACATGCATTCGACTTGTGCCCTTTGCCTCCACACTTGTAGCATTCACCATTGAATGGTTGATCATCCCTTGTGTGTTTGCCACTTGGGGGTTGTTTTCCTTGAGAGAGAGTCGGCTTGAAGGGAAGCTTGGTGGTACTTGAGGAGCTTCCACTTGGTGTTGTTGGAGTAGTGGTTGGCGCTTGCTTGTAGGTGAAGTACGTCTTTGGCTTGTTGTACTTGATGTCCTCTTGCACTTGACGCTCGGCCTTTGAAGCGATGTGCACAAGCTCAACCATGTTGTTGTACTTTTGGAACTCGGTGATGCGCTTGATTGGATGGTTCAAGCCATTGAGTAAGCGTGCCATTGTTTGTTCATCTCGCTCTTCAATGTTGGCACGGATCATGTTGAGCTCCATTTGCTTGAAGTACTCTTCCACGGTCTTTGTTCCTTGACTAAGCGTTTGAAGCTTGTTGAAGAGGTCACGCGTGTAGTGTGAAGGAACAAAGCGGGATCTCATATGAGCCTTCATATCTTGCCAAGTTGCGATTGGAGGCTCTTCTTTTGCTTCGCGAGCGAGTTGGACTTGTTCCCACCAAAGGTTGGCATACTCATCAAACTCGAGGGATGCCATGGCCATCATCTTCTCATTGCTATAGTTGTGCATGCGGAAGATCTTGTCGACCTTGAGTTCCCAAGAGAGATATTCCTCGGGTTCATTGGAACCGGTGAACTTTGGCATGGTGAACTTGAGCTTCCCGAAGGTTTCTTCTCCATTGCGGTTCCGGTTGCGGCGGTTGCCATGATTTTGGCGGTCATCATCATCATCCGAGCTCTCATGTCTTGCTTGGTGATTGTTGTGTTGCTCTTGCGGTTGTTGAGGTGCCGCGTTTGGTGGTGGAACTTGTTGTTGACGACGAGCTTGGGGAGCTTGCTCGTTTTGTTGACGCGGTTGAGGACGAGGAGGAGGTTGATGGTCCTCACGACGAGCTTGGGGAGCTTGCTCTTGTTCTTGTCGTGGTTGATGCCGAGGAGCATGAGCTTGCGCCATGTGGCGAGGAGGACGTCGAGCCGCATGCGCAATGGGCTGCTCTTCTTCTTCTTGGTGTAGGGGAGGGTCGTCATGACCATCATATTGCCGACGTGGACGATCATGTCGATGATGACGCCTTGGAGGATCTTCGAGTGCTTCCCGTCGACGGTGATCTTGTTCGTCCTCTTCGGAAGCTTCACTTGTTGCTGAAGGGGCATGTCGACGTCGATGGCCTTGGTGGTCCATGCGAGGTTGCTCTTGTTGAATCACAAGTGCCCTTGGTTGTGGCCGGTTCGCTTCGCGTCTTGGAGGTCTTGCGGAGAGGTCACCATCATAGCTTGACGTTGCGGCGTGACGCGGAGATGGTACCGCTTGCGAAGAGCTCATGGATTGAAGAACGGGTCCCTCCCGGTGCCTTGAAGCGTGATGGCGAGGTGCACTTGATTCGCTTGAGGAGTGCCGAGATGAGCTTGATTCGCGCGATCGTGGCCTTGCGAGTCCATCGATGATGCGTTGAAGCTTCTCATCCGTTGAGGCGAGTGCACGACCAAGAGCTTCACTTTGATGCCCGAGGTTGTGTTGCATTGCATGCATTTGGCCACGGACTTCTTCGAAGCGGTTGTCGATGTTCTTGAATTCCACACGGGCCTCGCTAAATTGTTCATCTTGGTGCCGCTCGAGAGCTTCACAACGGTAGTTGAATTCACCTCAGACCTTCCAATGGTCCCATCTTGTCATGAATTGTGTGTCATCCTCCGGAGGTGGTGGTGGTTGGGATGGCTCTCCATGCCTGTCCATGATGCAAAGCCAACAAGGGTTGTATATGGAGAGAAATGGTTCGGAGAGTTAGCCTTTTACCTCACCTTGGAGATTATATCAAACCAATTGCCACACAAGTGAGCGAAAAGCGTGCAAAGTGAAATGGGCAAGAAACTCACACACAACTATGCTAGAACTCTCAAAAGCTTTTGGTGGAAGGTTAGGATTGTGGAAAACCAAACAAAACGATCCAAGCAAAAGGTTATTGTCCTACGTGGTAAAGAACCAAAGATCAAAAGCAAAAGGATACGATCTACCAAAAACACGGAAAACACACACGTGGAGAAAAACGGGGTTAGCACGACTATGAAAATGAGCACAAAAGGTCCTAACGAAGACTACGCTCAGTTGTCGTGCCAACACAAGGAGAGACCACAACTCGTTTGCCAAAAGAGGATAAGCAATAGATTTGTGCACTTGCCTCGGTGCGCTCTTTTCTTCTCTCTTGTTGGCTTACAAGCTTGGTATTCTCTTTGTATTGGGAGACTATGTATCTTTCTATTCTATCTTTTTCTTTTTCTTTTCTGTTTTTTTTTATTCTTTTTCTCCCTCTCTATACTACTATGTTAGCTTTTGTATTTGGCCTCACACTCTCACTTTCCGAAGGCAAGTGCACAATGCTTAGACAAACGCAAAATGAGTTGCTCTCATAGGATAGATACACACAAAGGAAGATATGGGGCTATCAAGGTGGTGCAAGTTATACCTTTGGTATTGTTGATGACTTGCAACCGTTTGTGGGGGATGATGTTCGAGTGTCGCGGTGTCGTTGAGCGCGGAATGACTTTAATGCGGAAGCTGTTGTGAAAATGGCGACAAACACGCGAAACACGAACAAGCGAGGTGGAAAGGTCAGCAAACGAAACTGAGGCGATAAAGGGCAAAGAGGCTCGGTCAGAGTCAAGCGGTAGTACTGCTTGAAATGACCGGTAGTACCAGTGAGCGGTAGTACCGCTTGTACTACCGGTAGTACCGGTTACTTGCGGTAGTACCGCTTGCTCGGCCGGTAGTACCGCTTGGCCCAGAACTGGAACGAGAAGAACTTGCCAAAAACCTCAAATTCGTGGGAAATCTGACCGAAAGGCTGGGATAGGAACAACAGGGGCTATAGATCGACTCCCAAAGCAACAGATCTATGGACCAAAACCACGAAAAACTCACCAAATCCAGAGATCGATCCGAAGGCAAATTGGGGCTCTTTTTGGTGGGATTTTCGATTTTAAGGTGGATAAAAGAAAAATTGGGGGGAAATTCGTGATCAACCGTGCTCTTGATACCAATATGTTATGGGGTAACCCTGGGGTTGGCCCGATCTTTCACGAATTCCACGAGGAACGAGGGGAAAGCGGTGGCCAGAGGATGAAATCGAGGAAGACGATGAAAACCATGAACAAACACACACCAAAACACGATACACGCCTACTCCTCACGCCGGTGGCAACCGGTCCAACATAATCCCTAGGATCGGTGTTGGGCGAAGCTCGCTCTCCATGCCAACAACGGGGGACGAGGTGCTTGGTGAGATCTTGACGACTTGGGGGCGAGAAACCGAGAACCCAAGGCTTTGTACAACTTGAACGCACTAGGCAAGATCCAAGAGGGGGTGGATAATCCGGTGCTCCTTGGTAGGAGCATGAGACCAATAGATATAAGTTCCTCAAAGGGTTTCCTTAATATCTATTATTATCCAAGTCTAGGGTTTACAATGGAGGGTGGGGGCTATATATAGTCCAGCCACAAAACAGGGGTAGTTTCGGAACGAAAGGGTAAATTATAGGTAGGGTTACAAGGCACAGGGCCGAACTTAGGCGTTCAGGATCAGACAGGACCGGTAGTACCGGTCCGGCAACCGGTAGTACCGGTGGTGACCGGTAGTACCGCTCCGGGAGCGGTAGTACCGCTTGAGGGCCTGGAGCTTCTGTCGGAGGCGCTTGTGGCGAGCGGTAGGAGGGGGCGGTAGTACCGCTGTCCGGTAGTACCGGTTGATGGGCCGGTAGTACCGCTTGCGTCTGGGGCATGGAGCTGGATCGTCCGGTAGCTGGGGCCGGTAGGACCGCTGGGAGCGGTAGTACCGGTCGGCTCAACCGGTAGTATCGCTTGCGTCTGGCAGCGACTGGTTTCTTTCCCTCGGCTCCTTGGGTCCTTCTCTTCGTACCTGATGATGCACAGTGTATGTGTATGAAGTAGCAAGCCATCCAAGGGTGTGTCGAAGTCACACAAGGAGAGGAGCGAGTTCACCTTAGCTTGAAGGAGTTTGGCTCGGGCGCGAGTCATGGGTCCACTTGGGGAGCTCGTGGGAGTAGATGTAGTAGCGGTCGTAGGACGGGCTGCATCAGTACGCGTGCATTTTACTATTGGTACATATTCTGATTTTGTTGATTGTGATGTTGTACCTATGCAAGCCTGTTCTTTGTTACTTGGTAGACCATGGCAATTTGATAGAGAATCTGTTCATAATGGCAAAACTAATCACTATTCTCTTATGCATGATGGAAAGAAAATTGGTCTAAAACCTATGACTCCCGAACAGATTTTGAAAGATGATCTTGCTAGAGCTAGTAGAGCTAAAACTGAGGAGAAAAATAAAAGTGAGAATCAGATTGTTGTTGCAGATTTTATACCACCAAAGAACACTAAATCTGATTCTACACATGCTACTGAAATTCGTTTGAAGAGTCCATGTATGCTTGCAAATAAAATTGATATTGCTGAACTAGATGTAAACAATACTCAATGTTATGCAATTGTCTGCAAAGAGGTTTTGTTTTCATTTGAGGATATGCCTCCTTCTTTGCCACCCGCTGTTGCTAACCTTTTGCAGGAATATGAGGACGTCTTTCCCGCTGAGCTGCCACCAGGACTACCTCCTATTAGAGGAATTGAGCACCAAATTGATCTAATTCCTGGTGCCACGTTGCCCAACCGCGCGCCATATAGAACCAATCCAGAGGAGACAAAGGAGATACAACGCCAAATTCAGGAACTACTCGACAGAGATCATATTCGTGAGTCCCTTAGCCCTTGTGTTGTTCCTATTATTTTGGTACCTAAGAAAGATGGTTCTTCGTGCATGTGTACTGATTGTAGAGCTATCAATAATATTACTATTCGAAATCGTCATCCTATTCCACGTTTAGATGACATGCTTGATGAATTGAGTGGCTCTACCATGTTTTCTAAAGTTGATTTGCGTAGTGGTTACCACCAGATTCGTATGAAATTAGGAGATGAATGGAAAACAACATTTAAAACTAAGTTCGGTTTATATGAGTGGTTAGTAATGTTGTTTGGTTTAACTAATGCACCTAGCACTTTCATGAGATTAATGAACGAAGTTTTACGTGCTTTCATTGGACGTTTTGTGGTAGTCTACTTTGATGATATTCTGATTTATAGCAAATCTTTAGAGGATCATTTGGACCATTTACGTGCGGTTTTCAATGCTTTACGTGATGCACGTTTGTTTGGTAACCTTGAGAAGTGCACCTTTTGCACCAATCGAGTTGCGTTTCTTGGCTATGTTGTTACATCACAGGGTATTGAAGTGGATCCAGCCAAGATTGAAGCTATTGAGAATTGGCCGCAGCCCAAGACGGTCACACAAGTGAGGAGTTTTCTTGGCCTCGCTGGTTTTTATAGGCGCTTTGTCAAAGACTTTGGATCAATTGCCGCGCCGCTGAATGAGCTTACCAAGAAGGATGTGCCCTTTGTTTGGGGCGATGCACAACAACAGGCCTTCGTCATATGGAAAGATAAGCTAACACATGCTCCCTTACTCCAACTTCCTGATTTTACTAAGACTTTTGAGCTTGAATGTGATGCTAGTGGAATTGGTTTGGGAGGGGTGTTATTACAAGAGGGAAAACCTGTTGCATATTTTAGTGAGAAATTGAGTGGGGCTAGTCTGAACTATTCTACTTATGATAAAGAATTATATGCGTTGGTTCGGACATTAGAAACTTGGCAACATTATCTATGGCCTAAGGAATTTTTTATTCATTCTGATCATGAATCTTTGAAGCATATTCGGAGTCAAGATAAGTTGAATCGTCGTCATGCAAAGTGGGTTGAATTTATTGAGTCTTTTCCTTATGTTATCAAACACAAAAAGGGTAAAGATAATGTTATTGTTGATGCTTTGTCACGCCGTTATGCTTTGTTATCTCAACTTGACTTCAAAATATTTGGATTGGAAACTATTAAGGAACAATATGTGCATGATGCTGAATTTAAAGATGAGTTGCAGAATTGTAGAGATGGTAGAACTTGGAACAAGTTCGTCTTCAATGATGGATTTGTGTTCCGTGCTAACAAACTATGCATTCCAAATAGCTCTGTTCGTCTTTTGTTGTTACAGGATTCGCATGGAGGAGAATTGATGGGACACTTTGGTGTCAAGAAGACGGAGGATGTTCTTGCTGCACACTTCTTTTGGCCACGTATGCGTCGAGATGTTGAGAGATTTGTGGCACGCTGCACTACATGTCAAAAAGCTAAGTCTCGCCTTAATCCACATGGTTTATATATGCCTCTTCCTGTTCCTAGTGTTCCTTGGGAGGATATTTCTATGGACTTTGTTTTGGGATTGCCACGAACACAGAAGGGGAGGGATAGTATTTTTGTTGTTGTGGATCGGTTTTCTAAGATAGCACACTTTATTCCTTGTCATAAAACGGATGATGTTGCGCATATTGCTGATTTGTTCTTTCGTGAAATTGTTCGTTTGCATGGTGTGCCAAATACTATTGTCTCTGATCGTGATACTAAATTTCTTAGCCACTTTTGGAGATGTTTATGGGCTAAGTTGGGGACAAAATTGCTCTTTGGTACTACATGTCATCCCCAAACTGATGGTCAAACTGAAGTAGTAAATAGAACTTTGTCTACTATGTTGCGGGCTGTTTTAAAGAAGAACTTAAAATTGTGGGAAGAGTGTTTACCTCATATAGAATTTGCTTATAATCGTTCGTTGCATTCTACCACAAAGATGTGCCCATTTGAGATTGTGTATGGTTTTGTTCCTTGTGCACCTATTGATTTATTGCCTTTACCTTCTTCGGTGCAACATAATTTGGATGCTACACAACGCGCTGAATTGATATTAAACTTGCATAAGACTACTAAAGATAACATTGAACACATGAATGCTAAGTATAAACTTGCTGGGGATAAAGGGAGAAAGCATGTTGTGTTTGATGTTGGCGATCTTGTTTGGTTACATTTGCGTAAAGATCGTTTTCCTGATTTACGCAAGTCTAAGTTAATGCCACGTGCTGCTGGTCCCTTTAAGGTGTTAGAGAAAATCAATGATAATGCATATAAACTTGAGTTGCCTGCAGACTTTGGTACGGTTAGTCCTACGTTACAGATTTGAAGCCTTACTTTGGTGAGGAAGATGAGATTGCGTCGAGGACGACTTCAGTTCAAGAAGGGGAGCATGATGTGGACATCCCTACTATTGGTACAACCGTTGTACCTACAGCAACACACATACAAGGACCCATCACAAGATCTCGTGCCAAACAACTTAACTATCAGGTACTTTCGTTTCTTGGAACTATTCCTCACATACATGAGAATATGATGCTGCCTAAATCAGATGTATTTCTTACTCTTAGGAATGATGGACCAAGCATGGATGAGAGGGACAAGCATTGGAGCATGGCCATGCATGGAGATGGCAGCAAGCATGTGATGATCCAAGAGAAGGCCACGGATGAAGATTTCAGAACTTTGAGGCCTCCATAATGAAGAAAGAAGGCTTGGACGAAATATTCAAGATCAATACTTTACGAATTCGTCCATAGCTTAATATGGTGTTGCGACACCTTTATTTTGGGCCAGGCCCATGTAATTTTCGCAGGATTTTAATTAGCCACTTTTAGAGTCCGTATTTGAGGGGAAAAGGACTTTTAGGGTTGGATTCGGCCACCACTTCCATGGCTGGCCGAAACCCCACCTTTTCGCCCTTAAATACTCCCCATAGCCGACCCCCTAGACTCGGATTTTGTTTACACATTAAGTTAGCCATAGTCGCAACTTCGCCAAGGCTCGAGCGTCGCAGAGGCCTCTTGTACTTCGCACCTATTCAGGATCCCACCTCTTCAATAAAGCTTTCCTCTTAATCCGCAATATCTTGATTGCAATATTGGTTCTTACTTGTTCTCGATTTCAGGTAGGAATTAAGACCCTCGTTGGTCAGGCTGATCGTGTTCCCGCAGGATCGGTAACCTCCAGGAGATTGGCCTAGCGATTGCATTGGCGCTCGTGCTCACACGTGTAGTCGGATCGTCAAGCCCGAACTCCACCAAATCGACTATCGCCTTCTCATCGAAAGATCGGACACCTTTGCTGATGCAGCCCGACCTACGGTCGTTACTACATCAAGGTATCCAACTTACGCCAAGTCGTCATGGACTCCAAAGGTGAATCCGTTCCTCTATGCGAGCCCCCTTCCTGCCCTATTGAATGGTATGCTACTTCGTACTCCGTCACATATGCATGATAGGTTCACACCGACCAGTACGGAGGCAAGGGAGGAAGCCCGGAACATCAAGCCCGACAAGACGGAGGCTTGGAAGAGGAGACGGAAGAAGACAGGTCGATAGCTGCCAGGTCCAAGCGGTACTACCGGTTGTCGGAACCGGTACTACCGCCCCCTTCTACCGCTCGCTACTGACGGCTCCAACGGATGCTCCAAGACCGCAAGCGGTACTACCGGTGCTAGAGCGGTACTACCGGTGATGGCCGGTACTACCGGTCCTAAGTCCGGTACTACCGGTCATGTGTGCCTACGCGCACCTGTTGGGCCACAGCCCATGTATTCCCCTTACTTACCTATTCGCCTAGTTTATCCCCAAACTACCCTTGTTTAGTGGCTGGCCTATAAATAGAGCCCCCACCCCTCATGTATCCCTTAGGCTTAGATGATAGACTAAAGACAACCCCCATTGTGGAATCTCTAGTTTTGCCTCATGCCCTTTACCAAGGGGACCGACTATCATGATCAACCTCGATTGGACTTTGCATCACGCATCCATCGTTGAACAAGGCCTTGGAGTTCGATGTCTCGTCTCCAAGTTGTCAAGACCCTCCCCAAGGTGTTCTTCCCTCTCTGATGTGGATTTGAGGGAGCACGTTGACCGATCTTTCCTTGTGAGGATTCTATTGGACCGGTGGCCGCCGTTAGGGAGCAATCAGCCTTGTATCGTGTGAGTTTTGCGTGTGTTCATCGTGTTCATCGCGAGGTGTGTGTTCGCTTCCGCTACCTTCTCCCTTTCCCCTCGCTTTCCCATCGATTTGACCACGAGATCCGTGAAGATCGGGCCACCCAAGAGGGTAACCCCTCCATCATCTGGTATCAGCAGCTTTTGGTTGCCACGGATTTCTCATCGATTTGGTCTTTTCCCCATAAATTCAAAAATTCCACCAAAAATAGCCCCAATTCGTGTTTTGGATCGATCTGTGATTTGAGTGCGTTTTGGTAGGTTTTGATCCGTGGATTACTTGCTAAACTTGTTGATCTACCTTCCTTTGCGTTCCCATGGCCTAATTCCTTGATTTCCCCCTTCGATTTGGTGATTTTCTTGAAGATTTTCCGCCCAAATCACCCCAAAATCGCGAAAACGCGTCAAATCTGGGCGTCCCAGGACCAAGCGGTACTACCGGTCCCAAAATCCGGTACTACCGCTCTCAACCGGTACTACCTCTCAGGCAACCGGTACTAGCCCCCAGTACAGAAAAAAAACAGCAGGTTCCCAGATTTCGGCCTCTCACCGTTTTGAGCATAACTTTTGCATTCGAACTCGGATTTTGGTGTTCTTTAGCTCGTTTTGAAGAGGAGAAGGATCTCTACATCATCATCTACATTGTTCATGCTATCTACTCCATCCAAATTCTGTGAGCAAGGCGGAATCCAACAATAAAGGGTGAAGATCGTCGACGAAAGGTATAAACATTCCGCGACTTCTCCCCACTTGCATTCCTTTGTGAACCCCACTATCTTTGTGAGCAACAAACACCTATTGAGACTAGTTCCTCTTATGATTTCTTGGGCTATGCACATTTGATACCTTGTAGATTCCGAGCAAACATTGTGGGCGCTATCTCATATAGTAATCTTGTATAGTTGTTGGCACAAGGAAGAGGCAAGTGAAAAGAAAAATAGAAAGAAAAAAGGAAAAAAAATAGAAAAAAAAAGAAAAGAAAAAGAAAGAAATATACATGTGCCTCATAGAATAGGAAGCGCAAGCTCGATGATAGGTGGTACTTATTGTGCATATCTTGTAGCCCACCAATTTTATGCAATCGAACTAGCGTCTCTCCTTGTACTTGTGTGACATGAGCTTTTAGTCTTCGCTAGGTAATCATTTGGTTCTTATCTCACTTTCTCCGTCGCACAAGTCCCATTTATCCCACCGTGTGTGTTTCCTTGTACATATTTCCTATCTTGTGGATTGACTTGTTTTCTTTGTGATCATTGTGGTTCTTTACTTGCCATTACAATATCTTGATTTCGGATTGTTTCTTGACATGCCACTTTCCATACCTATCCACCATAGGCCTTGTGTGTGTGTGTTTTTTGGTTAGTAGTTGGTTTTGGTGTTCCGCGTGAACTTCACTTTGCTTGGTTTATTGCTCTCAAGTGTGGACACTTGCACGATACGATCTTCCAAGGTAAAGTAAGGTTCGACGTTGTATCCCTAACACCCTCTACCACTTCCATATACAACACTTGGTCTTGTGAAGCATGTCTAGGGACTCCGGGACCGAGGATGATATCTATGAAGAATCCATGATGAGCCACCATGACTACGACTCCACAAGTATAGAGGACATGACGGAGCACAACACCGACAATGGCTCCGCATGCTTTGAGGACCCGGAGCACTACACCTACAACGACTCCACATGCATGGAAGACATGGAGCTCTACGTCGACAATGGCTCCTCATGCATGGAGCCTATGGAGCACTACACCGACAATGGCTCCACATGCTTGGGTGATATGGAGTACTACACCAACAATTACTCCCCAAGCATGGATGACTTCGAGTGCGACATCGACGACGCCTCGCCAAGCATGGAGGACACGGAGAACTTCATCGAGTTTGATGGCTCCTCCACGAGCCATGAAGAATTCCTCCACAGTGTGGAGATGGAAGCCTACTACGCCAAGCAAGAGGAGGCGCATCATCAAGATTCCATGACCTTCAAGGCCAAGCGTGCCACACCAAAGGGCACCACCTACTTCGATGATCCACCTCCAAGGCGACAAATGGCACCACCTAGATGGCGTCAAGTGCCACCACCTAGATGGCGTCAAGCTCCACCATCTCCAAGGCGCCAAGCAACATCACCTCCAAGGCGCCAAGATCCACCTCCTACCCAAAGAAGAGTGGCTTCCAAACATCATATACATCAAGAGGCGCCAAGAAACAAGAATCTTCATCGACAAACATCCTCTCATGAGCATCGCCACCATAAGGAGGATACAAGAAATCGTCTAAGGCATCTTCGCCACCAAGATGAAGAATTCATGATGAGCACCAACCATAATGCTCAAGCAAGCTCAAGAAGGCACCACAAGCACAAGAAGAGTGCCAAGGCAAGTGATCATCGTGGCGAGTGTCATGTGGACGACCAAGTGCGCCACCTACATCAACCATCGGCAAGGCACGCCAATGACCTCCGTCGACACCATCATAGGGCACCTTCAACTACTCGTGCCACCACCACAATGGCACCAAGAGCAAGCCTTCCTCCACGCCATCAAGCTTCAATGCCTACGCTTGACTTCCACAACCTCGCCAATGAGGAAAATGTAGACCTCTACTTCGCCAAGTTGGATAGCATGAGCCTACCTCCACCACTACTATGCGATGGCCACGAGACGATCCAGCATGGGATTTTCCCTTCGACCATGGAGGAGAGCGATGATGCCCATCTTATGGCATCCAACCTTGGAGGCGACAAGGTCAAGAATGGTGAGCATGGGATTTCCCCTTCACCAAAGGAGGTGCAAGGAGTTGAGGAAACCGATCCTACCCCCATATGCTTGAGTGATGATGTGGTACCAATCCCATGTGAGTATGAGAGCCACTTAGCCCACTTGAGTGAGAACAAGAGTGACATGATTGACTCCACCTTATGTGAGATTGAGTGCTTCCACTCGGAGGGCATGAGCGATACTCCTAGTGAGTTGAGAGTGGTAGTTGATAGGTCAAGTGAGACCATTTCGAATTCTAACAACTTACCCTCTACCTCTAGTGTGTTCTCTTGTGTTGTGCTAGGTTCCATGGATGAAGACGCGCCAAGCCATGAAGCAATGATGCCTCAATTGGAGAAGATGTACATGGTGCACGAAGATGATGCGACGCCATGGCTACATGAAGAAGACGAAGTCGTCCACAAGGAAACCACGACTTCCACAACACCCACTTCATATGAGAGGTATGAACAAGGTAACAATAAGGGTGTTGATGATGCCATGATCCCACTAGTGGACATGATGAATTGTGAGGATATGCATGCTATGGATGATACTTGTGACATTACATATGCTTCAT
Source organism: Avena sativa (assembly GCA_916181665.1). Lineage (NCBI taxonomy): Eukaryota > Viridiplantae > Streptophyta > Magnoliopsida > Poales > Poaceae > Avena > Avena sativa. The sequence continues at coordinate 55,597,443 of OV702300.1, forward strand.
CCACTTTCCCATGTGATGATTTGCCTTTGCATAATATTGATCATGTGGAATTGTTTGATTGCGATATCATTGCCATAAACATGCCATGCTATGAATCTTGTTTGTATCCTCCAATTGCTTCGGACTTGGCTTGTCATGCTAGTCATTCAATTTCTCACGTTGCTTGCGATAAGATGAATGCTTCCTATTTCACTTGTTTTGCTTGCAACAATATTGATCATATGCGTTATAATGAGATGGCCCCCATAGCTTTCTCAATTTTTGGAGATTTTGATGATGGCCATGATAAGCATGTTCCCCACTTGCATACTCACCATGCATATATTTCATATTTGATTGAAATTAATGGTGATGTGCACAAAAAGAGATACGTCATGATGGATGATGTGTATCTCTACCATGCACACACGTTCTTCCTTTTACATATGATGTGTGTAGGTACCCGCACGAGAATGTCAACCTCGGTTGAGCACGAGTTGACAAAAAGAGCTCTTGAGAGCATCCCACAAGTGAGTTCAAGATCAAACCCAGCTCTGATACCTTTTGCATGATTTGCATCTTTCATGTTGACAAATTGTTCTTTCCTATGGTTTGCTTGCAAGCATGTTAATGGTATTATCTTCCCTTGTGACATTCATGTTTCTTCGCCTTTAGATAATGATGCTTTGTGTGTTGCAACAAAAATATTGAACAATTTACCTTTCCGATGTTTTGTGTGCAACCACAATTCCTTTAAGAACATGTATCGTCATGAGAGCTTCCAAGAATCTCGTCTTGTTGTTGCAACAAACATAAGGACCACTTGCTCTTTCATTTGGTTTGTTTGCAAACACGTTACTTTGGCTTCCGCTTGGGATACTCATACTCCCATGAAATTTGCTTTGGATGATTTGTGTGTGACATCCAACATGTTGAACAATTTCTCTTTCCAATGGTTGGTTTGCACACATAATGATGTTTCTTTGGACATTCTTCCTTGTGTGTTTTTGCCAAATTCTCCTATTCTTGCATCAAAGATGTTGTTTGAAATTTGGATCCAATGCTTTGAATGCCCCACTACTATGTTATATGGAGTTTTTGAGTTTTCACATTTGGATGATGTTCAAACAATTTCCATGCACTTTGACCTTGCATATGCATCCCATTTGCTATACATGAATTATGCTAATAGTGTTGTGAAGAAGAATGGACATGCCACATTTGACATGCTCCTCTATCACGCACGAAAATATTTTGCTTGGTCTTTGTTGTGTGAAGGTACAAGTGCATACACGTCAACCTCTACCAACCACGTGTTGACAAGAAGAACCGAAGAGAGTTACCTATGGCTACCCTTCATCGAGCTATCTCTACACGCTAAGGCTTCATGGAGGGTGAAGGAACATTGAAGTGTTGTGAAGTCAATCTTCCCGAGGACGACTATATGGTGAACCCCAGGATCAAGGATGTCCTTCGACCTCTTCTACTTCGTGATGAACATGGAGAGTCGAGGACAACTCCTTTTGAAGTGGGGGAGATGATGCAGCCCGACCTACGGTCGTTACCACATCATGGTCTCCAACTTACGCCAAGTCGTCATGGACTCCAAAGGTGAATCCGTTCCTCTATGCGAGCCCACTTCCTACCCTATTGAATGGTATGCTACTTCATACTCCGTCACATACGCATGATAGGTTCACACCGACAAGTACGGAGGCAAGGGAGGAAGCCCGGAACATCAAGCCCGACAAGACGGAGGCTTGGAAGAGGAGGCGGAAGAAGCCACGGCTGAACCACCGGAGTCTCTGGCCTACACCGGAGTCTCTGGTCCTGCTACATCGGAGTCTCCGGTCCTGCGCACCGGAGTCTCCGGACCGATCTCCGGACCGACCCCAGCAATAGACCCGGGGACAGTCAGTACGCCACTCTGGAGACGACACCGGAGACTGACCGGAGTCTCCGGCCCCTACACCGGAGTCTCCGGCCTGCGTGATGGGCCTGCGCGCCGCCAGCTGGGCCTTCGGCCCATGTACCCCTCTAGCTCGTCCAAACCCTAGTTTTATCCCTAAACTAACCCTGTTTATGTGGCTGGCCTATAAATAGAGCCCCCACCCCTTCATGTATCCCTTAGGCATAGATGATAGACTTAAGACAACCCCCTTGTGTGGAATCTCTAGTTTTGCCTCATCCCCTTACCCAAGGGGACCGACTATCGTCACCAACCTCGATTGGACTTTGCATCACACATCCATCATTGAACAAGGCCTTGGAGTTTGTTGTCTCGTCTCCAAGTTGTCAAGACCCTCCCCAAGGTGTTCTTCCCTCTCCGATGTGGATTTGAGGGAGCATGTTGACCGATCTTTCCTTGCGAGGATTCTATCGGACCGGTGGCTGCCGTTCGGGAGCAATCGGCCTTGTATCATGTGAGTTTTACGTGTGTTCATCGTGTTCTTCGCGAGGTGTGTGTTCGCTTCCGCTACCTTCTCCCTTTCCCTCGCTTTCCCATCGATTTGACCATGAGATCCATGAAGATCGGGCCACCCAAGAGGTTAACCCCTCCATCAAAGCATGGATGAGAGGGACAAGCATTGGAGCATGGTCATGCATGGAGATGGCAGTAAGCATGTGATGATTCAAGAGAAGACCACGGATGAAGATTTCAGAACTTTGAGGCCACCATAATGAAGAAAGAAGGCTTGGACGAAATATTCAAGATTAATACTTCACAAATTCGTCCATAGCTTAATATGGTGCTGCGACACCATTATTTTTGGGCCAGGCCCATGTAATTTTTGCAGGATTTTAAATAGACACTTTTTAGAGTCCGTATTTGAGGAGAAAAGGACTTCTAGGGTTGGATTCGGCCACCATTTCTATGGCTGGCCGAAACCCCACCTTTTCCTCCTTAAATACTCCCCTTAGCCGTCACCATAGACTCGGATTTTGTTTAGACATTAAATTACCCATCATAGCAACTTCGCCAAGGCTCGAGCATCGTAGAGGCCTCTTGTACTTCGTACCTATACAGGATCCCACCTTTTCAATAAAGCTTTCATCTTAATCCGCAATATCTTGATTGCAATATTAGTTCTTACTTGTTCTCGATTTCAGGTAGGAATTAAGACCCTCGCTGGTCAGGCTGATCGTGTTTCCGCAGGATCAGTAACCTCCAGGAGATTGGCCTAGCGATTGCATTGGCGCTCGTGCCCGCACGTGTAGTCGGATTGTCAAGCCCGAACTCCACCAAATAGACCATTATCATCTCATCGAAAGATCGGAAACCTTTGCCTATCAGATTTCCTCATCACTATGTGCACCTGTAACCACCAATATAAAACCACATGTTGATCCTGTCGTAGAAGAACCGAGAGTGAGAGTTGATGAGACAAGTGAGGTTTCTACTAATGTAATCATCTGTACTTTTAGTGTCATTTCATGTGATATCCAGGTTGATTTTGAAGAAAGGGAGCCATCTAGTGCCCACTACATGTGAGGAGAACACGATTGATATAGGTACTGATTAGGAGCTACAGCCAACAAGCACACCATATTGTGATTCTATTCCTTTGTTGCTATCTCCTTGTGACATGCCTTGCACTAATGTTATAGCACCATGTGATAGTTTACAAAATTCGAATTTTGATCATGTGGTACTGATTACATATAAGGAAATACTTGCTCGAATACCACCTAGTGATATTTGTATTCCATCGTGCTAAATGAACCTATCAATGTGAGTTGTGCTCTGGATAAGATTTCTAAAATTTCATGTCTGAATTCAAGCACATATTCTCCTTATTTCATCTTTAATATAATTGGTGAATATAGTATGGATGAAAATTTTCTTGTGGGTCACATATGCATAACTTGTGATAGAATCGCTGAACTGGAACATGTTGTTTTCAGCCATACATGTGTGTCGACGTGTTTTTGCTGTGGGACTGTTGGGGATATGCTATATGGGTATCTTCATAGCATGTCTGTAATCTGGATAACCTGGGTGGCCCACAGTTGGTAGCAAGTGGCCTGTTGGGCGACCCAGTTAGATGGATCTAGAAGGGAGGCCCATGCCGGATAAAGGAAGGCTACGGAGGAGTCACCGACGTACCCAGAGCCTTGGAGTGCAAGACACGTTAGACTAATTTTATACTGTGTAGGACTCTATAACCTGTCCGGCTAGGACTTCGCCTGTAACCCTAGGATCTGGCGACTATATAAGCCGGACCTATGGGAGCCTTTAGGGCACGACACAACTCATATCGCGCACAGTGAAGCAATCCCTGTAACTCGGCGTATTGCCATTATACTGATTTATAGCAGGAGCAGGATTCCACCACCGTCGTGGGATCTGAACCTGGGTAAGCTGTGTTACCTCTTACCCGCCAACCTTCCACCTTACCCCACGTCTCTAAACACGCACTGTGAGGACCCCTCCATGGCGTACACGTCGGTAATACAATGAAAATTGGCGCCCACCGTGGACTAAGAGGCGCTTCAGACTCTACAACGGGCGAGGTCCAAGCTCTTCGCGGGAATCGGCGAAACCGTAGCCATCGGCCGTGTTCTCTTCTCTGACAATGTTCTGATCGTCCCCGCTCCCCTCCCCCTTGACGATTTCAGGATCCCGGTGAAGACAAACCCCACCCGTTGCTTGATCGTCCCAATCGAGGACATCCACCTCTTCATCGGCGAAACCGACTCGGGCACTAGTTCCCTGGAAGTCGGTGGAGCGTCAAGACCTGCACGGACCGCCTACGGGCAGGACACTTTCGCGGAAGGATCGAAGCAGGATCTCTCTTTGGAGTTTGCCGGCAAAGATCGGAAAAATTCAAGGCCCACCCAAACCGCCCCTGTGTAGGATATAATGGTGGAAGATCGCTGGAAATCCGCCGGCTTCACCCGCGTGTCTGGACAGCAGAGATCCAAGTTCGTCGGTGTGGTGACCATCTTCGATCTGGCGCGTTGCATTCTGAGAGAGGGTCAAAACCCCCGCTATTACCTAGCCAGGTGGCTCCATATACGGGCCGACCTGGCGCATTACCCTAATGATGATGCCATGTATCACTTTGTGGAAGGACTGGACCACGGAACACTTCTCCGGCATATGCTAAGGCGGCGGCAGGCTTCAGGACGCCTCACTTTCGAAGGCATGGTGAACACCGTCAACAACTACGCGGAAGCTGAGGAGGCAGCTCAGACAGCGCTCGCGCTCTTAGACGGTGCCCCTCCGCCTCAGCCACCGCCATCACCGCCTCCGGTCGTCGTCGCTGCGGCCGCACCACCACCTCCAGTTATCGTCGCTGTTGTCGCACCAACACCGCCCATCATCGAGGAAGCCCCGACACCCTCCAACTCCGTTATTGATGCGCTCTACACCGACATCAGCGCCGACTCGGAGGAGATAGACTTTAACCCGAAGAAACTAGACTCTGCTATGCAGGAGATGGAGGAGTACTTCAAACGCGACGAGCAGGCCAACAAAGCCGTCACATCCCAAGAGGTGTTTGTCACCATTGGGACCGTGATGGAGGAAGATCAACCCGGACAAGATCCGCCTAAAGCGCTGGACAAGGGGAAGGGACCACCTGTTGCTACCGACAATGATCGCGCAAAGGCGATGCCCCCTGATGAGGATATCTCTAGTCCTTTACCATTATCTCCCAATGATGATGATGATGTTGCTGCACAAGACAAGTCCAATGAAATCAGAATTGGACCAATGACAAGGGCACGTGCAAAGCTACTAGGCCAACAAGTGAATTCACTCTTTATTGAATCTGATATTTTAATTGATGAGAACTTTATACTGCCTAAGTCTATGCATCTTTGTATGATCAGGTTTGTTGATAACACAAGTGTTGCACGTGGAGAAGAAGGAGATTTGCAACAAGAAGGACAAGCACTGATTTCCAATATCAGCAAGTGCGCGAGGGAGGAGAGGGAGGCAGGCGCACTAGGAGACAATGAGGAAATCACGTATGATCAAGAGAGGGATGAGGAGCACCCCAGAAATACATGTTTGAGGTGTTCCACAACGTTTGGCATGCGTGCCAATTAGGACGAACCCATCTATGGGTCGGTATGTATCAGTTTGAGTCGAACCGAGTCAGTTTGGGCCAAGTTATGGCTGTTTTTAGGCCCAATTATGAGGGAGGACGCCCCAGCCCTCATATATACCACAGGAGCCGTTGCAATTAAGGTTAGACCACGTTTAGATTAAACCAATACTTGTTTTGTTGAACTGCTGCAAGCATTCATCTGAAATTATATGTTCCTCTTTGATTCGATCAGGAATATCTACCATATCTCCACTTTGATTCGATCTGGAGTTTGCTACTGAAAGTTTTCTTGTTTTCTACTGTTCCATTGAGAATTGTTAGATTGCAAACCGCTTCGTGGTCTGCGGCTACGTGCGCAAGTGTGTGAAGTTGCGAATACCATCTGGGTTGAGATCTGTTGCATTGGCAGCGGGGGAACAGCCGGTGATTCACAACATCCCACAAGTTATCTCCATTACATCCACCATCATCTACGACGTGCTCAACGAGAAGATCGGGCCACCCCTTATCATCTTGGTATCAGATTCTCAGGTTTACTCGGTGAGCAATTCATCCCTATAGATTAGTTGTTTAGTCCTATACAGAAAAAGCCATACAAAAATATTAGGGTTCATAGTGTATTGCTATAGCCTAGATAACACTGTTCGTGAATTCTAGTTGCTGATCGTAGTCCTTTTGTGTAGCTTTTTTTAAATCTGAGTCATAATTTTTGTCTAGTTTTCTCCTAAGTTCGTCTCAAAATCGGAGTTTTAGACTGTTTCTAAATTGTTCATCGTGTTCTGGAGTTTTAGATCTAGTAGATCCGTTTTTTATTTTATTTTATTTTGTTGAGTTGAAGTTGCTAGATCTAGAAAGAAGAAAAGAAAAAAAAAGTTAGATCCAATCGTGTACTTCAATCTGTACGTGAGCAGAAAGCAAAAAAAAAAATCGCGCAGACGCGCCCTCGTTCGACCACAGACTTTTCTGAGGTGCGACGTGAAGTCTGAGCGAGAAAAAAAATCGCGCAGACGCACCCTCGCTCGACCACAGACTTTTCTGAGGTGCGACGTGAAGCCTGAGCGAGGAAAAAAAAGATGTGCTCTCGCTAGACAACAGACGATTATGTGGTTGTACGAGATTTTCTGAGCCCTGCCGCGGCAGGATTTAGGCCCGTTTTTCTGCCGTGGCAGAGACCATTTTTCAGGTCAATTTTTTTTCTTTTACTGAGTCCACATAGCGTTCCTATCTTTGTGAGCCTTAGTAAGCCTTTCTTGGTGTCTAGAACCATCCTACGAGACTAGCATGCTTAGTACTCTTCGGGCTGCTTAGTTTAGCAATTTGGTGCCCATTTTGTTGAGTCATTGCTAGCGTCTCTTCTTGTGCATTGCAACACGAGCATTACTCCGATATATACCTCACTTTTGAGCTCCTTTTCAGAGTTGCAATTGCCCCATTTATCTCCACTGTGTGTGTTTCTGTGGGTCTTTGTCATACGGTCAGCACTAGGATTTATGAATTGGTCTTGTTAGGTATCCATACCAAGCTCCACTATATATCCCTAGTTGTCGTGTGATAATCTTTCCCTCGGTATTCGCTTTGTCACATCCATGCACATTCTGCTCATACAAGTTGGTAAGCTATCCTAATTCACTTTGGAACGGTAAGATACATTTTTTTCTTTCAGTTTCGAGTGAGTTGTGAGAGTTCCACCATACACCTATTTTTGTTTGCACTAACCTACTAATCATGTCTGAGAGTGTTAATGTGCAGATGAAAAAGGATCCTACTGCCGTGGTGAATTGGAATGAATTTGAAGCCTTGCGTGATCACTTGACACGTCAGATAGATGTTGTTGTTACCAATATACACGAAGATGTGCGTGTTATTGATTTGGAACTTAAAGAGGCAAAAGAAACAGCTGCCACCACTGAAGACACCATGACTGCAATTCAGCGTTCTATCACTGATTTAACACGAGTTGTGACTACGTTGCAAGCAACTGTTGATCTTCAGCACAATCAGCAACAAAATGTTGAGGAGGAAGAGGGTGATGCAAGTATTCATGGTGATAATCATGGGCATTTTGATGATGATGCAGCTGCTCCTGCTGCACATCCTGCAGGCCGTGGCAATGGAGGAAGAGGTGCTGCTATACCTCATGGCCGTGGTTTTGCTCCTTTCGGTGCACGTCCTAATGTTGCTAATCCTGAGGTTCAGCAAGAGGATGGGCTAGGGAAACCAAAATTTTCTCTTCCCAAGTTTGAGGGCTCTAATGATGTTGAAGAGTATCTTATATGGGAGCTAAAGATAGAGAAATTATGGCGTTTGCATGAATACACCGAGGATAGAAAAATCAAGTTAGCATCTTCTGAATTTGATGGGTATGCTTTGCGTTAGTGGGATAATCTTGTGCGTACAAGGCAAGAAGAAGGTGATCCCCCAATTATTACATGGAGAACTATGAAGCAAGTGATGCGTGACAGATTTATTCCGTGCAACTACATTCGTTCTCTCTATGATAAACTGCAGAATTTGAAGCAAGGCACAAAGACTGTTGATGATTATTATCAGGAGATGGAGTTGATTATGCAGCGTGCTAGAATACGTGAAGAGCCCGAACAAACCTTGTAGCGTTTCCTCTCAGGTTTGACGTATAATATCAAGCGCACTATTCGACATCACCAATATCATGATATGAATGATCTATTACATCATGCACGTGAAGTTGAAGCTCAGTTGGCTGAAGAAGCCAACTATAAAGCTCGTTCTTATCCAGCTAGTGGTCGTTTCACACCACGACCAGCTGGTAGCGTACCCCCGCAAAGTACCAATTCAGGTTTTCGTGCTTCGTCATCGAATATGTCAGATACTGTTGTTTCGAATGCAAACAAAACAGCACAACCTACAGCTAGCGGTACTAGTTCATCTTCATCTACCGCAAGAAACCGGGACATGGCGTGTCACACTTGTGGTGGCTTGGGTCACCTTAGGAAGGATTGTCCTAACAAGAAAGTGATGCTGATTAATGAGGACAACGAGTATGAAACCGGTGATGATGCTGACCCTGAGTCTGAAGCTTTGGATGATGAAGGTTATTCAAGTGATGGTCCTATTGATGCATATGCGACTCACTATCCCACCATTGTTTGCTCACAGAAAGTTCTGAATGTTACGCCTAGCGCTGAAAATCAGCGATGCAATTTGTTCCAAACAAAGGCTATTGTTGGTCCTGGCAAGGCGTGCAAAGTGATAGTTGATGGTGGTAGCTGTCGCAATTTGGCTAGTAAAGAGATTTGTGCAAAGCTGAAACTGAAGTATTTACCACACCCCAATCCATATTATATTCAGTGGTTGAGTGATAATGGAGAGATGAAGGTTAGCTACATGGTGCGTGTGGAATTTCAGATTGGACCATATAAAGATACCATTGAATCTGATGTGGTTCCTATGACCGTGTGTCATTTTTTGTTAGGCCGCCCATGGCAATATGATCGCAATGTGCAACACAATGGGAGAGCCAACACATATCATTTGAATTGGCATGGTAGAGACATTACTTTGCGGCCCATGACACCACAACATATTATAAATGAATCTCGTCAAAAGATTGAAGTGAATCTTGAGAAAGAAACTGAGAGAGTAGATAGACAAGAGACTACACCGTCAGTGAGTCAGAGCCAAAAGCGAAATATGAGTGGTAAAAAGAAAGGTGAGGGAGTGCATTCCTTAGTAATGTTAGCCACCAAATCTGATATGAGAGAGTTTCATGAGGATCCTACTGCTGTCCCACTTGTGCTTATGTACAAGGGTGAAATTTTAGTTTCTAACGACATGACCCCTCTCTCTCTTGGTGTTCTGATGTATTGTAGGAATTCAACGACGTGTTTCCAAGCGAGGTACCTGCAGGTTTGCCACCAGTGCGAGGTATTGAGCATCAAATTGATTTTATACCAGGAGCATCGTTGCCCAATCGAGCCCCCTACCGCACCAACCCCGAAGAAACGAAGGAAATTCAGAAGCAAGTGCAAGAACTTCTCGACAAAGGGTATATTCGTGTGAGCCTAAGTCCTTGTGTTGTTCCTGTTATTTTATTTCCTAAGAAAGATGGTACATGGCGCATGTGTGTAGATTGTAGAGCTATTAATAACATCACTATTCGGTATAGCCATCCTATTCCATGCTTAGAGGATATGCTGGATGAACTGAGTGGTGCTGCTATTTTCTCTAAAATTGATTTGCGTAGTGGTTATCATCAAATTAGGATGAAAGAAGGGGATGAGTGGAAAACAGCCTTTTGCCATTTAGGCTAACTAATGCACCTAGTACTTTCATGCGATTGATGAACCATGTTTTAAGGCATTTCATTGGCAAGTTTGTGGTTGTGTACTTTGATGATATATTAATTTACAGCCGCAATGAATTTGAACATAGTGCTCATATCCGACAAGTTTTGCAAGTGTTGCATGATAATAAGCTTTATGGAAATATTGATAAGTGCACATTTTGCAAAGATCGGGTAATATTTCTGGGATATGTTGTTTCTAAAATTGGATTTGAGGTTGATGCATCTAAAATTGAAGCTATACAAAATTGGCCTACTCCTATGAATGTTAGTCAAGTACGAAGCTTTCACGGTCTTGCTGGTTTCTATAGGCATTTTGTGAAAGATTTTAGTACTATTGCGGCCCCTTTGAATGAACTTACTAAGAAAGTGATAGGGCAAAGGTGTCCGATCTTTTGATGAGATGGTGATAATCGATTTGGTGGAGTTCGGGCTTGACGATCTGACTACACGTGCGAGCACGAGCGCCAATGCAATCGCTAGGCCAATCTCCTGAAGGTTACCGATCCTGCGGGAACACGATCAGCCTGACCAGCGAGGGTCTTAATTCCTACCTTAAATCGAGAACAAGTAAGAACCAATATTGCAATCAAGATATTGCGGATTAAGAGGAAAGCTTTATTGAAAAGGTGGGATCCTGTATAGGTGCGAAGTACAAGAGGCCTCTGCGACGCTCGAGCCTTGGCGAAGTTGCTACGATGGCTAACTTAATGTCTAAACAAAATCCGAGTCTAGGGTGACGGCTATGGGGAGTATTTAAGGAGGAAATGGTGGTGTTTCGACCAGCCATGGAAGTGGTGGCCGAATCCAACCCTAGAAGTCCTTTTCCCCTCAAATACGGACTCTAAAAAGTGGCTATTTAAAATCCTGCGAAAATTACATGGGCCTGGCCCAAAAAAAGGTGTCACAACACCATATTAAGCTATGGACGAATTCGTGAAGTATTAATCTTGAATATTTCGTCCAAGCCTTCTTTCTTCATTATGGTGGCCTCAAAGTTCTGAAATCTCCATCTGTGGCCTTCTCTTGGATCATCACATGCTTGCTGCCATCTCCATGCATGGCCATGCTCCAATGCTTGTCCCTCTCATCCATGCTTGGTCCATCATTCCTAAGAGTAAGAAATACATCTTATTAGGCAGCATCATATTCTCATGTATGTGATGAATAGTTCCAAGAAACGAAAGTACCTGATAGTTAAGTTGTTTGGCACGAGATCTTGTGATGGGTCCTTGTATGTGTGTAGCTGTAGGTACAACGGTTGTATCAATAGAAGGGATGTCCACATCATGCCCCCTTCTTGAATTGAAGTCGTCCTCGACGCAATCTCATCTTCCTCACCAAAGTAAGGCTTCAAATCTGCAATGTTAAACGTAGGACTAACCGTACCAAAGTCTGCAGGCAACTCAAGTTTATATGCATTATCATTCATTTTCTCTAACACATTAAAGGGACCAGCAGCACGCGGCATTAACTTAGACTTGTGTAAATCAGGAAAGCGATCCTTACGCAAATGTAACCAAACAAGATCTCCAACATCAAACACAACATGCTTTCTCCCTTTATCCCCAGCAAGTTTATATTTAGCATTCATGTGTTCGATGTTATCTTTAGTAGTCTTATGAAAGTTTAATATCATTTCAGCGCGTTGTGTAGCATCCAAATTATTTTGCACCGAAGTAGGTAAAGGCAATAAATCAATAGGTGCACGAGGAACAAAACCATAGACGATCTCAAACGGGCACATCTTTGTGGTAGAATGCAGCGAACGATTATAAGCAAATTCTATATGAGGTAAACACTCTTCCCACAATTTTAAGTTCTTCTTTAAAACAGCCTGTAACATAGTAGACAAAGTTCTATTTACTACTTCAGTTTGTCCATCAGTTTGGGAATGACATGTAGTACTAAACAGCAATTTAGTCCCCAACTTAGCCCATAAACATCTCCAAAAGTGGCTAAGAAATTTAGTATCACGATCAGAAACAATAGTATTTGGCACACCATGCAAACGAACAATTTCACGAAAGAACAAATCAGCAATATGCGCAGCATCATCCGTTTTATGACAAGGAATAAAGTGTGCCATCTTAGAAAACCGATCCACAACAACAAAAATACTATCCCTCCCCTTCTGTGTTCGTGGCAATCCCAAAACAAAGTCCATAGAAATATCCTCCCAAGGAACAATAGGAACAGGAAGAGGCATATATAAACCATGTGGATTACGGCGAGACTTAGCTTTTTGACAAGTAGTGCAGCGTGCCACAAATCTCTCAACATCTCGACGCATACGTGGCCAAAAGAAGTGTGCAGCAAGAACATTCTTCGTCTTCTTGACACCAAAGTGTCCCATCAATCCTCCTCCATGCGCCTCCTGTAACAACAAAAGACGAACAGAACTATCCGGAATGCATAGTTTGTTAGCACGCAACACAAATCCATCATTGAAGACGAACTTGTTCCATGTTCTACCATCTCTACAATTCTGCAACACATCTTTAAATTCAGCATCATGCACATATTGTTCCTTAATAGTTTCTAATCCAAATATTTTGAAGTCAAGTTGAGATAACAAAGTATAATGGCGCGACAAAGCATCAGCAATAATATTATCTTTACCCTTTTTGTGTTTGATAACATAAGGAAAAGACTCAATAAATTCAACCCACTTTGCATGACGACGATTCAATTTAGCTTGACTACGAATATGCTTCAAAGATTCATGATCAGAATGAATAAGAAATTCTTTAGGCCATAGATAATGTTGCCAAGTTTCCAATGTCCGAACCAACGCATATAATTATTTATCATAAGTAGAATAGTTCAGACTAGCCCCACTCAATTTCTCACTAAAATATGCAACAGGTTTTCCCTCTTGTAATAACACCCCTCCCAAACCAATTCCACTAGCATCACATTCAAGCTCAAAAGTCTTAGTAAAATCAGGAAGTTGGAGAAAGGGAGCATGCGTTAGCTTATCTTTCAATATGACGAAGGCCTGTTGTTGTGCATCGCCCCAAACAAAGGGCACATCCTTCTTGGTAAGCTCATTCAGCGGCGCGGCAATTGATCCAAAGTCTTTGACAAAGCGCCTATAAAAACCAACGAGGCAAGAAAACTCCTCACTTGTGTGACCGTCTTGGGCTGCGGCCAATTCTCAATAGCTTCAATCTTGGCTGGATCCACTTCAATACCCTGTGATGTAACAACATAGCCAAGAAACGCAACTCGATTGGTGCAAAAGGTGCACTTCTCAAGGTTACCAAACAAACGTGCATCACGTAAAGCATTGAAAACAACACGTAAATGGTCCAAATGATCCTCTAAAGATTTGCTATAAATCAGAATATCATCAAAGTAGACTACCACAAAACGTCCAATGAAAGCACGTAAAACTTCGTTCATTAATCTCATGAAAGTGCTAGGTGCATTAGTTAAACCAAACGGCATTACTAACCACTCATATAAACGAAACTTAGTTTTAAATGTTGTCTTCCATTCATCGCCTAATTTCATACGAATCTGGTGGTAACCACTATGCAAATCAACTTTAGAAAACATGGTAGAGCCACACAATTCATCAAGCATATCATCTAAACGTGGAATAGGATGACGATACGAATAGTAATATTATTGATAGCTCTACAATCAGTACACATGCGCGAAGAACCATCTTTCTTAGGTACCAAAATAATAGGAACAACACAGGGGCTAAGGGACTCACGAATATGATCTCTGTCGAGTAGTTCCTGAATTTGGCGTTGTATCTCCTTTGTCTCCTCTGGATTGGTTCTATATGGCGCGCGTTTGGGCAACGTAGCACCAGGAATTAGATCAATTTGGTGCTCAATTCCTCTAATAGGAGGTAGTCCTGGTGGCAGCTCAACGGGAAAGACGTCCTCATATTCCTGCAAAAGGTTAGCAATAGCGGGGGGCAAAGAAGGAGGCATATCCTCAAATGAAAACAAAACCTCTTTGCATACAATTGCATAACATTGAGTATTGTTTACAGCTAGTTCAGCAATATCAATTTTATTTGCAAGCATACATGGACTCTTCAAACGAATTTCAGTAGCATGTGTAGAATCAGATTTAGTGTTCTTTGGTGGTACAAAATCTGCAGCAACAATCTGATTCCCACTTTTATTTTTCTCCTCAGTTTTAGCTCTACTAGCTCTAGCAAGATCATCTTTTAAAATCTGTTCGGGGGTCATAGGTTTTAGACCAATTTTCTTTCCATCATGCATAAGAGAATAGTGATTAGTTTTGCCATTATGAACATATTCTCTATCAAATTGCCATGGTCTACCAAGTAACAAAGAACAAGCTTGCATAGGTACAACATCACAATCAACAAAATCAGAATATGTACCAATAGTAAAATGCACGCGTACCGTTCTTGTTACCTTGATCTTGCGAGAACTCTCAAACCATTGGATGTAATATGAATGTGTGCGTTGTCCTGTTGGAAGCGCAAGCTTCTCTACCATGTCAACACTAGCCAGATTATTACAACTCCCTCCATCAATGATGATCTGTATAGCTCTTTCCTTGACAACACCACGTGTTTGGAACAGGTTGTGGCGTTGATCTTGCTCAGATTTGCTCAATTACACACTCAACACACGTTGTGTAATTAAGCTCTTGTATTGATCAGCAGCTTCAGCTCCCATTACCTCTGTCTCTTCATCAGCATCAGAATTGTCTCCATCTCGAGCAGAAATAAGGGCTAATGTATCTTCATCAAAGTCACTCGCTGAATCGTATTGACCATCATCTCACGTTGTGTTGTGCACTGTCTCTCAATATGACCAAAACCCCAGCACTTGCGGCATTGTATATCCTTTGTCTTACCCGTGGAAGCCATAGAAGATGCACTACGAGGAGGAGCATTGGATGACGGTGGAGGAGCAGCTGGAAATCTTGTGGTGGCCTTGGATGTGGTAGTAGCTGGTGGCGAATCACGAGAAGGAGGTGCTGATTGTCGGGATGTCCAAGTGGATGTGCGACCTACAGAATTATCAGTCCTCCTCCATGGTGTTTGGCGATCCTGCACTTCACGTTCAGCTTTGCAAGCAAGATGAAACAAACGAGTGATAGAATTATATTCCTTATAATCTAATATGTGCTGAATGTCCTTGTTTAATCCACCAAAAAAATGTGCAAGCATTTGTTCAGTAGATTCAACAAGACCACACCGAACCATCCCCGTTTGCAATTCCTGATAATACTCTTGTACAGAATTTTTTCCTTGCTCTAAACGTGTCAGATTATTTATAAATCACGTTGATAAGTGGGAGGTACAAAACGAACACGCATAGCAGTTTTTAAAGCAGTCCAAGTACTAGGAATAGTAGTAGGATTTAAACGACAATACTCATACCACCAAAGAGAAGCAAATTTAGTAAATTCACATGTAGCAGCACTAACACGCATATTCTCAGGATATTTTAAACATGCAAAACGTTGTTCTACTTCCATCTCCCATGTAAGATATGCATCAGGATTATATTTACCCTCAAAAGATGGAATATTTAATTTAAGCTTTGCAACATGATCATCATCACGTACCGGTGGTCGAGCGTTGCGGTAGTAATGTCAGGGACGACCAGCAGGTACCTGTGGAGGTTGTTCAACCTCCTCGTCAAACAGATCGTCGTTGTCAAGGCCGTAGTAGTACCCGTCGTCTGTCCCCAATGTCGCAGCAGCAGCCGCGGCGGAAGTCTGAGGTGCGTCAGCCGCAGTGGTAGCCGCCTGGGGTGCGGCGGCAGCCGAACCAGCAGTCCGACCCGTGATCGGGATGCGCCGTGCGCCATGTGTGGGTGCGGGTGCAGGTGCGGGCAATCTGTTCAAAATCTCCTTGAACCGAGCGTCAAGCTTGGCGTTGAAGGATGTCTCGAGTCCATCGATCTTGTCCATGACGTTGGTGAGCTTGGTGTCAAACTCCCCTAGGCGTGTATCCACGTCTTCAGCGCGACTGACCAAGAGCTCAGAGAAGTGGGCATGTAGTTCTTCGTTCGTCATTGTGGCAGGGTTCCGCGAAGTATCCGTCATGGTTAGTCCTTTAAAAAGCACAGGTATATACTACGGATATATGGTGGAAGGCACGCATAATACGTCAAGCAATATACGAAGCTCTTACAAGTTCTTATCAAACAGCAGGAAAAGGCGATGTGTAACCGCAAGGATCAGTGGGTCCAGAGATTGAACCGAGCGATTACCGGGAGTCGAGACACCGCATGTGGAGGATATCTGTGGAGCTCTGGGAAGGCTTAGCAAAGGGGTTAGCAATTATCAAAACAACAGTGCAAAAGTTGAAAGAATGTTCAATGACGGTACTGTGCTGGTCCTAGGCTAGACCGTACTAGAGACGCGAGTCTAGATCACCAACGATGTCACGACGCGACATAACAAGCAATGTATGATGATATGGCACCCTGAAAAGCGAACAGAGAGGTAGAAAATCACTATGATGGCGAGTGCGCAGGCGCCAAAAAAATATCGCTATAACGGCCGATGGAGAAAAGTGATCCCCAGAGCCAAAAACTAGTATAGCCAGAAAAGTTTTTTCGGAGGCGGTTCCAGACTTTTTTTTTGCTCTCCTTCTGGACTTACGACCGAACTCGGAGCTCCACTCGGACTTTAGCTTAACATGGAAACAACAAAGAAGGAAAGTAAAAAGAAATAACTAGGAAATAATAACTCAACTCGGACTCGTGCCGTGGCAGGAAAACTGATCGGATTCTGTGTCGCGGTAGGAAGGCGGTGGCGGAGTATTAGGGTTTATGGTGGCTGGGTGTATGGCGGCGGAATATGGTGGCGGAATATGGTGGCGGTGATCGGCGAGTGTGGCGGTGACTACTATGATCAGAACTCGAAACTCTAAGGGACGAGACACTAAGACCAGCAACTCGACGCGACGATGTAGACACAAATTCAACAATGCAAAAACTGAAAAGATAATGCGAGGCGTAGATTGGTTATGGGATGGATCTAAACTCTAACTGTGTTTTTGGCTTTTTCGTGGGTTATAGGTAAAAGCAGATCTAATCTACGAAAACAGTAAAATCTCACCGAGCAACCTGAAATCTGATACCACTTGATAGGGCAAAGGTGTCTGATCTTTCGATGAGATGGTGATAATCGATTTGGCGGAGTTCGGGCTTGACGATCTGACTACACGTGCGAGCACGAGCGCCAATGCAATCTCTAGGCCAATCTCCTGGAGGTTACCGATCCTGCGGTAACACGATCAGCCTGACCAGCGAGGGTCTTAATTCCTACCTGAAATCGAGAACAAGTAAGAACCAATATTGCAATCAAGATATTGCGGATTAAGAGGAAAGCTTTATTGAAAAGGTGGGATCCTGTATAGGTGCGAAGTACAAGAGGCCTCTGCGACGCTCGAGCCTTGGCGAAGTTGCTACGATGGCTAACTTAATGTCTAAACAAAATCCGAGTCTAGGGTGACGGCTATGGGGAGTATTTAAGGAGGAAAAGGTGGGGTTTCGACCAGCCATGGAAGTGGTGGCCGAATCCAACCCTAGAAGTCCTTTTCCCCTCAAATACAGACTCTAAAAAGTGGCTATTTAAAATCCTGCGAAAATTACATGGGCCTGGCCCAAAATAAAGGTGTCGCAGCACCATATTAAGCTATGGACGAATTTGTGAAGTATTAATCTTGAATATTTCGTCCAAGCCTTCTTTCTTCAGTATGGTGTCCTCAAAGTTCTGAAATCTCCATCCGTGGCCTTCTCTTGGATCATCACATGCTTGCTGCCATCTCCATGCATGGCCATGCTCCAATGCTTGTCCCTCTCATCCATGCTTGGTCCATCATTCCTAAGAGTAAGAAATACATCTGATTTAGGCAACATCATATTCTCATGTATGTGAGGAATAGTTCCAAGAAATGAAAGTACCTGATAGTTAAGTTGTTTGGCACGAGATCTTGTGATGGGTACTTGTATGTGTGTAGCTGTAGGTACAACGGTTGTATCAATAGAAGGGATGTCCACATCAGAAAGGTGTTGAATTTGTTTGGGGCCCAGCCCAAGATCATGCTTTTGATGAACTGAAACGTTTCTTAACTACTGCACCATTACTTGCACTTCCTGATTTTAATAAACACTTTGAGATTGAATGTGATGCTAGTGTAATTGGTATTGGAGGTGTGCTGATCCAAGAGGGTAAACCAATTACATATTTTTCTGAGAAATTGAGTGGTGCATGGTTAAATTATCCTGTTTATGACAAAGAATTGTATGCACTTGTTAGAGTTCTTGAGGTTTGGCAACATTATTTGTGGCCAAAAGAATTTATCATACATTCTGATCTTGAGGCTTTGAAATATTTAAAAGCTCAATCCAACTTGCATAGACGTCTTGCTAAGTGGGTTGAATTCATTGAGTCTTTTCCATACATCATTAAGCATAAGAAGGGTAAAGATAATGTTGTTGCTGATGCTCTATCTAGGAAAAATATGTTGTTAACACACTTAGATGTAAAGGTTCCTGGTTTAGAGAGCTTGCGTGCTTTATATGCTACCGATCATGATTTTGCAGCACCATATGGTTTGTGTACTAATGGGAAAGCATGGGAAAAATACCATATACATGATGGCTTTTTATTTCGAGCTAACAAACTATGTGTTCCAGAATCATCCGTGCGTTTGCTATTGTTGTAGGAATCACATGCCGGTGGTTTAATGGGTCACTTTGGACGAGAGAAGACTTTGCTCATGCTCGCTGATCACTTTTATTGTCCTAAGATGAGGCATGATGTGGACAGATTTGTGAAGCGTTGCATTACTTGCAACAAGTCCAAATCAAAACTGAAGCCTCACGGTTTGTATACTCCTCTTCCTGCTCCTACTACACCATGGGAAGATATCAGCATGAATTTTGTGTTAGGACTACCTCGAACCAGGAGAGGACATGATTCAGTTTTTGTGGTAGTTGATCGATTTTCAAAGATGGCACATTTTATTGCCTGCCACAAAAGCGACGATGCGTCGCATGTTGCTAATCTGTTTTTCAGGGACATCGTACGATTACATGGACTACCAAAGACGATTGTTTCTGACCGTGATGTGAAGTTTATGAGCTATTTCTGGAAGACATTTTGGGGAAAACTGGGAACAAAGTTACTATTCAGTACCACTTGTCATCCCCAAACTGATGGTCAAACGGAGGTGGTAAATCGCACACTTTCAACGTTGCTGCGATCAATGATCAAGAAGAACCTGCGTGTGTGATAGGGCAAAGGTGTCCGATCTTTCGATGAGATGGCGATAATCGATTTGGTGGAGTTCGGGCTTGACGATCCGACTACACGTGCGAGCACGAGCGCCAATGCAATCGCTAGGCCAATCTCCTGGAGGTTACCGATCCTGCGTGAACACGATCAGCCTGACAAACGAGGGTCTTAATTCCTACCTAAAATCGAGAATAAGTAAAAACTAATATTGCAATCAAGATATCGCGGATTAAGAGGAAAGCTTTATTGAAGAGGTGGGATCCTGAATAGGTGCGAAGTACAAGAGGCCTCTGCGACGCTCGAGCCTTGGCGAAGTTGCGACTATGGCTAACTTAATGTCTAAACAAAATCCGAGTCTATGGGGTCGGCTATGGGGAGTATTTAAGGGCGAAAAGGTGGGGTTTCGGCCAGCCATGGAAGTGGTGGCCGAATCCAACCCTAAAAGTCCTTTTCCCCTCAAATACGGACTCTAAAAGTGGCTAATTAAAATCCTGCGAAAATTACATGGGCCTGGCCCAAAATAAAGGTGTCGCAGCACCATATTAAGCTATGGACGAATTCGTAAAGTATTGATCTTGACTATTTCGTCCAAGCCTTCTTTCTTCATTATGGAGGCCTCAAAGTTCTGAAATCTTCATCCGTGGCCTTCTCTTGGATCATCACATGCTTGCTGCCATCTCCATGCATGGCCATGCTCCAATGCTTGTCCCTCTCATCCATGCTTGGTCCATCATTCCTAAGAGTAAGAAATACATCTGATTTAGGCAGCATCATATTCTCATGTATGTGAGGAATAGTTCCAAGAAACGAAAGTACCTGATAGTTAAGTTGTTTGGCACGAGATCTTGTGATGGGTCCTTGTATGTGTGTTGATGTAGGTACAACGGTTGTATCAATAGTAGGGATGTCCACATCAGTGTGTGGGAGGACTGTTTGCCGCATGTGGAGTTTGCATATAACAGGGCGGTCCACTCAACAACGCAGCTTTGTCTGTTTGAGGTGGTCTA
Source organism: Avena sativa (assembly GCA_916181665.1). Classification (NCBI taxonomy): domain Eukaryota; kingdom Viridiplantae; phylum Streptophyta; class Magnoliopsida; order Poales; family Poaceae; genus Avena; species Avena sativa. The sequence continues at coordinate 55,618,070 of OV702300.1, forward strand.
TGGTTTTAAACCAATTACACCACTTGATTTGCTGCCCCTTCCACTTCAAGAGAGAGTTAACATGGAGACATCCAAGAGGGCAGATTTTGTGAAGAAGATACATGAGAAGACAAAGGAAGCAATTGAGAAGAAGGGCAAGTACACCGCTGATCGTGTTAATAAGAAGAGAAAGGAGGTGCTGTTCCAGCCAGGTGACATGGTATGGGTGCATTTTTGCAAAGACAGATTTGCACAACAGCGCAAGTCCGCGTTGCAGCCAAGAGGTGCTGGTCCATATAAAGTGCTTGCCAAGATAAATGATAATGCGTACAAGATTGATCTTCCTATTGATGAGTTTGGCATCAGTAATTCGTTCAATGTTGCTGATTTGACGCCATATGATGGAGAAGACCTTGGAGCGTCGAGGTCGACGCCTTTTGAAGGGGGAGGATGATGAGGATATCTCTAGTCCTTTACCATTATCTCCCAATGATGATGATGATGTTGCTGCACAAGACAAGTCCAATGAAATCAGAATTGGACCAATGACAAGGGCACGTGCAAAGCTACTAGGCCAACAGGCGAATTCACTCTTGATTGAATCTGATATTTTAATTGATGAGAACTTTATACTGCCTAAGTCTATGCATCTTTGTATGATCAGGTTTGTTGATAACACAAGCGTTGCACGTGAAGAAGAAGGAGATTTGCAACAAGAAGGACATGGACTGATTTCCAATATCAGCAAGTGCGCGAGGGAGGAGACGGAGGTAGGCGCACTAGGAGACAATGAGGAAATCACGTATGATCAAGAGAGGGATGAGGAGCACCCAGAAATTCATGTTTGAGGTGTTCCACGACGTTTGGCCTGCGTGCCAATTAGGCCGAACCCATCTATGGATCGGTATGTATGAGTTTGAGTCGAACCGAGTCAGTTTGGGCCAAGTTATGACTGTTTTTAGGCCCAATTATGAGGGAGGACGCTCCAGCCCTCATATATACCACAGCAGCCGTCGCAATTAGGGTTAGACCACGTTTAGATTAAACAAATACTTGTTTCGTTGAACTGCTACAAGCATTCATCTGAAATTATATGTTCCTCTTTGATTCGATCAGGAATATCTACCATATCTCCACTTTGATTCGATCTGGAGTTTGCTACTGAAAGTTTTCGTGTTTTCTGCTATTCCATTGGGAATTGGTAGATTGCAAACCGCTTCGTGGTCAGCGGCTACGTGCGCAAGTGTGTGAAGTTGCGAATACTATCTAGGTTGAGATCTGTTGCATTGGCAGTGGGGGAACAACCGGTGATTCACAACATCCCACAAGTTATCTCCATTACATCCACCATCATCTACGATGTGCTCAACGAGAAGATCGGGCCACCCCTTATCACCCCCTCCGCCTAACCCAGTGCAGCAGCCGCAGGAAATCAACAGCGGTCTGAGTAACAACAACACCGCAAACCCGCCGCCTACGAAATCTACGTCTGCTGCTTCCCAAGTCACTCCAGTTGATAGAGTGATGTACAACAATCTCCTCGTCGAGCCCATGACTTTGGGTCATATTTGGAACATATTCTAGCTTGACAAGAAGCGTCAGCAGCTGCTGGAGGAAGCACATGCCATCCTGGAGCAAGGCGCAAAGCTGGATCGAGATCTGTCCAACGCGCAGACGTCAATAGAGAAAGCTAGAGCCAAGGAGGCCGAGTACAAGACTCTGCTCCAACAGCAGAAGGCTAAGAAAGCTTCGGCTCACGTCATCAATGTTCCTGGTGTACGGCAAAACCTAGGATGGGCCCCTTCCAAGCCACCCCAAGCCAAGCTATACATTGACAGCGAAGGCAGGCAGGTCATGCCCACTCCTATTCTCAACCTAGCCATCACCAAGACCCTTCTAGAGCAGGATAGGTCACCCGCAGCTGTGGAACAGGTCTATGACCTTGTGGCAAAGGCGGTGAAACAACAGGAAAAAGGCACCTCTCAGAGGCTTGAGTCTGACCTAGCGTTTTGCCAGTCTAGCATTCCTAAGCCGCCAAGGGACCGATCTCCTCATGATGTCGGGTCCCATACGAGTTCATCAGAATGAAGATGGAGGGATGTACGCAACAGGAAGGAAGCTATCCCCATATCCTCCGACCACGGAGGCAAGGCTCATCCTCGTCACCCATCTCCCCCGCCCCGGTCTCCCCGACATCGTGAAGACCCCAAGGCTCACCGTCGCACGGACATGCCTCCGCCAAGGCAAGGCGGCATCGTCATCCGCGACAACGCGGAGCAGCCCCATCATGATGGAGAGTCCAACCAAGGACATAAGAGCAGGTCACATCATGACCCTCCGTGTCCAACAAGCAACTGCGACAAGCGTGAGGCGTCGCAGGAGGGTAACAACAAAAAGGCTAACCCACCGCCACCTCCGCCTCCATCGCCCCTAGCAACCACCATGGCGGAGGAGGCCCGCGTCGTTCACGCATCCCTTCCCCTGGAGGCAAGAAGAAAAGAGCAAGCCCGGAGCCATACGACGCACGTTCACGCTTGGACAAGATTCACGAGGCCCGGGCAGGACAATACATGGGACCACGTTGCTTTGGACCTATAATACGGACCGCAACTTACCCCAAGGGTTTCTGGATTAACAAACCATCAAGCCCTACGACGGCACTGCCAAACTAGCTACGTGGTTGTAGGATTACGGCAACGCGGTGGAGATCGTCGGGGGAAACCCCAACGTCGTCGTCAAGTACCTCCCACTGATCCTGGCGGGCACGGCCCGACAATGAATTGATGACTTGCTGGAAAAGTCCATCTGCAACTGGTTGGGCATGCAAGAAGCATTCGCCAAGAACTTTGAGGGTACATATAAGCATCCCTGCACTGTTGGCGATCTACAACGGTGCATGCAGGAGAAAGACGAGTCATCTTGATAGGGCAAAGGTGTCCGATCTTTCGATGAGATGATGATAATCGATTTGGTGGAGTTCGGGCTTGACGATCCGACTACACATGCTGATGCAGCCCGTCCTACGACCGCTACTACATCTACTCCCACGAGCTCCCCAAGTGGACCCATGACTCGCGCCCGAGCCAAACTCCTTCAAGCTAAGGTGAACTCGCTCCTCTCCTTGTGTGACTTCGATACACCCTTGGACGGCCTGCTACTTCATACGCATGTACTATGCATCATCAGGTATGAAGAGAAGGACCCAAGGAACGGAGGGGAAGCAACCAGTCGCTGCCAGACGCCAGAGGTACTACCGGTTGAGCCGATCGGTACTACCGGCTCAAGCGGTACTACCGGCCCCAGCTACCGGACGCTCCAGGAAGAACCTCTCCACGCCCCAGACGCCAGCGGTACTACCGGCCCAGCAACCGGTACTACCGGCCAGCGGTACTACCGCCCCCTCCTACCGCTCGACACAGGCAACTCCGACGGAAGCTCCAGGCCCGCCAGCGGTACTACCGCCCCCGAAGCGGTACTACCGGTTACAACCGGTACTACCGGTTGCCGGACCGGTACTACCGGCCCTGACTGAACCTGAATGCCTGAGTTCGGCCCTGTGCCTTGTAACCCTTCCTATAATTTACCTTTTCGTTCCGAAACTACCCCTGTTTTGTGGCTGGACTATATATAGCCCCCACCCTCTATTGTAAACGCTAGACTTGGATAATAATAGATATTAAGGAAACCCTTTGAGGAACTTATATCTATTGGTCTCATGCTCCTACCAAGGAGCACCGGATTATCCACCCCCCTCTTGGATCTTGCCTAGTGCGTTCAAGTTGTACAAGGCCTTGGGTACTCGGTTTCTCGCCCCCAAGTCATCAAGATCTCACCAAGCACCTCGTCCCCCGTTGTTGGCGTGGAGAGCGAGCTTCGCCCAACACCGATCCTAGGGATTATGTTGGACCGCTTGCCATCAGCGTGAGGGATAGGCGTGTATCGTGTTTTGGTTTGCGTGTGTTCGTGGTTTTCATCTCCTCCCTCGTTTTCATCCCCCGACCACCGCTTTCCCCTCGTTTCTCGTGGAATTCGTGAAAGATCGGGCCAACCCCAGGGTTACCCCATAACATATTGGTATCAAGAGCACGGTTGATCACGAATTTCCCCCCAATTTTTCTTTGATCCCCCTTAAAATCGAAAATCCCACCAAAAAGAGCCCCTATTTGCCTTCGGATCGATCTCTGGATTTGGTGAGTTTTTCGTGGTTTTGGTCCATAGATCTGTTGCTTTTGGAGTCGATCTATAGCCCCTGTTTGTTCCTAGCCCAGCCTTTCGGTCAGATCTTTACGAATTTGAGGATTTTGGTCAAGTTGAGTTCGTCCTGTCCCGCAACTGGCGGTACTACCGGCCGTGCAAGCGGTACTACCGCAAGTAACCGGTACTACCGGTAGTACAAGCGGTACTACCGCTTGCCGGTACTACCGGTCATTACCAGAGGTACTACCGCTCGACTCTGACCGTGTTTCCTTGCCCTTTGACGCCTCAATTTCATTTGCTGACTTTTCCACTTCACTTGTTCGTGTTCCGCGTGTTTGTCGCCATTTTCACAACAGCTTCCGCATCAAAGTCACCACGCGCTCAACGACACCACGACACTCGAACATCATCCCCCACCAACGGTTGCAAGTCGTCAACAATACCAAAGGTATAACTTGCACCACCTTGACAGCCCCATATCTTCCTTTGTGTGTATCTATCCTATGAGAACAACTCATTTTGTGTTTGTCTAAGCATTGTGCACTTGCCTTCGGAAAGTGACAGTGTGAGGCCAAATATAAAAGCTAACATAGTAGTATAGAAAGGGAGAAAAAGAATAAAAAAAAGAGAGAAAAGAAAAAGATAAAATAGAAAGATACATAGTCTCCCAATACAAAGAGAATACCAAGCTTGTAAGCCAACAAGAGAGAGGAAAAGAGCGCACCGAGGCAAGTGCACAAATCTATTGCTTATCCTCTTTTGGCAGACGAGTTGTGGTCTCTCCTTGCGTTGGCACGACAACCGAGCGTAGTCTTCGTTAGGACCTTTTGTGCTCATTTTCATAGTCGTGCTAACCCCGTTTTTCTCCACGTGTGTGTTTTCCGTGTTTTTGTACATCGTACCCTTTTGCTTTTGATCTTTGGTTCTTTACCACGTAGAACAATAACCTTTTGCTTGGATCGTTTCGTTTGGTTTTCCACAATCCTAACCTTCCACCAAAAAGCTTTTGAGAGTTGTAGCATATTTGTGTGTGAGTTTCTTGCCATTTCACTTTGCACGCTGTTCGCTCATTTGTGTGGCAATTGGTTTGATATAATCTCCAAGGTGAGGTAAAAGGCTAACTCTCCGCACCCTTATTCTCCATATACAACCCTTGTTGGCTTTGCATCATGCATAGGCATGGAGAGCCATCCCAACCACCACAACCTCCGGAGGATGACACACAATTCATGACAAGATGGGACCATTGGAAGGTCCGAGGAGAATTCAACTATCGTTGTGAAGCTCTCGAGCGGCGCCAAGATGAACAATTTAGCGAAGCCCGTGTGGAATTCAAGAACATCGACAACCGCTTCGAAGAAGTCCGTGGCCAAATGCATGCCATGCAACACAACCTCAGTCATCAAAACGAAGCTCTTGGTCGTTCACTCGCCTCAACGGATGAGAAGCTTCAACGCCTCATTGATGGACTAGCAAGGCCACGCTTGCACGAATCAAGCTCATCTCGGCACTCCTCAAGTGAATCAAGTGCACCTCGCCGTCACGCTTCAAGGCACCGGGATGGACCCGTTCTTCAATCCATGAGCTCCTCGCAAGCGGTACCATCTCCGCGTCACGCCGCAACGTCAAGCTATGATGGTGACCTCTCCGCAAGACCTCCAAGATGCGAAGCGAACCGGCCACAACCAAGGGCACTTGTGATTCAACAGGAGCAACCTCACATGGACCACCAAGGCCATCGCCGTCGACATGTCCCTTCAACAACAAGTGAAGCATCCGAAGAGGACGAACAAGATCACCGTCGACGTGAAGCACTCGAAGATCCTCCAAGGCGTCATCATCGACATGATCGTCCACGTCAGCAACATGTTGGTCATGACGAGCCCCCTCCACATCAAGAAGAAGAAGAGCAGCCCATTGCGCATGCGGCTCGACGTCCTCCTCGCCACAGGGCGCAAGACAATGCTACTCGGCATCAACCACGACAAGAACAAGAGCAAGCTTCCCAAGCTCGTCGTGAGGACCATCAACCTCCTCCTCGTCCTCAACCGCGTCAACAAAACGAGCAAGCTCCCCAAGCTCGTCGTCAACACCAAGTTCCACCACCAAACGCGGCACCTCAACAACCGCAAGAGCAACGCAACAATCACCAAGCAAGACATGAAAGCTCGGATGATGATGATGACCGCCCAAATCATGGCAACCGACACAACTGGAACCGCAATGGAGAAGAAACTTTTGGCAAGCTCAAATTCACCATGCCCAAATTCACCGGTTCTAATGAGCCCGAGGAATATCTCTCTTGGGAACTCAAGGTTGACAAGATCTTCCGCATGCACAACTATAGCAATGAGAAGATGATGGCCATGGCATCCCTCGAGTTTGATGAGTATGCCAACCTTTGGTGGGAACAAGTCCAACTCGCTCGCGAAGCAAAAGAAGAGCCTCCAATCGCAACTTGGCAAGATATGAAGGCTCATATGAGATCCCGCTTTGTTCCTTCACACTACACGCGTGACCTCTTCAACAAGCTTCAAACGCTTAGTCAAGGGACAAAGACCGTGGAAGAGTACTTCAAGCAAATGGAGCTCAACATGATCCATGCCAACATTGAAGAGCGAGATGAACAAACAATGGCACGCTTTCTCAATGGCTTGAACCATCCCATCAAGCGCATCACCGAGTTCCAAAAGTACAACAACATGGTTGAGCTTGTGCACATCGCATCAAAGGCCGAGCGTCAAGTGCAAGAGGACATCAAGTACAACAAGCCAAAGACGTACTTCACCTACAAGCAAGCACCAACCACTACTCCAACGACACCAAGTGGAAGCTCCTCAAGTACCACCAAGCTTCCCTTCAAGCCAACTCTCCCTCAAGGAAAACAGCCCCCAAGTGGCAAACACACAAGGGATGATTAACCATTCAATGGTGAATGCTACAAGTGTGGAGGCAAAGGGCACAAGTCGAATGCATGTGGGAACAAGAAAGTTTTGTTCATCCATGACAACGGCGATGAAGAATACTTGAGTGAAGAAGAGTTTGATGCAAGGGTCAAGGAAGCCATGGCAAGGCAACATTTGGAAGAGGACCAAGAACTTCTTGTGTGTGAGCATGACGCAAGTCCATCGCTTGTGGTCACAAGGGTCTTGACTACCCAAGTCAATGAAAATGAAGACCAACGCTCGAACATCTTCCAAACTCGTGCCGACATCGATGGGAAGTCCATCAAAGTTGTCATCGATGGAGGGAGTTGCCACAACCTTGCAAGCACGGAATTGTGTGAGAAACTCAACCTCACCCTCCATCCGCATAAACACCCCTACCATATCCAATGGCTAAGTGACCAAGGATCCGTAAAGATCAAGCACACCGTCTCGGTGACGTTCTCAATTGGGCACTACAAGGACACGGTGGAATGCGACGTGGTCCCAATGACGGTTTGCCATGTGCTGCTCGGAAGGCCGTGGCAATATGACAAGCGTGCTTTGCATAATGGTCACTCAAACACTTACACCTTCAAATGGCTTGATAAAACTTGTGTGTTGCAACCAATGACTCCTAGCCAAATAATTGCGGACAATGCAAAGGCTTTAGCGAGGGCGCAATACACAAAAACACCTTGTGAGAAGAGTGGTGAGCGAGAGAACCACACCATAGTGAGTGAGAGCTACAAGCCAAACTCGAGTGGAAAAACTAAGAGTGTTCTTCTTGCCACCAAAAGTGAGATGAGAGAAGTGCGGAACAACCCATCCATCTTGCACTATGTCCTTGTATGCAAGGGACTAGTGCAAGGAACTAACGACTTGACAAATGTTCCTCCTTCTTTGATGGCTATTTTGCAGGAATTCCAAGATGTATTTCCCGAAGAGCTTCCTCATGGCCTTCCTCCTCTTCGTGGAATCGAGCACCGCATCGACCTCATACCCGGCGCACCACTCCCAAACCGTGCTGCGTATCGCACGAACCCGGAAGAGACGAAGGAGATCGAACGTCAAATTAACCAACTCGTCTCCAAAGGTTTGATCCAAGTAAGAACTAGCCCAAGCGCGGTCCCCGTGATTCTAGTTCCAAAAACGGATGATACGTTGCGGTTATGCATGGACTGTCGTCCAATCAATGCTATCACCGTGCGTTATCGACATCCTATACCGCGTCTTGATGACATGCTTGATGAGTTATGTGGAGCCACTATATTTTCGAAAATTGATCTTCGTAGTGGTTACCACCAAATTCGCATGGCCGAAGGTGATGAGTGGAAAACCGCCTTCAAGACCAAGCTTGGTCTCTATGAATGGTTGGTTATGCCTTTTGGCTTATCTAATGCCCCATCTACCTTCATGCGTCTCATGAACCATATTTTGAGATCTCTCATTGGGAAAAGTGTAGTTGTTTACTTTGATGACATCCTTGTCTATAGCAAGTCACTAGAGGAGCATGTTATTCATGTTAAGGAGGTCCTTCAAATCCTTCGTCATGAAAAGCTTTATGCTAATCTCCCAAAGTGCACTTTTGCAAAAGACAAGCTGATTTTCCTTGGTTTTGTTGTGTCTTCTAATGGCATTGAAGTTGATGTCTCAAAAGTCAAGGACATACGAGATTGGCCCATCCCTACAAATGTTAGTGAACTTCGTAGTTTTCATGGGTTGGCTGGCTTTTACCGTCGCTTTGTGAAAGACTTTTCTACCATTGCTTGGCCCCTCAACGAATTGACCAAGAAAAATGTCACGTTCGTTTGGGGAAAAGCACAACAAAAGGCTTTTGATGAGCTCAAAAAGAGGCTCACCGAAGCACCACTTCTTGCATTACCAGATTTCACAAAAACCTTTGAGATTGAATGTGACGCTAGTGGTATTGGCATTGGTGGCGTCCTTATGCAAAATGGGCGTCCTATTGCTTACCATAGTGAGAAACTTGATGGCGCACGCCTAAACTATCCCATTTATGACAAAGAACTTTTTGCCTTGGTTCGAGTTCTTCAAGTGTGGCAACACTATCTTTGGCCCAAATAATTTATCATCCATTCCGACCATGAGTCATTGAAGTATCTTAAGGGCCAAGCCAATTTGAGTAAAAGGCACGCAAAATGGGTTGAGTTCATGGAGTCTTTTCCTTACATTGTCAAATACAAGAAGGGCAAAGAAAATGTGGTAGCGGACGCCTTGTCTCGCAAAACACACAAGCCTTCTTACACGACTCGAAGTCAATGTTTTGGGTCTTGATGACATCAAATCTTTGTACGCGTCCGATCCTTTCTTTGGACCAATATTTGCCCAATGTTCAATAGACAAAGGGATTGATGATTTCTATTTGCATAAGGGTTTTATTTTCAAACAAAACAAGCTTTGCATTCCGAAATCGTCTCTCCAACTTTTGCTTCTTCAAGAGTCCCATGGTGGAGGCCTTATGGGTCACTTTGGCTGTGACAAGACATATGACATGCTCTCCACTCACTACTTTTGGCCAAAGATGAAGCGCGACGTGGAGCGCCACGTCCAACGATGCACTACATGTATCCAAGCTAAGTCTAAGTCCAACCCCTTTGGACTTTATATGCCATTGCCTATTCCTTATGCACCTTGGTCGGACATTAGCATGGATTTTTTATTAGGCTTGCCTAGATCTAAACATGGCCATGATTCTATATTTGTAGTCGTGGATCGCTTTTCTAAAATGGCACATTTCATTCCGTGCCATAAGACCGATGATGCTTCACATGTAGCCAATTTGTTTTTCAGGGAAATAATTCGGCTACACGGTGTGCCTAGAACAATCGTCTCCGACCGCGACGTAAAATTCATGAGCTACTTCTGGAAGACTCTCATGGCAAAGCTCGGCATCAAGCTCCTCTTCTCGTCCGCCTCGCATCCTCAAACAGATGGACAAACCAACGTCGTCAATCGAAGTCTTGGCACACTCCTCCGGGTGTTGATAAAGAAGAACCTTAAAGACTGGGAGGAATGTATTCCACACGCCGAGTTCGCCTACAACCGCGCCAAGCACTCCACCACCATGAGGAGCCCGTTCATGATCGTCTACGGCTTCGAGCCTCTCACCGCGCTCGATATACTTCCACTTCCACTTCATGAACGTGCCAATATGGACCTTGTCAAGCGTGCCCAAACAATGAAGAAACTCCATGAAGACACACGAGCTACTATCGAGCAACAAGTCCTTCGCCAAGCATCAAGGCTAAACAAGAACAAGAAAGAGATGATCTTTGATGAGGGCGACCTTGTGTGGATCCACTTGAGTAAAGACCGCTTCCCCAAGGAACACGACTCCAAGCTAAAGCCAAGAGGTGATGGACCATTCAAGGTGCTAAAGAGAATCAACAACAACGCATATATCATCGACATACCAACATCGAAGTATCTTGTGAGCTCGACATTCAATGTCAAGGACCTCTCACCCTACCATGGACAAGATGAAGTTGAGAAGGTTGAAGAGTCGAGGACGACTCTTTCCCAAGGGGGGGGAGCTGATGCAGCCCGTCCTACGACCGCTACTACATCTACTCCCACGAGCTCCCCAAGTGGACCCATGACTCGCGCCCGAGCCAAACTCCTTCAAGCTAAGGTGAACTCGCTCCTCTCCTTGTGTGACTTCGATACACCCTTGGACGGCCTGCTATTTCATACGCATGTACTGTGCATCATCAGGTATGAAGAGAAGGACCCAAGGAACGGAGGGGAAGCAACCAGTCGCTGCCAGAGGCCAGCGGTACTACCGGTTGAGCCGACCGGTACTACCGGCTCAAGCGGTACTACCGGCCCCAGCTACCGGACGCTCCAGAAAGAACCTCTCCACGCCCCAGACGCAACCGGTACTACCGGCCAGCGGTACTACCGCCCCCTACTACCGCTCGACACAGGCAACTCCGACGGAAGCTCCAGGCCCGCCAGCGGTACTACCGCCCCCGGAGCGGTACTACCGGTTACGACGGTACTACCGGTTGACGGACCGGTACTACCGGCCCTGACTGAACCTGAACGCCTGAGTTCGGCCCTGTGCCTTGTAACCCTTCCTATAATTTACCTTTTCGTTCCGAAACTATCCCTGTTTTGTGGCTGGACTATATATAGCCCCCACCCTCTATTGTAAACGCTAGACTTGGATAATAATAGATATTAAGGAAACCCTTTGAGGAACTTATATCTATTGGTCTCATGCTCCTACCAAGGAGCACCGGATTATCCACCCCCCTCTTGGATCTTGCCTAGTGCGTTCAAGTTGTACAAGGCCTTGGGTTCTCGGTTTCTCGCCCCCAAGTCGTCAAGATCTCACCAAGCACCTCGTCCCCCGTTGTTGGCGTGGAGAGCGAGCTTCGCCCAACACCGATCCTAGGGATTATGTTGGACCGGTTGCCACCGGCGTGAGGGATAGGCGTGTGTCGTGTTTTGGTTTGCGTGTGTTCGTGGTTTTCATCTCGTCCCTCGTTTTCATCCCCCGACCACCGCTTTCCCCCTCGTTTCTCGTGGAATTCGTGAAAGATCGGGCCAACCCCAGGGTTACCCCATAACACGTGCGAGCACGAGCGCCAGTGCAATCGCTAGGCCAATCTCCTGGAGGTTATCGATCCTGCGGGAACACGATCAGCCTGACCAGCGAGGGTCTTAATTCCTACCTGAAATCGAGAACAAGTAAGAACCAATATTGCAATCAAGATATTGCGGATTAAGAGGAAAGCTTTATTGAAAAGGTGGGATCCTGTATAGGTGCGAAGTACAAGAGGCCTCTGCAACGCTCAAGCCTTGGCGAAGTTGCTACGATGGCTAACTTAATGTCTAAACAAAATCCGAGTCTAGGGTGACGGCTATGGGGAATATTTAAGGAGGAAAAGGTGGGGTTTCGGCAAGCCATGGAAGTGGTGGCCGAATCCAACCCTAGAAGTCCTTTTCCCCTCAAATACGGACTCTAAAAAGTGGCTATTTAAAATCCTGTGAAAATTACATGGGCCTGGCCCAAAATAAAGGTGTCGCAGCACCATATTAAGCTATGGACGAATTCGTGAAGTATTAATCTTGAATATTTCGTCCAAGCCTTCTTTCTTCATTATGGTGGCCTCAAAGTTCTGAAATCTCCATCCGTGGCCTTCTCTTGGATCATCACATGCTTGCTGCCATCTCCATGCATGGCCATGCTCCAATGCTTGTCCCTCTCATCCATGCTTGGTCCATCATTCCTAAGAGTAAGAAATACATCTGATTTAGGCAGCATCATATTCTCATGTATGTGAGGAATAGTTCCAAGAAACGAAAGTACCTGCTAGTTAAGTTGTTTGGCACGAGATCTTGTGATGGGTCTTTGTATGTGTGTAGCTGTAGGTACAATGGTTGTATCAATAGAAGGTATGTCCACATCATGCTCCCCTTCTTGAATTGAAGTCGTCCTCGATGCAATCTCATCTTCCTCACCAAAGTAAGGCTTCAAATCTGCAATGTTAAACGTAGGTCTAACCGTACCAAAGTCTGCAGGCAACTCAAGTTTATATGCATTATCATTTATTTTCTCTAACACCTTAAAGGGACCAGCAGCACGTGGCATTAACTTAGACTTGCGTAAATCAGGAAAGCGATCCTTACGCAAATGTAACCAAACAAGATCTCCAACATCAAACACAACATGCTTTCTCCCTTTATCCCCAGCAAGTTTATACTTAGCATTCATGTGTTCAATGTTATCTTTAGTAGTCTTATGCAAGTTTAATATCATTTCAGCGCGTTGTGTAGCATCCAAATTATTTTGCACCGAAGTAGGTAAAGGCAATAAACCAATAGGTGCACGAGGAACAAAACCATACATGATCTCAAACGGGCACATCTTTGTGGTAGAATGCAGCAAACGATTATAAGCAAATTCTATATGAGCTAAACACTCTTCCCACAATTTTAAGTTCTTTAAGACAGCCCGCAACATAGTAGACAAAGTTCTATTTACTACTTCAGTTTGGCCATCAGTTTGGGGATGACATGTAGTACTAAACAGCAATTTAGTCCCCAACTTAGCCTATAAACATCTCCAAAAGTGGCTAAGAAATTTAGTATCACGATCAGAAACAATAGTATTTGGCACACCATGCAAACGAACAATTTCACGAAAGAACAAATCAGCAATATGCGCAGCATCATCCGTTTTATGACAAGGAATAAAGTGTGCCATCTTAGAAAACCGATCCACAACAACAAAAATACTATCCCTCCCCTTCTGTGTTTGTGGCAATCCCAAAACAAAGTCCATAGAAATATCCTCCCAAGGAACACTAGGAACAGGAAGAGGCATATATAAACCATGTGGATTAAGGCGAGACTTAGCTTTTTGACAAGTAGTGCAGCGTGCCACAAATCTCTCAACATCTCGACGCATACGTGGCCAAAAGAAGTGTGCAACAAGAACATCCTCCGTCTTCTTGACACCAAAGTGTCCGATCAATCCTCCTCCATGCGCCTCCTGTAACAACAAAAGACGAACAAAACTATCTGGAATGCATAGTTTGTTAGCGCGGAACACAAATCCATCATTGAAGACGAACTTGTTCCAAGTTCTACCATCTCTACAATTCTGCAACACATCTTTTAATTCAGCATCATGCACATATTGTTCCTTAATAGTTTCCAATCCAAATATTTTGAAGTCAAGTTGAGATAACAAAGCATAACGGCGCGACAAAGCATCAGCAATAATATTATCTTTACCCTTTTTGTGTTTGATAACATAAGGAAAAGACTCAATAAATTCAACCCACTTTGCATGACGACGATTCAACTTAGCTTGACTACGAATATGCTTCAAAGATTCATGATCAGAATGAATAACAAATTCTTTAGGCCATAGATAATGTTGCCAAGTTTCTAATGTCCGAACCAACGCATATAATTCTTTATCATAAGTAGAATAGTTCAGACTAGCCCCACTCAATTTCTCACTAAAATATGCAACGGGTTTTCCGTCTTGTAATAACACCCCTCCCAAACCAATTCCACTAGCATGACATTCAAGCTCAAAAGTCTTAGTAAAATCAGGAAGTTGGAGTAAGGGAGCATGTGTTAGCTTATCTTTCAATATGACGAAGGCATGTTGTTGTGCATCGCCCCAAACAAAGGGCACATCCTTCTTGGTAAGTTCATTCAGCGGCGCGGCAATTGATCCAAAGTCTTTGACAAAGCGCCTATAAAAACCAGCGAGGCCAAGAAAACTCCTCACTTGTGTGACCGTCTTGGGCTGCGGCCGCCTATAAAAACCAGCGAGGCCAAGAAAACTCCTCACTTGTGTGACCGTCTTGGGCTGCGGCCAATTCTCAATAGCTTCAATCTTGGCTGGATCCACTTCAATACCCTGTGATGTAACAACATAGCCAAGGAACGCAACTCGATTGGTGCAAAAGGTGCACTTCTCAAGGTTACCAAACAAACGTGCATCACGTAAAGAATTGAAAACAACACGTAAATGGTCCAAATGATCCTCTAAAGATTTGCTATAAATCAGAATATCATCAAAGTAGACTACCACAAAACGTCCAATGAAAGCACGTAAAACTTCGTTCATTAATCTCATGAAAGTGCTAGGTGCATTAGTTAAACCAAACGGCATTACTAACCACTCATATAAACCGAACTTAGTTTTAAATGATGTTTTCCATTCATCTCCTAATTTCATACGAATCTGGTGGTAACCACTACGCAAATCAACTTTAGAAAACATGGTAGAGCCACTCAATTCATCAAGCATGTCATCTAAACGTGGAATAGGATGACGATATCGAATAGTAATATTATTGATGGCTCTATAATCAGTACACATGCGCGAAGAACCATCTTTCTTAGGTACCAAAATAATAGGAACAGCACAGGGGCTAAGGAACTCACGAATATGATCTCTGTCGAGTAGTTCCTGAATTTGGCGTTGTATCTCCTTTGTCTCCTCTGGATTGGTTCTATATGGCGCGCGGTTGGGCAACGTAGCACCAGGAATTAGATCAATTTGGTGCTCAATTCCTCTAATAGGAGGAGGTCCTGGTGGCAGCTCAGCGGGAATGACGTCCTCATATTCCTGCAAAAGGTTAGCAATAGCGGGTGGCAAAGAAGGAGGCATATCCTCAAATGAAAACAAAACCTCTTTGTAGACAATTGCATAACATTGAGTATTGTTTACATCTAGTTCAGCAATATCAATTTTATTTGCAAGCATACATGGACTCTTCAAATGAATTTCAGTAGCATGGGTAGAATCAGATTTAGTATTCTTTGGTGGTACAAAATCTGCAGCAACAATCTGATTCTCACTTTTATTTTTCTCCTCAGTTTTAGCTCTACTAGCTCTAGCAAGATCATCTTTTAAAATCTGTTCGGGAGTCATAGGTTTTAGACCAATTTTCTTTCCATCAGCATAAGAGAATAGTGATTAGTTTTGCTATTATGAACAGATTCTCTATCAAATTGCCATGGTCTACCAAGTAACAAAGAACAAGCTTACATAGGTACAACATCACAATCAATAAAATCAGAATATGTACCAATAGTAAAATGCACGCGTACCGTTCTTGTTACCTTGATCTTGTGAGAACTCCCAAACCATTGGATGTAATATGAATGAGTGCGTTGTCTTGTTGGAAGTGCAAGCTTCTCTACCATGTCAACACTAGCCAGATTCTTTGATGATAGGTTCACACCGACCAGTATGGAGGCAAGGGAGGAAGCCCGGAACATCAAGCCCGACAAGACGGAGGCTTGGAAGAGGAGACAGAAGAAGACAGGTCGGCAGCTGCCAGGTCGAAGCGGTACTACCGGTTGTCGAAAACGGTACTACCGGTCAGCGGTACTACCGCCCCCTGATACCGCTCGCTACTGACGGCTCCAACTGACGCTCCAGGAACGCAAGCGGTACTACTGGTCCTAGAGCGGTACTACCGGTGATGACCGGTACTACCGGTCCTAAGTCCGGTACTACCGGTCATGTATGTGCATGCGTGCACCTGTTGGGCCACAGCCCATGTATCCCCCTTTACTTACCTATTCGCCTAGTTTATCCCCAAAGTACCCTTGTTTAGTGGCTGGCCTATAAATAGAGCCCCCACCCCTCATGTATCCCTTAGGCATAGATGATAGACTAAAGACAACCCCCATTGTCGAATCTCTAGTTTTGCCTCATCCCCTTTACCAAGGGACCGACTATCGTCACCAACCTCGATTGGACTTTGAATCACGCATCCATCGTTGAACAAGGCCTTGGAGTTCGATGTCTCGTCTCCAAGTTGTCAAGACCCTCCCCAAGGTGTTCTTCCCTCTCCGATGTGGATTTGAGGGAGCATGTTGACCGATCTTTCCTTGCGAGGATTCTATCGGACCGGTGTCCGCCGTTCGGGAGCAATCGGCCTTGTATCGTGTGAGTTTTGCGTGTGTTCATCGTGTTCTTCGCGAGGTGTGTGTTTGCTTCCGCTACCTTCTCCCTTTACCCTCGCTTTCCCATCGATTTGACCACGAGATCCGTGAAGATCGGCCACCCAAGAGGTTAACCCCTCCATCATCTGGTATCAGCAGCTTTTGGTTGCCACGGATTTCTCATCGATTTGGTCTTTTCCCCATAAATTCGAAAATTCCACCAAAAATAGCCCCAATTCGTGTTTTGGATCGATCTGTCATTTGAGTGCGTTTTGGTAGGTTTTGATCCGTGGATTACTTGCTAAACTTGTTGATCTACCTTCCTTTGCGTTCCCATAGCCTAATTCCTTGATTTCTCCCTTCGATTTGGTGTTTTTCTTGAAGATTTTCCGCCCAAATCGCCCCAAAATCGCGAAAACGCGTCAAATCTGGGCGTCCCAGGTCCAAGCGGTACTACCGGGCCCAAAATCCGGTTCTACCGCACTTAACTGGTACTACCGGGCCCAAAATCTGGTACTACCGCACTCAACCGGTACTACCTCTCAGGCAACCGGTACTACCCCCCAGTACTGAACAGAAAAAAACAGATTCCCAGATTTCAGCCGCTCACCGTTTTGAGCATAACTTTTGCATTCGAACTCGGATTTTGGTGTTCTTTAGCTCGTTTCGAAGAGGAGAAGGAGCACTACATCATCATCCACGTTGTTCATGCTATATACTCCATCCAAATTCCGTGAGCATAGGAAGCGCAAGCTCGATGAACATCATATAGGTGGTACTTATTGTGCATATCTTGTAGCCCACCAATTTTGTGCAATCGAACTAGCGTCTCTCCTTGTACTTGTGTGACACGAGCTCATAGTCTTCGCTAGGTAATCATTTGGTTCTTAGCTCACTTTTCGCCGTCGCACAAGTTCCATTTATCCCACCGTGTGTGTTTCCTTGTACATATTTCGTATCTTGTGGATTGACTTGTTTGCTTTGTGATCATTGTGGTTCTTTACTTGCCATTACAACATCTTGATTTCGGATTGGTTCTTGACATGCCACTTTCCATACCTATCCACCATAGGCCTTGTGTGTGTTTGTTTTTTGGTTAGTAGTTGGTTTTGGTGTTCCGCATGAACTTCACTTTGCTTGGTTTATTGCTCTCAAGTGTGGCCACTTGTACGATACGATCTTCCAAGGTAAAGTAAGGTTTGACGTTATATCCCGAACTCCCACTACCACTTCCATATACACCGCTTGGTCTTGTGCATCGTGTCTAGGGACTCCGGAACCGAGGATGATATCTATGAAGAATCCATGATGAGCCACCATGACTACGACTCCACAAGTATAGAGGACATGACGGAGCACAACACCGACAATGGCTCCGCATGCTTTGAGGACCCGGAGCACTACACCTACGACGACTCCACATGCATGGAAGACATGGAGCTCTACGTCGACACTGGCTCCTCATGCATGCAGCCTATGGAGCACTACACCGACAATGGCTCCACATGCTTGGATGATATGGAGTACTACACCAACAATTACTCCCCAAGCATGGATGACTTCGAGTGCGACAACGACGACGCCTCGCCAAGCATGGAGGACACGGAGAACTTCATCGAGTTTGATGGCTCCTCCACGAGCCATGAAGAATTCCTCCACCGCGTGGAGATGGAAGCCTACTACGCCAAGCAAGAGGAGGCGCATCATCAAGATTCCATGACCTTCAAGGCCAAGCGTGCCACACCAAAGGGCACCACCTACTTCGATGATCCACCTCCAAGGCGACAAGTGCCACCACCTAGATGGCGTCAAGCTCCACCATCTCCAAGGCGCCAAGCTCCACCATCTCCAAGGCGCCAAGCTACATCACCTCCAAGGCGCCAAGCTCCAACTCCTATCCAAACAAGAGTGGCGTCCAAACATCATATGCATCAAGAGGTGCCAAGAAACAAGACTCTTCATCGACAAACATCCTCTCATGAGCATCGCCACCATAAAGAGGATACAAGACATCGTCAAAGGCATCTTCTCCATAAAGACGAAGAATTCATGATGAGCACCAACCATAATGCTCAAGCAAGCTCAAGAAGGCACCACAAGCACAAGAAGAGTGCCAAGGCAAATGATCACCGTCGTGAGTGTCATGTGGACGACCAAGTGCGCCACCTACATCAACCATCGGCAAGGCACGCCAATGACCTCCGTCGACACCATCATAGGGCACCTTCAACTACTCGTGCCACCACCACAATGGCACCAAGAGCAAGCCTTCCTCCACGCCATCAAGCTTTAGTGCCTACGCTTGATTTCCACGACCTCGCGAACGAGGAAAATGTAAACCTCTACTTCGCCAAGTTGGATAGCATGAATCTACCTCCACCACTACTACGAGATGGCCACAAGACGGTCGAGCATGGGATTTTCCCTTCGACCATGGAGGAGAGCGATGATGCCCACCTTATGGCATCCAACCTTGAAGGCGACAAGGTCAAGAATGGTGAGCATGGGATTTTCCCTTCACCAAAGGAGGCGCATGGAGTTGAGGAAACCGAGCCTATCCCCATATGCTTGAGTGATGATGTGGTACCAATCCCATGTGAGTATGAGAGACACTTAGCCCACTTGAGTGAGAACAAGAGTGCGATGAGTGACTCCACCTTATGTGAGATTGAGTGCTTCCACTTGGAGGGCATGAGCGATACTCCTAGTGAGTTGAGAGTGGTAGTTGATAGGTCAAGTGAGACCATTTCGATTTCTAACAACTTACCCTCTACCTCTAGTGTGTTCTCTTGTGTTGTGCTAGGTTCCATGGAGGAAGACGCCCGAAGCCATGAAGCAATGATGCCTCGAATGGAGAAGATGTACATGGTGGATGAAGATGATGCTACGCCATGGATACATCAAGATGAAGTTGTCCACAAGGAGGCCAGTACTACCACAACACCCACTTCATATGAGAGGTATGAACAAGGTAACAATAAGGGTGTTGATGATGCCATGATCCCACTAGTGGACGTGATGAATTGTGAGGATATGCATGCTATGGATGATACTTGTGACATTACATATGCTTCATCCACTTTCCCATGTGATGCTTTGCCTTTGCATAATATTGATCATGTGAAATTGTTTGATTGCGATATCATTGCCATAAACATGCCATGCTATGCATCTTGTGTGTATCCTCCAATTGCTTCGGACTTGCCTTGTCATGCTAGTCATTCAAGTTCTCCTGTTGCTTGCAATAAGATGAATGCTTGCTATTTCACTTGTTTTGCTTGCAACAATATTGATCACATGCGTTATAATGAGATGCCCCCCATAGCTTTCTCAATTTTTGGAGATTTTGATGATTGCCATGATAAGCATGTTCCCCACTTGCATACTCACCATGCATCTATTTCATACTTGATTGACATTAATGGTGATGTACACAAGAAGAGATACGTCATGATGGATGATGTGTATCTCTACCATGCACACACATTCTTCCTTTTGTGCATGATGTGTGTAGGTACCCGCATTATCATGTCAACCTCGGTTGAGCACGAGTTGACAAAAAGAGCTCTTGAGAGCATCCCACAAGTGAGTTCAAGATCGAACCCAGCTCTGATACCTTTCATGTTGGCAAATTGCTCATTCCTATGGTTTGATTGCAAGCATGTTGATGGTATTATCTCACCTTGTGACATTCATGTTTCTTCGCTTTTGGATAATGATGCTTTGTGTGTTGCAACAAAAATGTTGAACATTTTGTCTTTCCGATGTTTTGTGTGCAACCACAATTCCATTAAGAGCATGTATTGTCATGAGAG
This sequence comes from Avena sativa, assembly GCA_916181665.1. NCBI lineage: Eukaryota > Viridiplantae > Streptophyta > Magnoliopsida > Poales > Poaceae > Avena > Avena sativa. The sequence continues at coordinate 55,638,438 of OV702300.1, forward strand.
CTTCCAAGAATCTTGTCTTATTGTTGCAACAAACATAAGGACCACTTGCTCTTTCATTTGGTTTGTTTGCAAACATGCCGTTTTTGCTTCCACTTGGGATACCCATACTCCCATGAAATTTGCTTTTGATGATTTGTGTGTGACATCCAACATGTTGAAAATTTTCTCTTTCCAATGGTTGGTTTGCACACATAATGATGTTTCTTTGGACATTCTTCCTTGTGTGTTTTTGTCAAATTCTCCTATTCTTGCATCAAAGATGTTGTTTGAAATTTGGATCCAATGCTTTGAATGCCCCACTACTACGTTATATGGAGTTTTTGAGTTTCCACATTTGGATGTTGTTCAAACGATTTCCATGCACTTTGACCTTGCATATGCATCCCATTTTCTATACATGCATTATGCTAATAGTGTTGTGAAGAAGAATGGACATGCCACATTTGACATGCTCCACTATCACGCACGAAAATATTTTGCTTGGTCTTTGTTGTGTGAAGGTACAAGTGCATACACGTCAACCTCTACCAACCACGTGTTGACAAGAAGAACCGAAGAGAGTTACCTATGGCTACCCTTCATCGAGTTATCTCTACAAGCTAAGGTGACTTCCTTCTACTTGAGGACTCATGCTATAATGTTCATGAATTGGCTACGCTTTGAGTGTTGCTTCGCTTTTGTCGTGAGCTTTGTAGGCTTCATGGAAGGTCAAGGAACATTGAAGTGTTGTCAAGTCAATCTTCCCGAGGACGACTATATGGTGAACCCCAGGATCAAGGATGTCCTTTGACCTCTTCTACTTCGTGATGAACATGGAGAGTCGAGGACGACTCTTTTTGAAGGGGGGGAGATGATGCAGCCCGACCTACGGTCGTTACTACATCAAGATCTCCAACTTACGCCAAGTCGCCCTGGACTCCAAAGGTGAATCCATTCCTCTATGCAAGCTCACTTCCTACCCTATTGAATGGTATGCTACTTCATACTCCGTCACATATGCATGATAGGTTCACACCAACCAGTATGGAGGCAAGGGAGGAAGCCCGGAACATCAAGCCCGACAAGACGGAGTCTTGGAAGAGGAGACGGAAGAAGACAGGTCGGGAGCTGCCAGGTCCAAGCGGTACTACCGGTTGTCGGAACCGGTACTACCGGTCAGCGGTACTACCGCCCCTGATACCGCTCGCTACTGACGGCTCCAACTGACGCTCCAGGAACGCAAGCGGTACTACTGGTCCTAGAGCGGTACTACCGGTGATGACCGGTACTACCGGTCCTAAGTCCGGTACTACCGGTCATGTATGTGCATGCGTGCACCTGTTGGGCCACAGCCCATGTATCCCCCTTTACTTACCTATTCGCCTAGTTTATCCCCAAAGTACCCTTGTTTAGTGGCTGGCCTATAAATAGAGCCCCCGCCCCTCATGTATCCCTTAGGCATAGATGATAGACTAAAGACAACCCCCATTGTGGAATCTCTAGTTTTGCCTCATCCCCTTTACCAAGGGGACCGACTATCGTCACCAACCTCGATTGGACTTTGCATCACACATCCATCGTTGAACAAGGCCTTGGAGTTCGATGTCTCGTCTCCAAGTTGTCAAGACCCTCCCCAAGGTGTTCTTCCCTCTCCGATGTGGATTTGAGGGAGCACGATGACCGATCTTTCCTTGCGAGGATTCTATCGGACTGGTGGCCGCCGTTCGGGAGCAATCTGCCTTATATCGTGTGAGTTTTGCGTGTGTTCATCGTGTTCTTCGCGAGGTGTGTGTTTGCTTCCGCTACCTTCTCCCTTTCCCCTCGCTTTCCCATCGATTTGACCACGAGATCCGTGAAGATCGGGCCACCCAAGAGGTTAACCCCTCCATCATTGTTACAACTCCCTCCATCAATGATGATCTGTATAGCTCTTTCCTTGACAATACCACGTGTTTGGAACAGGTTGTGGCGTTGATCTTGCTCAGATTTGCTCAATTGCACACTCAACACGCGTTGTGTAATTAAGCTCTTGTATTGATCAACAGCTTCAGCTCCCATTACCTCTGTCTCTTCATCAGCATCAGAATTGTCTCCATCTCGAGCAGAAATAAGGGCTAATGTATCTTCATCAAAGTCACTCGCTGAATCGTATTGACCATCATCCCGCACCATCATCACACGTTGTGTTGTGCACTGTCTCTCAATATGACCAAAACCCCAGCACTTGCGGCATTGTATATCCTTTGTCTTACCCGTGGAAGCCATAGAAGATGCACTACGAGCAGGAGCATTGGATGACGGTGGAGGAACAGCTGGAAATCTTGTGGTGGCCTTGGATGTGGTAGTGGCTGGTGGCGAATCACGAGAAGGAGGTGCTGATTATCGGGATGTCCAAGTGGATGTGCGACCTGCAAAATTATTAGTCCTCCTCCATGGTGTTTGGCGATCCTGCACTTCACGTTCAGCTTTGCAAGCAAGATGAAACAAACGAGTGATAGAATTATATTCCTTATAATCTAATATGTGCTGAATGTCCTTGTTTAATCCACCAAAGAAACGTGCAAGCATTTGTTCAGTAGATTCAACAAGACCACACCGAACCATCCCCGTTTGCAATTCCTGATAATACTCTTCTACAGAATTTTTCCCTTGCTCTAAACGTGTTAGATTCTTTAGTAAATCACGTTGATAAGTGGGAGGTACAAAACGAACACACATAGCAGTTTTTAAAGCAGTCCAAGTACTAGGAATAATAGTAGGATTTAAACGACAATACTCAGACCACCAAAGGGAAGCAAATTTAGTAAATTCACATGTAGCAGCACTAACACGCATATTCTCAGGATATTTTAAGCATGCAAAACGTTGTTCTACTTCCATCTCCCATGTAAGATATGCATCAAGATTATATTTACCCTCAAAAGATGGAATATTTAATTTAAGCTTTGCAACATGATCATCATCACGTACCGGTGGTTGAGCGTTGCGGTAGTAATGTCGGGGACGGCCAGCAGGTACCTGTGGAGGTTGTTCAACCTCCTCGTCAAACAGATCGTCGTCGTCGGGGTCGTAGTAGTACCCGTCGTCTATCCCCAATGTCGCAGCAGCAGCCGCGGCGGAAGCCTGAGGTGCGTCAGCCGTAGCGCTAGCCGCCTGGGGTGCGGCGGCAGCCGAACCAGCAGTCCGACCCGTGACCGGGATGTGCCGTGCACCCTGTGTGGGTGCGGGTGTGGGCAATCTGTTAGAGGAATTGAGCACCAAATTGATCTAATTCCTGGTGCTATGCTCCTCTGCGACGCTCGAGCCTTGGCGAAGTTGCTATGATAACTTAATGTCTAAACAAAATCCGAGTCTAGGGTGACAGCTATGGGGAGTATTTTAGGAGGAAAAGGTGGGGTTTCGGCCAGTCATGGAAGTGGTGGCCGAATCCAACCGTAGAAGTCCTTTTCCCCTCAAATACGGACTCTAAAAAGTGGCTATTTAAAATCCTGCGAAAATTACATGGGCCTGGCCCAAAATAAAGGTGTCGCAGCACCATATTAAGTTATGGACGAATTCGTGAAGTATTAATCTTGAATATTTCGTTCAAGCCTTCTTTCTTCATTATGGTGGCCTCAAAGTTCTGAAATCTCCATCCGTGGCCTTCTCTTGGATCATCACATGCTTGCTGCCATCTCCATGCATGGCCATGCTCCAATGCTTGTCCCTCTCATCCATGCTTGCTCCATCATTCCTAAGAGTAAGAAATACATCTGATTTAGGCAGCATCATATTCTCATGTATGTGAGGAATAGTTTCAAGAAACGAAAGTACCTGATAGTTAAGTTGTTTGGCACGAGATCTTGTGATGGGTCCTTGTATGTGTGTAGCTGTAGGTACAACGGTTGTATCAATAGAAGGGATGTCCACATCATGCTCCCCTTCTTGAATTGAAGTCGTCCTCGACGCAATCTCATCTTCCTCACCAAAGTAAGGCTTCAAATCTGCAATGTTAAACGTAGGACTAACCGTACCAAAGTCTGCAGGCAACTAAAGTTTATATGCATTATCATTTATTTTCTCTAACACCTTAAAGGGACTAGCAGTACTCGGCATTAACTTAGACTTACGTAAATCAGGAAAACGATCTTTACGCAAATGTAACCAAACAAGATCTCCAACATCAAACACGACATGCTTTCTCCCTTTATCCCCAGCAAGTTTATACTTAGCATTCATGTGTTCAATGTTATCTTTAGTATTCTTATGCAAGTTTAATATCATTTCAGCGTGTTGTGTACCATCCAAATTAGTTTGCACCGAAGAAGGTAAAGGCAATAAATCAATAGGTGCACGAGGAACAAAACCATACACAATCTCAAATGGGCACATTTTTGTGGTAGAATGCAGCGAACGATTATAAGCAAATTCTATATGAGGTAAACACTCTTCCCACAATTTTAAGTTCTTTAAAACAGCCCGCAACATAGTAGACAAAGTTCTATTTACTACTTCAGTTTGGGGATGACATGTAGTACTAAACAGCAATTTAGTCCCCAACTTAGCCCATAAACATCTCCAAAAGTGACTAAGAAATTTAGTATCACGATCAGAAACAATAGTATTTGGCAAACCATGCAAACGAACAATTTCACGAAAGAACAAATCAGCAATATGCGCAGCATCATCCGTTTTATGACAAGGAATAAAGTGTGCCATCTTAGAAAACCGATCCACAACAACAAAAATACTATCCCTCCCCTTCTGTGTTCGTGGCAATCCCAAAACAAAGTCCATAGAAATATCCTCCCAAGGAACACTAGGAACTGGAAGAGGAATATATAAACCATGTGGATTAAGGCGGGACCTAGCTTTTTGACAAGTAGTGCAGCGTGCCACACATCTCTCAACATCTCGACGCATACGTGGCCAAAAGAAGTGTGCAGCAAGAACATCCTCAGTCTTCATGACACCAAAGTGTCCCATCAATCCTCCTCCATGCGCCTCCTGTAACAACAAAGGACGAACAGAACTATCTGGAATGCATAGTTTGTTAGCGCGGAACACAAATCCATCATTGAAGACGAACTTGTTCCATGTTCTACCATCTCTACAATTCTGCAACACATCTTTAAATTCAGCATCATGCACATATTGTTCCTTAATAGTTTCCAATCCAAATATTCTGAAGTCAAGTTGAGATAACAAAGCATAACGGCGCGACAAAGCATCAGCAATAATATTATCTTTACCCTTTTTGTGTTTGATCACATAAGGAAAAGACTCAATAAATTCAACCCACTTTGCATGACGACGATTCAACTTAGCTTGACTACGAATATGCTTCAAAGATTCATGATCAGAATGTATAACAAATTCTTTAGGCCATAGATAATGTTGCCAAGTTTCTTATGTCCGAACTAACGCATACAATTCTTTATCATAAGTAGAATAGTTCAGACTAGCCCCACTCAATTTCTCACTAAAATATGCAATAGGTTTTCCCTCTTGTAATAACACCCCTCCCAAACCAATCCCACTAGCATCACATTCAAGCTCAAAAGTCTTATTAAAATCAGGAAGTTGGAGTAAGGGAGCATGTGTTGGCCTGTTGTTGTGCATCGCCCCAAACAAAGGGCACATCCTTCTTGGTAAGTTCATTCAGCGGCACGGCAATTGATCCAAAGTCTTTGACAAAGCGCCTATAAAAACCAGCGAGGCCAAGAAAACTCCTCACTTGTGTGACCGTCTTGGGCTGCGGCCAATTCTCAATAGCTTCAATCTTGGCTGGATCCACTTCAATACCCTGTGATGTAACAACATAGCCAAGAAACGCAACTCGATTGGTGCAAAAGGTGCACTTCTCAAGGTTACCAAACAAACGTGCATCACGTAAAGCATTGAAAACAGCACGTAAATGGTCCAAATGATCCTCTAAATATTTGCTATCAATCAGAATATCATCAAAGTAGACTACCACAAAACGTCCAATGAAAGCACGTAAAACTTCGTTCATTAATCTCATGAAAGTGCTAGGTGCATTAGTTAAACCAAACGGCATTACTAACCACTCATATAAACCGAACTTAGTTTTAAATGTTGTTTTCCATTCATCTCCTAATTTCATACGAATTTGGTGGTAACCACTACGCAAATCAACTTTAGAAAACATGGTAGAGCCACTCAATTCATCAAGCATGTCATCTAAACGTGGAATAGGATGACGATATCGAATAGTAATATTATTGATAGCTCTACAATCAGTACACATGCGCGAAGAACCATCTTTCTTAGGTACCAAAATAATAGGAATAGCACAGGGGCTAAGGGACTCACGAATATGATCTCTGTCGAGTAGTTCCTGAATTTGGCGTTGTATCTCCTTTGTCTCCTCTGGATTTGTTCTATATGGCGCGCGGTTGGGCAACGTAGCACCAGGAATTAGATCAATTTGGTGCTCAATTCCTCTAATAGGAGGTAGTCCTGGTGGCAGCTCAGCGGGAAAGACGTCCTCATATTCCTGCAAAAGGTTAGCAATAGCGGGTGGCAAAGAAGGAGGCATATCCTCAAATGAAAACAAAACTTCTTTGCAAATAATTGTGTAACATTGAGTATTGTTTACATCTAGTTCAGCAATATCAATTTTATTTGCAAGCATACATGGACTCTTTAAACGAATTTCAGTAGCATGGGTAGAATCAGATTTAGTGGTCTTTGGTGGTACAAAATCTGCAGCAACAATCTGATTCTCACTTTTATGTTTCTCCTCAGTTTTAGCTCTACTAGCTCTAGCAAGATCATCTTTTAAAATCTGTTCGGGAGTCATAGGTTTTAGACCAATTTTCTTTCCATCAAGCATAAGAGAATAGTGATTAGTTTTTCCATTATGAACAGATTCTCTATCAAATTCCCATGGTCTACCAAGTAACAAAGAACAAGCTTGCATAGGTACAACATCACAATCAACAAAATCAGAATATGTACCAATAGTAAAATGCACGCGTACCGTTCTTGATGTAGCCTGACCTACGGTCGTTACCACATCTTGGTCTCCAACTTACGCCAAGTCATCATGGACTCCAAAGGTGAATCCGTTCCTCTATGCGAGCCCCTTCCTACCCTATTGAATGGTATGCTACTTCATACTCCGTCACATATGCATGATAGGTTCACATTGACAAGTACGGAGGCAAGGGAGGAAGCCCGGAGCATCAAGCCCGACAAGACGGAGGCTTGGAAGTGGAGGCGGAAGAAGACAGATCGCCAAATGCTCTCTGTCTCCAGCGGTACTACCAGATCTGGCGACCGGTACTACCGGCCAGCGGTACTACCGCCCACTACTTCTGCCCCATACAGACGACGCCAACAGAAGTCCAAGGACTGCAAGCGGTACTACCGTATCTGGACCCGGTACTACCGGTGTTGCAGCCCAACACATGGCATTCACCATTGGTCCACACCATGCGACATCAACCACACCCTCAAAGGTGAACTCATTCCATACCCCACCCTCCTTTGGCTATCATGTGAATGGAATCCTACTTGAGACACGTGCCAATGCTATGACCAGGACCATGACGCCAAGAGGAGATGACCAGAGGACCCCAGTGATCAAGACCCCCAAGCAAGAGGCCTGGAAGAGAAGACGCAAGAAGCTGCTGAAGCTTGACCGGAGTCTCCGGTCCAGACCGGAGTCTCCGGTCCATGTCCGGACCGACCCCCAAACCAGCGCCCAGGACAGTCTGAATGCCCCTCCGGAGACGACACCGGAGATGGACCGGAGTCTCCGGCCATCACACCGGAGTCTCCGGACCAAGCGTATCGGGCCTGCGTGCCTCGGGTTGGGCCTGGCCCATGTAACGCCCAGAACTTCCTATTTATGCCTGTTTTACCCCTAGCTCGTGGCTGGCCTATATATAAGCCCCCACCCCCTCCTTGAAACCCTAGAGTTGATGATGAAAGAAGGCTTGTGCCTAACCCTAGATGGGAACCCCTCTCTATAGTTAATCTATGAGTTGTACAAGGCCTTGGAGTTCGGTTGTTCGTCTCCAAGTCGTCAAGACCCTCCTCAAGTGTTTGGTCTCTCCTCATCAAGGATTCTAGTAGTGCTAGGTCTCTCCCTTTGGGATTCTACTTGGTTGCTACTCTCTCCTTTTGATTTGGATTCTATCATCCGCTTGCCGATCTCTCCTTTGGTGATTCTACCTAACGGTCTCTCGCCGAGGATTCTATTGGATTGGTTGTTCGAGCCAACGGGAGCAAATCGAATCGGGTTGTGTTTGCGTGTGTTTGTATCGTTACCTTGCATTTGTGTTGCGTTCATCGCGTTCATCGGGTTTCCCCTCACTCCCCGCATCAAATCCGTGAAGATCGGGCCACCCTAGGGTCAATCCCACAAGGGATCCCATATCAACTGGTATCAGCAGCTTTTGGTTTCCACGGATTTGACTTCGTTCCCCCATATCCACCATAAATTCGAAAATACCAAAAATTTTAGCCCCAATTTGCTTTTGGATCGATCTCTTGATTTGGTGAGTTGATTGTGGTTTTGATCCATTAGAAACTTGTCCTTGGATTTGGTCTACCTTTGCCCTGCGTTTCCTAGCCCAATTTGGTCGAAATTTTCTGGATTTGAGGGTCAAAGGGCCGAATTTCCGCTCACGAACTCGAGCTGTTCGTCGTGCTGGAACCAGACCGGAGTCTCCGGTCATCACACCGGAGTCTCCGGACCACACCGGAATCTCCGGCTCCAACACACCGGAGTCTCCGGCCCTGATCCAAATTTGACCCCTTTTCCTTTTTCGACTAATTTCCTTTGTGTGTTTGTGTTTCGCCTGAGTGTCTATCAACTAACAAGCTTCCGCAACGCCAACAACACCTCGTGCTCGACATCGACACCGCGGAACTCGAACCATCCATTCACCAACGATCGCAAGTTCAACATCACCAAAAGGTATAACTTGCACAACCATTGTTAACCCCCTTCTTCCTGTGTGTGTTACCTAACCTATTGAGAGTAGCCCTCCTATGTTTGTCGAAGCATTGTGCGCTTGCTCTTGCATAGTCATGATATAGAGGCAATAACAAAATTGACTCCATAGTGTAAAAAAAAAGCTTCTAAGCAAAAGAAACAAAAGAAAGATACCAATAGCTAAAGAGAGTCCAAAGCTTCTAAGCAAGAGTGCGAGCAAGAGCAAGGCAAGCGTACAAATCCGTTGCTTCTCAACCTTGTGCGAACGGGCTACGGTCTCTCCTAGTGTTGGCACGACACCGAGCATTAGTCTTCGTTAGGTCCAATTTTGTTCTTTGCTCATTTTTCATAGTCGTGCTAGCCACATTAATCTCCACCGTGTGTGTATAGTCGTAGGTTCTCGTCACCCTTTTTGACCTTTTCCTTTGACTTTGTTTTTGTTGGATTTTACCCACTCTTGACAATATCCTTTTCTTTTGATTGTTCCATTTGCTTTCCACCTTTCTAACCTACCACCATAGGCCTTTGTGTGTGTGTGTCTTGTGTACCCGCTATTCTCTTTGCTCTCGGCAACAACAATCTTTCCAATCGTTGACTCCGGTGAGGCAAGGTAGCAATTACCATTCCACCAATCTCACCATATCTATCAAGTGTGTTTGTGCACCATGTCTAGGGCAAGTGGAGCTAGCGGAGATAGCAATTTCAACAACCAAGATGGCTTTGCCATGCGCCACAACTTATGGGCGCAACGCCAAGAATTCAACAATCAATTTGAGCGACTCGAGCACCGTCTTGATGATACTTTTCGAGAATTTGAGTACCGTGAGCGGCAACGTCAAGAGGAGCACCATGCTCAATTCCAAGCTCTTCACCAAGCTATCGCCAATCTTGGCAACCGACACGGTCATCGCTCAAGCTCGTCAAGTTCCTCCCGCACGCGCTCCTCAAGTCGACATGGCGAGTCTTCAAGGTCACACTCCCGCCACGGAGAACCTCACCACCATAATGGGAACCCACAAGCTCGTCATCGTCGCCCTCAAGCGGTGGACCCAAATGCTCCCCAACCTCAACAACAACGACAAGAGCATGGTCCACCACCACACCAAGCAATCATCGACGTGCACCAACCTCAAGAACGCCAAGATGAAGCTAACCATAATGATCGGCGTCGTCATCCTCCTCATGACCACCACGAGCAACGTCAACAACATCAAGAACCGGTATGGGACACAAGTGATGATGATGAGGATGCACGCCAAGATCGACGCAATAACCGACATGCACAACACCACCACCGACACCGTCAAGCTATGAACGTCAATGATGCCGACCAACGGCGAAGACGAGACTTCGAACATCATCAAGCTCACCCTCCACAACAACCTCAAGGCAATCAAGAGCCTCCTCCTCCGCCTCCACGCCCTCCAAGTGACGCAAGTATGCACCACGAACGTCGCAACAACCACCATGAGCGTGATGATGGCAAGTTTGGGAAGCTCAAGTTCGTGATGCCCAAGTTCAAAGGAGAAGAAAATGCCGATGCATATCTTAAATGGGAGCTCAAAGTCGACAAGATCTTCCGAGTCCACAACTTTTCCGAAGAGAGGAAAGTGGCAATGGCATCCCTTGAGTTTGAGGACTACGCCAATGTTTGGTGGGAAGACTACCAAAGCAATCGTGAGAAGCAAGAAGAGCCACCGGTCACCACTTGGACCGAGATGAAGAATGTGATGTATGCAAGATTTGTCCCCGAGCACTATCGCCAAGACCTCTTCGACAAGCTACAAAACTTGAAGCAAGGCACAAAGACAATTGAAGAGTTCTATAAGGAGATGGAGATGACTATGATGAGAGCCGATGTGAAGGAACTCGAGGAGCAAACAATAGCATGGTTCCTCAATGGTTTGAGCCGCCCAATACGCAAGATAGTCGATTTCCAACCTTACAAGACTCTCGTGAACCTTCTTCACCAAGCAACAAAGGCCGAGCGCCACTTACAAAAGGAACATGCTTATGAGAAGCAAAAGGCGTACTACGCTTCACTCAACTCGAGTAACCCCTCCAAGCCAACAAACCAAACAACAAGCTCCTCCAAGAAATCCAAGACACCTATGGCATCCACCTCCAACACAACAACGGAAAGTCAAGTAGTTTGCTACAAGTGTGGAGGAAAGGGCCACAAGTCTTATGAGTGCATCAACACAAGAGTCATGCTAACGGATGAGAACGGCGCAACATATTCCGTGAGCGAAGACGAATTTGACGCTATGAACCAAGCCGCTATAGCAAAAGATGCCGCAATGCAAGATGAGGACACACTTCTTTGTGAACATGATCCAAGCCCCTCACTCGTCATCGCCCAAGTTTTGACGGCCAACTCCATCCCTAGAGAGGATCAACGCCTCAACATCTTCCAAACCCGAGCCGGGATTGATGGCAAGTCCATAAAAGTTATCATTGATGGAGGAAGTTGCCACAACCTTGCGAGCATCGATCTTTGTGAGAAACTCAAGTTACCATACATGGAGCATCCTCAGCCCTATCATGTCAAGTGGCTTGATGACAATGGCACCATTCAAATCCAACACAAGGTCAACGTCTCCTTCAAGATTGGTTCATATCAAGACACCGTCGAGTGTGATGTCGTGCCTATGACCGTGTGTCACATGCTCCTTGGAAGACCATGGCAATACGACAAGGGTGCACTACATGATGGTACCTCCAACCAATACTCCTTTAAGTGGAAAGACAAGACATTGGTGCTACAACCTATGACGCCAAGCCAAATTATCACTTCCAACATGACGTCGCTGCCCAAGATAAAGCAAGCTAAGGACCCTTGTGAGATGAGTGGTGAGAGAGTGATCCACCAACACGTGAGTGAGTGCTACCGGCCCCAAATGAGTGGAAAAATCATGAGTGCCACGTCGCAAGCCACCACACGTGAGAAGAGTGATTTGAGCGTACCCAATACTAACAATCCTTCATACAACTCTTTCTCCTTGTTGTCAGTTTTGCAGGATACACAACCTCACCCACCACCTACAAGGAACACGCTACAAGATCTCCAACCACACCTTGATGACAAGCACAACTTCAAGATCTTCGACCAATTTGAACAAGGCTACGACGCTGGAGATCCCACAACATACAAGCTCAAGACCTTGCACACACCTTCCTCCCTATATGATGATGGAACTTCGTCGAGGACGACCCGTTTTGAAGCGGGGGGAGATGTTGCATCCCAACACATGGCATTCACCATTGGTCCACACCATGCTACATCAACCACACCCTCAAAGGTGAACTCATTCCATACCCCACCCTCCTTTGGCTATCATGTGAATGGAATCCTACTTGAGACACGTGCCAATGCTATGACCAGGACCAGGACCATGACGCCAAGAGGAGATGACCAGAGGTCCCCAGTGATCAAGACCCCCAAGCAAGAGGCCTGGAAGAGAAGATGCAAGAAGCTGCTGAAGCTTGACCGGAGTCTCCGGTCTACCACACCGGAGTCTCCGGTCCATCTCCGGACCGACCCCCAAACCAGCGCCCAGGACAGTCTGAATGCCCCTCCGGAGACGACACCGGAGATGGACCGGAGTCTCCGGTCCAGACCGGAGTCTCCGGCCATCACACCGGAGTCTCCGGACCAAGCTTATCGGGCCTGCGTGCCTCGGGTTGGGCCTGGCCCATGTAACGCCCAGAACTTCCTATTTATGCCTGTTTTACCCTTAGCTCGTGGCTGGCCTATATATAAGCCCCCACCCCCTCCTTGAAACCCTAGAGTTGATGATGAAAGAAGGCTTGTGCCTAACGCTAGATGGGAACCCCTCTCTATAGTTAATCTATGAGTTGTACAAGGCCTTGGAGTTCGGTTGTTCGTCTCCAAGTCGTCAAGACCCTCCTCAAGTGTTTGGTCTCTCCTCATCAAGGATTCTAGTAGTGCTAGGTCTCTCCCTTTGGGATTCTACTTGGTTGCTACTCTCTCCTTTTGATTTGGATTCTATCATCCGCTTGCCGATCTCTCCTTTGGTGATTCTACCTAACGGTCTCTCGCCGAGGATTCTATTGGATTGGTTGTTCGAGCCAACGGGAGCAAATCGAATCGGGTTGTGTTTGCGTGTGTATGTATCGTTACCTTGCATTTGTGTTGCGTTCATCGCGTTCATCAGGTTTTCCCTCACTCCCCGCATCAAATCCGTGAAGATCGGGCCACCCTAGGGTCAATCCCACAAGGAATCCCATATCAACCGGTCAGCGGTACTACCGGACCCAAGTCCGATACTACCGGTCCTGCGTGCCTGCGCGCACATGTTGGGCCTTCGGCCCATGTACCCCTCTAGCTCGTCCAAACCCTACTTTTATTCCTAAACTACCCCTGTTTATGTGGCTGGCCTATATATAGAGCCCCCACCCCTCATGTACCCCTTAGGCATAGATGATAGACTAAAGACAACCCCCTTATGTGGAATCTCTAGTTTTGCCTCATCCCCTTACCCAAGGGGACCGACTATCGTCACCAACCTCGATTGGACTTTGCATCACACATCCATCGTTGAACAAGGCCTTGGAGTTCGATGTCTCGTCTCCAAGTTGTCAAGACCCTCCCCAAGGTGTTCTTCCCTCTCCGATGTGGATTTGAGGGAGCACGTTGACCGATCTTTCCTTGCGAGGATTCTATCGGACCGGTGGCCTCCGTTCGGGAGCAATCGGCCTTGTATCGTGTGAGTTTTGCGTGTGTTCATCGTGTTCTTCGCGAGGTGTGTGTTCGCTTCCGCTACCTTCTCCCTTTCCCCTCGCTTTCCCATCGATTTGACCACGAGATCCGTGAAGATCGGGCCACCCAAGAGGTTAACCCCTCCATCATCTGGTATCAGCAGCTTTTGGTTGCCACGGATTCCTCATCGATTTGGTCTTTTCCCCATAAATTCGAAAATTCCACCAAAAATAGCCCCAATTCTTTGAGTGCGTTTTGGTAGGTTTTGATCCGTGGATTACTTGCTAAACTTGTTGATCTACCTTCCTTTGCGTTCCCATTGCCTAATTCCTTGATTTCCCCCGTCGATTTGGTGTTTTTCTTGAAGATTTTCCGCCCAAATCGCCCCAAAATCGCGAAAACGCGTCAGATCTGGGCGTCTCTATCTCCAGCGGTACTACCGCTCAAAATATCTGGTACTACCGCTCACCGGTACTACCGCTCCCAAAATCCGGTACTACCGCCCAGTACAGAAAGAAAAACAGCAGGTTTCCAGATTTCAGCCGCTCACCGTTTTGAGCATAACTTTTGCATTCGAACTCGGATTTTGGTGTTCTTTAGCTCGTGCCGAACAGGAGAAGGAGCACTACATCATCATCCACGTTGTTCATGCTATCTACTCCATCCAAATTCCGTGAGCAAGGCGGAATCCAACAATAAAGGGTGAAGATCGTCGATGAAAGGTATAAACACTCCGCGACTTCTCCCCACTTGCATTCCTTTGTGAACCCCACTATCTTTGCGAGCAACAAACACCTATTGAGACTAGTTCCTCTTAATGATTGCTTGGGCTATGCACATTTGATACCTTGTAGATTCCGAGCAAACGTTGTGAGCGCTATCTCATATAGTTATCTTGTATAGTTGTTGGCACAAGAAAGAGGCAAGTGAAAAAGAAATAAAAAGAAAAAGAAAAAAAAGGAAAAAAATAGAAAAAAAAGAAAAAAAAAGAGATACACATGTGCCTCTAGAATAGGAAGCGCAAGCTCGATGAACATCATATAGGTGGTACTTATTGTGCATATCTTGTAGCCCACCAATTTTGTGCAATCGAACTAGCGTCTCTCCTTGTACTTGTGTGACACGAGCTTATAGTCTTCGCTAGGTAATCATTTGGTTCTTAGCTCACTTTCTCCGTCGCACAAGTCCTATTTATCCCACCGTGTGTGTTTCCTTGTACATATTTCCTATCTTGTGGATTAACTTGTTTGCTTTGTGATCATTGTGGTTCTTTACTTGCCATTACAACATCTTGATTTCGGATTTGTTCTTGACATGCCACATTCCATACCTATCCACCATAGGCCTTATGTGTGTTTGTTTTTTGGTTCGTAGTTGGTTTTGGTGTTCCACGTGAACTTCACTTTGCTTGGTTTATTGCTCTCAAGTGTGGCCACTTGATGCAGCCCGCCCTACGACCGCTACTACATCTACTCCCACGAGCTCCCCAAGTGGACCCATGACTCGCGCCCGAGCCAAACTCCTTCAAGCTAAGGTGAACTCGCTCCTCTCCTTGTGTGACTTCGACACACCCTTGGATGGCTTGCTACTTCATACGCATACCCTGTGCATCATCAGGTACGAAGAGAAGGACCCAAGGAACGGAGGGGAAGCATCCAGTCGCTGCCAGACGCCAGCGGTACTACCGGTTGAGACGACCGGTACTACCGCTCCAAGCGTTCCTACCGGCCCTAGCTACCGGACGCTCCAGGAAGCACCACTCCACGCCCCAGACGCAAGCGGTACTACCGGACCAGCAACCGGTACTACCGGACAGCGGTACGACCGCCCCCTCCTACCGCTCGCCACAGGCGCCTCCGACGGAAGCTCCAGGCCCTCAAGCGGTACTACCGCTTTCGGAGCGGTACTACCGGTTGCGACCGGTACTACCGGTTGCCAGACCGGTACTACCGGCCCTAACTAATCCTGAACGCCTGAGTTCGGCCCTGTGCCTTGTAACCCTTCCTATAATTTACCTTTTCGTTCCGAAACTACCCCTGTTTTGTGTCTGGACTATATATAGCCCCCACCCTCCATTGTAAACCCTAGACTTGGATAATAATAGATATTAAGGAAACCCTTTGAGGAACTTATATCTATTGGTCTCATGCTCCTACCAAGGAGCACCGAATTATCCACCCCCCTCTTGGATCTTGCCTAGTGCGTTCAAGTTGTGCAAGGCCTTGGGTTCTCGGTTTCTCGCCCCCAAGTCCTCAAGATCTCACCAAGCACCTCGTCCCCCGTTGTTGGCGTGGAGAGCGAGCTTCGCCCAACACCGATCCTAGGGATTATGTTGGACCGGTTGCCACCGGCGTGAGAGATAGGCGTGTATCGTGTTTTGGTGTGCGTGTGTTCGTGGTTTTCATCTCCTTCCTCGATTTCATCTCCCGACCACCGCTTCCCCTCGTTTCTCATGGAATTCGTGAAAGATCGGGCCAACCCTAGGGTTACCCCTTAACATATTGGTATCAAGAGCACGGTTGGTCACGAATTTCCCCCCAATTTTTCTTTTATCCCCCTTAAAAATCGAAAATCCCACCAAAAAGAGCCCCAATTTGCCTTCGGATCGATCTCTGGATTTGGTGAGTTTTTTCGTGGTTTTGGTCCATAGATCTGTTGCTTTGGGAGTCGATCTATAGCCCCTGTCGTTCCTAGCCCAGCCTTTCGGTCAGATTTCCCACGAATTTGAGGTTTTTGGCAACTTCATCCCGTTCCAGTTTTGTGCCAAGCGGTACTACCGGCCGAGCAAGCGGTACTACCGCAAGTAACCGGTACTACCGGTAGTACAAGCGGTACTACCGCTCGCTGGTACTACCGGAAGTTGACAGCGGTACTACCGCTCGCCTCTGACCGTGTTCCTTGCCCTTTGCACCTCACTTTTCGTTTGCTGACTTTTCCTCTTCGCTTGTTCGTGTTTCGCGTGTTTGTCGCCATTTTCACAACAGCTTCCGCATCAAAGTCACCCGCGCTCATCAACACCGCGACACTCGAACATCGCACACACCAACGGTTGCAAGTCGTCAACAATACCAAAGGTATAACTTGCACCACCTTGACAGCCCCATATCTTCCTTTGTGTGTATCTATCCTATGAGAGCAACTCATTTTGTGTTTGTCTAAGCATTGTGCACTTTCCTTCGGAAAGTGAGAGTGTGAGGCCAAATACAAAAGCTAACATAGTAGTATAGAAAGGGAGAAAAAGAATCAAAAAAAAGAGAGAGAAAAGAAAAAGATAAAAATAGAAAGATACATAGTCTCCCAATACAAAGAGAATACCAAGCTTGTAAGCCACCAAAAGAGAGAAGAAAGAGCGCACCGAGGCAAGTGCACAAATCTATTGCTTATCCTCTTTTGGCAAACGAGTTGTGGTCTCTCCTTCTGTTGGCACGACAACCGAGCGTAGTCTTCGTTAGGACCTTTTGTGCTCATTTTCATAGTCGTGCTAACCCCGTTTTTCGCCACGTGTGTGTTTTCCGTGTTTTTGTAGATCGTATCCTTCTGCTTTTTGATCTTTGGTTCTTTACCACGTTGAACAATAACCTTTTGCTTGGATCGTTTCGTTTGGTTTTCCACAATCCTAACCTTCCACCAAAAAGCCTTTGAGAGTTGTAGCATATTTGTGTGTGAGTTTCTTGCCCATTTCACTTTGCACGCTTTTCGCTCATTTGTGTGGCAATTGGTTTGATATAATCTCCAAGGTGAGGTAAAAGGCTAACTCTCCGCACGCTTATTCTCCATATACAACCCTTGTTGGCTTTTCATCATGGACAGGCATGGAGACCCATCCCAACCACCACAACCTCCGGAGGATGACACACAATTCATGACAAGATGGGACCATTGGAAGGTCCGAGGAGAATTCAACTACCGTTGTGAAGCTCTCGAGCGGCGCCAAGATGAACAATTTAGCGAGGCCCGTGTGGAATTCAAGAACATCGACAACCGCTTCGAAGAAGTCCGTGGCCAAATGCATGCCATGCAACACAACCTCGGTCATCAAAATGAAGCTCTTGGTCGTGCACTCGCCTCAACGGATGAGAAGCTTCAACGCCTCATTGATGGACTGGCAAGGCCACGCTCGCGCGAATCAAGCTCATCTCGGCACTCCTCAAGCGAATCAAGTGCACCTCGCCGTCACGCTTCAAGGCACCGGGATGGACCCGTTCTTCAATCCATGAGCTCTTCGCAAGCGGTACCATCTCCGCGTCACGCCGCAACGTCAAGCTATGATGGTGACCTCTCCGCAAGGCCTCCAAGATGTGAAGCGAATCGGCCACAACCAAGGGCACTTGTGATTCAACAAGAGCAACCTCACATGGACCACCAAGGCCATCGTCGTCGACATGTCCTTTCAACAACAAGTGAAGCATCCGAAGAGGACGCACAAGATCACCGTCGACGTGAAGCACTCGAAGATCCTCCAAGGCGTCATCATCGACATGATCGCCCTCGTCGGCAACATGATGGTCATGACGAGCCTCCGCCACACCAAGAAGAAGAAGAGCAGCCCATTGCGCATGCGGCTCGACGTCCTCCTCGCCACAGGGCGCAAGACAATGCTCCTCGGCACCACCCACGACAAGAACAAGAGCAATCTCCCCAAGCTCGTCGTGAGTACCATCAACCTCCTCCTCGTCCTCAACCGCGTCAACAAAACGAGCAAGCTCCCCAAGCTCGTCGTCCAAACCAAGTTCCACCACCAAACGCGGCACCTCAACAACCGCAAGAGCAACACAACCATCACCAAGCAAGACATGAGAGCTCGGATGATGATGAGGACCGCCCAAATCATGGCAACCGCCGCAACCGGAACCACAATGGAGAAGAAACTTTTGGCAAGCTCAAGTTCACCATGCCAAAGTTCACCGGTTCCAATGAGCCCGAGGAATATCTCTCTTGGGAACTCAAGGTCGACAAAATCTTCCGCATGCACAACTATAGCAATGAGAAGATGATGGCTATGGCATCCCTCGAGTTTGATGAGTATGCCAACCTTTGGTGGGAACAAGTCCAACTCGCTCGCGAAGCAAAAGAAGAGCCTCCAATCGTAACTTGGCAAGATATGAAGGCTCATAT
The DNA here is from genome assembly GCA_916181665.1 of Avena sativa. Lineage (NCBI taxonomy): Eukaryota > Viridiplantae > Streptophyta > Magnoliopsida > Poales > Poaceae > Avena > Avena sativa. The sequence goes on from OV702300.1 coordinate 55,657,205, forward strand.
GAGATCCCGCTTTGTTCCTTCACACTACACGCGTGACCTCTTCAACAAGCTTCAAACGCTTAGTCAAGGGACAAAGTCCGTGGAAGAGTACTTCAAGCAAATGGAGCTCAACATGATCCGTGCCAACATTGACGAGCGAGATGAACAAACAATGGCGCGCTTCCTCAATGCCTTGAACCATCCCATCAAGCGCATCACCGAGTTCCAAAAGTACAACAACATGGTTGAGCTTGTGCACATCGCATCAAAGGCCAAGCGTCAAGTGCAAGAGGACATCAAGTACAACAAGCCAAAGACGTACTTCACCTACAAGCAAGCACCAACCAATACTCCAACGACACCAAGTGGAAGCTCCTCAAGTACCACCAAGCTTCCCTTCAAGCCAACTCTCCCTCAAGGAAAACAGCCCCCAAGTGGCAAACACACAAGGGATGACCAACCATTCAATGGTGAATGCTACAAGTGTGGAGGCAAAGGGCACAAGTCGAATGAATGTGGGAAAAAGAAAGTTTTGTTCATCCATGACAACGGCGATGAAGAATACTTGAGTGAAGAAGAGTTCGATGCAAGGGTCAAGGATGCCATGACAAGGCAACATTTGGAAGAGGACCAAGAACTTCTTGTGTGTGAGCATCACGCAAGTCCATCGCTTGTGGTCACAAGGGTCTTGACTACCCAAGCCAATGAAAATGAAGACCAACGCTCGAACATCTTCCAAACTCGTGCCGGCATCAATGGGAAGTCCATCAAAGTTATCATCGATGGAGGGAGTTTCCACAACCTTGCAAGCACGGAATTGTGTGAGAAACTCAACCGCACCCTTCATCCGCATAGACACCCCTACCATATCCAATGGCTAAGTGACCAAGGATCCGTCAAGATCAAGCACACCGTCTCGGTGACGTTCTCCATTGGGCACTACAAGGACACGGTGGAATGTGACGTGGTCCCAATGTTGGTTTGCCATATGCTGCTCGGAAGGCCGTGGCAATATGACAAGCGTGCTTTGCATAATGGTCACTCAAACACTTACACCTTCAAATGGCTTGATAAAACTTGTGTGTTGCAACCAATGACTCCTAGCCACATAATTGCGGACAATGCAAAGGCTTTAGCGAGGGCGCAATACGCAAAAACACCTTGTGAGAAGAGTGGTGAGCGAGAGAACCACACCATAGTGAGTGAGAGCTACAAGCCAAACTCGAGTGGAAAAACTAAGAGTGTTCTTCTTGCCACCAAAAGTGAGATGAGAGAAGTGCGGAACAACCCATCCATCTTGCACTATGTCCTTGTATGCAAGGGACTAGCGCAAGGAACTAACGACTTGACAAGTGTTCCTCCTTCTTTGATGGCTATTTTGCAGGAATTCCAAGATGTATTTCCCGAAGAGCTTCCTCATGGCCTTCCTCCTCTTCGTGGAATCGAGCACCGCATCGACCTCATACCTGGCGCCCCACTCCCAAACTGCGCCGCGTATCGCACGAACCCGGAAGAGACGAAGGAGATCGAACGTCAAATCAACCAACTCGTCTCCAAAGGTTTGATCCAAGTAAGCACTAGCCCAAGCGCGGTCCCGGTGATCCTAGTCCCAAAAACGGATGATACGTTGCGGTTATGCATGGACTGCCGTCCAATCAATGCTATCACTGTGCGTTATCGACATCCTATACCGCGTCTTGATGACATGCTTGATGAGTTATGTGGAGCCACTATATTTTCGAAAATTGATCTTCGTAGTGGTTACCATCAAATTCGCATGGCCGAAGGGGATGAGTGGAAAACCGCCTTCAAGACCAAGCTTGGTCTCTATGAATGGTTGGTTATGCCTTTTGGCTTATCTAACGCCCCATCTACCTTCATGCGTCTAATGAACCATATTTTGAGATCTCTCATTGGGAAGAGTGTAGTTGTTTACTTTGATGACATTCCTGTCTACAGCAAGTCACTAGAGGAGCATGTTACTCATGTTAAGGAGGTCCTTCAAATCCTTCGTCATGAAAAGCTTTATGCTAATCTCCCAAAGTGCACTTTTGCAAGAGACAAGCTGATTTTCCTTGGTTTTGTCGTGTCTTCTAATGGCATTGAAGTTGATGTCTCAAAAGTCAAGGACATACGAGATTGGCCCATCCCTACAAATGTTAGTGAACTTCGTAGTTTTCATGGGTTGGATGGCTTTTACCGTCGTTTTGTCAAAGACTTTTCTACAATTGCTTGCCCCCTCAACGAATTAACCAAGAAAAATGTCACGTTCGTTTGGGGAAAAGCACAACAAAAGGCTTTTGATGAGCTCAAAAAGAGGCTCACTGAAGCACCACTTCTTGCATTGCCGGATTTCACAAAAACCTTTGAGATTGAATGTGACGCTAGTGGTATTGGCATTGGTGGTGTCCTTATGCAAAATGGGAGTCCTATTGCTTACCATAGTGAGAAACTTGATGGCGCACGCCTCAATTATCCCATTTATGACAAAGAACTTTTTGCCTTGGTTCGAGTCCTTACATTGTCAAATACAAAAAGGGCAAAGAAAATGTGGTAGCGGACACCTTGTCTCGCAAAAACACAAGCCTTCTTACATGACTCGAAGTCAACGCTTTGGGTCTTGATGACATCAAATCTTTGTACGCGTCCGATCCTTTCTTTGGACCAATATTTGCCCAATGTTCCATAGACAAAGGGATTGATGATTTCTATTTGCATAAGGGTTTTCTTTTCAAACAAAACAAGCTTTGCATTCCGAAATCGTCTCTCCAACTTTTGCTTCTTCAAGAGTCCCATGGTGGAGGCCTTATGGGTCACTTTGGCCGTGACAAGACATATGACATGCTCTCCACTCACTACTTTTGGCCAAAGATGAAGCGCGACGTGGAGCGCCATGTCCAACGATGCACTACATGTATCCAAGCTAAGTCTAAATCCAACCCCTTTGGTCTTTATATGCCATTGCCTATTCCTTATACACCTTGGTCGGACATTAGCATGGACTTTGTGTTAGGCTTGCCTAGGTCTAAACATGGTCATGATTCCATATTTGTAGTCGTGGATCGCTTTTCTAAAATGGCACATTTCATTCCGTGCCATAAGACCGATGATGCTTCACATGTAGCCAATTTGTTTTTCAGGGAAATAATTCGGCTACACGGTGTGCCTCGAACAATCGTCTCTGATCGCGACGTAAAATTCATGAGCTACTTCTGGAAGACTCTCATGGCCAAGCTCGGCATCAAGCTCCTCTTCTCGTCCGCCTCGCATCCTCAAACCGATGGACAAACCGAGGTCGTCAATCGAAGTCTTGGCACACTCCTCCGGGTGTTGATAAAGAAGAACCTTAAAGACTGGGAGGAATGTATTCCACACGCCGAGTTCGCCTACAACCGCGCCAAGCACTCCACCACCATGAGGAGCCCGTTCATGATCGTCTATGGCTTCGAGCCTCTCACCGCGCTCGATATCCTTCCACTTCCACTTCATGAACGTGCCAATATGGACGTTGTCAAGCGTGCCCAAACAATGAAGAAACTACATGAAGACACAAGAGCTACGATTGAGCAACAAGTCCTTCGCCAAGCATCAAGGCTAAACAAGACCAAGAAAGAGATGATCTTTGATGAGGGCGACCTTGTGTGGATCCACTTGAGTAAAGACCGCTTCCCCAAGGAACGCGACTCCAAGCTAAAGCCAAGAGGCGATGGACCATTCAAGGTGCTAAAGAGGATCAACAACAACGCCTATGTCATCGATATACCAACATCGAAGTATCTTGTGAGCTCGACATTCAATGTCAAGGACCTCTCACCCTACCATGGCGAAGAGGAAGTTGTGACGATTGAAGAGTCGAGGACGACTCTTTCCCAAGGGGGGGAGCTGATGCAGCCCGTCCTACGACCGCTACTACATCTACTCCCACGAGCTCCCCAAGTGGACCCATGACTCGCGCCCGAGCCAAACTCCTTCAAGCTAAGGTGAACTCGCTCCTCTCCTTGTGTGACTTTGACACACCCTTGGATGGCTTGCTACTTCATACGAATACCCTGTGCATCATCAGGTACGAAGAGAAGGACCCAAGGAACGGAGGGGAAGCATCCAGTCGCTGCCAGACGCCAGCGGTACTATCGGTTGAGACGACCGGTACTACCGCTCCAAGCGGTCCTACCGGCCCCAGCTACCAGACGCTCCAGGAAGCACCACTCCACGCCCCAGACGCAAGCGGTACTACCGGCCCAGCAACCGGTACTAACGGACAGCGGTACGACCGCCCCCTCCTACCGCTCGCCACAGGCGCCTCCGACGGAAGCTCCAGGCCCTCAAGTGGTACTACCGCTCCCGGAGCGGTACTACCGGTTGCGACCGGTACTACCGGTTGCCAGACCGGTACTACCGGCCCTGACTAATCCTGAACGCCTGAGTTCGGCCCTGTGCCTTGTAACCCTTCCTATAATTTACCTTTTCGTTCCGAAACTACCCCTGTTTTGTGGCTGGACTATATATAGCCCCCACCCTCCATTGTAAACTCTAGACTTGGATAATAATAGATATTAAGGAAACCCTTTGAGGAACTTATATCTATTGGTCTCATGCTCCTACCAAGGAGCACCGGATTATCCACCCCCCTCTTGGATCTTGCCTAGTGCGTTCAAGTTGTACAAGGCCTTGGGTTCTCGGTTTCTCGCCCCCAAGTCGTCAAGAACTCACCAATCACCTCGTCCCCCGTTGTTGGCGTGGAGAGCGAGCTTCGCCCAACACCGATCCTAGGGATTATGTTGGACCGGTTGCCACCGGCGTGAGAGATAGGCGTGTATCGTGTTTTGGTGTGCGTGTGTTCGTGGTTTTCATCTCCTTCCTCGATTTCATCTCCCGACCACCGCTTCCCCTCGTTTCTCGTGGAATTCGTGAAAGATCGGGCCAACCCTAGGGTTACCCCTTAACACTATTTGTACGATACGATCTTCCAAGGTAAAGTAAGGTTTGACGTTGTATCCCTAACTCCCACTACCACTTCCATATACACCGCTTGGTCTTGTGCATCATGTCTAGGGACTCCGGAACCGAGGATGATATCTATGAAGAATCCATGATGAGCCACCATGACTACGACTCCACAAGTATAGAGGACATGACGGAGCATAACACCGACAACTGCTCCGCATGATTTGAGGACCCGGAGCACTACACCTACGATGACTCCACATGCATGGAAGACATGGAGCTCTACGTCGACAATGGATCCTCATGCATGGAGCCTATGGAGCACTACATCGACAATGGCTCCACATGCTTGGGTGATATGGAGTACTACACCAACAATTACTCCCCAAGCATGGACGACTTCGAGTGCGACATCGATGACGCCTCGCCAAACATGGAGGACACGGAGAACTTCATCGAGTTTGATGGCTCCTCCACGAGCCATGAAGAATTCCTCCACCGCGTGGAGATGGAAGCCTACTACGCCAAGCAAGAGGAGGCGCATCATCAAGATTCCATGACCTTCAAGGCCAAGCGTGCCATACCAAAGGGCACCACCTACTTCGATGATCCACCTCCAAGGCGACAAGTGCCACCACCTAGATGGCGTCAAGCGCCACCATCTCCAAGGCGCCAAGCTCCATCACCTCCAAGGCGTCAAGCTCCACCATCTCCAAGGCGCCAAGCTACATCACCTCGAAGGCGCCAAGCTCCAACTCCTATCCAAACAAGAGTGGCGTCCAAACATCATATGCATCAAGAGGCGCCAAGAAACAAGACCCTTCATCGACAAACATCCTCTCATGAGCATCGCCACCATAAAGAGGATACAAGACATCATCAAAGGCATCTTCGCCATAAAGACGAAGAATTCATGATGAGCACCAACCATAATGCTCAAGCAAGCTCAAGAAGGCACCACAAGCACAAGAAGAGTGCCAAGGCAAATGACCATCGTCGTGAGCGTCATGTGGATGACCAAGTGCTTCACCAACATCAACCATCGGCAAGGCACGCCAATGACCTCCGTCGACACCATCATAGGGCACCTTCAACTACTCGTTCCACCACCACAATGGCACCAAGAGCAAGCCTTCCTCCACACCATCAAGCTTCAACGCCTACGCTTGACTTCCATGACCTCGCGAACTAGGAAAATGTAAACCTCTACTTCGCCAAGTTGGATAGCATGAGCCTACCTCCACCACTACTACGAGATGGCGACAAGGTCAAGAATGGTGAGCATGGGATTTTCCCTTCACCAAAGGAGGCGCATGGAGTTGAGGAAACCGAGCCTACCCCCATATGCTTGAGTGATGATGTGGTACCAATCCCATGTGAGTATGAGAGCCACTTAGCCCACTTGAGTGAGAACAAGAGTGACATGAGTGACTCCACCTTATGTGAAATTGAGTGCTTCCACTTGGAGGGCATGAGTGATACTCCTAGTGAGTTGAGAGTGGTAGTTGATAGGTCAAGTGAGACCATTTCAAATTCTAACAACTTACCCTCTACCTCTAGTGTGTTCTCTTGTGTTGTGCTAGGTTCCATGGATGAAGACGCGCCAAGCCATGAAGCAATGATGCCTCAATTGGAGAAGATGTACATGGTGCACGAAGATGATGCGACGCCATGGCTACATGAAGAAGACGAAGTCGTCCACAAGGAGGCCACTACTTCCACAACACCCACTTCATATGAGAGGTATGAACAAGGTAACAATAAGGGTGTTGATGATGCCATGATCCCACTATTGGACATGATGAATTGTGAGGATATGCATGTTTTGGATGATACTTGTGACATTACATATGCTTCACTCATATTCCCATGTGATGCTTTGCCTTTGCATAATATTGATCATGTGGAATTGTTTGATTGCGATATCATTGCCATAAACATGTCATGCTATGCATCTTGTGTGTATCCTCCAATTGCTTTGGACTTGCCTTGTCATGCTATTCATTCAATTTCTCCCGTTGCTTGCGATAAGATGAATGCTTCCTATATCACTTGTTTTGCTTGCAACAATATTGATCATATGCGTTATAATGAGATGGCCCCCATAGCTTTCTCAATTTTTGGAGATTTTGATGATTGCCATGATAAGCATGTTCCCCATTTGCATACTCACCATGCATCTATTTCATACTTGATTGACATTAATGGTGATGTGCACAAGAAGAGATACGTCATGATGGATGATGTGTATCTCTACCATGCACACACGTTCTTCCTTTTACATATGATGTGTGTAGGTACCCGCACGAGAATGTCAACCTCGGTTGAGCACGAGTTGACAAAAAGAGCTCTAGAGAGCATCCCACAAGTGAGTTCAAGATCGAACCCAGCTCTGATACCTCTTGCATGCTTTGCATCTTTAATGTTGGCAAATTGCTCTTTCCTATGGTTTGATTGCAAGCATGTTAATGGTATTATCTCCCCTTGTGACATTCATGTTTCTTCGCTTTTAGATAATGATGCTTTGTGTGTTGCAACAAAAATGTTGAACAATTTACCTTTCCGATGTTTTGTGTGCAACCACAATTCCATTAAGAACATGTATTGTCATGAGAGCTTCCAAGAATCTCGTCTTGTTGTTGCAACAAACATAAGGACCACTTGCTCTTTCATTTGGTTTGTTTGCAAACAGGTTACTCTGGCTTCCGCTTGGGATACTCATATTCCCATGATATTTGCTTTTGATGATTTGTGTGTGACATCCCACATGTCGAACAACTTCTCTTTCCAATGGTTGGTTTGCACACATATTGATGTTGCTTTGGACATTCTTCCTTGTGTGTTTTTGCCGAATTCTCCTAATCTCGCATCAAGGACGTTGATCAAAATTCTAGTCAATTGCCTTGCGTGCCACACTAAAACATTGTATGGAGTTTTTGAGTTCCCACATTTGGATGATGTTCAAACGATTTCCATGCACTTTGACCTTGCATGTGCACCCCATTTGCTATACATGCATTATGCTAATAGTGTTGTGAAGAAGAATGGACGTGCCACATTTGACATGCTCCTCTATCACGCACGAAAATATTTTGCTTGGTCTTTGTTGTGTGAAGGTACAAGTGCATACACGTCAACCTCTACCAACCATGTGTTCACAAGAAGAACCGAAGAGAGTTACCTATGGCTACCCTTCATCGAGCTATCTCTACAAGCTAAGGTGACTTCCTTCTACTTGAGGACTCATGCTATAATCTTCATGAATTGGCTACCTTTGAGTGTTGCTTCGCTTTTGTCGTGAGCTTTGTAGGCTTCATGAAAGGTGAAGGAACATTGAAGTGTTGTCAAGTCAACCTTCCCGACGACGACTATATGGTGAACCCCAGGATCAAGAAGGTCTCTCGACCGCTTCTACTTTGTGATGACCATGTAGAGTCGAGGACGAATCTTTTTGAAGGGGGGGAGCTGATGTAGCCCGACCTACGGTCGTTACCACATCTTGGTCTCCAACTTACGCCAAGTCGTCATGGACTCCAAAGGTGAATCCGTTCCTCTATGCGAGCCCCCTTCCTACCCTATTGAATGGTATGCTACTTCATACTCCGTCACATATGCATGATAGGTTCACATTGACAAGTATGGAGGCAAGGGAGGAAGCCCGGAGCATCAAGCCCGACAAGACGGAGGCTTGGAAGAGGAGGCGGAAGAAGACAGATCGCCAAATGCTCTCTGTCTCCAGCGGTACTACCGGATCTGGCGACCGGTACTACCGCCCACTACTACCGCCCCATACAGACGACGCCAACAGAAGTCCCAGGACTGCAAGCGGTACTACCGGATCTGGACCCGGTACTACCGGTCAGCGGTACTACCGGACCCAAGTCCGGTACTACCGGTCCAGTGTGCCTGCGCGCACCTGTTGGGCCTTCGGCCCATGTACCCCTCTAGCTCATCCAAACCCTAGTTTTATTCCTAACTACCCCTGTTTATGTGGCTGGCCTATATATAGAGCCCCCACCCCTCATGTACCCCTTAGGCATAGATGATAGACTAAAGACAACCCCCTTGTGTGGAATCTCTAGTTTTGCCTCATCCCCTTACCTAAGGGGACCGACTATCGTCACCAACCTCGATTGGACTTTGCATCACGCATCCATCGTTGAACAAGGCCTTGGAGTTCGATGTCTCGTCTCCAAGTTGTCAAGACCCTCCCCAAGGTGTTCTTCCCTCTCCGATGTGGATTTGAGGGAGCACGTTGACCGATCTTTCCTTGCGAGGATTCTATCGGACCGGTGGCCGCCGTTCGGGAGCAATCGGCCTTGTATCGTGTGAGTTTTGCGTGTGTTCATCGTGTTCTTCGCGAGGTGTGTGTTCGCTTCCGCTACCTTCTCCCTTTCCCCTCGCTTTCCCATCGATTTGACCACGAGATCCATGAAGATCGGGCCACCCAAGAGGTTAACCCCTCCATCAGTTCTTGTTACCTTGATCTTGCGAGAACTCTCAAACCATTGGATGTAATATGAATGTGTGCGTTGTCTTGTTGGAAGTGCAAGCTTCTCTACCATGTCAACACTAGCCAGATTATTACAACTCCCTCCATCAATGATGATCCGTATAGCTCTTTCCTTGAAAACACCACGTGTTTGGAACAGGTTGTGGCGTTGATCTTGCTCAGATTTGCTCAATTGCACACTCAACACACGTTGTGTAATTAAGCTCTTGTATTGATCAACAGCTTCAGCTCCCATTACCTCTGTCTCTTCATCAGCATCAGAATTGTCTCCATCTCGAACAGAAATAAGGGCTAATGTATCTTCATCAAAGTCACTCGCTGAATCGTATTGACCATCATCCCGCACCATCATCACACGTTGTGTTGTGCACTGTCTCTCAATATGACCAAAACCCCAGCACTTGCGGCATTGTATATCCTTTGTCTTACCCGTGGAAGCCATAGAAGATGCACTACGAGCAGGAGCATTGGATGATGGTGGAGGAGCAGCTGGAAATCTTGTGGTGGCCTTGGATGTGGTAGTAGCGGGTGGCGAATCACGAGAAGGAGGTGCTGATTGTCGGAATGTCCAAGTGGATGTGCGACCTGCAGAATTATTAGTCCTCCATGGTGTTTGTATGATGATATGGCACCCTGAAAAGCAAACCGAGAGGTGGAAAATCACTATGATGGCGAGTGTCTAGAACTGATCTACGGGGTCTAAAAATAGGTTAGCCCCAGAAAAAATTTCGCAATTTTTTTTTGCTCCGGAAAGCGCGCACGCGCCAAAAAAATATCGCTATAACGGCCGATGGAGAAAAGTGATCCCCAGAGCCGAAAACTAGTATAGCCAGAAATTTTTTTTGGAGGCGGTTCCAGACTTTTTTTGCTCTCCTTCTGTACTTACGACCGGACTCTGAGCTCGACACGGACTTTAGCTTAACACGGAAACAACAAAGAAGGAAAGTAAAAAGAAATAACTAAGAAACAATAACTCAAATCGGACTCGTGCCGTGACAGGAAAGATGATCAGATCCGTGTCGCGGTAGGAAGGCGGAGGCAGAGTTTTAGGGTTTATGGTGGCTGGGTGTATGGCGGCGGAATATGGTGGCGGAATATGGGGGCGGTGATCTGCGAGGGTGGCGGTGACTACTGTGAACAGAACTCGAAACTCTAAGGGACGAGACACTAAGACCAGCAACTCGACGCGACGATGCAGACACAAATTAAACAATGCAATAACTAAAAAGATAATGCAAGGCGTAGATTGGTGATGGTGTGGATCTAAACTCTAACTGTGTTTTTGGCTTTTTCGTGGGTTATAGGTAAAAACAGATCTAATCTACGAAAACAGTAAAATCTCACCGAGCAACCTGAGCTCTGATACCACTTGATAGGACAAAGGTGTCCGATCTTTCGATGAGATGGGGATAGTCGATTTGGTGGAGTTCGGGCTTGACGATCCGACTACACGTGCGAGCACGAGCGCCAATGCAATCGCTAGGCCAATCTCCTGGAGGTTACCGATCCTGCGGGAACACGATCAGCCTGACCAGCGAGGGTCTTAATTCCTACCTGAAATCGAGAACAAGTAAGAACTAATATTGCAATCAAGATATTGCGGATTAAGAGGAAAGCTTTATTGAAAAGGTGGGATCCTGAATAGGTGCGAAGTACAAGAGGCCTCTGCGACGCTCGAGCCTTGGCGAAGTTGCTATGATGGCTAACTTAATGTCTAAACAAAATCCGAGTCTAGGGTGACGGCTATGGGGAGTATTTAAGGAGGAAAAGGTGGTGTTTCGGCCAGCCATGGAAGTGGTGGCCAAATCCAACCCTAGAAGTCATTTTCCCCTCAAATACGGACTCTAAAAAGTGGCTATTTAAAATCCTACGAAAATTACATGGGCCTGGCCCAAAATAAAGGTGTCGCATCACCATATTAAGCTATGGACGAATTCGTGAAGTATTAATCTTAAATATTTCGTCCAAGCCTTCTTTCTTCATTATGGTGGCCTCAAAGTTCTAAAATCTCCATCCGTGGCCTTCTCTTGGATCATCACATGCTTGCTGCCATCTCCATGCATGGCCATGCTCCAATGCTTGTCCCTCTCATCCATGCTTGGTCCATCATTCCTAAGAGTAAGAAATACATCTAATTTAGGCAGCATCATATTCTCATGTATGTGAGGAATAGTTCCAAGAAACTAAAGTACCTGATAGTTAAGTTGTTTGGCACGAGATCTTGTGATGGGTCCTTGTATGTGTGTAGCTGTAGGTACAACGGTTGTATCAATAGAAGGGTCCATGTATGCTTGCAAATAAAATTGATATTGCTGAACTAGATGTACACAATACTCAATGTTATGCAATTGTCTGCAAAGAGGTTCTGTTTTCATTTGAGGATATGCCTCCTTCTTTGCCACCCGCTATTGCTAACCTTTTGCAGGAATATGAGGACGTCTTTCCCGCTGAGCTGCCACCAGGACTACCTCCTATTAGAGGAATTGAGCACCAAATTGATCTAATTCCTGGTGCCACGTTGCCCAACCGCGCGCCATATAGAACCAATCCAGAGGAGACAAAGGAGATACAACGCCAAATTCAGGAACTACTCGACAGAGATCATATTCGTGAGTCCCTTTGCCCTTGTGCTGTTCCTATTATTTTGGTACCTAAGAAAGATGGTTCTTCGCGCATGTGTACTGATTGTAGAGCTATCAATAATATTACTATTCGATATCGTCATCCTATTCCACGTTTAGATGACATGCTTGATGAATTGAGTGGCTCTACCATGTTTTCTAAAGTTGATTTGCGTAGTGGTTACCACCAGATTCGTATGAAATTAGGAGATGAATGGAAAACAGCATTTAAAACTAATTTCGGTTTATATGAGTGGTTAGTAATGTCGTTTGGTTTAACTAATGCACCTAGCACTTTCATGAGATTAATGAACGAAGTTTTACGTGCTTTCATTGGACGTTTTGTGGTAGTCTACTTTGATGATATTCTGATTTATAGCAAATCTTTAGAGGATCATTTGGACCATTTACGTGTTGTTTTCAATGCTTTACGTGATGCACGTTTGTTTGGTAACCTTGAGAAGTGCACCTTTTGCACCAATCGAGTTGCGTTTCTTGGCTATGTTGTTACATCACAGGTTATTAAAGTGGATCCATCCAAGATTGAAGCTATTGAGAATTGGCCGCAGCCCAAGACGGTCACACAAGTGAGGAGTTTTCTTGGCTTCGCTGGTTTTTATAGGCGCTTTATCAAAGACTTTGGATCAATTGCCGCGCCGCTGAATGAGCTTACCAAGAAGGATGTGCCCTTTGTTTGGGGCGATGCACAACAACAGGCCTTCGTCATATTGAAAGATAAGCTAACACATGCTCCCTTACTCCAACTTCCTGATTTTACTAAGACTTTTGAGCTTGAATGTGATGCTAGTGGAATTGGTTTGGGAGGGGTGTTATTACAAGAGGGAGAAATTGAGTGGGGCTAGTCTGAACTATTCTACTTATGATAAAGAATTATATGCGTTGGTTCGGACATTAGAAACTTGGCAACATTATCTATGGCCTAAGGAATTTGTTATTCATTCTGATCATGAATCTTTGAAGCATATTCGTAGTCAAGCTAAGTTGAATCGTCGTCATGCAAAGTGGGTTGAATTTATTGAGTGTTTTCCTTATGTTATCAAACACAAAAAGGGTAAAGATAATGTTATTGCTGATGCTTTGTCACGCCGTTATGCTTTGTTATCTCAACTTGACTTCAAAATATTTGGATTGGAAACTATTAAGGAACAATATGTGCATGATGCTGAATTTAAAGATGTGTTGCAGAATTGTAGAGATGGTAGAACTTGGAACAAGTTCATCTTCAATGATGGATTTGTGTTCCGTGCTGACAAACTATGCATTCCAGATAGCTCTGTTCGTCTTTTGTTGTTACAGGAGGCGCATGGAGGAGGATTGATGGGACACTTTGGTGTCAAGAAGACGGAGGATGTTCTTGCTGCACACTTCTTTTGGCCACGTATGCGTCGAGATGTTGAGAGATTTGTGGCACGCTGCACTACTTGTCAAAAAGCTAAGTCTCGCCTTAATCCACATGGTTTATATATGCCTCTTCCTGTTCCTAGTGTTCCTTGGGAGGATATTTCTATGGACTTTGTTTTGGGATTGCCACGAACACAGAAGGGGAGGGATAGTATTTTTGTTGTTGTGGATCGGTTTTCTAAGATGGCACACTTTATTCCTTGTCATAAAACGGATGATGCTGCGCATATTGCTGATTTGTTCTTTCGTGAAATTGTTCGTTTGCATGGTGTGCCAAATACTATTGTCTCTGACCGTGATACTAAATTTCTTAGCCACTTTTGGAGATGTTTATGGGCTAAGTTGGGGACTAAATTAATCTTTAGTACTACATGTCATCCCCAAACTGATGGTCAAACTGAAGTAGTAAATAGAACTTTGTCTACTATGTTACGGGCTGTTTTAAAGAAGAACTTAAAATTGTGGGAAGAGTGTTTACCTCATATAGAATTTGCTTATAATCGTTCATTGCATTCTACCACAAAGATGTGCCCATTTGAGATTGTGTATGGTTTTGTTCCTCGTGCACCTATTGATTTATTGCCTTTACCTTCTTCGGTGCAACATAATTTGGATGCTACACAACGCGCTGAAATGATATTAAACTTGCATAAGACTACTAAAGATAACATTGAACACATGAATGCTAAGTATAAACTTGCTGGGGATAAAGGGAGAAAGCATGTTGTGTTTGATGTTGGCCATCTTGTTTGGTTACATTTGCGTAAAGATCGTTTTCCTGATTTACGCAAGTCTAAGTTAATGCCACGTGCTGCTGGTCCCTTTAAGGTGATAGAGAAAATCAATGATAATGCATATAAACTTGAGTTGCCTACAGACTTTGGTACGGTTAGTCCTACATTTAACATTGCAGATTTGAAGCCTTACTTTGGTGAGGAAGATGAGATTGCGTCGAGGACGACTTCAATTCAAGAAGGGGAGCATGATGTGGACATCCTGATGGAGGGGTTAACCTCTTGGGTGCCCGATCTTCACGGATCTCGTGGTCAAATCGATGGGAAAGCGAGGGGAAAGGGAGAGGGTAGTGGAAGCGAACACACACCTCGCGAAGAACACGATGAACACACGCAAAACTCACACGATACAAGGCCGATTGCTCCCGAACGGCGGCCACCGGTCCGATAGAATCCTCGCAAGGAAAGATCGGTCAACGTGCTCCCTCAAATCCACATCGGAGAGGGAAGAACACCTTGGGGAGGGTCTTGACAACTTGGAGACGAGACGTCGAACTCCAAGGCCTTGTTCAACGATGGATGCGTGATGCAAAGTCCAATCGAGGTTGGTGACGATAGTCGGTCCCCTTGGGTAAGGGGATGAGGCAAAACTAGAGATTCCACAATGGGGGGTGTCTTTAGTCTATCATCTATGCCTAAGGGATACATGAAGGGGTGAGGGCTCTATTTATAGGCCAGCCACATAAACAGGGGTAGTTTGGGGATAAAACTAGGGTTTGGACGAGATAGAGGGGTACATGGGCCGAAGGCCCAGCTGGCGGCGTGCAGGCCCATCGTGTAGGCCGGAGACTCCGGTGTGGGGTCCGGAGACTCCGGTCTAGGCCGGAGACTTCGGTCTGTCTCCGGTGTCGTCTCCGGAGTGGCGTTCTGACTGTCCTCGGGCGGTTGCTGGGGTCGGTCCGGAGGTAGGTCCGGAGACTCCGGTGTAGCAGGACCGGAGACTCCGGTGTAGGCCGGAGACTCCGGTGTAGGCCGGAGACTCCGGTGGTTCAGCCGTGGCTTCTTCCGTCTCCTCTTCCAAGCCTCCGTCTTGTCGGGCTTGATGTCCCGGGCTTCCTCCCTTGCCTCCGTACTTGTCGGTGTGAACCTATCATGCATATGTGACGGAGTATGAAGTAGCATACCATTCAATAGGGTAGGAAGTGGGCTCGCATAGAGGAACGGGTTCACCTTTGGAGTCCATGACGACTTGGCGTAAGTTGGAGACCATGATGTGGTAACGACCGTAGGTCGGGCTACATCATCTCCCCCCCTTCAAAAAGAGTCGTCCTCGACTCTCCATGTTCATCACGAAGAAGAAGAGGCCGAAGGACATCCTTGATCCTGGGGTTCACCATATAGTCGTCCTCGGGAAGATTGACTTGACAACACTTCAATGTTCCTTCACCTTCCTTGAAGCCTACAAAGCTCACAACAAAAGCAAAGCAACACTCAAAGCGTAGCCAATTCATGAACATTATTGCATGAGTCCTCAAGTAGAAGGAAGTCACCTTATCTTGTAGAGATAGCTCGATGAAGGGTAGCCATAGGTAACTCTCTTCGGTTCTTCTTGTCAACATATAGTCCATAGAGGTTGACGTGTATGCATTTGTACCTTCATACAACAAAGACCAAGCAACATATGTTTGTGTGTGATAGAGGAGCATGTCATTTGTGGCATGTCCATTCTTGTTCACAACACGATTAGCACAACTCAAGTATAGCAAACGGGATGCATATGCAAGGTCAATGTGCATGGGAATCGTTTGAACATCATCCAAATGTGGAAACTCAAAAACTCCATATAACATAGTAGTGGGGCACTCAAAGCAATCGAATAGAAATTTGAGCAACATCTTTGATGCAAAGTTAGGAGAATTTGGCAAAAACACAAAAGGAAGAATATCCAAAACAACATCATTATGTGTGCCAACCAACCATTGGAAGGGGAAATTGTTCGACATGTTGGATGTCACACACAAATCATCGATAGCAAATATCATGGGAATATGAGTATCCCAAGCGGAAGCAAAAACGACATGTTTGCAAACAAAACAAAGGAAAGAGCAAGTGGTCCTTATGTTTGTTGCAACAACAAGACGAGATTCTTGGAAGCTCTCATGACAATACATGCTCTTAATGGAATTGTGGTTGCAAACAAAACATTGGAAAGAGAAAATGTTCAACATTTTTGTTGCAACACACAAAGCATCATTATCCAAAATCGAAGAAACATGAATGTCACAAGGTGAGATAATACCATCAACATGCTTGCAATCAAACCATAGGAAAGAGCAATTTGCCAACATGAAAGATGCAAAGCACGCAAAAGGTATCAGAGCTGGGTTCGATCTTGAACTCACTTGTGGGATGCTCTCAAGAGCTCTTTTTGTCAACTTGTGCTCAACCGAGGTTGACATGATAGTGCGGGTACCTACACACATCACATGTAAAAGGAAGAACGTGTGTGCATGGTAGAGATACACATCATCCATCATGATGTATCTCTTCTTGTGCACATCACCATTAATGTCAATCAAGTATGAAATAGGTGCATGGTGAGTATGCAAGTGGGGAACATGCTGATCATGCCAATCCTCAAAATCTCCAAAAATTGAGAAAGCTATGGGGGCCATATCATGATAACGCATATGATCAATGTTGTTGCAAGCAAAACAAGTGAAATAGCAAGCATTCATCTTATTGCAAGAAACGGGAGAAATTGAATGACTAGCATGACAAAGCAAGTCCGAAGCAATTGGAGGATACACACAAGATGCATAGCATGGCATGTTTATGGAAATGGTATCGCAATCAAACAATTCCACATGAGCAATATTATGCAAAGGCAAATCATCACATGGGAATATGAATGAAGCATATGTAATGTCACAAGTATCATCCATAGCATGCATATCCTCACAATTCATCATGTCCACTAGTGGGATCATGGCATCATCAACACCCTTATTGTTACCTTGGTCATACCTCTCATATGAAGTGGGTGTTGTGGAAGTAGTGGCCTCCTTGTGGACGACTTCGTCTTCTTGATGTAGCCATGGCATAACATCATCTTCGTGCACCATGTACATCTTCTCCAATTGAGGCATCATTGCTTCATGGCTTGGCGCGTCTTCATCCATGGAACCTAGCACAACATAAGAGAACACACTAGAGGTAGAGGGTAAGTTGTTAGAAATAGAAATGGTCTCACTTGACCTATCAACTACCACTCTCAACTCACTCGGTGTGTCACTCATGCCCTCAAAGTGGAAGCACTCAATCTCACATAAGGTGGAGTCACTCATCTCACTCTTGTTCTCACTCAAGTGGGCTAAGTGGCTCTCATACTCACATGGGATTGGTACCACATCATCACTCAAGCATATGGGGATAGGCTCGGTTTCCTCAACTCCAAGCGCCTCCTTTGGTGAAGGGAAAATCCCATGCTCACCATTCTTGACCTTGTCGCCTTCAAGGTTGGATGCCATAAGATGGGCATCATCGCTCGCCTCCTTAGTCGAAGGGAAAATCCCATGCTCGGCCGTCTTGTGGCCATCTCGTAGTAGTGGTGGAGGTAGGCTCATGCTATCCAACTTGGCGAAGTAGAGGTCTACATTTTCCTCATTGGCGAGGTCGTGGAAGTCAAGCGTAGGCATTGAAGCTTGATGGCGTGGAGGAAGGCTTGCTCTTGGTGCCATTGTGGTGGTGGCACGAGTAGTTGAAGGTGCCCTATGATGGTGTCGACGGAGGTCATTGGCGTGCCTTGCCAATGGTTGATGTAGGTGGCGCACTTGGTCGTCCACATGACACTCGCGACGATGATCACTTGCCTTGGCACTCTTCTTGTGTTTGCGGTGCCTTCTTGAGCTTGCTTGAGCATTATGGTTGGTGCTCATCAAGAATTCTTCGTCTTGGTGGCGAAGATGCCTTTGACGATGTCTTGTATCCTCTTTATGGTGGCGATGCTCATGAGAGGATCTTTGTTGATGAAGATTCTTGTTTCTTGGCGCCTCTTGATGCATATGATGTTTGGACGCCACTCTTGTTTGGATAGGAGTTGGAGCTTGGCGCCTTGGAGGTGATGTAGCTTGGCGCCTTGGAGATGGTGGAGCTTGACGCCTTGGAGGTGATGGAGCTTGGCGCCTTGGAGATGGTGGCACCTGACGCCATCTAGGTGGTGGCACCTCTCGCCTTGGAGGTGGATCATCGAAGTAGGTGGTGCCTTTTGGTGTGGCACGCTTGGCCTTGAAGGTCATGGAATCTTGATGATGCGTCTCCTCTTGCTTGGCGTAGTAGGCTTCCATCTCCACGCGGTGGAGGAATTCTTCATGGCTCGTGGAGGAGCCATCAAACTCGATGAAGTTCTCCGTGTCCTCCATGCTTGGCGAGGCGTCGTCGATGTCGCACTCGAAGTCATCCATGCTTGGGGAGTAATTGTTGGTGTAGTACTCCATATCACCCAAGCATGTGGAGCCATTGTCGGTGTAGTGCTCCATAGTCTCCATGCATGAGGAGCCATTGTCGACGTAGAGCTCCATGTCTTCCATGCATGTGGAGTCGTCGTAGGTGTAGTGCTCCGGGTCCTCAAAGCATGCGGAGCCATTGTCGGTGTTGTGCTCCGTCATGTCCTCTATACTTGTGGAGTCGTAGTCATGGTGGCTCATCATGGATTCTTCATAGATATCATCCTCGGTTCCGGAGTCCCTAGACATGATGCACAAGACCAAGCGGTGTATATGGAAGTGGTAGTGGGAGTTAGGGATACAATGTCAAACCTTACTTTACCTTGGAAGATCGTATCGTACTAGTGGCCACACTTGAGAGCAATAAACCAAGCAAAGTGAAGTTCACGCGGAACACCAAAACCAACTACGAACCAAAAAAACACACACACACAAGGCCTATGGTGGATAGGTATGAAAAGTGGCATGTCAAGAACCAATCCGAAATCAAGATGTTGTAATGGCAAGTAAAGAACCACAATGATCACAAAGCAAACAAGTCAATCCACAAGATAGGAAATATGTACAAGGAAACACACACGGTGGGATAAATGGGACTTGTGCGACGGAGAAAGTGAGCTAAGAACCAAAAGATTACCTAGCGAAGACTATAAGCTCGTGTCACACAAGTACAAGGAGAGACGCTAGTTCGATTGCAATTAATTGGTGGGCTACAAGATATGCACAATAAGTACCACCTATATTATGTTCATCGAGCTTGCGCTTCCTATTCTATGAGGCACTTGTATATTTCTTTCTTTTTCTCTTTCTTTTTCTTTTTCTATTTTTTTTCTATTTTTTTCTTTTTCTTTTTCTTTTTCACTTGCCTCTTCCTTGTGCCAACAACTATACAAGATAACTATATGAGATAGCGCTCATAACGGTTGCTCGGAATCTACAAGGTATCAAATGTGCATAGCCCAAGCAATCATAAGAGTAACTAGTCTCAATAGGTGTTTGTTGCTCGCAAAGATAGTGGGGTTCACAAAGGAATGCAAGTGGGGAAAAGTCGCGGAATGTTATACCTTTCGTCGACGAGCTTCACCCTTTATTGTTGGCTTCCGCCTTGCTCACGGAATTTGGATGGAGTAGATAGCATGAACAACGCAGATGATGATGTAGTGCTCCTTCTCCTCTTCGAAACGAGCTAAAGAACACCAAAATCCGAGTTGAAATGCAAAAGTTATGCTCAAAACCGTGCTGCAGTTTTTCTGTCTGCAGGGAGGGGCGGAGACTCCGGCCTGGAGGTCCGGAGACTCCGGTCTGGAGCCCAAAAAGTCCGGAGACTCCGGTCTAGGCTGGAGACTCCGGTCCGGGAGATTCCAGGACGTCCAGAACTCGAACGGGGCGCGTTTTGGGCGGAAAAACTCGAACCAAAACCTCAGATTGATGGGGGAAATCAAGGAATTAGGCCATGGGAACGCAGGGGAAGGTAGATCAACTAGTTTAGCAAGTAATCCACGGATCAAAACCTACCAAAACGCACTCAAATCACAGATCGATCCAAAACACGAATTGGGGCTGTTTTGGTGGAATTTTCGAATTTATGTGGAAAAGACCAAATCGAAGAGAAATCCGTGGCAACCAAAAGCTGCTGATACCAGATGATGGAGGGGTTAACCTCTTGGGTGCCCGATCTTCACGGATCTCGTGGTCAAATCGATGGGAAAGCGAGGGGAAAGGGAGAGGGTAGCGGAAGCGAACACACACCTCGCGAAGAACACGATGAACACACGCAAAACTCACACGATACAAGGCCGATTGCTCCCGAACGACGGCCACCGGTCCGATAGAATCCTCGCAAAAAAAGATCGGTCAACGTGCTCCCTCAAATCCACATCGGAGAGGGAAGAACACCTTGGGGAGGGTCTTGACAACTTGGAGACGAGACGTCGAACTCCAAGGCCTTGTTCAACGATGGATGCGTGATGCAAAGTCCAATCGAGGTTGGTGACGATAGTCGGTCCCCTTGGGTAAGGGGATGAGGCAAAACTAGAGATTCCACAATGGGGGTGTCTTTAGTCTATCATCTATGCCTAAGGGATACATGAAGGGGTGGGGGCTCTATTTATAGGCCAGCCACATAAACAGGGGTAGTTTGGGGATAAAACTAGGGTTTGGACGAGATAGAGGGGTACATGGGCCGAAGGCCCAGCTGGCGGCGCGCAGGCCCATCGTGTAGGCCGGAGACTCCGGTGTGGGGTCCGGAGACTCCGGTCTAGGCCGGAGACTCTGGTCTGTCTCCGGTGTCATCTCCGGAGTGGCGTTCTGACTGTCCTTGGGCGGTTGCTGGGGTCGGTCCGGAGGTAGGTCCGGAGACTCCAGTGTAGCAGGACCAGAGACTCCGGTGTAGCAGGACCGGAGACTCCGGTGGTTCAGCCGTGGCTTCTTCCGTCTCCTCTTCCAAGCCTACGTCTTGTCGGGCTTGATGTCCCGAGCTTCCTCCCTTGCCTCCGTACTTGTCGGTGTGAACCTATCATGCATATGTGACAGAGTATGAAGTAGCATACCATTCAATAGGGTAGGAAGTGGGCTCGCATAGAGGAACGGGTTCACCTTTGGAGTCCATGACGACTTGGCGTAAGTTGGAGACCATGATGTGGTAATGACCGTAGGTCGGGCTACATCACATCCCTACTATTGATACAACCGTTGTACCTACAGCAACACACATACAAGGACCCATCACAAGATCTCGCGCCAAACAACTTAACTATGAGGTACTTTCGTTTCTTGGAACTATTCCTCACATACATGAGAATATGATGCTGCCTAAATCAGATATATTTCTTACTCTTAGGAATGATGGACCAAGCATGGATGAGAGGGACAAGCATTGGAGCATGGCCATGCATGGAGATGGCAGCAAGCATGTGATGATCCAAGAGAAGGCCACGGATGAAGATTTCAGAACTTTGAGGCCACCATAATGAAGAAAGAAGGCTTGGACGAAATATTCAAGATCAATACTTTACGAATTCGTCCATAGCTTAATATGGTGCTGCGACACCTTTATTTTGGGCCAGGCCCATGTAATTTTCGCAGGATTTTAATTAGCCACTTTTTAGAGTCCGTATTTGAGGGGGAAAGGACTTTTAGGGTTGGATTCGGCCACCACTTCCATGGCTGGCCGAAACCCCACCTTTTCGCCCTTAAATACTCCCCATAGCCGACCCCCTAGACTCGGATTTTATTTAGACATTAAGTTAGCCATAGTCGCAACTTCGCCAAGGCTCGAGCGTCGCAGAGGCCTCTTGTACTTCGCACCTATTCAGGATCCCACCTCTTCAATAAAGCTTTCCTCTTAATCCGCAATATCTTGATTGCAATATTGGTTCTTACTTGTTCTCGATTTCAGGTAGGAATTAAGACCCTCGCTGGTCAGGCTGATCGTGTTCCCGCAGGATCGGTAACCTCCAGGAGATTGGCCTAGCGATTGCATTGGCGCTCGTGCTCGCACGTGTAGTCGGATCGTCAAGCCCGAACTCCACCAAATCGACTATCATCATCTCATCGAAAGATCGGACACCTTTGCCCTATTAGTTTTCCTTTGAGAGACACACCATCTTTGCGATAAAACAAGCACCTATTGAGACTAGTTCCTCCTTTGATTGTTTGGGCTTTGCACATTTGATACCTTGTAGAATTCCGAGCAAAATTTGTGAGCGCTACCTCATATAGTTATCTTGTATAGTTGTTGGCACAAGGAAAAACAAGTGAAAAGAGGAAAAAATAAAAAAAGTAGAGAAAAATACAAAAAAAAGAAGAAGAAAGAAAGATACATGTGCCATATAGAATAGGAAGCGCAAGCTCGATGACAAACTTGTAGGTGGTACTTATTGTGCAAATCTTGTAGCCCTCCAATTTTTGTGCAATCGAACTAGCGTCTCTCCTTGTACTTGTGCGACATGAGCTTATAGTCTTCACTAGGCCTTCATTTGGTTCTTAGCTCGCTTTTTCCGTCACACAAGTCCCATCTATCCCACTGTGTGTGTTTCCTTGATCTTAATTTCTATCTTGTGGATCAACTTGTTTGCTTTGTGATCACCGTGGTTCTTTACTTGCCTTTACAAATCTTGGTTTCCGGTTGTTCCAATTTGCTTGCCACTTTCCATACCTAAGCTCCTCATAAGTCGTGTGTGTTTGGTGTTTCTTGTGTTCGTTGATACAACGCCACTTATCCTTTGTATTTGGTTTGCTCTTGGTCCATACCATTGATCCAATACTATCTACAAGGTGAGCCAAGGCGTAGCATCCTTGAATCCAACTTCCACTATATCACACTTGGTCTTGTGAGCAACATGTATAGGGACTCCGGAACCGATGAAGAGGTGTTATGGGGTAACCCCTTGGGTTTGGCCCGATCTTTCACGAATCTCCGCGGGAATCGAGGGTAAAGCGGTGGGAGGGGGAAAGGGGATGGAATCCAAGAACACACGCCACGAAGAACCCGACGAACTCACGCACACAAAACACGATACACGCCGATAACTCACGCCGGTGGCAACCGGTCCAACATAATCTCTAGGATCGGTGTTGGGCTAAGCTCGCTCTCCACGCCAACAACGGGGGACGAGGTGCTTGGTGAGATCTTGACGACTTGGGGGCGAGAAACCGAGAACCCAAGGCCTTGTACAACTTGAACGCACTAGGCAAGATCCAAGAGGGGGTGGATAATACGGTGCTCCTTGGTAGGAGCATGAGACCAATAGATATAAGTTCCTCAAAGGGTTTCCTTAATCTATTATTATCCAAGTCTAGGGTTTACAATAAAGGGTGGGGGCTATATATAGGCCAGCCACAATAACAGGGGTAGTTTCGGAACGAAAAGGTAAAATATAGGAAGGGTTACAGGGCGCTGGGCCAAACTGATGCGTTCAGGTTCAGTCAGGACCGGTAGTACCGGTCGGGCAACCGGTAGTACCGGTCGCAACCGGTAGTACCGCTTTGGGAGCGGTAGTACCGCTGGAGATCCTGGAGCTTCCGTCGGATAAGCCTGTAGCGAGCGGTAGGAGGGGGCGGTAGTACCGGCCACCGGTAGTACCGGTTCCTGGGCCGGTAGTACCGTAGTCGTCTGGCCCTTGGTTGTGCTCCTGCTGTGGTGTCCGGTAGCTGGGGCCGGTAGTACCGCATGAGCCGGTAGTACCGGTCGCGTCAACCGGTAGTACCGCTGGCGTCTGGCAACGACTGGTTGCTTCTGCTCCGGCTCCTCCATCCACTGGGTCCTTCTCTTCGTACCTGATGATGCACAAGGTATGCGTTTGAAGTAGCAGGCCATCCAAGGAGAGGAGCGAGTTCACCTTAGCTTGTAGGAGTTTGGCTCGGGCGCGAGTCATGGGTCCACTTGGGGAGCTTGTGGGAGTAGATGTAGTATATGTAGTAGCGTTCGTGGGACGGGCTGCATCAGCTCCCCCCCATTGG
>OV702300.1:55681482-55801395 GCA_916181665.1 Avena sativa
ACGATGTAGACACAAAGTCAACAATGCAAAAACTGAAAAGATAATGCGAGGCGTAGATTGGTTATGGGATGGATCTAAACTCTAACTGTGTTTTTGGCTTTTTCGTGGGTTATAGGTAAAAACAGATCTAATCTACGAAAAACAGTAAAATCTCACCGAGCAACCTGAAATCTGATACTACTTGATAGGGCAAAGGTGTCCGATCTTTCGATGAGATGATGATAGTCGATTTGGTGGAGTTCGGGCTTGACGATCCGACTACACGTGCGAGCACGAGCGCCAATGCAATCGCTAGGCCAATCTCCTGGAGGTTACCGATCCTGCGGGAACACGATCAGCCTGACCAGCGAGGGTCTTAATTCCTACCTGAAATCGAGAACAAGTAAGAACCAATATTGCAATCAAGATATTGCGGAATTAAGAGGAAAGCTTTATTGAAGAGGTGGGATCCTGAATAGGTGCGAAGTACAAGAGGCCTCTGCGACGCTCGAGCCTTGGCGAAGTTGCGACTATGGCTAACTTAATGTCTAAACAAAATCCGCGTCTAGGGGGTCGACTATGGGGAGTATTTAAGGCCGAAAAGGTGGGGTTTCGGCCAGCCATGGAAGTGGTGGCCGAATCCAACCCTAAAAGTCCTTTTCCCCTCAAATACGGACTCTAAAAAGTGGCTAATTAAAATCCTGCGAAAATTACATGGGCCTGGCCCAAAATAAAGGTGTCGCAGCACCATATTAAGCTATGGACGAATTCGTAAAGTATTGATCTTGAATATTTCGTCCAAGCCTTCTTTCTTCATTATGGAGGCCTCAAAGTTCTGAAATCTTCATCCGTGGCCTTCTCTTGGATCATCACATGCTTGCTGCCATCTCCATGCATGGCCATGCTCCAATGCTTGTCCCTCTCATCCATGCTTGGTCCATCATTCCTAAGAGTAAGAAATACATCTGATTTAGGCAGCATCATATTCTCATGTATGTGAGGAATATTTCCAAGAAACGAAAGTACCTGATAGTTAAGTTGTTTGGCACGAGATCTTGTGATGGGTCCTTGTATGTGTGTTGTTGTAGGTACAACGGTTGTATGAATAGTAGGGATGTCCACATCATGCTCCCCTTCTTGAATTGAAGTCGTCCTCGACGCAATCTCATCTTCCTCACCAAAGTAAGGCTTCAAATCTGCAATGTTAAACGTAGGACTAACCGTACCAAAGTCTGCAGGCAACTCAAGTTTATATGCATTATCATTTATTTTCTCTAACACCTTAAAGGGACCAGCAGCACGTGGCATTAACTTAGACTTGCGTAAATCAGGAAAACGATCTTTACGCAAATGTAACCAAACAAGATCGCCAACATCAAACACAACATGCTTTCTCCCTTTATCCCCAGCAATTTTATACTTAGCATTCATGTGTTCAATGTTATCTTTAGTAGTCTTATGCAAGTTTAATATCATTTCAGCGCGTTGTGTAGCATCCAAATTATGTTGCACCGAAGAAGGTAAAGGCAATAAATCAATAGGTGCACGAGGAACAAAACCATACACAATCTCAAATGGGCACATCTTTGTGGTAGAATGCAACGAACGATTATAAGCAAATTCTATATGAGGTAAACACTCTTCCCACAATTTTAAGTTCTTCTTTAAAACAGCCCGCAACATAGTAGACAAAGTTCTATTTACTACTTCAGTTTGTCCATCAGTTTGGGGATGACATGTAGTACTAAACAACAATTTAGTCCCCAACTTAGCCCATAAACATCTCCAAAAGTGGCTAAGAAATTTAGTATCACGATCAGAAACAACAGTATTTGGCACACCATGCAAACGAACAATTTCACGAAAGAACAAATCAGCAATATGCGCAGCATCATCCGTTTTATGACAAGGAATAAAGTGTGCCATCTTAGAAAACTGATCCACAACAACAAAAATACTATCCCTCCCCTTCTGTGTTCGTGGCAATCCCAAAACAAAGTCCATAGAAATATCCTCCCAAGGAACACTAGGAACAGGAAGAGGCATATATAAACCATGTGGATTAAGGCGAGACTTAGCTTTTTGACAAGTAGTGCAGCGTGCCACAAATCTCTCAACATCTCGACGCATACGTGGCCAAAAGAAGTGTGCAGCAAGAACATCCTCCGTCTTCTTGACACCAAAGTGTCCCATCAATCCTCCTCCATGCGCCTCCTGTAACAACAAAAGACGAACAGAACTATCTGGAATGCATAGTTTGTTAGCACGGAACACAAATCCATCATTGAAGACGAACTTGTTCCAAGTTCTACCATCTCTACAATTCTGCAACGCATCTTTAAATTCAGCATCATGCACATATTGTTCCTTAATAGTTTCCAATCCAAATATTTTGATGTCAAGTTGAGATAACAAAGCATAACGGCGCGACAAAGCATCAGCAATAATATTATCTTTACCCTTTTTGTGTTTGATAACATAAGGAAAAGACTCAATAAATTCAACCCACTTTGCATGACGACGATTCAACTTAGCTTGACTACGAATATGCTTCAAAGATTCATGATCAGAATGAATAACAAATTCCTTAGGCCATAGATAATGTTGCCAAGTTTCTAATGTCCGAACCAACGCATATAATTCTTTATCATAAGTAGAATAGTTCAGACTAGCCCCACTCAATTTCTCGCTAAAATATGCAACAGGTTTTCCCTCTTGTAATAACACCCCTCCCAAACCAATTCCACTGGCATCACATTCAAGCTCAAAAGTCTTAGTAAAATCAGGAAGTTGGAGTAAGGGAGCATGTGTTAGCTTATCTTTCAATATGACGAAGGCCTGTTGTTGTGCATCGCCCCAAACAAAGGGCACATCCTTCTTGGTAAGCTCATTCAGCGGCACGGCAATTGATCCAAAGTCTTTGAGAAAGCGCCTATAAAAACCAGCGAGGCCAAGAAAACTCCTCACTTGTGTGACCGTCGTGGGCTGCGGCCAATTCTCAATAGCTTCAATCTTGGCTGGATCCACTTCAATACCCTATGATGTAACAACATAGCCAAGAAACGCAACTCGATTGGTGCAAAAGGTGCACTTCTCAAGGTTACCAAACAAACGTGCATCACGCAAAGCATTGAAAACAGCACGTAAATGGTCCAAATGATCCTCTAAAGATTTGCTATAAATCAGAATATCATCAAAGTAGACTACCACAAAACGTCCAATGAAAGCACGTAAAACTTCGTTCATTAATCGCATGAAAGTGCTAGGTGCATTAGTTAAACCAAACGGCATTACTAACCACTCATATAAACCGAAATTAGTTTTAAATGCTGTTTTCCATTCATCTCCTAATTTCATACGAATCTGGTGGTAACCACTACGCAAATCATCTTTAGAAAACATGGTAGAGCCACTCAATTCATCAAGCATGTCATCTAAACGTGGAATAGGATGACGATATCGAATAGTAATATTATTGATAGCTCTACAATCAGTACACATGCGCGTAGAACCATCTTTCTTAGGTACCAAAATAATAGGAACAGCACAAGGGCTAAGGGACTCACGAATATGATCTCTGTCGAGTAGTTCCTGAATTTGGCGTTGTATCTCCTTTGTCTCCTCTGGGTTGGTTCTATATGGCGCGCGGTTGGGCAACGCGGCACCAGGAATTAGATCAATTTGGTGCTCAATTCCTCTAATAGGAGGTAGTCCTGGTGGCAACTCAGCGGGAAAGACGTCCTCATATTCCAGCAAAAGGTTAGCAACAGCGGGTGGCAAAGAAGGAGGCATATCCTCAAATGAAAACAAAACCTCTTTGCAGACAATTGCATAACATTGAGTATGGTTTACATCTAGTTCAGCAATATCAATTTTATTTGCAAGCATACATGGACTCTTCAAACGAATTTCAGTAGCATGTGTAGAATCAGATTTAGTGTTCTTTGGTGGTATAAAATCTGCAGCAACAATCTGATTCTCACTTTTATTTTTTTCCTCAGTTTTAGCTCTACTAGCTCTAGCAAGATCATCTTTTAAAATCTGTTCGGGAGTCATAGGTTTTAGACCAATTTTCTTTCCATCATGCATAAGAGAATAGTGATTAGTTTTGCCATTATGAACAGATTCTCTATCAAATTGCCATGGTCTACCAAGTAACAAAGAACAAGCTTGCATAGGTACAACATCACAATCAATAAAATCAGAATATGTACCAATAGTAAAATGCACGCGTACCGTTCTTGTTACCTTGATCTTGCGAGAACTCTCAAACCATTGGATGTAATATGAATGTGGGCATTGTCTTGTTGGAAGCGCAAGCTTCTCTACCATGTCCACACTGGCCAGATTATTACTACTCCCTCCATCAATGATGATCTGTATAGCTCTTTCCTTGACAACACCACGTGTTTGGAACAGGTTGTGGCGTTGATCTTGCTCAGATTTGCTCAATTGCACACTCAACACACGTTGTGTAATTAAGCTCTTGTATTGATCAGCAGCTTCAGCTCCCATTACCTCTGGCTCTTCATCAGCATCAGAATTGTCTCCATCTCGAGCAGAAATAAGGGCTAGTGTATCTTCATCGAAGTCACTCGCTGAATCGTATTGACCGTCTTCTCGCACCATCATCACACGTTGTGTTGTGCACTGTCTCTCAATATGACCAAAACCCCAGCACTTGCGGCATTGTATATCCTTTGTCTTACCCGTGGAAGCCATAGAAGATGCACTACGAGCAGGAGCATTGGATGATGGTGGAGGAGCAGCTGGAAATCTTGTGGTGGCCTTGGATGTGGTAGTAGCTGGTGGCGAATCACGAGGAGGCGCTGATTGTCGGGATGTCCAAGAGGATGTGCGACCTGCAGAATTATTAGTCCTCCTCCATGGTGTTTGGCGATCATGCACTTCACGTTCAGCTTTGCAAGCAAGATGAAACAAACGAGTGATAGATTTATATTCCTTATAATCTAATATGTGCTGAATGTCCTTGTTTAATCCACCAAAGAAACGTGCAAGCATTTGTTCATTAGATTCAACAAGACCACACCGAACCATCCCCGTTTGCAATTCCTGATAATACTCTTCTACAGAATTTTTCCCTTGCTCTAAACGTGTCAGATTCTTTAGTAAATCACGTTGATAAGTGGGAGGTACAAAACGAACACGCATAGCAGTTTTCAGAGCAGTCCAAGTACTAGGAATAGTAGTAGAATTTAAACGACAATACTCAGACCACCAAAGGGAAGAAAATTTAGTAAATTCACATGTAGCAGCACTAACACGCATATTCTCAGGATATTTTAAACATGCAAAACGTTGTTCGACTTCCATCTCCCATGTAAGATATGCATCAGGATTATATTTACCCTCAAAAGATGGAATATTCAATTTAAGCTTAGCAACATGCTCATCATCACGTATGGTGGTCGGGCGTTGCGGTGGTAATGTCGGGGACGTCCAGCAGGTACATGTGGAGGTTGTTCAACCTCCTCGTCAAAATCGTCGTCGTCGTGGTCGTAGTAGTACCCGTCGTCTGTCCCAACGTCGCAGCAGCCGCGGCGGAAGTCTGAGGTGCGTCAGCTGCAGCGGTTGCCGCGGGTGCGGCGGCCGCCGAACCAGTAGTCCGACCCGTGATCGGAACGCGCCGTGCGCCATGTGTGGGTGCGGGTGCCGGCAATCTGTTCAAAAGCTCCTTGAACCGAGCGTCAAGCTTGGCGTTGAAGGATTTCTCGAGCCCATCGATCTTGTCCACGGCGTTGGAGAGCTTGGTGTCAAACTCCCCGAGGCGCGTATCCACGTCTTCAGCGCGACTGACCAAGAGCACGGAGAAGTGGGCATGGAGTTCTTCGTTCGTCATTGTGGCAGGGTTCCGCGAAGTATCTGTCATGGTTAGTCCTTAAAAAGCACAGGTATATAGTACGGAAATATGGTGGAAGTCACGCGTAATCTGTCAAGCAATATACGAAGCTCTTACAAGTTCTTACCAAACAGCAGGAAAAGGCGATGTGCAACCACGAGGATCAGTGGGTCCAGAGATTGAACCAAGCGATTACCAGGAGTCGAAACACCGCACGTGGAGAGTATCTGTGGAGATCTGGGAAGGCTTAGCAAAGGGGGTTAGCAATTATCAAAACAGCAATGCAAAAGTTGAAAGAATGCTCAACGACGGTACTGTGCTGGTCCTAGGCTAGACCGTACTAGAGACGCGAGCCTAGATCACCAACGATGTCACGACGCGACACAACAAGCAATGTATGATGATATGGCACCCTGAAAAGCGAACCGAGAGGTGGAAAATCACTATGATGGCAAGTGTCTAGAACTGATCTACGGGGTCTAAAAATGGTTAGCCCCAAAAAAAAAATTCGAAATTTTTTATTTTGCTCCGGAAAGCGCGCAGGCGCCAAAAAAATATCGCTATAACGGCCGATGGAGAAAAGTGATCCCCGGGGTCGAAAAACAGTATAGCCAGAAATTTTTTTTTGCTCTCCTTCTGGACTTACGACCGGACTCTTAGCTCGACACGGACTTTAGCTGAATACGGAAACAACAAAGAAGGAAAGTAAAAAGAAATAACGAGGAAACAATAACTCTACTCGGACTCGTACCACGACAGGAAACTGATCGGATCTGTGTCGCGGTAGGAAGGCGGTGGCGGAGTATTAGGGTTTATGGTGGTAGGGTATATGGCGGCGGAATATGGTGGTGGAATATGGTGGCGGTGATCGGCGAGTGTGGCGGTGACTACTATGATCAGAACTCGAAACTCTAAGGGACGAGACACTAAGACCAGCAACTCGACGCGACGATGTAGACACAAATTCAACAATGCAAAAACTGAAAAGATAATGCGAGGCGTAGATTGGTTATGGGATGGATCTAAACTCTAACTGTGTTTTTGGTTTTTTCGTGGGTTTATAGGTAAAAACAGATCTAATCTACGAAAACAGTAAAATCTCACCGAGCAACCTGAAATCTGATACCACTTGATAGGGCAAAGGTGTCCGATCTTTCGATGACATCGCGATAATCGATTTGGTGGAGTTCGGGCTTGACGATCCGACTACACGTGCGAGCACGAGCGCCAATGCAATCGCTAGGCCAATCTCCTGGAGGTTACCGATCCTGCGTGAACACGATCAGCCTGACCAACGAGGGTCTTAATTCCTACCTGAAATCGAGAACAAGTAAGAACCAATATTGCAATCAAGATATTGCGGAATAAGAGGAAAGCTTTATTGAAGAGGTGGGATCCTGAATAGGCGCGAAGTACAAGAGGCCTCTGCGACGCTCGAGCCTTGGCGAAGTTGCTATGATGGCTAACTTAATGTCTAAACAAAATCCGAGTCTAGAGGGTCGGCTATGGGGCGTATTTAAGGGCGAAAAGGTGGGGTTTCGGCCAGCCATGGAAGTGGTGGCCGAATCCAACCTAAAAGTCCTTTTCCCCTCAAATACGGACTCTAAAAAGTGGCTAATTAAAATCCTGCGAAAATTACATGGGCCTGGCCCAAAATAAAGGTGTCGCAGCACCATATTAAGCTATGGACAAATTCGTAAAGTATTGATCTTGAATATTTCGTCCAAGCCTTCTTTCTTCATTATGGTGGCCTCAAAGTTCTGAAATCTTCATCCGTGGCCTTCTCTTGGATCATCACATGCTTGCTGCCATCTCCATGCATGGCCATGCTCCAATGCTTGTCCCTCTCATCCATGCTTGGTCCATCATTCCTAAGAGTAAGAAATATATCTGATTTAGGCAGCATCATATTCTCATGTATGTGAGGAATAGTTCCAAGAAACGAAAGTACCTGATAATTAAGTTGTTTGGCACGAGACCTTGTGATGGGTCCTTGTATGTGTGTTGATGTAGGTACAATGGTTGTATCAATAGTAGGGATGTCCACATCAATAGGTGCTCCTTGGTAGGAGCATGAGACCAATAGATTAAAAGATCCTCAGGGGGTGTCTTAATCTATCATTATCCAAGTCTAGGGTTTACATATGAGGGGTGGGGCTATATATAGGCCAACCACATAAACAGGGGTAGTTCTGGAATAAAACTGGAAGTATGGGCGAAATTGGGGGTTACATGGGCCAGGCCCAAAAGGCTTTAACATGCCTGGCGTCGGTCGGTCCGGAGACTCCGGTCTGGGCCGGAGACTCCGGTCAATCTCCGGACCTGTCTCCGGAGGGGGCTTCTGGCTGTCCCGGGCTTGAGTCTCCGGTCTGGACCGGAGGAAGGTCCGGAGACTCCGGTGTAGGAGACCGGAGACTCCGGTCTACACCGGAGACTCCGCTGTGCAGAGCTCCAGCAGCTTCTTCTCCTGGCCCTGCTTCCTTGGTGGCTTGGTGTGGTGGTGTTGCTTCATATCTGAGGATACACAACGTAGATGCATGAAGTATCAAGCCATCCAAAGGTAGGCCAAAATCACATGAGGAAAGGAGCGAGTTAACCTTGGCTTGTAGGAGCTTGGCACGGGCCCGAGTCATTGGTCCACTTGGGGGACTAGGTGTTGTAGATGGAGGTGCGTCTGTAGGACGGGCTGCATCAGCTCCCCCCCCTTGGGAAGGAGTCGTCCTCGACTCTTCAACCTTCTCAACTTCATCTTTGACATGGTAGGGTGATAGGTCCTTGACATTGAATGTCGGGCTCACAAGATATTGGATGTTGGGATATCTATGATGTAGGCGTTGTTGTTGATCCTCTTTAGCACTTTGAACGGTCCATCACCTCTTGGCTTGAGTTTGGAGTCGCGGTCCTTGGGGAAGCGGTCTTTACTCAAGTCTATCCACACAAGGTCACCTTCTTCGAAGACCATCTCTTTCTTGTTCTTGTTTAGCTTTGATGCTTGGCGAAGGACTTGTTTCTCGATCGTAGCTCTTGTGTCTTCATGGAGTTTCTTCATTGTTTGGGCACGCTTGATCACGTCCATATTGGCACGTTCATGAAGAGGTAGAGGAAGGATATCGAGCGCGGTGAGGGGTTCGAAGCCATAGACGATCATGAACGGGCTCCTCATGGTGGTGGAGTGCTTGGCGCGGTTGTAGGCGAACTCGGCATGTGGAATACATTCCTCCCAGTCTTTAAGGTTCTTCTTTATCAACACCCGGAGGAGTGTGCCAAGGCTTCGATTGACGACCTCGGTTTGTCCATCGGTTTGAGGATGCGAGGCGGACGAGAAGAGGAGCTTGATGCCGAGCTTGGCCATGAGAGTCTTCCAGAAGTAGCTCATGAATTTTACGTCGCGGTCGGAGACGATTGTTCTTGGTACACCGTGTAGCCGAATTATTTCCCTGAAAAACAAATTTGCGACATGTGAAGCATCATCGGTTTTATGGCACGGAATGAAATGTGCCATTTTTGAAAAGCGATCCACTACTACAAATATAGAATCATGACCATGTTTAGATCTAGGCAAGCCCAACACAAAGTCCATGCTAATGTCCGACCAAGGTGCATGAGGAATAGGCAATGGCATATAAAGACCAAAGGGGTTGGACTTAGACTTAGCTTGGATACATGTAGTGCATCGTTGGACGTGGCGCTCCACGTCGCGCTTCATCTTTGGCCAAAAGTAGTGAGTGGAGAGCATGTCATAAGTCTTGTCACGGCCAAAGTGATCCATAAGGCCTCCACCATGGGACTCTTGAAGAAGCAAAAGTTGGAGAGACGATTTCGGAATGCAAAGTTTGTTTTGTTTGAAAAGAAAACCCTTATGCAAATAGAAATCATCAATCCCTTTGTCTATTGAACATGTTGCAAAAATTGGTCCAAAGAAGGGGTCGGACGCGTACAAAGATTTGATGTCATCAAGACCCAAGACATTTACTTCGAGTCGTGTAAGAAGGCTTGTGTTTTTGCGAGACAAGGCGTCCGCTACCACATTTTCTTTGTCCTTCTTGTATTTGACAATGTAAGGAAACGACTCCATGAACTCAACCCATTTTGCGTGCCTTTTACTCAAGTTGGCTTGGCCCTTAAGATACTTCAACGACTCATGGTCGGAATGGATGATAAATTCTTTGGGCCAAAGATAGTGTTGCCACACTTGAAGGACTCGAACCAAGGCAAAAAGTTCTTTTTCATAAATGGGATAGTTGAGGCGTGCGCCATCAAGTTTCTCACTATGGTAAGCAATAGGACGCCCATTTTGCATAAGGACGCCACCAATGCCAATACCACTAGCGTCACATTCAATCTCAAAGGTTTTTGTGAAATCCGGTAATGCAAGAAGTGGTGCTTCGGTGAGCCTCTTTTTGAGCTCATCAAAAGCCTTTTGTTGTGCTTTTCCCCAAAATAACGTGACATTTTTCTTGGTCAATTCGTTGAGGGGGCAAGCAATGGTGGAAAAGTCTTATACAAAGCGACGGTAAAAGCCAGCCAACCCATGAAAACTTCGAAGTTCACTAACATTTGTAGGGATGGGCCAATCTCGTATGTCCTTGACTTTTGAGACATCAACTTCAATGCCATTGGAAGACACAACAAAACCAAGGAAAATCAGCTTGTCTTTTGCAAAAGTGCACTTTGGGAGATTAGCGTAAAGCTTTTCATGATGAAGGATTTGAAGGACCTCCTTAACGTGAGTAACATGCTCCTCTAGTGACTTGCTATAGACAAGGATGTCATCAAAGTAAACAACTACACTCTTCCCAATGAGAGATCGCAAAATATGGTTCATGAGGCGCATGAAGGTAGATGGAGCATTTGATAAGCCAAAAGGCATAACCAACCATTCATAGAGACCAAGCTTGGTCTTAAAGGCGGTTTTCCACTCATCACCTTCGGCCATGCGAATTTGATGGTAACCACTACGAAGATCAATTTTCGAAAATATAGTGGCTCCACATAACTCATCAAGCATGTCATCAAGACGCGGTATAGGATGTCGATAACGCACGGTGATAGCATTGATTGGACGGCACTCCATGCATAACCGCAACGTATCATCCGTTTTTGGGACTAGAATCACGGGAACCGCGCTTGGACTAGTGCTTACTTGGATCAAACCTTTGGAGACGAGTTGGTTGATTTGTCGTTCTATCTCCTTCGTCTCTTCCGGGTTCGTGCGATACGCGGCGCGGTTTGGTAGTGGGGCGCCGGGTATGAGGTCGATGCGGTGCTCGATTCCACGAAGAGGAGGTAGTCCATGAGGAAGCTCTTCGGGAAATACATCGTGGAATTCCTGCAAAACAGCCATCAAAGAAGGAGGAACATTTGTCAAGTCATTAGTTCCTTGCGCTAGTCCCTTGCATACAAGGACATAGTGCAAAATGGATGGGTTGTTCCGCACTTCTCTCATCTCACTTTTGGTGGCAAGAAGAACACTCTTAGTTTTTCCACTCGAGTTTGGCTTGTGGCACTCACTCACTATAGTGTGGTTCTCTCGCTCACCACTCTTCTCACAAGATGGTTTTGTTTATTGCGCCCTCGCTAAAGCCTTTGCATTGTCCGCAATTATTTGGCTAGGAGTCATTGGTTGCAACACACAAGTTTTGTCAAGCCATTTGAAGGTATAAGTGTTTGAGTGACCATTATGCAAAGCACGCTTGTCAAATTGCCACGGCCTGCCTAAAAGCATATGGCAAACCGTCATTGGGACCACGTCACATTCCACCGTGTCCTTGTATGGTCCAATTGAGAACGTTACCGAGACGGTGTGCTTGATCTTGACGGATCCTTGGTCACTTAGCCATTGGATATGGTAGGGGTGTTTATGCGGATGGAGGGTGAGGTTGAGTTTCTCACACAATTCCGTGCTTGCGAGATTGTGGCAACCCCCTCCATCGATGACAACTTTGATGGACCTCCCATTGATACCGGCACGAGTTTGGAAGATGTTTGATCGTTGGTCTTCATTCTCATTGGCTTGAGTAGTTAAGACCCTTGTGACCACAAGCGATGGACTTGTGTCATGCTCACACATGAGTAGCTCTTGGTCCTCTTCCAAATGTTGCCTTGCCATGGCGTCCTTGACCCTTGCATCAAACTCTTCTTCACTCAAGTATTCTTCATCGCCGTTGTCATGGATGAACAAAACTTTCTTGTTCCCACATGCGGCTGACTTGTGTCCTTTGCCTCCACACTTGTAGCACTCACCATTGAATGGTTGTTCATCTCTTGTGTACTTGCCACTTGGGGGCGGTTTTCCTTGAGGAAGTGTTGGCTTGAAGGGAAGCTTGGTGGTATTTGAGGAGCTTCCACTTGGTGTTGTCGAAGTAGTGGTTGGAGCTTGCTTGTATGTGAAGTATGTCTTTGGCTTGTTGAACTTGATGTCCTCTTGCACTTGACGTTCGGCCTTTGATGCAATGTGCACAAGCTCAACCATGTTGTTGTACTGTTGGAACTCGGTGATGCGCTTGATAGGATGGTTCAAGCCATTGAGGAAACGTGCCATTGTTTGTTCATCACGCTCTTCAATGTTGGCACGGATCATGTTGAGCTCCATTTGCTTGAAGTACTCTTCCACGGTCTTTGTTCCTTGACTAAGCGTTTGAAGCTTGTTGAAGAGGTCACGCGTGTAGTGTGAAGGAACAAAGCGGGATCTCATATGAGCCTTCATATCTTGCCAAGTTGAGATTGGGGGCTCTTCTTTTGATTCACGAGCGAGTTGGACTTGTTCCCACCAAAGGTTGGCATATTCATCAAACTCGAGGGATGCCATGGCCATCATCTTCTCATTGCTAAAATTGTGCATGCGGAAGATCTTGTCAACTTTGAGTTCCCATGAGAGGTATTCTTCGGGATCATTGGAACTGGTGAACTTGGGCATGGTGAACTTGAGCTTGCCGAAAGTTTCTTCCTCATTGCGGTTCCGGTTGCGACGGTTGCCATGATTGTGGCGGCCATCTTCATCATCCGAGCTCTCATGTCTTGCTTATTGATGGTGGCGTTCCTCTTGCGGTTGTTGAGGTGCCGCGTTTGGTGGTGGAACTTGGTTGGGACGACGAGCTTGGGGAGCATGCTCTTGTTGTTGGCGCGGTTGAGGACGAGGAGGAGGTTGTTGGTCCTCGCGGCGAGCTTGGGGAGCTTGCTCTTGTTCTTGTCGTGGTTAATGCCGAGGGGCGTTATCTTGCGCCATGTGGCGAGGAGGGCGTCGAGCCGCATGCGCAATCGGCTGTTCTCTTTCTTCTTGATGTGGAGGAGGCTCGTCATGCCCATCATGTTGCCGACGTGGACGATCATGTCGATGATGACGCCTTGGAGGATCTTCGAGTGCTTCACGTCGACGGTGATCTTGTTCGTCCTCTTCGGATGCTTCACTTGTTGTTGAAGGGACATGTCGACGGCGATGGCCTTGGTGGTCCATGTGAGGTTGCTCTTGTTGAATCACAAGTGCCCTTGGTTGTGGCCGGTTCGCTTCATGTCGTGGAGGTCTTGCGGAGAGGTCACCATCATAACTTGACGTTGCGGCATGACGCGGAGATGGAATCGCTTGCGAAGAGCTCATGGATTGAAGAACGGGTCCATCCCGGTGCCTTGAAGCGTGACGGCGAGGTGCACTTGATTCACTTGAGGAGTGCCGAAATGAGCTTGATTCGCGCGAGCGTGGCCTTGCTAGTCCATCAATGAGGCGTTGAAGCTTCTCATCCGTTGAGGCGAGTGCACGACCAAGAGCTTCATTTTGATGACCGAGGTTGTGTTGCATGGCATGCATTTGGCCACGGACTTCTTCGAAGCGGTTGTCGATGTTCTTGAACTCCACTCGGGCTTCGCTAAATTGTTCATCTTGGTGCCGCTCAAGGGATTCACAACGGTGGTTGAATTCTCCTCGAACCTTCCAATGGTCCCATCTTGTCATGTATGGATTGTCGTCCTCCGGAGGTGGTGGTGGTTGGGACGGCTCGCCATTCATGTCCATGATGCAAAGCCGACAAGGGTTGTATATGGAGAGTAAAGGTGCGTAGAGTTAGCCTTTCACCTCACCTTGGAGATTATATCAAACCAATTGCCACACAAAGGAGCGAACAGCGTGTCAAGTGAAATGGCAAAGAAACTCACACACAAATGAGCTACACTCTCAAAAGCTTTTGGTGGATGGGTAGGATTGTGGACCAGCCAAAGAACCAACCGAACGCAAAGGATAGTCAAAAGTGGAGAAGATCCAACAAAACGCAAGTCAAAAGGAGAAGGTCAACTCAAAAGGTGACGAGACCCTACGACTACACACACGCGTGGAGAAAAATGGGGTTAGCACGACTATGAAAGTGAGCGCGAAATGGCCTAACGAAGACTACGCTCGGGTGTCGTGCCAACGCAAGGAGAGACCACAACTCGTTTGCCAAAAGAGGGTAAGCAACGGATTTGTGCACTTGCCTTGGCGCGCTTCTTCCTCTCTCTTTTGCTTACAAGCTTGATTCTCTCTTTGTATTGGGAGACTATGTATCTTTCTATTTTTCTTTTTTTTCTCTCTTTTTTTTTGACTCTTTTTCTTTTTCTCTCTTGCTATGCTACTATGTTAACTTTTGTATTTGCCCTCACACTCTCACTTTCCAATGGCAAGTGCACAATGCTTAGACAAACACAAAATGAGTTGCTCTCATAGGATAGGTACACACAAAGGAAGATATGGCTACAAGGGTTGACACAAGTTATA
This sequence comes from Avena sativa, assembly GCA_916181665.1. Lineage (NCBI taxonomy): Eukaryota > Viridiplantae > Streptophyta > Magnoliopsida > Poales > Poaceae > Avena > Avena sativa. Next base: position 55,696,062 of record OV702300.1, read on the forward strand.
CCTTAGTTGATGGTGATGATCTTGTGTCGATGGGGCGGGGAAGAGTTTTGGGTCCGTGGTGTCGAAGAGCGCGGCGATGTTACGGAAGCTATCTGTTAGTTGGTGACACGCACACGGAACATAAACAACAAGTGGGTAGATTAGCCAATGCAGAAAGGAGGAAAAATGGGCAAAACTGGCGTCCAGGGCCGGAGACTCCGGTCTTGGGCTAGAGACTCCGGTGTAGACCGGAAACACCGTTGTAGACCGGAAACTCCGGTGCTTAGGCCGGAGACTCCGGTGTGGGATGTCTGCTCGTGTTCTTGAGCGGAAATCCACGCCTAGAGTCCTCAAATCCGCGAAAATTTGGCCAAAATTGGGCTGGGAAACGCAGGCAAAAGCTGAACCAACACCTTAGACAAGATTTGGTCGGATCAAAACCACAAATAACACTCCAAAACGACAGATCGATCCAAAGGCAAATTGGGGCTGTTTTTTGGGAAATTTTCGAATTTATGGTGGATAGAAGAAAAATTGGGGGGAAATTCGTGATCAACCTTGCTCTTGATACCAAGATGATATGGGGTAACCCCTTGGGGTGGCCCGATCTTTCACGAATTCCACGAGAAACGAGGGGAAAGCGGTGGGAGAGGGAGGAAGGGGATGAAAACCACGAACAAACGCACACAAAACACGATACACGCCGATTCCTCACGCCGGTGGCAACCGGTCCAACATAATCTCTAGGATCGGTGTTGGGCGAAGCTCTCTCTCCACGCCAACAACGGGGGACGAGGTGCTTGGTGAGATCTTGACGACTTGGGGGCGAGAAACCGAGAACCCAAGGCCTTGTACAACTTGAACGCACTAGGCAAGATCCAATATAAGGGTGGACAATAGGTGCTCCTTGGTAGGAGCATGAGACCAATAGATTAAAAGATCCTCAAGGGGTGTCTTAATCTATCATTATCCAAGTCTAGGGTTTACATATGAGGGGTGGGGCTATATATAGGCCAACCACATAAACAGGGGTAGTTCTGGAATAAAATTGGAAGTATGGGCGAAATTGGGGGTTACATGGGCCAGGCCCAAAAGGCTTTAACATGCCTGGCGTCGGTCGGTCCGGAGGCTCCGGTCTGGGCCGGAGACTCCGGTTAATCTCCGGACCTGTCTCCGGAGGGGGCTTCTGGCTGTCCCGGGCTTGAGTCTCCGGTCTGGACCGGAGGAAGGTCCGGAGACTCCGGTGTAGGAGATCGGAGACTCCGGTCTACACCGGAGACTTCGTTGTGCAGAGCTCCAGAAGCTTCTTCTCCTGGCCCTGCTTCCTTGGTGGCTTGGTGTGGTGGTGTTGCTTCATATCTGAGGATACACAACGTAGATGCATGAAGTAGCAAGCCATCCAAAGGTAGGCCAAAATCACATGAGGAAAGGAGCGAGTTAACCTTGGCTTGTAGGAGCTTGGCACGGGCGCGAGTCATTGGTCCACTTGGGGGACTAGGTGTTGTAGATGGAGGTGCGTCCGTAGGACGGGCTGCATCAGGAGGAAGCCCGGAGCATCAAGCCCGACAGGACGGAAGCTTGGAAGAGGAGGAGGAAGAAGACAGATCAGCAGCTGCCAGGTCTCGGCGGTACTACCGGTCGGCGGAACCGGTACTACCGGTCAGCGGTACTACCGCCCCCTTCTACCGCTCGCTACTGACGGCTCCAACTGACGCTCCAGGACCGCAAGCGGTACTACCGGTCCCGGAGCGGCACTACCGGTTGCGACCGGTACTACCGGTCCCAAGTCCGGTACTACCGGTCATGTCTGCCTGCGCGCACCAGTTGGGCCACAGCCCATGTATTCCCCTTTACTTACCTATTCGCCTAGTTTATCCCCAAACTACCCTTGTTTAGTGGCTGGCCTATAAATAGAGCCCCCACCCGTCATGTATCCCTTAGGCATAGATGATAGACTAAAGACAACCCCCTTGTGTGGAATCTCTAGTTTTGCCTCATCCCCTTATCCAAGGGGACCGACTATCGTCACCAACCTCGATTGGACTTTGCATCACGCATCCATCGTTGAACAAGGCCTTGGAGTTCGATGTCTCGTCTCCAAGTTGTCAAGACCCTCCCCAAGGTGTTCTGATGCAGCCCGACCTACGGTCGTTACTACATCAAGGTCTCCAACTTACGCCAAGTCGTCATGGACTCCAAAGGTGAATCCGTTCCTCTATGCGAGCCCCCTTCCTTCCCTATTGAATGGTATGCTACTTCATACTCCGTCACATATGCATGATAGGTTCACACCGACCAGTACGGAGGCAAGGGAGGAAGCCCGGAACATCAAGCCCGACAAGACGGAGGCTTGGAAGAGGAGACGGAAGAAGACATGTCGGCAGCTGCCAGGTCCAAGCGATACTACCGGTCGGCGGAACCGGTACTACCGGTCAGCGGTACTACCGCCCCCTGCTACCGCCCGGTACTGAAGCCTACGCCATCGCCACTGGATGCCCCGGTACTGGCTTGCGGTACTACCGGCCGCAAGCGGTACTACCGGATACCATGAGCGGTACTACTGGTGATGACCGGTACTACCGGTCCCAAGTCCAGTACTACCTGTCATGTCAGTGCCTGCGCGCACTAGTTGGGCCACAGCCCATGTATCCCCCTTTACTTACCTATTCGCCTAGTTTATCCCCAAACTACCCTTGTTTATGTGGTTGGCCTATAAATAGAGCCCCCACCCCTCATGTATCCCTTAGGCATAGATGATAAACTAAAGAAAACCCCCATTGTGGAATCTCTAGTTTTGCCTCATCCCCTTTACCAAGGGGACCGACTATCGTCACCAACCTCGATTGGACTTTGCATGACGCATCCATCGTTGAACAAGGCCTTGGAGTTCGGTGTCTCGTCTCCAAGTTGTCAAGACCCTCCCCAAGGTGTTCTTCCCTTTCCGATGTGGATTTGAGGGAGCACGTTGACCGATCTTTCCTTGCACGGATTCTATCGGACCGGTGGCCGCAGTTTGGGAGCAATCGGCCTTGTATCGTGTGAGTTTTGCGTGTGTTCATCGTGTTCTTCGCGAGGTGTGTGTTCGCTTCCGCTACCTTCTCCCTTTCCCCTCGCTTTCCCATCAATTTGACCACGAGATCCGTGAAGATCGGGCCACCCAAGAGGTTAACCCTTCCATCATCTGGTATCAGCAGCTTTTGGTTGCCACGGATTTCTCATTGATTTGGTCTTTTCCCCATAAATTCGAAAATTCCACCAAAAATAGCCCCAATTCGTGTTTTGGATCGATCTGTGATTTGAGTGAGTTTTGGTAGGTTTTAATCCGTGGATTACTTGCTAAACTAGTTAATCTACCTTCTCCTGCGTTCCCATAGCCTAATTCCTTGATTTCCCCCTTCGATTTGGTGTTTTTCTTGAAGATTTTCCGCCCAAATCGCCCCAAAATCGCGAAAACGCGTCAAATCTGGGCGTCCTAGGACCAATCAGTACTACCGGGCCCAAAATCCGGTACTACCGCACTCAACCGGTACTACCTCTCAGGCAACCGGTACTACCCCCCAGTACTGAACAGAAAAAACAGATTTCCAGATTTCAGCCGCTAACCGTTTTGAGCATAACTTTTGCATTCGAACTCGGATTTTGGTGTTCTTTAGCTCGTTTCGAAGAGGAGAAGGAGCTCTACATCATCATCCACGTTGTTCATGCTATCTACTCCATCAAAATTCCGTGAGCAAGGCGGAATCCAACAATAAAGGGTGAAGATCGTCGACGAAAGGTATAAACATTCCGCTACTTTTCCCCACTTGCATTCCTTTGTGAACCCCACTATCTTTGCGAGCAACAAACACCTATTGAGACTAGTTCCTCTTATGATTGCTTGGGCTATGCACATTTGATACCTTGTAGAATTCCGAGCAAACGTGTGAGCGCTATCTCATATAGTTATCTTGTATAGTTGTTGGCACAAGGAAGAGGCAAGTGAAAAATAAAAATAAAAAGAAAAAAAATAGAAAAAATAAAAAGAAAGAAAGAAAGAAATATACATGTGCCTCATAGAATAGGAAGCGCAAGCTCGATGAACATCATATAGGTGGTACTTATTGTGCATATCTTGTAGCCCACCAATTTTGTGCAATCGAACTAGCGTCTCTCCTTGTACTTGTGTGACACGAGCTTATAGTCTTCGCTAGGTAATCATTTGGTTCTTAGCTCACTTTCTCTGTCACACAAGTCCCATTTATCCCACCGTGTGTGTTTCCTTGTACATATTTCCTATCTTGTGGATTAACTTGTTTGCTTTGTGATCATTGTGGTTCTTTACTTGCCATTACAACATCTTGATTTCGGATGGGTTCTTGACATGCCATTTTCCATACCTATCCACCATAGGCCTTGTGTGTGTGTGTGTGTTTTTTTGTTGGTAGTTGGTTTTGGTGTTCCGCGTGAACTTCACTTTGCTTGGATAATTGCTCTCAAGTGTGGCCACTTGTACGATACGATCTTCCAAGGTAAAGTAAGGTTTAACGTTGTATCCCTAACTCCCACTACCACTTCCATATACACTGCTTGGTCTTGTGCATCATGTCTAGGGACTCCGAAACCGAGGATGATATCTATGAAGAATCCATGATGAGCCACCATGACTACGACTCCACAAGTATAGAGGACATGACGGAGCACAACACCGACAATGGCTCCGCATGCTTTGAGGACCCGGAGCACTACACCTACGACGACTCCACATGCATGGAAGACATGGAGCTCTACGTCGACAATGGCTCCTCATGCATGGAGCCTATGGAGCACTACACCGACAATGGCTCCACATGCTCGGGTGATATGGAGTACTACACCAACAATTACTCCCCAAGCATGGACGACTTCGAGTGCGACACTGATGACGCCTCGCCAAGCATGGAGGACACGGATAACTTCATCGACTTTGATGGCTCCTCCATGAGCCATGAAGAATTCCTCCACCGTGTGGAGATGGAAGCCTACTACGCCAAGCAATAGGAGGCGCATCATCAAGATTCCATGACCTTCCAGGCCACGCGTGCCACACCAAAGGGCACCACCTACTTCGATGATCCACCTCCAAGGCGACAAGTGCCACCACCTAGATGGCGTCAAGCGCCACCATCTCCAAGGCGCCAAGCTCCATCACCTCCAAGGCGTCAAGCTCCACCATCTCCAAGGCGCCAAGCTACATCACCTCCAAGGCGCCAAGATCCACCTCCTACCCAAAGAAGAGTGGCGTCCAAACATCATATACATCAAGAGGCGCCAAGAAACAAGAATCTTCATCGACAAATGATAGGGCAAAGGTGTCCGATCCTTCGATGAGATGGCGATAATCGATTTGGTGGAGTTCGGGCTTGACGATCCGACTACACGTGCGAGCACGAGCGCCAATGCAATCGCTAGGCCAATCTCCTGGAGGTTACCGATCCTGCGTGAACACGATCAGCCTGACCAGCGAGGGTCTTAATTCCTACCTGAAATCGAGAACAAGTAAGAACCAATATTGCAATCAAGATATTGCGGATTAAGAAGAAATCTTTATTGAAGAGGTGGGATCCTGAATAGGCGCGAAGTACAAGAGGCCTCTGCGACGCTCGAGCCTTGGCGAAGTTGCTATGATGGCTAACTTAATGTCTAAACAAAATCCGAGTCTAGGGTGACGGCTATGGGGAGTATTTAAGGGCGAAAAGGTGGGGTTTCGGCCAGCCATGGAAGTGGTGGCCGAATCCAACCCTAAAAGTCCTTTTCCCCTCAAATACGGACTCTAAAAAGTAGCTAATTAAAATCCTGCGAAAATTACATGGGCCTGGCCCAAAATAAAGGTGTCGCAGCACCATATTAAGCTATGGACGAATTCGTAAAGTATTGATCTTGAATATTTCGTCCAAGCCTTCTTTCTTCATTATGGTGGCCTCAAAGTTCTGAAATCTTCATCCGTGGCCTTTTCTTGGATCATCACATGGTTGCTGCCATCTCCATGCATGGCCATGCTCCAATGCTTGTCCCTCTCATCCATGCTTGGTCCATCATTCCTAAGAGTAAGAAATACATCTGATTTAGGCAGCATCATTGATAGGGCAAAGGTGTCCGATCTTTCGATGAGATGAAGATAGTCGATTTGGTGGAGTTCGGGCTTGACGATCCGACTACACGTGCGAGCACGAGCGCCAATGCAATCGCTAGGCCAATCTCCTGGAGGTTACCGATCCTGCGGGAACACGATCAGCCTGACCAGCGAGGGTCTTAATTCCTACCTGAAATCGAGAACAAGTAAGAACCAATATTGCAATCAAGATATTGCGGAATTAAGAGGAAAGCTTTATTGAAGATGTGGGATCCTGAATAGGTGCGAAGTACAAGACGCCTCTGCGACGCTCGAGCCTTGGCGAAGTTGCGACTATGGCTAACTTAATGTCTAAACAAAATCCGAGTCTATGGGGTCGGCTATGGGGAGTATTTAAGGGCGAAAAGGTGGGGTTTCGGCCAGCCATGTAAGTGGTGGCCGAATCCAACCCTAAAAGTCCTTTTCCCCTCAAATACGGACTCTAAAAAGTGGCTAATTAAAATCCTGCGAAAATTACATGGGCCTGGCCCAAAATAAAGGTGTCGCAGCACCATATTAAGCTATGGACGAATTCGTGAAGTATTGATCTTGATTATTTCGTCCAAGCATTCTTTCTTCATTATGGAGGCCTCAAAGTTCTGAAATCTTCATCCGTGGCCTTCTCTTGGATCATCACATGCTTGCTGCCATCTCCATGCACGGCCATGCTCCAATGCTTGTCCCTCTCATCCATGCTTGGTCCATCATTCCTAAGAGTAAGAAATACATCTGATTTAGGCAGCATCATATTCTCATGTATGTGAGGAATAGTTCCAAGAAACGAAAGTACCTGATAGTTAAGTTGTTTGGCACGAGATCTTGTGATGGGTCCTTGTATGTGTGTTGCTGTAGGTAGAACGGTTGTATCAATAGTAGGGATGTCCACATCAATCATATTCTCATGTATGTGAGGAATAGTTCCAAGAAACGGAAGTACCTGATAGTTAAGTTGTTTGGCACGAGATCTTGTGATGGGTCCTTGTATGTGTGTTGCTGTAAGTACAACGGTTGTATCAATAGAAGGGATGTCCACATCATGCTCCCCTTCTTGAATTGAAGTCGTCCTCGACGCAATCTCATCTTCCTCACCAAAGTAAGGCTTCAAATCTGCAATGTTAAACGTAGGACTGACCGTACCAAAGTCTGCAGGCAACTCAAGTTTATATGCATTATCATTTATTTTCTCTAACACCTTAAAGGGACCAGCTGTTATGGGTTAACCCTGGGGTTGGCCCGATCTTTCACGAATTCCACGAGAAACGAGGGGAAAGCGGTGGTCGGGGGAGGAAAGGGATGAAAACCACGAACACACGCACACCAAAACACGATACACGCCTATCCCTCACGCCGGTGGCAACCGGTCCAACATAATCCCTAGGATCGGTGTTGGACGAAGCTCGCTCTCCACGCCAACAATGGGGGACGAGGTGCTTGGTGAGATCTCGACGACTTGGGGGCGAGAAACCGAGAACCCAAGGCCTTGTACAACTTGAACGCACTAGGCAAGATCCAAGAGGGGGGTGGATAATACGGTGCTCCTTGGTAGGAGCATGAGACCAATAGATATAAGTTCCTCAAAGGGTTTCCTTAATATCTATTATTATCCAAGTCTAGGGTTTACAATGGAGGGTGGGGGCTATATATAGTCCAGCCACAAAACAGGGGTAGTTTCGGAACGAAAAGGTAAATTATAGGAAGGGTTACAAGGCACAGGGCCGAACTCAGGCGTTCAGGTTCAGTCAGGGCCGGTAGTACCGGTCCGGCAACCGGTAGTACCGGTCGCAACCGGTAGTACCGCTCCTGGAGCGGTAGTACCGCTGGCGGGCCTGGAGCTTCCGTCGGAGTTGCCTGTATCGAGTGGTAGGAGGGGGCGGTAGTACCGCAGTCCGGTAGTACGGGTTGCTAGTCCGGTAGTACCGCTTGGACCGGTAGTACCGGTCGGCAGTACCGCTGGCTTCTGGCAGCGACTGGTTGCTTCTGCTCCGTTCCCTCCGTCCCTTGGGTCCTTCTCTTCGTACCTGATGATGCACAGTGTATGCGTATGAAGTAGCAAACCATCCAAGTGTGTGTCGAAGTCACACAAGGAAAGGAGCGAGTTAACCTTGGCTTGGAGGAGCTTAGCTCGGGCGCGAGTCATGGGTCCACTTGGGGAGCTCGTGGGAGTAGATGTAGTAGCGGTCGTAGGACGGGCTACATCAGCTCCCCCCCTTGGGAAAGAGTCATCCTCGACTCGTCAACCGTCACAACTTCCTCTTTGCCATGGTAGGGTGAGAGGTCCTTGACATTGAATGTCGAGCTCACAAGATACTTCGATGTTGGTATATCGATGACATAGGCGTTGTTGTTGATCCTCTTTAGCACCTTGAATGGTCCATCTCCTCTTGGCTTTAGCTTGGAGTCGTGTTCCTTGGGGAAGCGGTCTTTACTCAAGTGGATCCACAAAAGGTGGCCCTCATCAAAGATCATCTCTTTCTTGGTCTTGTTTATCCTTGATGCTTGGCGAAGGACTTGTTGCTCGATCGTAGCTCGTGTGTCTACATGGAGTTTCTTCATTGTTTGGGCACGCTTGACAACGTCCATATTGGCATATTCATGAAGTGGAAGTGCAAGGATATCGAGCGCGGTGAGAGGCTCGAAGCCGTAGACGATCATGAACGGGCTCCTCATGGTGGTGGAGTGCTTGGCGCGGTTGTAGGCGAACTCGGCGTGTGGAATACATTCCTCCCAGTCTTTAAGGTTCTTCTTTATCAACACCCGGAGGAGTGTGCCAAGACTTCGATTGACGACCTCGGTTTGTCCATCGGTTTGAGGATGCGAGGCGGACGAGAAGAGGAGCTTGATGCCGAGCTTGGCCATGAGAGTCTTCCAGAAGTAGCTCATGAATTTTACGTCGCGGTCGGAGACGATTGTTCTAGGCACACCGTGTAGCCGAATTATTTCCCTGAAAAACAAATTGGCTACATGTGAAGCATCATCGGTCTTATGGCACGGAATGAAGTGTGCCATTTTAGAAAAGCGATCCACGACTACAAATATGGAATCATGTGCATGTTTAGATCTAGGCAAGCCTAACACAAAGTCCATGCTAATGTCCGACCAAGGTGTATGAGGAATAGGCAATGGCATATAAAGACCAAAGGGGTTGGACTTAGACTTAGCTTGGATACATGTAGTGCATCGTTGGACGTGGCGCTCCACGTCGCGCTTCATCTTTGGCCAAAAGTGGTGAGTGGAGAGCATGTCATATGTCTTGTCACGGCCAAAGTGACCCATAAGGCCTCCACCATGGGACTCTTGAAGAAGCAAAAGTTGGAGAGACGATTTCGGAATGCAAAGCTTGTTTTGTTTGAAAAGAAAACCCTTATGCAAATAGAAATCATCAATCCCTTTGTCTAGTGAACATTGTGCAACGATTGGTCCAAAGAAAGAGTCGGACGCGTACAAAGATTTGATGTCATCAAGACCCAAGACATTGACTTCGAGCCGTGTAAGAAGGCTTGTGTTTTTGCGAGACAAGGCGTCCGCTACCACATTTTCTTTGCCCTTCTTGTATTTGACAATGTAAGGAAAAGACTCCATGAACTCAACCCATTTTGCGTGCCTTTTACTCAAGTTGGCTTGGCCCTTAAGATACTTCAACGACTCATGGTCGGAATGGATGATAAATTCTTTGGGCCAAAGATAGTGTTGCCACACTTGAAGAACTCGAACCAAGGCAAAAAGTTCTTTATCATAAATGGGATAGTTTAGGCGTGCGCCATCAAGTTTCTCACTATGGTAGGCAATAGGACGCCCATTTTGCCTAAGGACGCCACCAATGCCAATACCGCTAGCGTCACATTCAATCTCAAAGGTTTTTGTGAAATCTGGCAATGCAAGAAGTGGTGCTTCGGTGAGCCTCTTTTTGAGCTCATCAAAAGCTTTTTGTTGTGCTTTTCCCCAAACGAACGTGACATTTTTCTTGGTCAATTCGTTGAGGGGGCAAGCAATTGTCGAAAAGTCTTTGACAAAACGACGGTAAAAGCCAGCCAACCCATGAAAACTACGAAGTTCACTAACATTTGTAGGGATGGGCCAATCTCGTATGTCCTTGACTTTTGAGACATCAACTTCAATGCCATTAGAAGACACGACAAACCCAAGGAAAATCAACTTGTCTCTTGCAAAAGTGCACTTTGGGAGATTAGCATAAAGCTTTTCATGACGAAGGATTTGAAGAACCTCCTTAACATGAGTAACCTGCTCCTCTAGTGATTTGCTATAGATAAGAATGTCATCAAAGTAAACAACTACACTCTTCCCAATGAGAGATCGCAAAATATGGTTCATGAGGCGCATGAAGGTAGATGGGGCGTTAGATAAGCCAAAAGGCATAACCAACCATTCATAGAGACCAAGCTTGGTCTTGAAGGCGGTTTTCCACTCATCACCTTCGGCCATGCGAATTTGATGGTAACCACTACGAAGATCAATTTTCGAAAATATAGTGGCTCCACATAACTCATCAAGCATGTCATCAAGACGCGGTATAGGATGTCGATAACGCACGGTGATAGCATTGATTGGACGGCAGTCCATGCATAACCGCAACGTATCATCCGTTTTTGGAACAAGAATCACGGGGACCGCGCTTGGGCTAGTGCTTACTTGGATCAAACCTTTGGAGACGAGTTGGTTGATTTGACGTTCGATCTCCTTCATCTCTTCCGGGTGGTGGAACTTGGTTTGGACGATGAGCTTGGGGAGCTTGCTCTTGTTGTTGGCGCGGTTGAGGACGAGGAGGAGGTTGTTGGTCCTCGCGGCGAGCTTGGGGAGCTTGCTCTTGTTCTTGTCGTGGTTGATGCCGAGGGGCGTTATCTTGCGCCATGTGGCGAGGAGGGCGTCGAGCCGCATGCGCAATCGGCTGTTCTCTTTCTTCTTGATGTGGAGGAGGCTCGTCATGCCCATCATGTTGCCGACGTGGATGATCATGTCGATGATGACGCCTTGGAGGATCTTCGAGTGCTTCACGTCGACGGTGATCTTGTTCGTCCTCTTCGGATGCTTCACTTGTTGTTGAAGGGACATGTCGACGGCGATAGCCTTGGTGGTCCATGTGAGGTTGCTCTTGTTGAATCACAAGTGCCCTTGGTTGTGGCCGGTTCGCTTCACGTCGTGGAGGTCTTGCGGAGAGGTCACCATCATAGCTTGACGTTGCGGCATGACGCGGAGATGGAACCGCTTGCGAAGAGCTCATGGATTGAAGAACGGGTCCATCCCGGTGCCTTGAAGCGTGATGGCAAGGTGCACTTGATTCACTTGAGGAGTTCCGAAATGAGCTTGATTCGCGCGAGCGTGGCCTTACTAGTCCATCAATGAGGCGTTGAAGCTTCTCATCCGTTGAGGCGAGTGCACGACCAAGAGCTTCATTTTGATGACCGAGGTTGTGTTGCATGGCATGCATTCACGGACTTCTTCGAAGCGGTTGTCGATGTTCTTGAACTCCACTCGGGCTTCGCTAAATTGTTCATCTTGGCGCCGCTCAAGGGCTTCACAACGGTGGTTGAATTCTCCTCGAACCTTCCAATGGTCCCATATTGTCTTGTATGGATTGTCATCCTCCGGAGGTGGTGGTGGTTGGGACGGCTCGCCATTCCTGTCCATGATGCAAAGCTAACAAGGGTTGTATATGGAGAGTAAAGGTGTGTAGAGTTAGTCTTTTACCTCACCTTGGAGATTATATCAAACCAATTGCCACACAAAGGAGCGAACAGCGTGTCAAGTGAAATGGCAAAGAAACTCACACACAAATGAGCTACACTCTCAAAAGCTTTTGGTGAATGGGTAGGATTATGGACCAGCCAAAGAACCAACCGAACGCAAAGGATAGTCAAAAGTGGAGAAGATCCAACAAAACGCAAGTCAAAAGGAGAAGGTCAACTCAAAAGGTGACGAGAACCTACGACTACACACACGCGTGGAGAAAAATGGGGTTAGCACGACTATGAAAGTGAGCGCGAAATGGCCTAACGAAGACTACGCTCGGGTGTCGTGCCAACGCAAGGAGAGACCACAACTCGTTTGCTAAAAGAGGGTAAGCAACGGATTTGTGCACTTGTTTTGGGTCCGTGGTGTCGAAGAGCGCGGCGATGTTACGGAAGCTATCTGTTAGTTGGTGACACGCACACGGAACATAAACAACAAGTGGGTAGATTAGCCAATGCAGAAAGGAGGAAAAATGGGCAAAACTGGCGTCCAGGGCCGGAGACTCCGGTCTTGGGCTAGAGACTCCGGTGTAGACCGGAAACACCGTTGTAGACCGGAAACTCCGGTGCTTAGGCCGGAGACTCCGGTGTGGGATGTCTGCTCGTGTTCTTGAGCGGAAATCCACGCCTAGAGTCCTCAAATCCGCGAAAATTTGGCCAAAATTGGGCTGGGAAACGCAGGCAAAAGCTGAACCAACACCTTAGACAAGATTTGGTCGGATCAAAACCACAAATAACACTCCAAAACGACAGATCGATCCAAAGGCAAATTGGGGCTGTTTTTTGGGAAATTTTTGAATTTATGGTGGATAGAAGAAAAATTGGGGGAAATTCGTGATCAACCTTGCTCTTGATACCAAGATGATATGGGGTAACCCCTTGGGGTGGCCCGATCTTTCAGAATTCCACGAGAAACGAGGGGAAAGCGGTGGGAGAGGGAGGAAGGGGATGAAAACCACGAACACACGCACACAAAACACGATACACGTCGATTCCTCACGCCGGTGGCAACCGGTCCAACATAATCTCTAGGATCGGTGTTGGGCGAAGCTCTCTCTCCACGCCAACAACGGGGGACGAGGTGCTTGGTGAGATCTTGACGACTTGGGGGCGAGAAACCGAGAACCCAAGGCCTTGTACAACTTGAACGCACTAGGCAAGATCCAATATAAGGGTGGACAATAGGTGCTCCTTGGTAGGAGCATGAGACCAATAGATTAAAAGATACTCAAGGGGTGTCTTAATCTATCATTATCCAAGTCTAGGGTTTACATATGAGGGGTGGGGCTATATATAGGCCAACCACATAAACAGGGGTAGTTCTGGAATAAAATTGGAAGTATGGGCGAAATTGGGGGTTACATGGGCCAGGCCCAAAAGGCTTTAACATGCCTGGCGTCGGTCGGTCCGGAGACTCCGGTCTGGGAGGCCACTACTTCCACAACACCCACTTCATATGAGAGGTATGACCAAGGTAACAATAAGGGTGTTGATGATGCCATGATCCCACTAGTGGACATGATGAATTGTGAGGATATGCATGCTATGGATGATACTTGTGACATTACATATGCTTCATTCATATTCCCATGTGATGCTTTGCCTTTGCATAATATTGCTCATGTGGAATTGTTTGATTGCAATACTATTTCCATAAACATGCCATGCTATGCATCTTGTGTGTATCCTCCAATTGCTTCGGACTTGTCTTGTCATGCTAGTCATTCAATTTCTCCCGTTGCTTGCGATAAGATGAATGCTTGCTATTTCACTTGTTTTGCTTGCAACAATATTGATCATATGCGTTATAATGAGATGGCCCCCATAGCTTTCTCAATTTTTGGAGATTTTGATGATTGCCATGATAAGCATTCCCCACTTCCATACTCACCATGCATCTATGTCGTACTTGATTGACATTAATGGTGATGTGCACAAGAAGAGGTACGTCATGATGGATGATGTGTATCTCTACCATGCACACACATTCTTCCTTTGGTGTATGATGTGTGTAGGTACCCGCACAAGAATGTCAACCTCGGTTGAGCACGAGTTGACAAAAAGAGCTCTAGAGAGCATCCCACAAGTGAATTCAAGATCGAACCCAGCTCTGATACCTTTTGCATGCTTTGCATCTTTCATGTTGGCAAATTGCTCTTTCCTTTGGTTTGATTGCAAGCATGTTAATGGTATTATCTCCCCTTGTGACATTCATGTTTCTTCGCTTTTAGATAATGATGTTTTGTGTGTTGTAACAAAATTGTTGAACAATTTCTCTCTCCGATGTTTTGCTTGCAACCACAATTCCATTAAGAGCATGTATTGTCATGAGAGCTTCCAAGAATCTCGTCTTATTGTTGCAACAAACATAAGGACCACTTGCTCTTTTTTTTTGACATGCCACTTGCTCTTTCATTTGGTTTGTTTGCAAATATATTGTTTTTGCTTCCGCTTGGGATACTCATATTCCCATGATTTGCTTTCGATGATTTGTGTGTGACATCCAACATGTCGAACAATTTCTCTTTCCAATGGTTAGTTTGCACACATAATGTTGTTTCTTTGGACATTCTTCCTTTTGTGTTTTTGCCAAATTCTCCTAGTTTTGCATCAAAGATGTTGATCAAATTTCTATTCGATTGCTTTGAATGCCACAATAAGATGTTATATGGAGTTTTTGAGTTCCCACATTTGGATGATTTTGCAACGACTTCCATGCACTTTGACCTTGCATATGCATCCCGTTTGCTATACTTGAGTTGTGCTAATCGTGTTGTGAACAAGAATGGACATGCCACAAATGACATGCTCCTCTATCACACACAAACATATGTTGCTTGGTCTTGTATGAAGGTACAAATGCATACACGTCAACCTCTATGGACCATGTGTTGACAAGAAGAATCGAAGAGAGTTACCTATGGCCACCCTTCATCGAGCTATCTCTAAAAGCTAAGGTGACTTCCTTCTACTTGAGGACTCATGCAATAATCTTCATGAATTGGCTACGCTTTGAGTGTTGCTTTGCTTTTGTTGTGAGCTTTGTAGGCTTCAAGGAAGGTGAAGGAACATTGAAGTGTTGTCAAGTCAATCTTCCCGAGGACGACTATATGGTGAACCCCAGGATCAAGAAGGTCTCTCGACCGCTTCTACTTTGTGATGAGCATGTAGAGTCGAGGACGACTCTTTTTGAAGGGGGGGAGATGATGCAGCCCAACCTATGCTCGTTACTACATCAAGGTCTCCAACTTACGCCAAGTCGTCATGGACTCCAAAGGTGAATCCGTTCCTCTATGCGAGCCCCCTTCCTGCCCTATTGAATGGTATGCTACTTCATACTCCGTCACATATGCATGATAGGTTCACACCGACCAGTACGGAGGCAAGGGAGGAAGCCCGGAACATCAAGTCCGACAAGACGGAGGCTTGGAAGAGGAGACGGAAGAAGACATGTCGGCAGCTGCTAGGTCCAAGCGGTACTACCGGTCGGCGGAACCGGTACTACCGGTCAGCGGTACTACCGCCCCCTGCTACCGCCCGGTACTGAAGCCTGCGCCATCGCCACTGGATGCCCCGGTACTGGCTTGCGGTACTACCGGATACCATGAGCGGTACTACCGGTGATGACCGGTACTACCGGTCCCAAGTCCGGTACTACCGGTCATGTCAGTGCCTGCGCGCACTAGTTGGGCCACAGCCCATGTATCCCCCTTTACTTACCTATTCGCCTAGTTTATCCCCAAACTACCCTTGTTTATGTGGTTGGCCTATAAATAGAGCCCCCACCCCTCATGTATCCCTTAGGCATAGATGATAAACTAAAGAAAACCCCCATTGTGGAATCTCTAGTTTTGCCTCATCCCCTTTACCAAGGGGACCGACTATCGTCACCAACCTCGATTGGACTTTGCATGACGCATCCATCGTTGAACAAGGCCTTGGAGTTCGGTGTCTCGTCTCCAAGTTGTCAAGACCCTCCCCAAGGTGTTCTTCCCTCTCCGATGTGGATTTGAGGGAGCACGTTGACCGATCTTTCCTTGCGCGGATTCTATCGGACCGGTGGCCGCCGTTCGGGAGCAATCGGCCTTGTATCGTGTTCTTCACGAGGTGTGTGTTCGCTTCCGCTACCTTCTCCCTTTCCCCTCGCTTTCCCATCGATTTGACCACGAGATCCGTGAAGATCGGGCCACCCAAGAGGTTAACCCTTCCATCATGTTCTTCCCCCTCCGATGTTGATTTGAGGGAGCACATTGACCAATCTTTCCTTGTGAGGATTCTATCGGACCGGTGGCTGCCGTTCGGGAGCAATCGGCCTTGTATCGTGTGAGTTTTGCGTGTGTTCATCGTGTTCTTCGCGAGGTGTGTGTTCGCTTCCGCTGCCTTCTCCCTTTCCCCTCGCTTTCCCATAGATTTGACCACGAGATCCGTGAAGATCGGGCCACCCAAGAGGTTAACCCTTCCATCACAAGCGGTACCATCTCCGCGACACGCCGCAACGTCAAGCTATGATGGTGACCTCTCAGCAAGACCTCCAAGACGCCGCGAACCGTCCACAACCAAGGGCACTTGTGATTCAACAAGAGCAACCTCACATGGACCACCAAGCCCATCGCCGTCGACATGTTCTTTCAACAACAAGTGAAGCATCCGAAGTGGACGGACAAGTTCACCGGCGGCGTGAAGCACTCGACGATCCACCAAGGCGTCATCATTGACATGAACGTCAATGCCGACAACATGATCATCATGACGAGCCTCCTCCACATCAGGAAGAAAGAGGGCAGCCCATTGCGCATGCGGCTCGACGTCCTCCTCGCCACATGGCGCAAGACAATGCTCCTCGGCATCAACCATGACAAGAACAAGAGCAAGATCCCCAAGCTCGTCGTGAGGATCAACAACCTCCTCCTCGTCCTCAACCGCGCCAACAACACGAGCAAGCTCGGCACCTCAACAACCGCAAGGGCAACGCAACCATCACCAAGCAAGACATGAGAGCTCGGATGATGATGATGACCGCCAAAATCATGGCAACCTCCGCCACCGGAACCGCAATGGAGAAGAAACTTTCGGCAAGCTCAAATTCACCATGCCCAAGTTCACCGGTTCCAATGAACCCAAAGAATATCTCTCGTGGGAACTCAAGGTTGACAAGATCTTCCGCATGCACAACTATAGCAATGAGAAGATGATGGCCATGTCATCCCTCGAGTTTGATGAGTATGCCAACCTTTGGTGGGAACAAGTCCAACTCGCTCGAGAAGCAAAAGAAGAGCCTCCAATCTCAACTTGGCAAGATATGAAGGCCCATATGAGATCCCGCTTTGTTCCTTCACACTACATGCGTGACCTCTTCAACAAGCTTCAAACGCTTAGTCAAGGGACAAAGACCGTGGAAGAGTACTTCAAGCAAATGGAGCTCAACATGATCCGTGCCAACATTGAAGAGCGTGATGAACAAACAATGGCATGCTTCCTCAATGGCTTGAACCATCCAATCAAGCGCACCACCGAGTTCCAAAAGTACAACAACATGGTTGAGCTTGTGCACATCGCATCAAAGGCCGAGCGTCAAGTGCAAGAGGACATCAAGTACAACAAGCCAAAGATGTACTTCACCTACAAGCAAGCACCAACCACTACTCCAACAACACCAAGTGGAAGCTCATCAAGTACCACCAAGCTTCCCTTCAAGCCAACACTTCCTCAAGGAAAACAGGCCCCAAGTGGCAAATACACAAGGGATGATCAACCTTTCAATGGTGAGTGCTACAAGTGTGGAGGCAAAGGACACAAGTCGGCCGCATGTGGGAACAAGAAAGTTTTGTTCATCCATGACAATGGCGATGAAGAATACTTGAGTGAAGAAGAGTTTGATGCAAGGGTCAAGGAAGCCATGGCAAGGCAACATTTGGAAGAGGACCAAGAACTTCTTGTGTGTGAGCATGACGCAAGTCCATCGCTTGTGGTCACAAGGGTCTTAACTACTCAAGCCAATGAGAATGAAGACCAACGATCAAACATCTTCCAAACTCGTGCCGGCATCAATGGGAAGTCCATCAAAGTTGTCATCGATGGAGGGAGTTGCCACAATCTTGCAAGTACGGAATTGTGTGAGAAACTCAACCTCACCCTCCATCCGCATAAGCACCCCTACCATATACAATGGCTAAGTGACCAAGGGTCCGTCAAGATCAAGCACACCGTCTCGGTAACGTTCTCAATTGGACCATACAAAGACACGGTGGAATGTGACGTGGTCCCTATGACGGTTTGCCATATGTTGCTAGGAAGGCCGTGGCAATTTGATAAGCGTGCTTTACATGATGGTCACTCAAACACTTATGCCTTCAAATGGCTTGAAAAAACTTGTGTTTTGCAACCAATGACTCCTAGCCAAATAATTGCGGACAATGCAAAGGCTTTAGCGAGGGCGCAATACACAAAAACCCCTTGTGAGAAGAGTGGTGAGCGAGAGACCCACACCAACACATGATACACGCCTATCCCTCACGCCGGTGGCAACCGGTCCAACATAATCCTTAGGATCGGTGTTGGGCGAAGCTCGCTCTCCACGCCAAAATGGGGGACGAGGTGCTTGGTGAGATCTTGACGACTTGGGGGCGAGAAACCGAGAACCCAAGGCCTTGTACAACTTGAACGCACTAGGCAAGATCCAAGAGGGGGGTGGATAATCCGGTGCTCCTTGGTAGGAGCATGAGACCAATAGATATAAGTTCCTCAAAGGGTTTCCTTAATATCTATTATTATCCAAGTCTAGCGTTTACAATAGAGGGTGGGGGCTATATATAGTCCAACCACAAAACAGGGGTAGTTTCGGAACGAAAAGGTAAATTATAGAAGGGTTACAAGGCACAGGGCCGAACTCAGGCATTCAGGTTCAGTCAGGGCCGGTAGTACCGGTCCGGCAATCGGTAGTACCGGTCGTAACCGGTAGTACCGCTCCGGGGGCGGTAGTACCGCTGGCGGGCCTGGAGCTTCCGTTGGAGTTGCCTGTGTCGAGCGGTAGTGATGGAGGGGTTAACCTCTTGGGTGCCCGATCTTCACGGATCTCGTGGTCAAATCGATGGGAAAGGGAGAAGGTAGCGGAAGCGAACACACACCTCGCGAAGAACACGATGAACACACGCAAAACTCACACGATACAAGGCCGATTGCTCCCGAACGGCGGCCACCGGTTCGATAGAATCCTCGCAAGGAAAGATCGGTCAACGTGCTCCCTCAAATCCACATCGGAGAGGGAAGAACACCTTGGGGAGGGTCTTGACAACTTGGAGACGAGACATCGAACTCCAAGGCCTTGTTCAATGATGGATGTGTGATGCAAAGTCCAATCGAGGTTGGTGACGATAGTCGGTCCCCTTGGTAAAGGGGATGAGGCAAAACTAGAAATTCCACAATGGGGGTTGTCTTTAGTCTATCATTTATGCCTCCGGGATACATGAGGGGTGGGGGCTCTATTTATAGGCCAACCACTAAACAAGGGTAGTTTGGGGATAAAACTAGGGTTTGGACGAGCTAAAGGGCTAAAGGGGTACATGGGCCAAAGGCCCAACAGGCGCGCGCAGGCACACAGGACCGGTAGTACCGGACTTGGGTCCGGTAGTACCGGTCAACACCGGTAGTACCGCTCTGGGACCGGTAGTACCGCTTGCGTTCCTGGAGCGTCCGCTGGAGCCGTCTGTAGCTGGCGGTAGCAGGAGGCGGTAGTGCCGCCTGGCGGTAGTACCGGTCGCCAGGTCCGGTAGTACCGCTGGCGACAGAGAGCATTTGGCGATCTGTTGGAGTCGTCTGTTGCTGGCGGTAGCAGGGGCGGTAGTGCCGCCGGGTGGTAGTACCGGTCGCCAGGTCCGGTAGTACCGCTGGCGACAGAGAGCCTTTGGTTTCTTCCGCCTCCTCTTCCAAGCCTCCGTCTTGTCGGGCTTGATGCTCCGGGCTTCCTCCCATGCCTCCGTACTTGTCAATGTGAACCTATCATGCATATGTGACGGAGTATGAAGTAGCATACCATTCAATAGGGTAGGAAGGGGGCTCGCATAGAGGAATGGATTCACCTTTGGAGTCCATGACGACTTGGCATAAGTTGGAGACCAAGATGTGGTAACGACCGTAGGTCGGGCTACATCAGCTCCCCCCCTTCAAAAAGAGTCGTCCTCGACTCTACATGCTCATCACAAAGTACAAGCGGTCGAGAGACCTTCTTGATCCTGGGGTTCACCATATAGTCGTCCTCGGGAAGATTGACTTGACAACACTTCAATGTTCCTTCACCTTCCTTGAAGCCTACAAAGCTCACAACAAAAGCAAAGCAACACTCAAAGCGGAGCCAATTCATGAAGATTATTGCATGAGTCCTCAAGTAGAAGGAAGTCACCTTAGCTTGTAGAGATAGCTTGATGAATGGTAGCCATAGGTAACTCTCTTCGATTCTTCTTGTCAACATATAGTCCATAGAGGTTGACGTGTATGCATTTTTACCTTCATACAACAAAGACCAAGCAGCATATGTTTGTGTGTGATAGAGGAGCATGTCATTTGTGGCATGTCCATTCTTGTTCACAACACGATTAGCACAACTCAAGTATAGCAAGCGGGATGCATATGCAAGGTCAATGTGCATGGAAATCGTTTGAACATCATTCAAATGTGGAAACTCAAAAACTCCATATAACATAGAAGTGGGGCATTCAAAGCATTGGATCCAAATTTCAAACAACATCTTTGATGCAAGAATAGGAGAATTTGGCAAAAACACACAAGGAAGAATGTCCAAAGAAACATCATTATGTGTGCCAACCAACCATTGGAAAGAGAAATTGTTCAACATGTTGGATGTCGCACACAAATCATCAAAAGCAAATATCATGGGAATATGAGTATCCCAAACGGAAGCAAAAACAACACGTATGCAAACAAACCAAATGAAAGAGCTAGTGGTCCTTATGTTTGTTGCCACAACAAGACGAGATTCTTGGAAGCTCTCATGACAATACATGCTCTTAATGGAATTGTGGTTGCACCCAAAACATCGGAAAGGTAAATTGTTCAACATTTTTGTTGCAACACACAAAGCATCATTATCTAAAAGCGAAGAAACATGAATGTCACGAGGGAAGATAATACCATTAACATGCTTGCAATCAAACCATAGGAAAGAGCAATTTGTCAACATGAAAGATGCAAAGCATGCAAAAGGTATCAGAGCTGGGTTCGATCTTGAACTCACTTGTAGGATGCTCTCTAGAGCTCTTTTTGTCAACTCGTGCTCAACCGAGGTTGACATTCTCGTGCGGGTACCTACACACATCATATGTAAAAGGAAGAACGTGTGTGCATGGTAGAGATACACATCATCCATCATGACGTATCTCTTTTTGTGCACATCACCATTAATTTCAATCAAGTATGAAATAGATGCATGGTGAGTATGCAAGTGGGGAACATGCTTATCATGGCCATCATCAAAATCTCCAAAAATTGAGAAAGCTATGGGGGCCATCTCATTATAACGCATAAGATCAATATTGTTGCAAGCAAAACAAGTGAACTAGCAAGCATTCATCTTATCGCAAGCAACGGGAGAAATTGAATGACTAGTATGACAAGGCAAGTCCGAAGCAATTGGAGGATACACACAAGATGCATAGCATGGCATGTTTATGGAAATGGTATTGCAATCAAACAATTCCACATGAGCAATATTATGCAAGGGCAAAGCATCACATGGGAATATGATTGAAGCATATGTAATGTCACAAGTATCATCCATAGTATGCATATCCTCACAATTCATCATGTCCACTAGTGGGATCATGGCATCATCAACACCCTTATTGTTACCTTGTTCATACCTCTCATATGAAGTGGGTGTTGTGGAAGTAGTGGCCTCCTTGTGGATGACTTTGTTTTCTTGATGTAGCCATGGCGTAGCATCATCTTCGTGCACCATGTACATCTTCTCAAATTGAGGAATCATTGCTTCATAGCTTGGCGCGTCTTCATCCATGGAACCTAGCACAACATAAGAGAACACACTAGAGGTAGAGGGTAAGTTGTTAGAAGTCAAAATGGTCTTACTTGACCTATCAACTACCACTCTCAACTCACTCGGTGTATCACTCATGCCCTCAAAGTGGAAGCACTCAATCTCACATAAGGTGGAGTCACTCATCTCACTCTTGTTCTCACTCAAGTGGGCTAAGTGGCTCTCATACTCACATGGGATTGGTACCACATCATCACTCAAGCTTATAGGGGTAGGCTCGGGTTCCTCAACTCCAAGCGCCTCCTTTGGTGAAGGGAAAATCCCATGCTCACCATTCTTGACCTTGTC
This sequence comes from Avena sativa, assembly GCA_916181665.1. Classification (NCBI taxonomy): domain Eukaryota; kingdom Viridiplantae; phylum Streptophyta; class Magnoliopsida; order Poales; family Poaceae; genus Avena; species Avena sativa. Next base: position 55,718,266 of record OV702300.1, read on the forward strand.
GCCTCCAAGGTTGGATGCCATAAGATGGGCATCATCACTCTCCTCCATGGTCGAAGGGAAAATCCCATGCTCGACCGTCTTGTGGCCATCTTGTAGTAGTGGTGGAGGTAGGCTCATGCTATCCAACTTGGCGAAGTAGAGGTCTACATTTTCCTCGTTGGCGAGGTCGTGGAAGTCAAGCGTAGGCATTGAAGCTTGATGGCGAGGAGGAAGGCTTGCTCTTGGTGCCATTGTGGTGGTGGCACTAGTAGTTGAAGGTGCCTTGTGACGGTGTCGACGGAGGTCATTGGCGTGCCTTGCCGATGGTTGATGTTGGTGAAGCACTTGGTCATCCACATGACGCTCGCGACGGTGATCATTTGCCTTGGCACTCTTCTTGTGCTTGTGGTGCCTTCTTGAGTTTGATTGAGCATTATGGTTGGTGCTCATCACGAATTCTTCGTCTTGGTGGCGAAGATGCCTTTGACGACGTCTTGTATCCTCTTTATGGTGGCGATGCTCATGAGAGGATGTTTGTCGATGAAGAGTCTTGTGTCTTGGCGCCTCTTGATGCATATGATGTTTGGACGCCACTCTTGTTTGGATAGGAGTTGGTTCTTGGCACCTTGGAGGTGATGTAGCTTGGCGCCTTGGAGATGGTGGAGCTTGACGCCATCTAGGTGGTGGCACTTGATGCCTTGTCGATGGTGGCGCTTGTCGCCTTGGAGGTGGATCATCGAAGTAGGTGGTGCCCTTTGGTGTGGCACGCTTGGCCTTGACGGTCATGGGATCTTGATGATACGCCTCCGCTTGCTTGGCGTAGTAGGCTTCCATCTCCACCCGATGGAGGAATTCTACATGGCTCATGGAGGAGCCATCAAAGTCGATGAAGTTCTCCGTGTCCTCCATGCTTGGTGAGGCGTCGTCGATGTCACACTCGAAGTCATCCATGCTTGGGGAGTAATTGTTGGTGTAGTACTCCATATCACCCAAGCATGTGGAGCCATTGTCGGTGTAGTGCTCCATAGGCTCCATGCATGAGGAGCCATTGTCGACGTAGAGCTCCATGTCTTCCATGCATGTGGAGTCATCGTAGGTGTAGTGCTCCGGGTCCTCAAAGCATGCGGAGCCATTGTCGGTGTTGTGCTCCGTCATGTCCTCTATACTTGTGGAGTCGTAGTCATGGTGGCTCATCATGGATTCTTCATAGATATCATCCTCGGTCCCGGAGTCCCTAGACATGCTTCACAAGACCAAGTGTTGTATATGGAAGTGGTAGAGGGTGTTAGGGATACAACGTCGAACCTTACTTTACCTTGGAAGATCGTATCGTGCAAGTGGCCACACTTGAGAGCAATAAACCAAGCAAAGTGAAGTTCACGCGGAACACCAAAACCAACTACTAACCAAAAAACACACACACACAAGGCCTATGGTGGATAGGTATGGAAAGTGGCATGTCAAGAACCAATCCGAAATCAAGATGTTGTATTGGCAAGTAAAGAACCACAATGATCACAAAGCAAACAAGTTAATCCACAAGATAGGAAATATACACAAGGAAACACACACGGTGGGATAAATGGGACTTGTGCGACGGAGAAAGTGAGCTAAGAACCAAATGATTACCTAGCAAAGACTATAAGCTCGTGTCACACAAGTACAAGGAGAGACGCTAGTTCGATTGCACAAGATTGGTGGGCTACAAGATATGCACAATAAGTACCACCTATATGATGTTCATCGAGCTTGCGCTTCCTATTCTATGAGGCACATGTATATCTCTTTTTTTCTCTTTTCCTTTTTCTATTTTTTTATTTTCTCTTTTTCTTTCTTTCTTTTTCTTTTTCACTTGCCTCTTCCTTGTGCCAACAACTATACAATATAACTATAAGAGATAGCGCTCACAATGTTTGCTCGGAATTCTACAAGGTATCAAATGTGCATAGCCCAAGCAATCATAAGAGGAACTAGTCTCAGTAGGTGTTTGTTGCTCGCAAAGATAGTGGGGTTCACAAAGGAATGCAAGTGGGGAGAAGTCGCGGAATGTTTATACCTTTCGTCGACGATCTTCACCCTTTATTGTTGGATTCCGCCTTGCTCACGGAATTTTGATGGAGTAGATAGTATGAACAACGTGGATGATGATGTAGAGCTCGTTCTCCTCTTCGAAACGAGCTAAAGAACACCAAAATCCGAGTTCGAATGCAAAAGTTATGCTCAAAACGGTGAGGGGCTGAAATCTGGGAACCTGCTGTTTTTTTTTCTGTACTGGGGGGTAGTACCGGTTGCCTGAGAGGTAGTACCGGTTGAGAGCGGTAGTACCGGATTTTGGGCCCGGTAGTACCGGTTGGTCCAGAAAATCCCAGTTTTGTCGCGTTTTCGCGATTTTGGGGTGATTTGGGCGGAAAATCTTCAAGAAAAACACCAAATCGAAGGGGGAAATCAAGGGATTAGGCCATGGGAACGCAAAGGAAGGTAGATCAACAAGTTTAGCAAGTAATCCACGGATCAAAACCTACCAAAACGCACTCAAATCACAGATCGATCCAAAACACGAATTGGGGCTATTTTTGGTGAAATTTTCGAATTTATGGGGAAAAGACCAAATCGATGAGAAATCCGTGGCAACCAAAAGCTGCTGATACCAGATGATGGAGGGGTTAACCTCTTGGATGCCCGATCTTCACGGATCTCGTGGTCAAATCGATGGGAAAGCGAGGGGAAAGGGAGAAGGTAGCGGAAGCGAACACACACCTCGCGAAGAACACATTGAACACACGCAAAACTCACATGATACAAGGCCGATTGCTCCCGAACGGCGGCCACCGGTCCGATAGAATCCTCGCAAGGAAAGATCGGTCAACGTGCTCCCTCAAATCCACATCGGAGAGGGAAGAACACCTTGGGGAGGGTCTTGACAACTTGGAGACGAGACATCGAACTCCAAGGCCTTGTTCAACGATGGATGCGTGATGCAAAGTCCAATCGAGGTTGGTGACGATAGTCGGTCCCCTTGGTAAAGGGGATGAGGCAAAACTAGAGATTCCACAATGGGGGTTGTCTTTAGTCTATCATCTATGCCTCCGGGATACATGAGGGGTGGGGGCTCTATTTATAGGCCAACCACTAAACAAGGGTAGTTTGGGGATAAAACTAGGGTTTGGACGAGCTAAAGGGCTAAAGGGGTACATGGGCCAAAGGCCCAACAGGTGCGCGCAGGCACACAGGACCGGTAGTACCGGACTTGGGTCCGGTAGTACCGGTCAACACCGGTAGTACCGCTCTGGGACCGGTAGTACCGCTTGCGGTCCTGGAGCGTCCGCTGGAGCCGTCTGTAGCTGGCGGTAGCAGGAGGCGGTAGTACCGGTCGCCAGGTCCGGTAGTACCGCTGGCGACAGAGAGCATTTGGCGATCTGTTGGCGTCGTCTGTTGCTGGCGGTAGCAGGGGCGGTAGTGCCGCCGGGCGGTAGTACCGGTCGCCAGGTCCGGTAGTACCGCTGGCGACAGAGAGCCTTTGGTTTCTTCCGCCTCCTCTTCCAAGCCTCCGTCTTGTCGGGCTTGATGCTCCGGGCTTCCTCCCTTGCCTCCGTACTTGTCAATGTGAACCTATCATGCATATGTGACGGAGTATGAAGTAGCATACCATTCAATAGGGTAGGAAGGGGGCTCGCATAGAGGAATGGATTCACCTTTGGAGTCCATGACGACTTGGCATAAGTTGGAGACCAAGATGTGGTAACGACCGTAGGTCGGGCTACATCAGGTAGGAGGGGGCGGTAGTACTGCTGGCCGGTAGTACCGGTTGCTGGGCCGGTAGTACCGCTAGCGTCTGGGGCGTGGAGAGGTTCTTCCTGGAGCGTCCGGTAGCTGGGGCCGGTAGTACCGCTTGAGCCGGTAGTACCGGTCGGCTCAACCGGTAGTACCGCTGGCGTCTGGCAGCGACTGGTTGCTTCCCCTCCGTTCCTTGGGTCCTTCTCTTCATACCTGATGATGCACAGTACATGCGTATGAAGTAGCAGGCCGTCCAAGGGTGTATCGAAGTCACACAAGGAGAGGAGCGAGTTCACCTTAGCTTGAAGGAGTTTGGCTCGGGCGCGAGTCATGGGTCCACTTGGGGAGCTCGTGGAGTAGATGTAGTAGCGGTCGTAGGACGGGCTGCATCAGCTCCCCCCCCCTTGGGAAAGAGTCGTCCTCGACTCTTCAACCTTCTCAACTTCATCTTGTCCATGGTAGGGTGAGAGGTCCTTGACATTGAATGTCGAGCTCACAAGATACTTCGATGTTGGTATGTCGATGATATATGCGTTGTTGTTGATTCTCTTTAGCACCTTGAATGGTCCATCACCTCTTGGCTTTAGCTTGGAGTCGCGTTCCTTGGGGAAGCGGTCTTTACTCAAGTGGATCCACACAAGGTCGCCCTCATCAAAGATCATCTCTTTCTTGTTCTTGTTTAGCCTTGATGCTTGGCGAAGGACTTGTTGCTCGATCATGGAGTTTCTTCATTGTTTGGGCACGCTTGACAAGGTCCATATTGGCACGTTCATGAAGTGGAAGTGGAAGTATATCGAGTGCGGTGAGAGGCTCGAAGCCGTAGACGATCATGAACGGGCTCCTCATGGTGGTGGAGTGCTTGGCGCGGTTGTAGGCGAACTCGGCGTGTGGAATACATTCCTCCCAGTCTTTAAGGTTCTTCTTTATCAACACCCAGAGGAGTGTGCCAAGACTTCGATTGACGACCTCGGTTTGTCCATCTGTTTGAGGATGCGAGGCGGACGAGAAGAGGAGCTTGATGTCGAGCTTTGCCATGAGAGTCTTCCAGAAGTAGCTCATGAATTTTACGTCGCGGTCGGAGACGATTGTTCTAGGCACACCGTGTAGCCGAATTATTTCCCTGAAAAACAAATTGGCTACATGTGAAGCATCATCGGTCTTATGGCACGGAATGAAATGTGCCATTTTAGAAAAGCGATCCACGACTACAAATATAGAATCATGGCCATGTTTAGATCTAGGCAAGCCTAATACAAAATCCATGCTAATGTCCGACCAAGGTGCATAAGGAATAGGCAATGTCATATAAAGTCCAAAGGGGTTGGACTTAGACTTAGCTTGGATACATGTAGTGCATCGTTGGACGTGGCGCTCCACGTCGCGCTTCATCTTTGGCCAAAAGTGGTGAGTGGAGAGCATGTCATATGTCTTGTCACGGCCAAAGTGACCCATAAGGCCTCCACCATGGGACTCTTGAAGAAGCAAAAGTTGGAGAGACGATTTCGGAATGCAAAGCTTGTTTTGTTTGAAAAGAAAACCCTTATGCAAATAGAAATCATCAATCCCTTTGTCTATTGAACATTGGGCAAATATTGGTCCAAAGATAGGATCGGACGCGTACAAAGATTTGATGTCATCAAGACCCAAAACATTGACTTCGAGTCGTGTAAGAAGGCTTGTGTTTTTGCGAGACAAGGCGTCCGCTACCACATTTTCTTTGCCCTTCTTGTATTTGACAATGTAAGGAAAAGACTCCATGAACTCAACCCATTTTGCGTGCCTTTTACTCAAATTGGCTTGGCCCTTAAGATACTTCAACGACTCATGGTCGGCATGGATGATAAATTCTTTGGGCCATAGATAGTGTTGCCACACTTGAAGAACTCGAACCAAGGCAAAAAGTTCTTTGTCATAAATGGGATAGTTTAGGCATGCGCCATCAAGTTTCTCACTATGGTAAGCAATAGGACGCCCATTTTGCATAAGGACGCCACCAATGCCAATACCACTAGCGTCCCATTCAATCTCAAAGGTTTTTATGAAATCTGGTAATGCAAGAAGTGGTGCTTTGGTGAGCCTCTTTTTGAGCTCATCAAAAGCCTTTTGTTGTGCTTTTCCCCAAACGAACGTGACATTTTTCTTGGTCAATTCGTTGAGGGGGCAAGCAATGGTAGAAAAGTCTTTCACAAAGTGACGGTAAAAGCCAGCCAACCCATGAAAACTACGAAGTTCACTAACATTTGTAGGGATGGGCCAATCTTGTATGTCCTTGACTTTTGAGACATCAACTTCAATGCCATTAGAAGACACAACAAAACCAAGGAAAATCAGCTTCTCTTTTGCAAAAGTGCACTTTGGGAGATTAGCATAAAGCTTTTCATGACGAAGGATTTGAAGGACCTCCTTAAGATGAATAGCATTCTCCTCTAGTGACTTGCTATAGACAAGGATGTCATCAAAGTAAACAACTACACTCTTCCCAATGAGAGATCTCAAAATATGGTTCATGAGACGCATGAAGGTAGATGGGGCATTAGATAAGCCAAAAGGCATAACCAACCATTCATAGAGACCAAGCTTGGTCTTGAAGGCGGTTTTCCACTCATCACCTTCGGCCATGCGAATTTGGTGGTAACCACTACGAAGATCAATTTTCGAAAATATAGTGGCTCCACATAACTCATCAAGCATGTCATCAAGACGCGGTATAGGATGTCGATAACGCACGGTGATAGCATTGATTGGACGGCAGTCCATGCATAACCGCAACGTATCATCCGTTTGTGGAACTAGAATCACGGGGACCGCGCTTGGGCTAGTGCTTACTTGGATCAAACCTTTGGAGACGAGTTGGTTGATTTGACATTCGATCTCCTTTGTCTCTTCCGGGTTCGTGCGATACGCGGCGCGGTTTGGGAGTGGTGCGCCGGGTATGAGGTCGATGCGGTGCTCAATTCCACGAAGAGGAGGAAGGCCATGAGGAAGCTCTTCGGGAAATACATCTTGGAATTCCTGCAAAATAGCCATCAAAGAAGGAGGAACATTTGTCAAGTCGTTAGTTCCTTGCGCTAGTCCATTGCATACAAGGACATAGTGCAAGATGGATGGGTTGTTCCGCACTTCTCTCATCTCACTTTTGGTGGCAAGAAGAACACTCTTAGTTTTTCCACTCGAGTTTGGCTTGTAGCTCTCACTCACTATGGTGTGGTTCTCTCGCTCACCACTCTTCTCACAAGGTGTTTTTGTGTATTGCGCCCTCGCTAAAGCCTTTGCATTGTCCGCAATTATTTGGCTAGGAGTCATTGGTTGCAACACACAAGTTTTATCAAGCCATTTGAAGGTGTAAGTGTTTGAGTGACCATTATGCAAAGCACGCTTGTCATATTGCCACGGCCTTCCGAGCAGCATATGGCAAACCGTCATTGGGACCACGTCACATTCCACCGTGTCCTTGTAGTGCCCAATTGAGAACGTCACCGAGACGGTGTGCTTGATCTTTACGGATCCTTGGTCACTTAGCCATTGGATATGGTAGGGGTGTTTATGCGGATGGAGGGTGAGGTTGAGTTTCTCACACAATTCCGTGCTTGCATGGTTGTGGCAACTCCCTCCATCGATGACAACTTTGATGGACTTCCCATCGATGCCGGCACGAGTTTGGAAGATGTTCGAGCGTTGGTCTTCATTTTCATTGACTTGGGTAGTCAAGACCCTTGTGACCACAAGCGATGGACTTGCGTCATGCTCACACACAAGAAGTTCTTGGTCCTCTTCCAAATGTTGCCTTGCCATGGCTTCCTTGACCCTTGCATCAAACTCTTCTTCACTCAAGTATTCTTCATCGCCGTTGTCATGGATGAACAAAACTTTCTTGTTCCCACATGCATTCGACTAGTGCCCTTTGCCTCCACACTTGTAGCATTCACCATTGAATGGTTGATCATCCCTTGTGTGTTTGCCACTTGGGGGCTGTTTTCCTTGAGGGAGAGTTGGCTTGAAGGGAAGCTTGGTGGTACTTGAGGAGCTTCCACTTGGTGTCGTTGGAGTAGTGGTTGGTGCTTGCTTGTAGGTGAAGTACGTCTTTGGCTTGTTGTACTTGATGTCCTCTTGCACTTGACGCTCGGCCTTTGATGCGATGTGCACAAGCTCAACCATGTTGTTGTACTTTTGGAACTCGGTGATGCGCTTGATGGGATGGTTCAAGCCATTGAGAAAGTGTGCCATTGTTTGTTCATCTCGCTCTTCAATGTTGGCACGGATCATGTTGAGCTCCATTTGCTTGAAGTACTCTTCCACGGTCTTTGTCCCTTGACTAAGCGTTTGAAGCTTGTTGAAGAGGTCACGCGTGTAGTGTGAAGGAACAAAGCGGGATCTCATATGAGCCTTCATATCTTGCCAAGTTGCGATTGGAGGCTCTTGTTTTGCTTCGCGAGCGAGTTGGACTTGTTCCCACCAAAGGTTGGCATACTCATCAAACTCGAGGGATGCCATGGCCATCATCTTCTCATTGCTATAGTTGTGCATGCGGAAGATCTTGTCAACCTTGAGTTCCCAAGAGAGATATTCCTCGGGCTCATTAGGACCGGTGAATTTGGGCATGGTGAATTTGAGCTTGCCAAAAGTTTCTTCTCCATTGCGGTTCCGGTTGTGTCGGTTGCCATGATTTGGGCGGTCATCATCATCATCCGAGCTTTCATGTCTTGCTTGGTGATTGTTGCGTTGCTCTTGCGGTTGTTGAGGTGCTGCGTTTGGTGGTGGAACTTGGTGTTGACGACGAGCTTGGGGAGCTTGCTCGTTTTGTTGACGCGGTTGAGGACGAGGAGGAGGTTGATGGTCCTCACGACGAGCTTGGGAAGCTTGCTCTTGTTCTTGTCGTGGTTGGTGCCGAGTAGCATTGTCTTGCGCCCTGTGGCGAGGAGGACGTCGAGCCGCATGCGCAATGGGATGCTCTTCTTCTTCTTGATGTGGAGGGGGCTCGTCATGACCAACATGTTGCCGACGTGGACGATCATGTCGATGATGACGCCTTGGAGGATCTTCGAGTGCTTCACGTCGACGGTTATCTTGTTCGTCCTCTTCGGTTGCTTCACTTGTTGTTGAAGGGACATGTCGATGGCGATGGCCTTGGTGGTCCATGTGAGGTTGCTCCTGTTGAATCACAAGTGCCCTTGGTTGTGGCCGGTTCGCTTCGCGTCTTGGAGGTCTTGCGGAGAGGTCAGCATCATAGCTTGATGTTGCGGCGTGACGCGGAGATGGTACCGCTTGCGAGGAGCTCATGGATTGAAGAACGGGTCCATCCCGGTGCCTTGAAGCGTGACGGCGAGGTGCACTTGATTCACTTGAGGAGTGCCGAGATGAGCTTGATTCGCGCGAGCGTGGCCTTGCTAGTCCATCAATGAGGCGTTGAAGCTTCTCATCCGTTGAGGCGAGTGCACGACCAAGAGCTTCGTTTTGATGACCGAGGTTGTGTTGCATGGCATGCATTTGGCCACGGACTTCTTCGAAGCGGTTGTCGATGTTCTTGAATTTGACCCGGGCTTCGCTAAATTGTTCATCTTGGCGCCGCTCGAGAGCTTCACAACGATAGTTGAATTCTCCTCCGACCTTCCAACGGTCCCATCTTGTCATGAATTGTGTGTCATCCTCTAGAGGTTGTGGTGGTTGGGATGGCTCTCCATGCCTGTCCATGATGCAAAGCCAACAAGGGTTGTATATGGAGAATAAGGGTGCGGAGAGTTAGCCTTTTACCTCACCTTGGAGATTATATCAAACCAATTGCCAAACAAATGAGCGAACAGCGTGCAAAGTGAAATGGCAAGAAACTCACACACAAATATGCTACAACTCTCAAAAGCTTTTTGGTGGAAGGTTAGGATTGTGGAAAACCAAACGAAACGATCCAAGCAAAAGGTTATTGTTCTACGTGGTAAAGAACCAAGATCAAAAGCAAAAGGGTACGATCTACAAAAACACGGAAAACACACACGTGGAGAAAAACAGGGTTAGCACGACTATGAAAATGAGCACAAAAGGTCCTAACGAAGACTACGCTCGGTTGTCGTGCCAACGCAAGGAGAGACCACAACTCGTCTGCCAAAAGAGGATAAGCAATAGATTTGTGCACTTGCCTCGGTGCGCTCTTTTCCTCTCTCTTGTTGGCTTACAAGCTTGGTATTCTCTTTGTATTGGGAGACTATGTATCTTTCTATTTTATCTTTTTCTTTTCTCTCTTTTTTTTTATTCTTTTTCTCCCTTTCTATACTACTATGTTAGCTTTTGTATTTGGCCTCACACTCTCACTTTCTGAAGGCAAGTGCACAATGGTTAGACAAACACAAAATGAGTTGTTCTCATAGGATAGATACACACAAAGGAAGATATGGGGCTGTCAAGGTGGTGCAAGTTATACCTTTGGTATTGTTGACGACTTGCAACCATTGGTGGGGGATGATGTTCGAGTGTCGCGGTGTCGTTGAGCGCGTGGTGACTTTGATGCGGAAGCTGTTGTGAAAATGGCGACAAACACGCAGAACACGAACAAGCGAAGTGGAAAAGTCAGCAAACGAAATTGAGGCATCAAAGGGCAAGGAAACACGGTTAGAGTCGAGCGGTAGTACCGCTGGTAACGACCGGTAGTACCGGCGAGCGGTAGTACCGCTTGTACTACCGGTAGTATCGGTTACTTGCGGTAGTACCGCTTGCACGGCCGGTAGTACCGCCAGTTGCGGGACAGGACGAACTCAACTTGACCAAAATCCTCAAATTCGTGAAGATCTGACCGAAAGGCTGGGCTAGGAACAAACAGGGGCTATAGATCGACTCCAAAAGCAACAGATCTATGGACCAAAACCACGAAAAACTCACCAAATCCAGAGATCGATCCGAAGGCAAATTGGGCTCTTTTTGGTGGGATTTTCGATTTTAAGGGGGATCAAAGAAAAATTGGGGGGAAATTCGTGATCAACCGTGCTCTTGATACCAATATGTTATGGGGTAACCCTGGGGTTGGCCCGATCTTTCACGAATTCCACGAGAAACGAGGGGGAAAGCGGTGGTCGGGGGATGAAAACGAGGGAGGAGATGAAAACCACGAACACACGCAAACCAAAACACGATACACGCCTATCCCTCACGCCGGTGGCAACCGGTCCAACATAATCCCTAGGATCGGTGTTGGGCGAAGCTCGCTCTCCACGCCAACAACGGGGGACGAGGTGCTTGGTGAGATCTTGACGACTTGGGGGCGAGAAACCGAGAACCCAAGGCCTTGTACAACTTGAACGCACTAGGCAAGATCCAAGAGGGGGGTGGATAATCCGGTGCTCCTTGGTAGGAGCATGAGACCAATAGATATAAGTTCCTCAAAGGGTTTCCTTAATATCAATTATTATCCAAGTCTAGCGTTTACAACAGAGGGTGGGGGCTATATATAGTCCAGCCACAAAACAGGGGTAGCTTCGGAAGGAAAAGGTAAATTATAGGAAGGGTTACAAGGCACAGGGCCGAACTCAGGCGTTCAGGTTCAGTCAGGGCCGGTAGTACCGGTCCGGCAACCGGTAGTACCGGTCGTAACCGGTAGTACCGCTCCGGGGGCGGTAGTACCGCTGGCGGGCCTGGAGCTTCCGTCGGAGTTGCCTGTGTCGAGCGGTAGGAGGGGGCGGTAGTACCGGTTGCTGGGCCGGTAGTACCGCTGGCGTCTGGGGCGTGGAGAGGTTCTTCCTGGAGCGTCTGGTAGCTGGGGCCGGTAGTACCGCTTGAGCCGGTAGTACCGGTCGGCTCAACCGGTAGTACCGCTGGCGTCTGGCAGTGACTGGTTGCTTCCCCTCTGTTCCTTGGGTCCTTCTCTTCATACCTGATGATGCACAGTACATGCGTATGAAGTAGCAGGCCGTCCAAGGGTGTATCGAAGTCACACAAGGAGAGGAGCGAGTTCACCTTAGCTTGAAGGAGTTTGGCTCGGGCGCGAGTCATGGGTCCACTTGGGGAGCTCGTGGGAGTAGATGTAGTAGCGGTCGTAGGACGGGCTGCATCAGTGAGTGAGTGCCACAAGCCAAACTCGAGTGGAAAAACTAAGAGTGTTCTTCTTGCCACCAAAAGTGAGATGAGAGAAGTGCGGAACAACCCATCCATCTTGCACTATGTCCTTGTATGCAAGGGACTAGCGCAAGGAACTAATGACTTGACAAATGTTCCTCCTTCTTTGATGGCTGTTTTGCAGGAATTCCAAGATGTTTTTCCCGAAGATCTTCCTCATGGCCTACCTCCTCTTCGTGGAATCGAGCACCGCATCGACCTCATACCCGGCGCCCCACTCCCAAACCGCGCCGCGTATCGCACGAACCCGGAAGAGACGAAGGAGATAGAACGACAAATCAACCAACTCGTCTCCAAAGGTTTGATCCAAGTAAGCACTAGCCCAAGTGCGGTTCCCGTTATTCTAGTTCCAAAAACGGATGATACGTTGCGGTTATGCATGGACTGCCGTCCAATCAATGCTATCACCGTGCGCTATCGACATCCTATACCGCGTCTTGATGACATGCTTGATGAGTTATGTGGAGCCACTATATTTTCGAAAATTGATCTTCGTAGTGGTTACCATCAAATTCGCATGGCCAAAGGTGATGAGTGGAAAACCTCCTTCAAGACCAAGCTTGGTCTCTATGAATGGTTGGTGATGCCTTTTGGCTTATCAAATGCCCCATCTACCTTCATGCGCCTCATGAACCATATTTTGAGATCTCTCATTGGGAAGAGCGTCGTTGTTTACTGATGGAGGGGTTAACCTCTTGGGTGGCCCGATCTTCATGGATCTCGTGGTCAAATCGATGAGAAAGCGAGGGGGAAGGGAGAAGGTAGCGGAAGCGAACACACACCTCGCGAAGAACACGATGAACACACGCAAAACTCACACGATACAAGGCCGATTGCTCCCGAACGGCGGCCACCTGTCCGATAGAATCCTCGCAAGGAAAGATCGGTCAACGTGCTCCCTCAAATCCACATCGGAGAGGGAAGAACACCTTGGGGAGGGTCTTGACAACTTGGAGACGAGACATCGAACTCCAAGGCCTTGTTCAACGATGGATGCGTGATGCAAAGTCCAATCGAGGTTGGTGACGATAGTCGGTCCCCTTGGGTAAGGGGGTGAGGCAAAACTAGAGATTCTACACAAGGGGGTTGTCTTTAGTCTATCATCTATGCCTAAGGGATACATGAGGGGTGGGGGCTCTATTTATAGGCCAGCCACTAAACAAGGGTAGTTTGGGGATAAACTAGGTGAATAGGTAAGTACAGGGGAATACATGGGCTGTGGCCCAACTGGTGCGCGCAGGCAGACATGACCGGTAGTACCGGACTTAGGACCGGTAGTACCGGTCATCACCAGTAGTACCGCTCCGGGACCGGTAGTACCGCTTGCGGTCTTGGAGCATTCGTTGGAGCCGTCAGTAGCGAGCGGTAGAAGGGGGCGGTAGTACCGCTGACCGGTAGTACCGGTTCCGACAACCGGTAGTACCGCTTGGACCTGGCAGCTGCCGACCTGTCTTCTTTCGTCTCCTCTTCCAAGCCTCCATCTTGTCGGGCTTGATGTTCCGGGCTTCCTCCCTTTCCTCCGTACTGGTCGGTGTGAACCTATCATGCATATGTGACGGAGTATGAAGTAGCATACCATTCCATAGGGTAGGAAGTGGGCTCGCATAGAGGAACGGATTCACCTTTGGAGTCCATGACGACTTGGCGTAAGTTGGAGACCTTGATGTAGTAACGACCGTAGGTCGGGCTGCATCATCTCCCCTCCCTTCAAAAAGAGTCGTCCTCGACTCTCCATGTTCATCACGAAGTAGAAGAGGTCGAAGGACATCCTTGATCCTTGGGTTCACCATATAGTCGTCCTCGGGAAGATTGACTTGACAACACTTCAATGTTTCTTCACTTTCCATGAAGCCTACAAAGCTCACGACAAAAGCGAAGCAACACTCAAAGCGTAGCCAATTCATGAACATTATAGCATGAGTCCTCAAGTAGAAGGAAGTCACCTTAGCTTGTAGAGATAGCTCGATGAAGGGTAGCGATAGGTAACTCTCTTCGGTTCTTCTTGTCAACACGTTGTTGGTAGAGGTTGACGTGTATGCACTTGTACCTTCACACAACAAAGACCAAGCAAAATATTTTCGTGCGTGATAGTGGAGCATGTCAAATGTGGCATGTCCATTCTTCTTCACAACACTATTAGCGTAATGCATGTATAGCAAATGGGATGCATATGCAAGGTCAAAGTGCACGGAAATCGTTTGAACATCATCCAAATGTGGAAACTCAAAAACTCCATATAACGTAGTAGTGGGGCATTCAAAGCATTGGATCCAAATTTCAAACAACATCTTTGATGCAAGAATAGGAGAATTTGGCAAAAACACACAAGGAAGAATGTCCAAACAAACATCATTATGTGTGCAAACCAACCATTGGAAAGAGAAATTGTTCAACATGTTGGATGTCACACACAAATCATCAAAAGCAAATTTCATGGGAGTATGGGTATCCCAAGTGAAAGCAAAAACAATATGTTTGCAAACAAACCAAATGAAAAAGCAAGTGGTCCTTATGTTTGTTGCAACAACAAGACGAGATTCTTGGAAGCTCTCATGACAATACATGCTCTTAATGGAATTGTGGTTGCACACAAAACATCGGAAAGAGAAAATGTTCAACATTTTTGTTGCAACACACAAAGCATCATTATCCAAAAGCGAAGAAACATGAATGTCACAAGGTGAGATAATACCATCAACATGCTTGCAATCAAACCATAGGAAAGAGCAATTTGCCAACATGAAAGATGCAAAGCATGCAAAAGGTATTAGAGCTGGGTTCGATCTTGAACTCACTTGTGGAATGCTCTCTAGAGCTCTTTTTGTCAACTCGTGCTCAACCGAGGTTGACATTCTCGTGCGGGTACCTACACACATCATATGTAAAAGGAAGAACGTGTGTGCATGGTAGAGATACACATCATCAATCATGACGTATCTCTTCTTGTGCACATCACCATTAATGTCATTCAAGTATGAAATAGATGCATGGTGAGTATGCAAGTGGGGAACATGCTTATCATGGCAATCATTAAAGTCTCCAAAAATTGAGAAAGCTATGGGGGCCATCTCATTATGACACATATAATCAATATTGTTGCAAGAAAAACAAGTTAAATAGAAAGCATTCATCTTATCGCATGCAACGGGAGAAATTGAATGACTAGCATGACAAGGCAAGTTCGAAGCAATTGGAGGATACACACAAGATGGATAGCATGGCATGTTTATGGCAATGATATTGCAATCAAACAATTCCACATGATCAATATTATGCAAAGGCAAAGCATCACATGGGAAAGTGGATGAAGCATATGTAATGTCACAAGTATCATCCATAGCATGCATATCCTCACAATTCATCATGTCCACTAGTGGGATCATGGCATCATCAACACCCTTATTGTTACCTTGTTCATACCTCTCATATGAAGTGGGTGTTGTGGTAGTAGTGGCCTCCTTGTGGACGACTTCGTTTTCTTGATGTAGCCATGGCATAACATCATCTTCATGCACCATGTACATCTTCTCCAATTGAGGCATCATTGCTTCATGGTTTGGCGCGTCTTCCTCCATGGAACCTAGCACAACACAAGAGAACACACTAGAGGTAGAGGGTAAGTTGTTAGAATTCGAAATGTTCTCACTTGACCTATCAACTACCACTCTCAACTCACTAGGAGTATCGCTCATGCCCTCCAAATGGAAGCACTCAATCTCACATAAGGTGGAGTCACTCATGTCACTCTTGTTCTCACTCAAGTGGGCTAAGTGGCTCTCATACTCACATGGGATTGGTACCACATCATCACTCAAGCATATGGGGATAGGCTCGGTTTCCTCAACTCCATGTGCCTCCTTTGGTGAAGGGAAAATCCCATGCTCACCATTCTTGACCTTGTCGCCTCCAAGGTTGGATGCCATAAGATGGGCATCATTGCTCGCCTCCATGGTCGAAGGGAAAATCCCATGCTCGACCGTCTTGTGGCCATCTTGTAGTAGTGGTGGAGGTAGGCTCATGCTATCCAACTTGGCGAAGTAAAGGTCTTCATTTTCCTCGTTCATGAGGTCTTCGAATGCAAGCGTTGTAGTTGAAGCTTGATGGCGTGGACGAAGGCTTGCTCTTGGTGCCATTTTGGTGGTGGCACTAGTAGTTGAAGGTGCCTTGTGACGGTGTCGATGGAGGTCATTAGGGTTCCTTGCCGATGGTTGGTGTAGGTGGCGGACTTGGTCATCCACATGACGCTCGCGAAGATGACCCTTGTCCTTGGCACTCTTCTTGGTGAGTTGTTGTAATGAGTGCAAAGCATCGTTAATCTTGGCGACCCTGCTCATTGTTTTGTCGAAGTCGTTGTCCATGTCCTTCTTGAAGTTGTGGAGGTCGCTCTCGAACTTGTCCATTTCATGGTGGACCTTGGCGCACTCGAGGTGTAGGCTCCGTCTTGGCCGGTGCGACTTGAGGAGCTTGTCGTTGTCGTTCTTGAAGTCGCCCATGCTTGGGGAGTCGTTGTTGTTGTAGCACTCCATGTCACCCAAGCATGTGGAGCCATCGTTGGTGTAGTGCTCCATCATGTTATCCATGCTTGTGGAGACATAGGCATGGTGGCTCATCGTGGATTCTTCATAGAAATCATCATCGGTCCCGGAGTCCCTAGACATGCTTCACAAGACCAAGTGTTGTATATGGAAGTGGTAGAGGGTGTTAGGGATACAACGTCGAACCTTACTTTACCTTGGAAGATCGTATCATGCAAGTGGCCACAGTTGAGAGCAATAAACCAAGCAAAGTGAAGTTCACGTGGAACACCAAAACCAACTACTAACCAAAAAACACACACACACAAGGCCTATGGTGGATAGGTATGGAAAGTGGCATGTCAAGAACCAATCCGAATCAAGATGTTGTATTGGCAAGTAAAGAACCACAATGATCACAAAGCAAACAAGTCAATCCACAAGATAGGAAATATATACAAGGAAACACACACGGTGGGATAAATGGGACTTGTGCGACGGAGAAAGTGAGCTAAGAACCAAATGATTACCTAGCGAAGACTATAAGCTCGTGTCACACAAGTACAAGGAGAGACGCTAGTTCGATTGCACAAAATTGGTGGGCTACAAGATATGCACAATAAGTACCACCTATATGATGTTCATCGAGCTTGCGCTTCCTATTCTATGAGGCACATGTATATTTCTTTCTTTTTCTTTTTATTTTTCTTTTTCTATATTTTTCTCTTTTTTTCTTTTCACTTGCTTCTTCCTTGTGCCAACAACTATACAAGATAACTATATGAGATAGCGCTCACAATGTTTGCTCGGAATCTACAAGGTATCAAATGTGCATAGCCCAAGCAATCATAAGAGGAACTAGTCTTAATAGGTGTTTGTTGCTCGCAAAGATAGTGGGGTTCACAAAGGAATGCAAGTGGTGAAAAGTCGCGGAATGTTTATACCTTTCGTCGACGATCTTCACCCTTTATTGTTGGATTCCGCCTTGCTCACGGAATTTGGATGGAGTAGATAGCATGAACAACGTGGATGATGATGTGAAGCTCCTTCTCCTCTTCGAAACGAGCTAAAGAACACCAAAATCCGAGTTCGAATGCAAAAGTTATGCTCAAAACGGTGAGAGGCTGAAATCTGGGAATCTGTTTTTTCTGTTCAGTACTGGGGGGTAGTACCGGTTGCCTGAGAGGTAGTACCGGTTAAGTGCGGTACTACCGGATTTTGGGCCCGGTAGTACCAGTTAAGTGCGGTAGTACCGGATTTTGGGCCCGGTAGTACCGGTTGGACCTGGGATGCCCAGATTTGACGCGTTTTCGCGATTTTGGGGCGATTTGGGCGGAAAATCTTTAAGAAAAACACCAAATCGACGGGGGAAATCAAGGAATTAGGCTATGGGAACGCAAAGGAAGGTAGATCAACAAGTTTAGCAAGTAATCCACGGATCAAAACCTACCAAAACGCACTCAAATCACAGATCGATCCAAAACACGAATTGGGGCTATTTTTGGTGGAATTTTCGAATTTATGGGGAAAAGACCAAATCGATGAGAAATCCGTGGCAACCAAAAGCTGCTGATACCAGATGATGGAGGGGTTAACCTCTTGGGTGGCCCGATCTTCACGGATCTCGTGGTCAAATCGATGGGAAAGCGAGGGGGAAGGGAGAAGGTAGCGGAAGCGAACACACACCTCGCGAAGAACACGATGAACACACGCAAAACTCACACGATACAAGGCCGATTGCTCCGGAACGGCGGCCACCGGTCCGATAGAATCCTCGCAAGGAAAGATCGGTCAACGTGCTCCCTCAAATCCACATCGGAGAGGGAAGAACACCTTGGGGAGGGTCTTGACAACTTGGAGACGAGACATCGAACTCCAAGGCCTTGTTCAACGATGGATGCGTGATGCAAAGTCCAATCGAGGTTGGTGACGATAGTCGGTCCCCTTGGCAAAGGGGATGAGGCAAAACTAGAGATTCCACAATGAGGGTTATCTTTAGTCTATCATCTATGCCTAAGGGATACATGAGGGGTGGGGGCTCTATTTATAGGCCAGCCACTAAACAAGGGTAGTTTGGGGATAAACTAGGCGAATAGGTAAGTACAGGGGAATACATGGGCTGTGGCCCAACTGGTGCGCGCAGGCAGACATGACCGGTAGTACCGGACTTAGGACCGGTAGTACCGGTCATCACCGGTAGTACCGCTCCGGGACCGGTAGTACCGCTTGCGGTCTTGGAGCATCCGTTGGAGCCGTCAGTAGCAAGCGGTAGAAGGGGGCGGTAGTACCGCTGACCGGTAGTACCGGTTCCGATAACCGGTAGTACCGCTTGGACCTGTCAGCTTCCGACCTGTCTTCTTCCATCTCCTCTTCCAAGCCTCCGTCTTGTCGGGCTTGATGTTCCGGGCTTCCTCCCTTTCCTCCGTACTGGTCGGTGTGAACCTATCATGCATATGTGACAGAGTATGAAGTAGCATACCATTCCATAGGGTAGGAAGTGGGCTCGCATAGAGGAATGGATTCACCTTTGGATTCCATGACGACTTTGCGTAAGTTGGGGACCTTGATGTAGTAACGACCGTAGGTCGGGCTGCATCATTTACTTTGATGACATCCTTGTCTATAGCAAGTCACTAGAGGAGCATGTTACTCATGTTAAGGAGGTCCTTCAAATCTTCGTGATGAAAAGCTTTATGCTAATCTCCCAAAGTGCACTTTTGCAAAAGACAAACTCATTTTCCTTGGTTTTGTTGTGTCTTCTAATGGCATTGAAGTTGATGTCTCAAAAGTTAAGGACATACGAGATTGGCCCATACCAACCAATGTTAGTGAACTTCGTAGTTTTCATGGGTTGGCTGGCTTTTACCGTCGCTTTGTGAAAGACTTTTCTACCATTGCTTGCCCCCTCAACGAATTGACCAAGAAAAATGTCATGTTCGTTTGGGGAAAAGCACAACAAAATGCTTTTGATGAACTCAAAAAGAGGCTCACCGAAGCACCACTTCTTGCATTACCGGATTTCACAAAAACCTTTGAGATTGGATGTGACGCTAGTGGAATTGGCATTGGAGGCGTCCTTATGCAAAATGGGCGTCCCATTGCATACCATAGTGAGAAACTTGATGGCGCACGCCTAAACTATCCCATTTATGACAAAGAGCTTTTTGCCTTGGTTCGTGTCCTTCAAGTGTGGCAACACTATCTTTGGCCCAAAGAATTTATCATCCATTCCGACCATGAGTCGTTGAAATATCTTAAGGGCCAAGCCAATTTGACTAAAAGGCACGCCAAATGGGTTGAGTTCATGGAGTCTTTTCCTTACATTGTCAAATACAAGAAGGGCAAAGAAAATGTGGTAGCGGACGCCTTGTCTCGCAAAAACACAAACCTTCTTACGCGGCTCGAAGTAAATGTCTTGGGTCTTGAGGACATCAAATCTTTGTACGCGTCCGACCCTTTCTTTGGACCAATTTTTGCAAGATGTTCAATAGACAAAGCGATTGATGATTTCTATTTGCATAAGGGCTTTCTTTTCAAACAAAACAAGCTTTGCATTCCGAAGTCGTCTCTCCAAATTTTGCTCCTTCAAGAGTCCCATGGTGGAGGCCTTATGGGTCACTTTGGCCGTGACAAGACATATGACATGCTATCCACTCACTACTTTTGGCCAAAGATGAAGCGCGACGTGGAGCGCCACGTCCAATGATGCACTACATGTATCCAAGCTAAGTCTAAGTCCCCTTTGGTCTTTATATGCCATTACCTATTCCTCATGCACCTTGGTCGGACATTAGCATGGACTTTGTGTTAGGCTTGCCTAGATCTAAACATGGACATGATTCTATATTTGTGGTAGTGGATCGTTTCTCCAAAATGGCACACTTCATTCCGTGCCATAAGACCGATGATGCTTCACATGTAGCAAATTTGTTTTTCAGGGAAATAATTCGGCTACACGGTGAACCAAGAACAATCGTCTCCGACCGCGACGTCAAATTCATGAGCTACTTCTGGAAGACTCTCATGGCCAAGCTCGGCATCAAGCTCCTCTTCTCGTCCGCCTCGCATCCTCAAACCGATGGACAAACCGAGGTCGTCAATCGAAGCCTTGGCACACTCCTACGTGTGTTGATAAAGAAGAATCTTAAAGACTGGGAGGAATGTATTCCACACGCCGAGTTCGCCTACAATCGCGCCAAGCACTCCACCACCATGAGGAGCCCGTTCATGATCGTCTATGGCTTCGAGACCTCACCGCACTCGATATCCTCCCACTTCCGCTTCATGAACGTGCCAATATGGACGTTGTCAAGCGTGCCCAAACAATGAAGAAACTCCATGAAGACACAAGAGGTACGATCGAGAAACAAGTCCTTCGCCAAGCATCAAGGCTAAACAAGAACAAGAAAGAGATGATCTTCGAAGAAGGCGACCTTGTGTGGATACACTTGACTAAAGACCGCTTCCCCAAGGACCGCGACTCCAAACTCAAGCCGAGAGGTGATGGACCATTCAAAGTACTAAAGAGGATCAACAACAACGCCTACATCATTGATATCCCAACATCCAAGTATCTTGTGAGCCCAACATTCAATGTCAAAGACCTCTCACCCTACCATGGAGAAGATGAAGTTGAGAAGGTTGAAGAGTCGAGGACGACTCTTCCCCAAGGGGGGGAGCTGATGCAGCCCGTCCTACGGACGCACCTCCATCTACAACACCTAGCCCTCCCAGTGGACCAATGACTCGCGCCCGAGCCAAGCTCCTACAAGCCAAGGTTAACTCGCTCCTTTCCTTGTGTGATTTTGATACGCCCCTCGATGGCTTGCTACTTCATACGCATACACTGTGCATCATCTGGTACGAAGAGAAGGACCCATGGAACGGAGGAACTGGAGCGGAAGCCACCAATCGCTGCCAGACTCAAGCGGTACTACCGGACCCTACGGCCGGTACTACCGGTTCAAGCGGCACAACCGGCCCCAACTACCGGACGCTCCAGGAGGAACCCAACCAAGGCCCAAACGACTATGGTACTACCGGCCCAGGAACCGGTACTACCGGTGGGCGGTACTACCGCCCCCTACTACCGCTCGCTACAGGCGTCTCCGACGGAAGCTCCAGGACCGCCAGCGGTACTACCGCCCCCTGAGCGGTACTACCGGTTGCGACCGGTACTACCGGTTGCCCGACCGGTACTACCGGTCTTGACTGAACCGGATCGCATAAGTTCGGCCCAGCGCCCTGTACCCCTTTCTATATTTTCCCATTTCGTTCCGAAATTACCCCTGTTTATGTGGCTGGCCTATATATAGCCCCCACCCTCTATTGTAAACCCTAGACTTGGATAATAATAGATTGAGGACACCCCTTTGTGGATCTTTCATCTATTGGTCTCATGCTCCTATCAAGGGGCACCCTATTATCCACAACCTCTTGGATCTTGCCTAGTGCATTCAAGTTGTACAAGGCCTTGGGTTCTCGGTTTCTCGGCCCCAAGTCGTCAAGATCTCACCAAGCACCTCGCCCCCGTTGTTGGTCGTGGAGAGAGAGCTTCGCCCAACACCGATCCTAGGGATTATGTTGGACCAGTTGCCACCGGTGTGAGTTATCGGCGTGTATCGTGATTTGTGTGCGTGAGTTCGTCAGGTTCTTCATGTGCGTGTGTTCGAGGATTTCATCCCCTCTCCCCCTTCCCCCGCTTTCCCCTCGATTCCCGCGGAGATTCGTGAAGGATCGGGCCACCCGAAGGGGCTACCCCATAACAGAGGGAGTTGTAATAATCTGGCTAGTGTTGAGATGGTAGAGAAGCTTGCGCTTCCCACAAGACAACGCACACATTCATATTACATCCAATGGTTTGAGAGTTCTCGCAAGATCAAGGTAACAAGAACGGTACGCGTGCATTTTACTATTGGTACATATTCTGATTTTGTTGATTGTGATGTTGTACCTATGCAAGCTTGTTCTTTGTTACTTGGTAGACCATGGCAATTTGATAGAGAATCTATTCATAATGGCAAAACTAATCACTATTCTCTTATGCATGATGGAAAGAAAATTGGTCTAAAACCTATGACTCCCGAAAAGATTTTAAAAGATGATCTTGCTAGAGCTAGTAGATCTAAAACTGAGGAGAAAAATAAAAGTGAGAATCAGATTGTTGCTGCAGATTTTGTACCACCAAAGAACACTAAATCTGATTCTACACATGCCACTGAAATTCGTTTGAAGAGTCCATGTATGCTTGCAAATAAAATTGATATTGTTGAACTAGATGTAAACAATACTCAATGTTATGCAATTGTCTGCAAAGAGGTTTTGTTTTCATTTGAGGATATGCCTCCTTCTTTGCCACCCGCTATTGCTAACCTTTTGCAGGAATATGAGGACGTCTTTCCCGCTGAGCTATCACCAGGACTACCTCCTATTAGAGGAATTGAGCACCAAATTGATCTAATTCATGGTGCTACGTTGCCCAACCGCGCGCCATATAGAACCAATCCAGAGGAGACAAAGGAGATACAACGCCAAATTCAGGAACTACTTGACAGAGATCATATTCGTGAGTCCCTTAGCCCTTGTGCTGTTCCTATTATTTTGGTACCTAAGAAAGATGGTTCTTCGCGCATGTGTACTGATTGTAGAGCTATCAATAATATTACTATTCGATATCGTCATCCTATTCCACGTTTAGATGACATGCTTGATGAATTGAGTGGCTCTACCATGTTTTTTAAAGTTGATTTGCGTAGTGGTTACCACCAGATTCGTATGAAATTAGGCGATGAATGGAAAACTGCATTTAAAACTAAGTTCGGTTTATATGAGTGGTTAGTAATGTCGTTTGGTTTAACTAATGCACCTAGCACTTTCATGATATTAATGAACGAAGTTTTACGTGCTTTCATTGGACGATTTGTGGTAGTCTACTTTGATGATATTCTGATTTATAGCAAATCTTTAGAGGATCATTTGGACCATTTACGTGCTGTTTTCAATGCTTTACGTGATGCACGTTTGTTTGGTAACCTTGAGAAGTGCACCTTTTGCACCAATCGAGTTGCGTTTCTTGGCTATGTTGTTACATCACAGGGTATTAAAGTGGATCCAGCCAAGATTGAAGCTATTGAGAATTGGCCGCAGCCCAAGACGGTCTCACAAGTGAGGAGTTTTCTTGGCCTCGCTAGGTTTTATAGGCGCTTTGTCAAAGACTTTGGATCAATTACCGCGCCGCTGAATGAGCTTACCAAGAAGGATGTGCCCTTTGTTTGGGGCGATGCACAACAACATGCCTTCGTCATATTGAAAGATAAGCTAACACATGCTCCCTTACTCCAACTTCCTGAATTTACTAAGACTTTTGAGCTTGAATGTGATGCTAGTGGAATTGGTTTGGGAGGGGTCTTATTACAAGAGGGAAAACCCGTTGCATATTTTAGTGAGAAATTGAGTGGGGCTAGTCTGAACTATTCTACTTATGATAAAGAATTATATGCGTTGGTTCGGACATTGGAAACTTGGCAACATTATCTATGGCCTAAAGAATTTGTTATTCATTCTGATCATGAATCTTTGAAGCATATTCGTAGTCAAGCTAAATTGAATCGTCGTCATGCAAAGTGGGTTGAATTTATTGAGTCTTTTCCTTATGTTATCAAACACAAAAAGGGTAAAGATAATATTATTGCTGATGCTTTGTCACGCCGTTATACTTTGATATCTCAACTTGACTTCAAAATATTTGGATTAGAAACTATTAAGGAACAATATGTGCATGATGCTGAATTTAAAGATGTGTTGCAGAATTGTAGAGATGGTAGAACATGGAGCAAGTTCGTCTTGAATGATGGATTTGTGTCCCGTGCTAACAAACTATGCATTCTGGATAGTTCCGTTCGTCTTTTGTTGTTACAGGAAGCGCATGGAGGAGGATTGATGGGACACTTTGGTGTCAAGAAAACGGAGGATGTTCTTGCTGCACACTTCTTTTGGCCATGTATGCGTCGAGATGTTGAGAGATTTGTTGCACGCTGCACTACTTGTCAAAAAGCTAAGTCTCTCCTTAATCCACATGGTTTATATATGCCGCTTCCTGTTCCTAGTGTTCCTTGGGAGGATATTTCTATGGACGTTGTTTTGGGAATGCCACGAACACAGAAGGGGAGGGATAGTATTTTTGTTGTCGTGGATCGGTTTTCTAAGATGGCACACTTTATTCCTTGTCATAAAACGGATGATGCTGCGCATATTGCTGATTTGTTCTTTCGTGAAATTGTTCGTTTGCATGGTGTGCCAAATACTATTGTCTCCGATCGTGGTACTAAATTTCTTAGCCACTTTTGGAGATGGTTAGGGGCTAAGTTGGGGACTAAATTGCTGTTTAGTACTACATGTCATCCCCAAACTGATGGAAAAACTGAAGTAGTAAATAGAACTTTGTCTACTATGTTGCGGGATGTTTTAAAGAAGAACTTAAAATTGTGGAAAGAGTGTTTACCTCATATAGAATTTGCTTATAACCGTTCGCTGCATTCTACCACAAAGATGTGCCCATTTGAGATTGTGTATGGTTTTGTTCCTCGTGCACCTATTGATTTATTGCCTTTACCTTCTTCGGTGCAAAATAATTTTGGATGCTACAACGCGCTGAAATGATATTGAACTTGCATAAGACTACTAAAGATAACATTGACGACATGAATGCTAAGTATAAACTTGTTGGGGATAAAGGGAGAAAGCATGTTGTGTTTGATGTTGGAGATCTTGTTTGGTTACATTTGCGTAAAGATCGTTTTCCTGATTTACGCAAGTCTAAGTTAATGCCGCGTGCTGCTGGTCCCTTTAAGGTGTTAGAGAAAATAAATGATAATGCATATAAACTTGAGTTGCCTGCAGACTTTGGTACGGTTAGTCCTACATTTAACATTGCAGATTTGAAGCCTTACTTTGGTGAGGAAGATGAGATTGTGTCGAGGACGACTTCAATTCAAGAAGGGGAGCATGATGTGGACATCCCTTCTATTGATACAACCGTTGTACCTACAGCAACACACATACAAGGACCCATCACAAGATCTCGTGCCAAACAACTTAACTATCAGGTACTTTCGTTTCTTGGAACTATTCCTCACATACATGAGAATATGATGCTGCCAAAATCAGATGTATTTCTTACTCTTAGGAATGATGGACCAAGCATGGATGAGAGGGACAAGCATTGGAGCATGGCCATGCATGGAGATGGCAGCAAGCATGTGTGATCCAAGAGAAGGCCACGGATGAAGATTTCAGAACTTTGAGGCCACCATAATGAAGAAAGAAGGCTTGGACGAAATATTCAAGATCAATACTTCACGAATTCGTCCATAGCTTAATATGGTGTTGCGACATCTTTATTTTGGGCTAGGCCCATGTAATTTTCGCAGGATTTTAATTAGCCACTTTTTAGAGTCCGTATTTGAGGGGAAAGGGACTTCTAGGGTTGGATTAGGCCACCACTTCCATGGCTGGCCGAAACCCCACCTTTTCCTCCTTAAATACTCCCCATAGCCGTCACCATAGACTCGGATTTTGTTTAGACATTAAGTTAGCCATTGTCGCAACTTCGCCAAGGCTCGAGCGTCGCAGAGGCCTCTTGTACTTCGCACCTATACAGGATCCCACCTTTTCAATAAAGCTTTCCTCTTAATCCGCAATATCTTGATTGCAATATTAGTTCTTACTTGTTCTCGATTTCAGGTAGGAATTAAGACCCTCGCTGGTCAGGCTGATCGTGTCCCCGCAGGATCGGTAACCTCCAGGAGATTGGCCTAGCGATTGCATTGGCGCTCGTGCTCGCACGTGTAGTCGGATCGTCAAGCCCGAACTCCACCAAATCGACTATCATCGTCTCATCAAAAGATCGGACACATTTGCCCTATCACTTGCGCTTCCAACAAGATAACGCACACATTCATATTACATCCAATGGTTTGAGAGTTCTCGCAAGATCAAGGTAACAAGAACGGTACGCGTGCATTTTACTATTGGTACATATTCTGATTTTGTTGATTGTGATGTTGTACTTATGCAAGCTTGTTCTTTGTTACTTGGTAGACCATGGCAATTTGATAGAGAATCTGTTCATAATGGCAAAACTAATCACTATTCTCTTATGCATGATGGAAAGAAAATTGGTCTAAAACCTATGACTCCCGAACAGATTTTAAAAGATGATCTTGCTAGAGCTAGTAGAGCTAAAAGTAAGGAGAAAAATAAAAGTGAGAATCAGATTGTTGCTGCAGATTTTGTACCACCAAAGAACACTAAATCTGATTCTACACATGCTACTGAAATTCGTTTGAAGAGTCCATGTATGCTTGCAAATAAAATTGATATTGCTGAACTAGATGTAAACAATACTCAATGTTATGCAATTGTCTACAAAGAGGTTTTGTTTTCATTTGAGGATATGCCTCCTTCTTTGCCACCCGCTATTGCTAACCTTTTGCAGGAATATGAGGACGTCTTTCCCGCTGAGCTGCCACCAGGACTACGTCCTATTAGAGGAATTAAGCACCAAATTGATCTAATTCTTGGTGCTGCGTTGCCCAACCGCGCGCCATATAGAACTAATCCAGAGGAGACACAGGAGATACAATGCCAAATTCAGGAACTACTCGACAGAGATCATATTCGTGAGTCCCTTAGCCCCTGTGCTGTTCCTATTATTTTGGTACCTAAGAAAGATGGTTCTTCGCACATGTATACTGATTGTAGAGCTATCAATAATATTACTATTCGATATCGTCACCCTATTCCATGTTTAGATGACATGCTTGATGAATTGAGTGGCTCTACCATGTTTTCTAAAGTTGATTTGCGTAGTGGTTACCACCAGATTCGTATGAAATTAGGAGATAAATGGAAAACGGCATTTAAAACTAATTTCGGTTTATATGAGTGGTTAGTAATGCCGTTTGGTTTAACTAATGCACCTAGCACTTTCATGAGATTAATGAACGAAGTTTTACGTGCTTTCATTGGACGTTTTGTGGTAGTCTACTTTGATGATATTCTGATTTATAGCAAATCTTTAGAGGATCATTTGGACCATTTACGTGCTGTTTTCAATGCTTTACGTGATGCATGTTTGTTTGGTAACCTTGAGAAGTGCACCTTTTGCACCAATCGAGTTGCGTTTCTTGGCTATGTTGTTATATCACAGGGTATTGAAGTGGATCCAGCCAAGATTGAAGCAATTGAGAATTGGCCGCAGCCCAAGACGGTCACACAAGTGAGGAATTTTCTTGGCCTCGCTGGTTTTTATTGGCGCTTTGTCAAAGACTTTGGATCAATTGCCGCGCCATTGAATGAGCTTAGCAAGAAGGATGTGCCCTTTGTTTGGGGCGATGCACAACAACAGGCCTTCGTCATATTGAAAGATAAGTTAACACATGCTCCCTTACTCCAACTTCCTGATTTTACTAAGACTTTTGAGCTTGAATGTGATGCTAGTGGAATTGGTTTGGGAGGGGTGTTATTACAAGAGGGAAAACCTATTGCATATTTTAGTGAGAAATTGAGTGGGGCTAGTCTGAACTATTCTACTTATGATAAAGAATTATATGCGTTGGTTCGGACATTAGAAACTTGGCAACATTATCTATGGCCTAAAGAATTTGTTATTCATTCTGATCATGAATGTTTGAAGCATATTCGTAGTCAAGCTAAGTTGAATCGTCGTCATGCAAAGTAGGTTGAATTTATTGAGTCTTTTCCTTATGTTATCAAACACAAAAAGGGTAAAGATAATATTATTGCTGATGCTTTGTCGCGCCGTTATACTTTGTTATCTCAACTTGTGATGTGGACATCCCTACTATTGATACAACCGTTGTACCTACAGCAACACACATACAAGGACCCATCACAAGATCTCGTGCCAAACAACTTAACTATCAGGTACTTTCGTTTCTTGGAACTATTCCTCTCATACATGAGAATATGATGCTGCCTAAATCAGATATATTTCTTACTCTTAGGAATGATGGACCAAGCATGGATGAGAGGGACATGCATTAGAGCATGGCCATGCATGGAGATGGCAGCAACCATATGATGTTCCAAGTGAAGGCCACGGATGAAGATTTCAGAACTTTGAGGCCACCATAATGAAGAAAGATGGCTTGGACGAAATATTTAAGATCAATACTTTACGAATTCGTCCATAGCTTAATATGGTGCTGCGACACCTTTATTTTGGGCCAGGCCCATGTAATTTTCGTAGGATTTTAATTAGCTACTTTTTAGAGTCCGTATTTGAGGGGAAAAGAACTTTTAGGATTGGATTCGGCCACCACTTCCATGGCTGGCCGAAACCCCACCTTTTCTCCCTTAAATACTCCCCATAGCCGACCCCCTAGACTGGGATTTTGTTTAGACATTAAGTTAGCCATAGTCGCAACTTCGCCAAGGCTCGAGCGTCGCAGAGGCCTCTTGTACTTCGCACCTATTCAGGATCCCACCTCTTCAATAAAGCTTTTCTCTTAATTCCGCAATATCTTGATTGCAATATTGGTTCTTACTTGTTCTCGATTTCAGGTGGGAATTAAGACCCTCGCTGGTCAGGCTGATCGTGTTCCCGCAGGATCGGTAACCTCCAGGAGATTGGCCTAGCGATTGCATTGGCGCTCGTGCTCGCACGTGTAGTCGGATCGTCAAGCCCGAGCTCCACCCAAATCGACTATCTTCATCTCATCGAAAGATCGGACACCTTTGCCCTATCAAGTGGTATCAGATTTCAGGTTGCTCGGTGAGATTTTACTGTTTTTCGTAGATTAGATCTGTTTTTACCTATAACCCACGAAAAAGCCAAAAACACAGTTAGAGTTTAGATCCATCCCATAACCAATCTACGCCTCGCATTATCTTTTCAGTTTTTGCATTGTTAAAATTGTGTCTACATCGTCGCGTCGAGTTGCTGGTCTTAGTGTCTCGTCCCTTAGAGTTTCGAGTTCTGATCATAGTAGTCACCGCCACACTCGCCGATCACCGCCACCATATTCCGCCACCATATTCCGCCGCCATATACCCTACCACCATAAACCCTAATACTCCGCCACCGCCTTCCTACCGCGACACAGATCCGATCAGTTTCCTGTCGTGGTACTAGTCCAAGTAGAGTTATTGTTCCCTCGTTATTTATTTTTCCTTTCCTTCTTTGTTGTTTCCGTGTTCAGCTAAAGTCCGTGTCGAGCTAAGAGTCCGGTCGTAAGTCCAGAAGGAGAGCAAAAAAAAAGTCTAGAACCGCCTCCGAAAAAATTTTCTGGCTATACTGTTTTTCGACCCCGGGGATCACTTTTCTCCATCGGCCGTTATAGCGATATTTTTTTGGCGCCTGCGCGCTTTCCGGAGCAAAATAAAAAATTTCGAAATTTTTTTTTGGGGCTAACCTATTTTTAGACCCCGTAGATCAGTTTTAGACACTCGCCATCATAGTGATTTTCCACCTCTCGGTTCGCTTTTCAGGGTGCCATATCATCATACAGTGCTTGTTGTGCCGCTTCGTGACATCGTTGGTGATCTAGGCTCGCGTCTCTAGTACGGTCTAGCCTAGGACCAGCACAGTACCGTCGTTGAGCATTCTTTCAACTTTTGCATTGCTGTTTTGATAATTGCTAACCCCTTTGCTAAGCCTTCCCAGAGCTCCACAGATAATCTCCACGTGCGGTGTTTCGACTCCTGGTAATCGCTTGGTTCAATCTCTGGACCCACTGATCCTCGTGGTTGCACATCGCCTTTTCCTGCTGTTTGGTAAGAACTTGTAAGAGCTTCGTATATTGCTTGACGGATTACGCGTGACTTCCACCATATTTCCGTACTATATACCTGTGCTTTTTAAGGGCTAACCATGACAGATACTTCGCGGAACCCTGCCACAATGACGAACTAAGAACTACATGCCCACTTCTCCGCGCTCTTGGTCAGTCGCGCTGAAGACGTGGATACACGCCTAGGGGAGTTTGACACCAAGCTCTCCAATGCCGTGGACAAGATCGATGGGCTCGAGAAATCCTTCAACGCCAAGCTTGACGCTCGGTTCAAGGAGCTTTTGAACAGATTGCCGGCACCCGCACCCACACATGGCGCACGGCGCGTTCCGATCACGGGTCGGACTACTGGTTCGGCGGCCGCCGCACCCGCGGCAACCGCTGCAGCTGACGCACCTCAGACTTCCGCCGCGGCTGCTGCGATGTTGGGGACAGACGACGCGTACTACTACGACCACGATTTTGACGAGGAGGTTGAACAACCTCCATATGTACCTGCTGGACGTCCCCGACATTACCACCGCAACGCCCGACCACCGGTACGTGATGATGAGCATGTTGCTAAGCTTAAATTGAATATTCCATCTTTTGAGGGTAAATATAATCCTGATGCATATCTTACATGGGAGATGGAAGTCGAACAACGTTTTGCATGTTTAAAATATCCTGAGAATATGCGTGTTAGTGCTGCTACATGTGAATTTACTAAATTTGCTTCCCTTTGGTGGTCTGAGTATTGTCGTTTAAATCCTAATACTATTCCTAGTACTTGGACTGCTTTAAAAACTGCTATGCGTGTTCGTTTTGTACCTCCCACTTATCAACGTGATTTACTAAAGAATCTGACACGTTTAGAGCAAGGGAAAAATTCTGTAGAAGAGTATTATCAGGAATTGCAAACGGGGATGGTTCGGTGTGGTCTTGTTGAATCTAATGAACAAATGCTTGCACGTTTCTTTGGTGGATTAAACAAGGACATTCAACACATATTAGATTATAAGGAATATAATTCTATCACTCGTTTGTTTCATCTTGCTTGCAAAGCTGAACGTGAAGTGCAGGATCGCCAAACACCTTGGAGGAGGACTAATAATTCTGCAGGTCGCACATCCTCTTGGACATCCCGACAATCAGCGCCTCCTCGTGATTCGCCACCAGCTACTACCACATCCAAGGCCACCACAAGATTTCCAGCTGCTCCTCCACCATCATCCAATGCTCCTGCTCGTAGTGCATCTTCTATGGCTTCCACGGGTAAGACAAAGGATATACAATGCCGCAAGTGCTGGGGTTTTGGTCATATTGAGAGACAGTGCACAACACAACGTGTGATGATGGTGCGAGAAGATGGTCAATACGATTCAGCGAGTGACTCCGATGAAGATACACTAGCCCTTATTTCTGCTCGCGATGGAGACAATTCTGATGCTGATGAAGAGCCAGAGGTAATGGGAGCTGAAGCTGCTGATCAATACAAGAGCTTAATTACACAACGTGTGTTGAGTGTGCAATTGAGCAAATCTGAGCAAGATCAACGCCACAACCTGTTCCAAACACGTGGTGTTGTCAAGGAAAGAGCTATACGGATCATCATTGATGGAGGGAGTTGTAATAATCTGGCCAGTGTGGACATGGTAGAGAAGCTTGCGCTTCCAACAAGACAACGCCCACATTCATATTACATCCAATGGTTTGAGAGTTCTTGCAAGATCAAGGTAACAAGAACGGTACGCGTGCATTTTACTATTGGTACATATTCTGATTTTGTTGATTGTGATGTTGTACCTATGCAAGCTTGTTCTTTGTTACTTGGTAGACCATGGCAATTTGATAGAGAATCTGTTCATAATGGCAAAACTAATCACTACTCTCTTATGCATGATGGAAAGAAAATTGGTCTAAAACCTATGACTCCCGAACAGATTTTAAAAGATGATCTTGCTAGAGCTAGTAGAGCTAAAACTGAGGAGAAAAATAAAAGTGAGAATCAGATTGTTGCTGCAGATTTTATACCACCAAAGAACACTAAATCTGATTCTACACATGCTACTGAAATTCGTTTGAAGAGTCCATGTATGCCTGCAAATAAAATTGATATTGCTGAACTAGATGTAAACAATACTCAATGTTATGCAATTGTCTGCAAAGAGGTTCTGTTTTCATTTGAGGAATGCCTCCTTCTTTGCCACCCGCTATTGCTAACCTTTTGCAGGAATATGAGGACGTCTTTCCCGCTGAGCTGCCACCAGGACTACCTCCTATTAGAGAAATTGAGCACCAAATTGATCTAATTCCTGGTGCCACGTTGCCCAACCGCGCGCCATATAGAACCAATCCAGAGGAGACAAAGGAGATACAACGCCAAATTCAGGAACTACTCGACAGAGATCATATTCGTGAGTCCCTTAGCCCTTGTGCTGTTCCTATTATTTTGGTACCTAAGAAAGATGGTTCTTCGCGCATGTGTACTGATTGTAGAGCTATCAATAATATTGCTATTCGATATCGTCATCCTATTCCACGTTTAGATGACATGCTTGATGAATTGAGTGGCTCTACCATGTTTTCTAAAGTTGATTTGCGTAGTGGTTACCACCAGATTCGTATGAAATTAGGAGATGAATGGAAAACAGCATTTAAAACTAAGTTTGGTTTATATGAGTGGTTAGTAATGCCGTTTGGTTTAACTAATGCACCTAGCACTTTCATGAGATTAATGAACGAAGTTTTACGTGCTTTCATTGGACGTTTTGTGGTAGTCTACTTTGATGATATTCTGATTTATAGCAAATCTTTAGAGGATCATTTGGACCATTTACGTGCTGTTTTCAATGCTTTACGTGATGCACGTTTGTTTGGTAACCTTGAGAAGTGCACCTTTTGCACCAATCGAGTTGCGTTTCTTGGCTATTTTGTTACATCACAGGGTATTGAAGTGGATCCAGCCAAGATTGAAGCTATTGAGAATTGGCCGCAGCCCAAGACGGTCACACAAGTGAGGAGTTTTCTTGGCCTCGCTGGTTTTTATAGGCGCTTTGTCAAAGACTTTGGATCAATTGCCGCGCCGCTGAATGAGCTTAGCAAGAAGGATGTGCCCTTTGTTTGGGGCGATGCACAACAACAGGCCTTCGTCATATTGAAAGATAAGTTAACACATGCTCCCTTACTCCAACTTCCTGATTTTACTAAGACTTTTGAGCTTGAATGTGATGCTAGTGGAATTGGTTTGGGAGGGGTGTTATTACAAGAGGGAAAACCTGTTGCATATTTTAGTGAGAAATTGAGTGGGGCTAGTCTGAACTATTCTACTTATGATAAAGAATTATATGCATTGGTTCGGACATTAGAAACTTGGCAACATTATCTATGGCCTAAGGAATTTGTTATTCATTCTGATCATGAATCTTTGAAGCATATTCGTAGTCAAGCTAAGTTGAATCGTCGTCATGCAAAGTGGGTTGAATTTATTGAGTCTTTTCCTTATGTTATCAAACACAAAAAGGGTAAAGATAATGTTATTGCGGATGCTTTGTCACGCCGTTATGCTTTGTTATCTCAACTTGACTTCAAAATATTTGGATTGGAAACTATTAAGGAACAATATGTGCATGATGCTGAATTTAAAGATGTGTTGCAGAATTGTAGAGATGGTAGAACTTGGAACAAGTTCGTCTTCAATGATGGATTTGTGTTCCGTGCTAACAAACTATGCATTCCAGATAGTTCTGTTCGTCTTTTGTTGTTACAGGAGGCGCATGGAGGAGGATTGATGGGACACTTTGGTGTCAAGAAGACGGAGGATGTTCTTGCTGCACACTTCTTTTGGCCACGTATGCGTCGAGATGTTGAGAGTCTTCCAGAAGTAGCTCATGAATTTCACGTCGCGGTCGGAGACGATTGTTCTAGGCACACCGTGTAGCCGAATTATTTCCCTGAAAAACAAATTAGCTACATGTGAACCATCATCGGTCTTATGGCACGGAATGAAATGTGCCATTTTAGAAAAGCGATCCACGACTACAAATGTGGAATCATGACCATGTTTAGATCTAGGCAAGCCTAACACAAAGTCCATGCTAATGTCCGACCAAGGTGTATGAGGAATAGGCAATGGCATATAAAGACCAAAGGGGTTGGACTTAGACTTAGCTTGGATACATGTAGTGCATCGTTGGACGTGGCGCTCCACGTCGCGCTTCATCTTTGGCCAAAAGTAGTGAGTGGAGAGCATGTCATATGTCTTGTCACGGCCAAAGTGACCCATAAGGCCTCCACCATGGGACTCTTGAAGAAGCAAAAGTTGGAGAGACGATTTCAGAATGCAAAGCTTGTTTTGTTTGAAAAGAAAACCCTTATGCAAATAGAAATCATCAATCCCTTTGTCTATTGAACATTGTGCAAATATTGGTCCAAAGAAAGAGTCGGACGTGTACAAAGATTTGATGTCATCAAGACCCAAGACATTGACTTCGAGTCGTGTAAGAAGGCTTGTGTTTTTGCGAGACAAGGCGTCCGCTACCACATTTTCTTTGCCCTTCTTGTATTTGAAAATGTAAGGAAAAGACTCCATGAACTCAACCCATTTTGCGTGCCTTTTACTCAAGTTGGATTGGCCCTTAAGATACTTCAACGACTCATGGTCGGAATGGATGATAAATTCTTTGGGCCAAAGATAGTGTTGCCAAACTTGAAGAACTCGAGCCAAGGCAAAAAGTTCTTTGTCATAAATGGGATAATTGAGGCGTGCGCCATCAAGTTTCTCACTATGGTAAGCAATAGGACGCCCATTTTGCATAAGGACGCCACCAATGCCAATACCGCTAGCGTCACACTCAATCTCAAAGGTTTTTGTGAAATCCGGCAATGCAAGAAGTGGTGCTTCGGTGAGCCTCTTTTTGAGCTCATCAAAAGCCTTTTGTTGTGCTTTTCCCCAAACGAACGTGACATTTTTCTTGGTCGGAGGGGGCAAGCAATTGTAGAAAAGTTTTTGACAAAACGACGGTAAAAGCCAGCCAACCCATGAAAACTATGAAGTTCACTAACATTTGTAGGGATGGGCCAATCCCGTATGTCCTTGACTTTTGAGTCATCAACTTCAATGCCATTAGAAGACACGACAAAACCAAGGAAAATCAGCTTGTCTTTTGCAAAAGTGCACTTTGGGAGATTAGCATAAAGCTTTTCATGACGAAGGATTTGAAGTACCTCCTTAACATGAGTAACATGCTCCTCTAGTGACTTTCTATAGACAAGAATGTCATCAAAGTAAACAACTACACTCTTCCCAATGAGAGATCTCAAAATATGGTTCATGAGACGCATGAAGGTAGATGGGGCATTAGATAAGCCAAAAGGCATAACCAACCATTCATAGAGACCAAGCTTGGTCTTGAAGGCGGTTTTCCACTCATCACCTTCAGCCATGCGAATTTGATGGTAACCACTACGAAGATCAATTTTTGAAAATATAGTGGCTCCACATAATTCATCAAGCATGTCATCAAGACGCGGTATAGGATGTCGATAACGCACGGTGATAGCATTGATTGGACGGCAGTCCATGCATAACCCAACGTATCATCCATTTTTGGGACTAGAATCACGGGGACCGCGCTTGGGCTAGTGCTTACTTGGATCAAACCTTTGGAGACGAGTTGGTTGATTTGACGTGCGATCTCCTTCGTCTCTTCCGGGTTTGTGCGACACGTGGCGCGGTTTGGGAGTGGTGCGGCGGGTATGAGGTCGATGCGGTGCTCTATTCCACGAAGAGGAGGAAGGCCATGAGGAAGCTCTTCGGGAAATACGTCTTGGAATTCCTGCAAAATAGCCATCAAAGAAGGAGGAACATTTGTCAAGTCGTTAGTTCCTTGCGCTAGTCCCTTGCATACAAGGACATAGTGCAAGATGGATGGGTTGTTCTGCACTTCTCTCATCTCACTTTTGGTGGCAAGAAGAACACTCTTAGTTTTTCCACTCGAGTTTGGCTTGTAGCTCTCACTCACTATGGTGTGGTTCTCTCGCTCACCACTCTTCTCACAAGTTGTTGTTGTGTAATGCGCCCTCGCTAAAGCCTTTGCATTGTCCGCAATTATTTGGCTAGGAGTCATTGGTTGCAACACACAAGTTTTATCAAGCCATTTGAAGGT
This sequence comes from Avena sativa, assembly GCA_916181665.1. Lineage (NCBI taxonomy): Eukaryota > Viridiplantae > Streptophyta > Magnoliopsida > Poales > Poaceae > Avena > Avena sativa. The sequence goes on from OV702300.1 coordinate 55,754,587, forward strand.
GTAAGTGTTTGAGTGACCATTATGCAAAGCACGTTTGTCATATTGCCACGGTCTTCCGAGCAACATGTGACAAACCGTCATTGGGACCACGTCACATTCCACGGTGTCCTTGTAGTGCCCAATAGAGAACGTCACCGAGACGGTGTGCTTGATTTTGACGGATCCTTGGTCACTTAGCCATTGAATATGGTAGGGGTGTTTATGCGGATGGAGGGTGAGGTTGAGTTTCTCACACAATTCCGTGCTTGCAAGGTTGTGGCAACTCCCTCCATCGATGACAACTTTGATGGACTTCCCATTGATGCCGGCACGAGTTTGGAAGATGTTCGAGCGTTGGTCTTCATTTTCATTGACTTGGGTAGTCAAGACCCTTGTGACCACAAGCGATGGACTTGCGTCATGCTCACACACAAGAAGTTCTTGGTCCTCTTCCAAATGTTGCCTTGCCATGGCTTACTTGACCCTTGCACAAACTCTTCTTCACTCAAGTATTCTTCATCGCCATTGTCATGGATGAACAAAACTTTCTTGTTTCCACATGCGTTCGACTTGTGCCCTTTGCCTCCACACTTGTAGCATTCACCATTGAATGGTTGATCATCCCTTGTGTGTTTGCCACTTGGGGGTTGTTTTCCTTGAGAGAGAGTCGGCTTGAAGGGAAGCTTGGTGGTACTTAAGGAGCTTCCACTTGGTGTTGTTGGAGTAGTGGTTGGTGCTTGCTTGTAGGGGAAGTACGTCTTTGGCTTGTTGTACTTGATGTCCTCTTGCACTTGACGCTCGGCCTTTGAAGCGATGTGCACAAGCTCAACCATGTTGTTGTACTTTTGGAACTCGGTGATGCGCTTGATTGGATGGTTCAAGCCATTGAGGAAGCGTGCCATTGTTTGTTCATCTCGCTCTTCAATGTTGGCACGGATCATGTTGAGCTCCATTTGCTTGAAGTACTCTTCCACGGTCTTTGTTCCTTGACTAAGCGTTTGAAGCTTGTTGAAGAGGTCACGTGTGTAGTGTGAAGGAACAAAGCGGGATCTCATATGAGCCTTCATATCTTGACAAGTTGCGATTGGAGGCTCTTCTTTTGCTTCGCGAGCGAGTTGGACTTGTTCCCACCAAAGGTTGGCATACTCATCAAACTCGAGGGATGCCATGGCCATCATCTTCTCATTGCTATAGTTGTGCATGCGGATGATCTTGTCGACCTTGAGTTCCCAAGAGAGATATTCCTCGGGCTCATTGGAACCGGTGAACTTTGGCATGGTGAACTTGAGCTTGCCGAAGGTTTCTTCTCCATTGCGGTTCCGGTTGCGGCGCTTGCCATGATTTTGGCGGTCATCATCATCATCCGAGCTCTCATGTCTTGCTTGGTGATTGTTGCGTTGCTCTTGCGGTTGTTGAGGTGCCGCGTTTGGTGGTGGAACTTGTTGTTGACGACAAGCTTGGGGAGCTTGCTCGTTTTGTTGACGCGGTTGAGGACGAGGAGGAGGTTGATGGTCCTCGCGACGAGCTTGGGGAGCTTGCTCTTGTTCTTGTCGTGGTTGATGCCGAGGAGCATGAGCTTGCGCCATGTGGCGAGGAGGACGTCGAGCCGCATGCGCAATGGGCTGCTCTTCTTCTTCTTGGTGTAGGGGAGGGTCGTCATGACCATCATATTGCCGACGTGGACGATCATGTCGATGATGACGCCTTGGAGGATCTTCGAGTGCTTCCCGTCGACGGTGATCTTGTTCGTCCTCTTCGGAAGCTTCACTTGTTGTTGAAGGGGCATGTCGACGTCGATGGCCTTGGTGGTCCATGCGAGGTTGATCTTGTTGAATCACAAGTGCCCTTGGTTGTGGCCGGTTCGCTTCGCGTCTTGGAGGTCTTGCGGAGAGGTCACCATCATAGCTTGACGTTGCGGCGTGACGCGGAGATGGTACCGCGTGCGAAGAGCTCATGGATTGAAGAACGGGTCCCTCCCGGTGCCTTGAAGCGTGACGGCGAGGTGCACTTGATTCGCTTGAGGAGTGCCGAGATGAGCTTGATTCGCGCGATCGTGGCCTTGCGAGTCCATAGATGATGCGTTGAAGCTTCTCATCCGTTGAGGCGAGTGCACAACCAAGAGCTTCACTTTGATGCCCGAGGTTGTGTTGCATTGCATGCATTTGGCCACAGACTTCTTCGAAGCGGTTGTCGATGTTCTTGAATTCCACATGGGCCTCGCTAAATTGTTCATCTTGGTGCCGCTCGAGAGCTTCACAACGGTAGTTGAATTCACCTCGGACCTTCCAATGGTCCCATCTTGTCATGAATTGTGTGTCATCCTCCGGAGGTGGTGGTGGTTGGGATGGCTCTCCATGCCTGTCCATGATGCAAAGCCAACAAGGGTTGTATATGGAGAGAAATGGTTCGTAGAGTTAGCCTTTTACCTCACCTTGGAGATTATATCAAACCAATTGCCACACAAGTGAGCGAAAAGCGTGCAAAGTGAAATGGGCAAGAAGCTCACACACAACTATGCTAGAACTCCCAAAAGCTTTTGGTGGAAGGTTAGGATTGTGGAAAACCAAACGAAACGATCCAAGCAAAAGGTTATTGTCCTACGTGGTAAAGAACCACAGATCAAAAGCAAAAGGATACGATCTACCAAAAACACGGAAAACACACACGTGGAGAAAAACGGGATTAGCACGACTATGAAAATGAGCACAAAAGGTCCTAACGAAGACTACGCTCGGTTGTCGTGCCAACACAAGGAGAGACCACAACTCGTTTGCCAAAAGAGGATAAGCAATAGATTTGTGCACTTGCCTCGGTGCGCTCTTTTCTTCTCTCTTGTTGGCTTACAAGCTTGGTATTCTCTTTGTATTGGGAGACTATGTATCTTTCTATTCTATCTTTTTCTTTTCCTTTTCTGTTTTTTTTTTGATTCTTTTTCTCCCTCTCTATACTACTATGTTAGCTTTTGTATTTGGCCTCACACTCTCACTTTCCGAAGGCAAGTGCACAATGCTTAGACAAACGCAAAATGAGTTTCTCTCGTAGGATAGATACACACAAAGGAAGATATGGGGTTATCAAGGTGGTGCAAGTTATACCTTTGGTATTGTTGACGACTTGCAACCGTTTGTGGGGGATGATGTTCGAGTGTCGCGGTGTCGTTGAGCGCGGAATGACTTTAATGCGGAAGCTGTTGTGAAAATGGCGAAAAACACGCGAAACACGAACAAGCGAGGTGGAAAGGTCAGCAAACGAAACTGAGGCGATAAAGGGCAAAGAGGCACGGTCAGAGTCAAGCGGTAGTACCGCTTGAAAAGAGCGGTAGTACCGGTGATCGGTAGTACCGCTTGTACTACCGGTAGTACCGGTTACTTGCGGTAGTACCGCTTGCTCGGCCGGTAGTACCGCTTGGCCCAGAACTGGAACGAGAAGAACTTGCCAAAAACCTCAAATTCGTGGGAAATCTGAACGAAAGGCTGGGATAGGAACAACAGGGGCTATAGATCGACTCCCAAAGCAACAGATCTATGGACCAAAACCACGAAAAACTCACCAAATCCAGAGATCGATCCGAAGGCAAATTGGGGCTCTTTTTGGTGGGATTTTTGATTTTAAGGTGGATAAAAGAAAAATTGGGGGGAAATTCGTGATCAACCGTGCTCTTGATACCAATATGTTATGGGGTAACCCTGGGGTTGGCCCGATCTTTCACGAATTCCACGAGGAACGAGGGGAAAGCGGTGGTCGGAGGATGAAATCAAGGAAGACGATGAAAACCACGAACACACACACACACCAAAACACGATACATGCCTACTCCTCACGCCGGTGGCAACCGGTCCAACATAATCCCTAGGATCGGTGTTGGGCGAAGCTCGCTCTCCACGCCAACAACGAGGGACGATGTGCTTGGTGAGATCTTGACGACTTGGGGGCGAGAAACCGAGAACCCAAGGCCTTGTACAACTTGAACGCACTAGGCAAGATCCAAGAGGGGGGTGGATAATCCGGTGCTCCTTGGTAGGAGCATGAGACCAATAGATATAAGTTCCTCAAAGGGTTTCCTTAATATCTATTATTATCCAAGTCTAGGGTTTACAATGGAGGGTGGGGGCTATATATAGTCCAGCCACAAAACAGGGGTAGTTTCGGAACGAAAGGGTAAATTATAGGTAGGGTTACAAGGCACAGGGCCGAACTTAGGCGTTCAGGATCAGACAGGACCGGTAGTACCGGTCCGGCAACCGGTAGTACCGGTGGTGACCGGTAGTACTGCTCCGGGAGCGGTAGTACCGCTTGAGGGCCTGGAGCTTCTGTCGGAGGCGCCTGTGGCGAGCGGTAGGAGGGGGCGGTAGTACCGCTGTCCGGTAGTACCGGTTGATGGGCCGGTAGTACCGCTTGCGTCTGGGGCATGGAGTGGTGCTTCCTGGATCGTCCGGTAGCTGGGGCCGGTAGGACCGCTGGGAGCGGTAGTACCGGTCGGCTCAACCGGTAGTACCGCTTGCGTCTAGCAGCGACTGGTTTCTTTCCCTCCGCTCCTTGGGTCCTTCTCTTCGTACCTGATGATGCACAGTGTATGCGTATGAAGTAGCAAGCCATCCAAGGGTGTGTCGAAGTCACACAAGGAGAGGAGCGAGTTCGCCTTAGCTTGAAGGAGTTTGGCTCGGGCGCGAGTCATGGTTCCACTTGGGGAGCTCGTGGGAGTAGATGTAGTAGCGGTCGTAGGACGGGCTGCATCACAGGAGGCACATGGAGGAGGATTGATGGGACACTTTGGTGTCAAGAAGACGGAGGATGTTCTTGCTGCACACTTCATTTGGCCCCGTATGCGTCGAGATGTTGAGAGATTTGTGGCACGCTGCACTACTTGTCAAAAAGCTAAGTCTCGCCTTAATCCACATGGTTTATATATGCCTCTTCCTGTTACTAGTGTTCCTTGGGAGGATATTTCTATGGACTTTGTTTTGGGATTGCCACGAACACAGAAGGGGAGGGATAGTATTTTTGTTGTTGTGGATCGGTTTTCTAAGATGGCACACTTTATTCCTTGTCATAAAACGGATGATGCTGCGCATATTGCTGATTTGTTCTTTCGTGAAATTGTTCGTTTGCATGGTGTGCCAAATACTATTGTCTCTGATCGTGATACTAAATTTCTTAGCCACTTTTGGAGATGTTTATGGGCTAAGTTGGGGACTAAATTGCTCTTTCGTACTACATGCCATCCCCAAACTGATGGTCAAACTGAAGTAGTAAATAGAACTTTGTCTACTATGTTACGGGCTGTTTTAAAGAAGAACTTAAAATTGTGGGAAGAGTGTTTACCTCATATAGAATTTGCTTATAATCGTTCATTGAATTCTACCACAAAGATGTGCCCATTTGAGATTGTGTATGGTTTTGTTCCTCGTGCACCTATTGATTTATTGCCTTTACCTTCTTCGGTGCAACATAATTTGGATGCTAGACAACGTGCTGAAATGATATTAAACTTGCATAAGACTACTAAAGATAACATTGAACACATGAATGCTAAGTATAAACTTGCTGGGGATAAAGGGAGAAAGCATGTTGTGTTTGATGTTGGCGATCTTGTTTGGTTACATTTGCGTAAAGATCGTTTTCCTGATTTACGCAAGTCTAAGTTAATGCCATGTGCTGCTGGTCCCTTTAAGGTGTTAGAGAAAATCAATGATAATGCATATAAACTTGAGTTGCCTGCAGACTTTGGTACGGTTAGTCCTACATTTAACATTGCAGATTTGAAGCCTTACTTTGGTGAGGAAGATGAGATTGCATCGAGGACGACTTCAATTCAAGAAGGGGAGCATGATGTGGACATCCCTACTATTGATACAACCGTTGTACCTACAGCAACACACATACAAGGACCCATCACAAGATCTCGTGCCAAACAACTTAACTATCAGGTACTTTCGTTTCTTGGAACTATTCCTCTCATACATGAGAATATGATGCTGCCTAAATCATATATATTTCTTACTCTTAGGAATGATGGACCAAGCATGGATGAGAGGGACAAGCATTGGAGCATGGCCATGCATGGAGATGGCAGCAACCATATGATGTTCCAAGTGAAGGCCACGGATGAAGATTTCAGAACTTTGAGGCCACCATAATGAAGAAAGATGGCTTGGACGAAATATTTAAGATCAATACTTTACGAATTCGTCCATAGCTTAATATGGTGTTGCGACACCTTTATTTTGGGACAGGCCCATGTAATTTTCGTAGGATTTTAATTAGCTACGTTTTAGAGTCCGTATTTGAGGGGAAAAGGACTTTTAGGGTTGGATTCGGCCACCACTTCCATGGCTGGCCGAAACCCCACCTTTTCGCCCTTAAATACTCCCCATAGCCGACCCCCTAGACTGGGATTTTGTTTAGACATTAAGTTAGCCATAGTCGCAACTTCGCTAAGGCTCGAGCGTCGCAGAGGCCTCTTGTACTTCGCACCTACTCAGGATCCCACCTCTTCAATAAAGCTTTCCTCTTAATTCCGCAATATCTTGATTGCCATATTGGTTCTTACTTGTTCTCGATTTCAGGTGGGAATTAAGACCCTCGCTGGTCAGGCTGATCGTGTTCCCGTAGGATCGGTAACCTCCAGGAGATTGGCCTAGCGATTGCATTGGCGCTCGTGCTCGCACGTGTAGTCGGATCGTCAAGCCCGAGCTCCACCCAAATCGACTATCTTCATCTCATCGAAAGATCGGACACCTTTGCCCTATCAACTTGACTTCAAAATATTTGGATTAGAAACTATTAAGGAACAATATGTGCATGATGCTGAATTTAAAGATGTGTTGCATAATTGTAGAGATGGTAGAACATGGAACAAGTTCGTCTTCAATGATGGATTTGTGTTCCGTGCTAACAAACTATGCATTCCGGATAGTTTTTTTTCGTCTTTTGTTGTTATAGGAGGCGCATGGAGGAGGATTGATGGGACACTTTGGTGTCAAGAAAACGGAGGATGTTCTCGCTGCACACTTCTTTTGGCCACGTATGCGTCGAGATGTTGAGAGATTTGTGGCACGCTACACTACTTGTCAAAAAGCTAAGTCTCGCCTTAATCCACATGGTTTATATATGCCTCTTCCTGTTCCTAGTGTTCCTTGGGAGGATATTTCTATGGACTTTGTTTTGGGATTGCCACGAACACAGAAGGGGAGGGAAAATATTTTTGTTGTTGTGGATCGGTTTTCTAAGATGGCACACTTTATTCCTTGTCATAAAACGGATGATGCTGCGCATATTGCTAATTTGTTCTTTCGTGAAATTGTTCGTTTGCATGGTGTGCCAAATACTATTGTCTGTGATCGTGATACTAAATTTCTTAGCCACTTTTGGAGATGTTTATGGGCTAAGTTGGGGACTAAATTGCTGTTTAGTACTACATGTCATCCCCAAACTGATGGACAAACTGAAGTAGTAAATAAAACTTTGTCTACTATGTTGCGGGCTGTTTTAAAGAAGAACTTAAAATTGTGGGAAGAGTGTTTACCTCATATAGAATTTGCTTATAATCGTTCGCTGCATTCTACCACAAAGATGTGCCCATTTGATATTGTGTATGGTTTTGTTCCTCGTGCACCTATTGATTTATTGCCTTTACCTTCTTCGGTGCAAAATAATTTGGATGCTACACAACGCGCTGAAATGATATTAAACTTGCATAAGACTACTAAAGATAACATTGAACACATGAATGCTAAGTATAAACTTGCTGGGGATAAAGGGAGAAAGCATATTGTGTTTGATGTTGGAGATCTTGTTTGGTTACATTTGCGTAAAGATCGTTTTCCTGATTTACGCAAGTCTAAGTTAATGCCGCGTGCTGCTGGTCCCTTTAAGGTGTTAGAGAAAATAAATGATAATGCATATAAACTTGAGTTGCCTGCAGACTTTGGTACGGTTAGTCCTACGTTTAACATTGCAGATTTGAAGCCTTACTTTGGTGAGGAAGATGAGATTGCGTCGAGGACGACTTCAATTCAAAAGGGGAGCATGATGTGGACATCCCTTCTATTGATACAACCGTTGTACCTTTAGCTACACACATACAAGGACCCATCACAAGATCTCGTGCCAAACAACTTAACTACCAGGTACTTTCGTTTCTTGGAACTATTCCTCACATACATGAGAATATGATGCTGCCTAATTCAGATGTATTTCTTACTCTTAGGAATGATGGACCAAGCATGGATGATAGGGACAAGCATTGGAGCATGGCCATGCATGGAGATGGCAGCAAGCATGTGATGATCCAAGACAAGGCCATAGATGGAGATTTCAGAACTTTGAGGCCACCATAATGAAGAATGAAGGCTTGGACGAAATATTCAAGATTAATACTTCACGAATTCGTCCATAGCTTAATATGGTGCTGCGATACCTTTATTTTGGGCCAGGCCCATGTAATTTTCGCAGGATTTTAAATAGCCACTTTTTAGAGTCCGTATTTGAGGGGAAAAGGACTTCTAGGGTTGGATTCGGCCACCACTTCCATGGCTGGCCGAAACCCCACCTTTTCTCCTTAAATACTCCCCATAGCCGTCACCCTAGACTCGGATTTTGTTTAGACATTAAGTTAGCCATCGTAGCAACTTCGCCAAGTGTTATGGGGTAACCCCTTGGGGTGGCCCGATCTTTCACGAATCTCCGCGGGATCAAGGGGAAAGCAGTGGGAGAGGAGGAGGGGACGAAATCCACGAACACACGCACGCAAAGATCCCGATGTACTCACGCACACAAAACACGATACACGCCGGTAACTCAAGCCGGTGGCAACCGGTCCAACATAATCTCTAGGATCGGTGTTGGGCGAAGCTCTCTCTCCACGCCAACAACGGGGGACGAGGTGCTTGGTGAGATCTTGATGACTTGGGGGCGAGAAACCGAGAACCCAAGGCCTTGTCAACTTGAACGCACTAGGCAAGATCCAAGAGGAGGGTGGACAATAGGTGCTCCTTGGTAGGAGCATGAGACCAATAGATTAAAAGATCCTCAAAGGGATGTCTTAATCTATCATTATCCAAGTCTAGGGTTTACATATGAGGGGTGGGGCTATATATAGGCCAACCACATAACAGGGGTAGTTCTGGAATAAAACTGGAAGTTTGGGCGAAATTGGGGGTTACATCGAACTCCAAGGCCTTGTTCAATGATGGATGCGTGATGCAAAGTCCAATCGAGGTTGGTGACGATAGTCGGTCCCCTTGGGTAAGGGGATGAGGCAAAACTAGAGATTCCACAATGGGGGTTGTCTTTAGTCTATCATCTATGCCTAAGGGATACATGAAGGGGTGGGGGCTCTATTGATAGGCCAGCCACATAAACAGGGGTAGTTTGGGGATAAAACTAGGGTTTGGACGAGATAGAGGGCTACATGGGCCGAAGGCCCAGCTGGCGGCACGCAGGCCCATCGTGAAGGCCGGAGACTCCGGTGTGGGGTCCGGAGACTCCGGTCTAGGCCGGAGACTCCGGTCTGTCTCCGGTGTCATCTCCGGAGTGGCATTCTGACTGTCCTCGGGCGGTTGCTGGGGTCGGTCCGGAGGTAGGTCCGGAGACTCCGGTGTAGCAGGACCGGAGACTCCGGTGTAGCAGGACCGGAGACTCCGGTGTAGGCCAGAGACTCCGGTGGTTCAGCCGTGGCTTCTTCCGTCTCCTCTTCCAAGCCTCCGTCTTGTCGGGCTTGATGTCCCGGGCTTCCTCCCTTGCCTCCGTACTTGTCGGTGTGAACCTATCATGCATATGTGACGGAGTATGAAGTAGCATACCATTCAATAGGTAGGAAGTGGGCTCGCATAGAGGAACGGATTCACCTTTGGAGTCCATGACGACTTGGCGTAAGTTGGAGACCATGATGTGGTAACGACCGTAGGTCGGGCTACATCAACTACAGATCGATCCAAAGGCAAATTGGGGCTGTTTTTTGGGAAATTTTCGAATTTATGGTGGATAGAAGAAAAATTGGGGGAAAATTCATGATCAACCTTGCTCTTGATACCAAGATGTTATGGGGTAACCCCTTGGGGTGGCCCGATCTTTCACGAATCTCCGCGGGATCGAGGGGAAAGCGGTGGGAGAGGAGGAGGGGACGAAATCCACGAACACACGCACGCAAAGATCCCGATGTACTCATGCACACAAAACACGATACACGCCGGTAACTCACGCCGGTGGCAACCGGTCCAACATAATCTCTAGGATCGGTGTTGGGCGAAGCTCTCTCTCCACGCCAACAACGGGGGACGAGGTGCTTGGTGAGATCTTGACAACTTGGGGGCGAGAAACCGAGAACCCAAGGCCTTGTACAACTTGAACGCACTAGGCAAGATCCAAGAGGAGGGTGGACAATAGGTGCTCCTTGGTAGGAGCATGAGACCAATAGATTAAAAGATCCTCAAAGGGGTGTCTTAATCTATCATTATCCAAGTCTAGGGTTTACATATGAGGGGTGGGGCTATATATAGGCTAACCACATAACAGGGGTAGTTCTGGAATAAAACTGGAAGTTTGGGCAAAATTGGGGGTTACATGGGCCAGGCCCAAAAGGCTTTAACATGCCTGGCGTCGGTCGGTCCAGAGACTCCGGTCTGGGGTACGGAGACTCCGGTCTGGGCCGGAGACTCCGGTCAATCTCCGGACCCGTCTCCGGAGGGGGCTTCTGGCTGTCCCGGGCTTGAGTCTCCGGTCTGGACCGGAAGAAGGTCCGGAGACTCCGGTGTAGCAGACCGGAAACTCCGGTCTACACCGGAGACTCCGGTGTGCAGAGCTCCAGCAGCTTCTTCTCCCGGTCCTGCTTCATTGGTGGCTTGGTGTGGTGGTGCTGCTTCATATCTGAGGATACACAACGTAGATGCATGAAGTAGCAAGCCATCCAAAGGTAGGCCAAAATCACATGAGGAAAGGAGCGAGTTAACCTTGGCTTGTAGGAGCTTGGCACGGGCGCGAGTCATTGGTCCACTTGGTGGACTAGGTGTTGTAGATGGAGGTGCGTCCGTAGGACGGGCTGCATCAGCTCCCCCCCCCTTGGGAAAGAGTCGTCCTTGACTCTTCAACCTTCTCAACTTCATCTTCGCCATGGTAGGGTGATAGGTCCTTGACATTGAATGTCGGGCTCAGAAGATACTTGGATGTTGGGATATCTATGATGTAGGCGTTGTTGTTGATCCTCTTGAGCACTTTGAACGGTCCATCACCTCTTGGCTTTAGTTTGGAGTCGTGGTCCTTGGGGAAGCGGTCTTTACTCAAGTGTATCCACACAAGGTCGCCTTCTTCGAAGATCATCTCTTTCTTGTTCTTGTTTAGCCTTGATGCTTAGCGAAGGACTTGTTTCTCGATCGTAGCTCTTGTGTCTTCATGGAGTTTCTTCATTGTTTGGGCACGCTTGACCACGTCCATATTGGCACGTTCATGAAGAGGTAGAGGAAGGATATCGAGCGCGGTGAGGGGCTCGAAGCCATAGACGATCATGAACGGGCTCCTCATGGTGGTGGAGTGCTTGGCGCGGTTGTAGGCGAACTCGGCATGTGGAATACATTCCTCCCAGTCTTTAAGATTCTTCTTTATCAACACCCGGAGGAGTGTGCCAAGACTTCGATTGACGACCTCGGTTTGTCCATCGGTTTGAGGATGCGAGGCGGACGAGAAGAGGAGCTTGATGCCGAGCTTGGCCATGAGAGTCTTCTAGAAGTAGCTCATGAATTTTACGTCGCGGTCGGAGACGATTGTTCTTGGTACACCGTGTAGCCGAATTATTTCCCTGAAAAACAAATTTGCTACATGTGAAGCATCATCGGTCTTATGGCACGGAATGAAATGTGCCATTTTTGAAAAGCGATCCACTACTACAAATATAGAATCATGACCATGTTTAGATCTAGCCAAGCCTAACACAAAGTCCATGCTAATGTCCGACCAAGGTGCATGAGGAATAGGCAATGGCATATAAAGACCAAAGGGGTTGGACTTAGACTTAGCTTGGATACATGTAGTGCATCGTTGGACGTGGCGCTCCACGTCGCGCTTCATCTTTGGCCAAAAGTAATGAGTGGAGAGCATGTCATAAGTGTTGTCACGGCCAAAGTGACCCATAAGGCCTCCACCATGGGATTCTTGAAGAAGCAAAAGTTGGAGAGACGATTTCGGAATGCAAAGTTTGTTTTGTTTTAAAAGAAAACCCTTATGCAAATAGAAATCATCAATCCCTTTGTGTATTGAACATGTTGCAAAAATTTGTCCAAAGAAAGGGTTGGACGCGTACAAAGATTTGATGTCATCAAGACCCAAGACATTTACTTCGAGTCGTGTAAGAAGGCTTGTGTTTTTGCGAGACAAGGCGTCCGCTACCACATTTTCTTTGCCCTTCTTGTATTTTACAATGTAAGGAAACGACTCCATGAACTCAACCCATTTTGCGTGCCTTTTACTCAAGTTGGCTTGGCCCTTAAGATACTTCAACGACTCATGGTCGGAATGGATGATAAATTCTTTGGGCCAAAGATAGTGTTGCCACACTTGAAGGACTCGAACCAAGGCAAAAAGTTCTTTGTCATAAATGGGATAGTTGAGTCGTGCGCCATCAAGTTTCTCACTATGGTAAGCAATAGGACGCCCATTTTGCATAAGGACGCCACCAATGCCGATACCACTAGCGTCACATTCAATCTCAAAGGTTTTTGTGAAATCCGGTAATGCAAGAAGTGGTGCTTCGGTGAGCCTCTTTTGGAGCTCATCAAAAGCCTTTTGTTGTGCTTTTCCCCAAACGAACGTGACATTTTTCTTGGTCAATTCGTTGAGGGGGCAAGCAATTGTAGAAACGTCTTTGACAAAACGACGGTAAAAGCCAGCCAACCCATGAAAACTACGAAGTTCACTAACATTTGTAGGGATGGGCCAATCGCGTATGTCCTTGACTTTTGAGACATCAACTTCAATGCCGTTAGAAGACACGACAAACCCAAGGAAAATCAAATTGTCTCTTGCAAAAGTGCACTTTGGGAGATTAGCATAAAGCTTTTCATGACGAAGGATTTGAAGAACCTCCTTAACATGAGTAACATGCTCCTCTAGTGATTTGCTGTAGACAAGAATGTCATCAAAGTAAACAACTACACTCTTCCCAATGGGAGATCTCAAAATATGGTTCATGAGGCGCATGAAGGTAGATGGGGCGTTAGATAAGCCAAAAGGCATAACCAACCATTCATATAGACCAAGCTTGGTCTTGAAGGCGGTTTTCCACTCATCACCTTCGGCCATGCGAATTTGATGGTAACCACTACGAAGATCAATTTTCAAAACTATAGTGGCTCCACATAACTCATCAAGCATGTCATCAAGACGTGGTATAGGATGTTGATAACGCACGGTGATAGCATTGATTGGACGGCAGTCCATGCATAACCGCAACGTATCATCCGTTTTTGGGACTAGAATCACGGGAACCGCGCTTGGACTAGTGCTTACTTGGATCAAACCTTTGGAGACGAGTTGGTTGATTTGTCGTTCTATCTCCTTCGTCTCTTCCGGGTTCGTGCGATACGCGGCGCGGTTTGGGAGTGGGGCGCCGGGTATGAGGTCGATGCAGTGCTCGATTCCACGAAGGGGAGGTAGTCCATGAGGAAGCTCTTCGGGAAATACATCTTGGAATTCCTGCAAAACAGCCATCAAAGAAGGAGGGACATTTGTCAAGTCATTAGTTCCTTGCGCTAGTCCCTTGCATACAAGGACATAGTGCAAAATGGATGGGTTGTTCCGCACTTCTCTCATCTCACTTTTGGTGGCAAGAAGAACACTCTTAGTTTTTCCACTCGAGTTTGGCTTGTGGCACTCACTCACTATAGCGTGGTTCTCTCGCTCACCACTCTTCTCACAAGATGGTTTTGTGTATTGCGCCCTCGCTAAAGCCTTTGCATTGTCCGCAACTATTTGGCTAGGAGTCATTGGTTGCAACACACAAGTTTTGTCAAGCCATTTGAAGGTATAAGTGTTTGAGTGACCATTATGCAAAGCCTGCCTAAAAGCATATGGCAAACCGTCATTGGGACCACGTCACATTCCACCGTGTCCTTGTATGGTCCAATTGAGAACGTTACCGAGACGGTGTGCTTGATCTTGACGGATCCTTGGTCACTTAGCCATTGGATATGGTAGGGGTGTTTATGCGGATGGAGGGTGAGGTTGAGTTTCTCACACAATTCCGTGCTTGCAAGATTGTGGCAACTCCCTCCATCGATGACAACTTTGATGGACCTCACATTGATACCGGCACGAGTTTGGAAGATGTTTGATCGTTGGTCTTCATTCTCATTGGCTTGAGTAGTTAAGACCCTTGTGACCACAAGCGATGGACTTGCGTCATGCTCACACATGAGTAGCTCTTGGTCCTCTTCCAAATGTTGCCTTGCCATGGCTTCCTTGACCCTTGCATCAAACTCTTCTTCACTCAAGTATTCTTCATCGCCGTTGTCATGGATGAACAAAACTTTCTTGTTCCCACATGCGGCCGACTTGTGTCCTTTGCCTCCACACTTGTAGCACTCACCATTGAATGGTTGTTCATCTCTTGTGTACTTGCCACTTGGGGGCGGTTTTCCTTGAGTAAGGGTTGGCTTGAAGGGAAGCTTGGTGGTATTTGAGGAGCTTCCACTTGGTGTTGTCGAAGTAGTGGTTGGAGCTTGCTTGTATGTGAAGTATGTCTTTGGCTTGTTGAACTTGATGTCCTCTTGCACTTGACGTTCGGCCTTTGATGCAATGTGCACAAGCTCAACCATGTTGTTGTACCGTTGGAACTCGGTGATGCGCTTGATAGGATGGTTCAAGCCATTGAGGAAACGTGCCATTGTTTGTTCATCCCGCTCTTCAATGTTGGCACGGATCATGTTGAGCTCCATTTGCTTGAAGTACTCTTCCACGGTCTTTGTCCCTTGACTAAGCGTTTGAAGCTTGTTGAAGAGGTCACGCGTGTAGTGTGAAGGAACAAAGCGGGATCTCATATGAGCCTTCATATCTTGCCAAGTTGAGATTGGAGGCTCTTCCTTTGATTCACGAGCGAGTTGGACTTGTTCCCACCAAAGGTTGGCATATTCATCAAACTCGAGGGATGCCATGGCCATCATCTTCTCATTGCTAAAGTTGTGCATGCGGAAGATCTTGTCAACCTTGAGTTCCCATGAGAGGTATTCTTCGGGATCATTGGAACCGGTGAACTTGGGCATGGTGAACTTGAGCTTGCCGAAAGTTTCTTCCTCATTGAGGTTCCGGTTGCGACGGTTGCCATGATTTTGGCGGCCATCTTCATCATCCGAGCTCTCATGTCTTGCTTGTTGTCGCGGTTGAGGACGAGGAGGAGGTTGTTGGTCCTCACGGTGAGCTTGGGGAGCTTGCTCTTGTTCTTGTCGTGGTTGATGCCGAGGAGCATTATCGTGCGCCATGTGGCAAGGAGGACGTCGAGTCGCATGCGCAATGGGCTGCTCTCGTTCTTCTTGTTGTGGAGGAGGCTCGTCATGCCCATCATGTTGCCGACGTGGACGATCATGTCGATGATGACGCCTTGGAGGATCTTCGAGTGCTTCACGTCGACGGTGATCTTGTTTGTCCTCTTCGGATGCTTCACTTGTTGTTGAAAGGACATGTCGACGGCGATGGCCTTGGTGGTCCATGTGAGGTTGCTCTTGTTGAATCACAAGTGCCCTTGGTTGTGGCCGGTTCGCTTCACGTCGTGGAGGTCTTGCGGAGAGGTCACCATCATAGCTTGACGTTGCGGCGTGTCGCGGAGATGGAACCGCTTGCGAAGAGCTCATGGATTGAAGAACGGGTCCATCCCGGTGCCTTGAAGCGTGACGGCGAGGTGCACTTGATTCACTTGAGGAGTGCCGAAATGAGCTTGATTCGCGCGAGCGTGGCCTTGCTAGTCCATCAATGAGGCGTTGAAGCTTCTCATCCGTTGAGGCGAGTGCACGACCAAGAGCTTCATTTTGATGACCGAGGTTGTGTTGCATGGCATGCATTTGGCCACGGACTTCTTCGAAGCGGTTGTCGATGTTCTTGAACTCCACTCGGGCTTCGCTAAATTGTTCATCTTGGCGCCGTTCAAGGGCTTCACAACGGTGGTTGAATTCTCCTCGAACCTTCCAATGGTCCCATCTTGTCATGTATGGATTGTCGTCCTCTGAAGGTGGTGGTGGTGGTTGGGACGGCTCGCCATTCCTGTCCATGATTCAAAGCCGACAAGGGTTGTATATGGAGAGTAAAGGTGCGTAGAGTTAGCCTTTTACCTCACCTTGGAGATTATATCAAACCAATTGCCACACAAAGGAGCGAACAACGTGCAAAGTGAAATGGCCAAGAAACTCACACACAAAGGAGTTATAACTCTCAAAAGCTTTTGGTGGATGGGTAGGATTGTGGAAAAGCCAAAGAACCAACCGAACGCAAAGGATAGTCAAAAGTGGAGAAGATCCAACAAAACGCAAGTCAAAAGGAAATGGTCAACTCAAAAGGTGACGAGAACCTACGACTACACACACGCGTGGAGAAAAATGGGGTTAGCACGACTATGAAAGTGAGCACGAAATGGCCTAACGAAGACTACGCTCGGGTGTCGTGCCAACGCAAGGAGAGACCACAACTCGTTTGCCAAAAGAGGGTAAGCAACGGATTTGTGCACTTGCCTTGGCGCGCTTCTTCCTCTCTCTTTTGCTTACAAGCTTGATGCTCTCTTTCTATTGGGAGACTATGTATCTTTCTATTTTTCTTTTTCTTTTTCTCTTTTTTTATTCTTTTCTTTTTCTCCCTTGCTATGCTACTATGTTAACTTTTGTATTTGCCCTCACACTCTCACTTTCCAATGGCAAGTGCACAATGCTTAGACAAACACAAAATGAGTTTCTCTCATAGGATAGATACACACAAAGATATGGCTACAAGGGTTGACACAAGTTATACCTTAGTTGATGGTGATGATCTTGTGTCGATGGAGCGGGGAAGAGTTTGGGGTCCGTGGTGTCAAAGAGCGCGACGATGTTGCGGAAGCTATCTGTTAGTTGGTGACACGCACATGGAACACAAACAACAAGTGGACAGATTAGCCAATGCAGGAAAAGAGGAAAAATGGGCAAAACTGGCGTTCAGGGCCGGAGACTCCGGTCTCAGGCCAGAGACTCCGGTGTAGACCGGGGACTCCGGTGTGCAGGCCGGAGACTCCGGTGTGGGGTGTCTGCTCGTGTTCTTGAGCAGAAATCCATGCCTAGAGTCCTCAAATCCGCGAAAATTTGGCCAAAATTGGGCTGGGAAACGCAGGCAAAAGCTGAACCAACACCTTAGACAAGATTTGGTCGGATCAAAACCACAAATTACACTCCAAAACGACTGATGGAGGGGTTAACCTCTTGGGTGCCCGATCTTCACGGATCTCGTGGTCAAATCGATAGGAAAGCGAGGGGAAAGGGAGAAGGTAGCGGAAGCAAACACACACCTCGCGAAGAACACGATGAACACACGCAAAACTCACACGATACAAGGCCGATTGCTCCCGAACGGCGGCCACCGGTCCGATAGAATCCTCGCAAGGAAAGATCGGTCAACGTGCTCCCTCAAATCCACATCGGAGAGGGAAGAACACCTTGGGGAGGGTCTTGACAACTTGGAGACGAGACATCAAACTCCAAGGCCTTGTTCAACGATGGATGCGTGATGCAAAGTCCAATCGAGGTTGGTGACGATAGTCGGTCCCCTTGGATAAGGGGATGAGGCAAAACTAGAGATTCCACAATGGGGGTTGTCTTTAGTCTATCATCTATGCCTAAGGGATACATGAAGGGGTGGGGGCTCTATTTATAGGCCAGCCACATAAACAGGGGTAGTTTGGGGATAAAACTAGGGTTTGGACGAGATAGAGGGGTACATGGGCCGAAGGCCCAGCTGGCGGCACGTAGGCCCATCGTGAAGGCCGGAGACTCCGGTGTGGGGTCCGGAGACTCCGGTCTAGGCCGGAGCCACCGGAGTCTCCGGTGTCGTCTCCGGAGTGGCATTCTGACTGTCCTCGGGCGGTTGCTGGGGTCGGTCCGGAGGTAGGTCCGGAGACTCCGGTGTAGCAGGACCGGAGACTCTGGTGTAGCAGGACCGGAGACTCCGATGTAGGCCGGAGACTCCGGTGGTTCAGCCGTGGCTTCTTCCGTCTCCTCTTCCAAGCCTCCGTCTTGTCGGGCTTAATGTCCCGGGCTTCCTCCCTTGCCTCCGTACTTGTCGGTGTGAACCTATCATGCATATGTGACGGAGTATGAAGTAGCATACCATTCAATAGGGTAGGAAGTGGGCTCGCATAGAGGAACGGATTCACCTTTGGAGTCCATGACGACTTGGCGTAAGTTGGAGACCATGATGTGGTAACGACCGTAGGTCGGGCTACATCAGCTCCCCCCCTTCAAAAAGAGTCGTCCTCGACTCTACATGCTCATCACAAAGTAGAAGAGGTCGAGAGACCTTCTTGATCCTGGGGTTCACCATATAGTCGTCCTCGAGAATATTGACTTGACAACACTTCAATGTTCCTTCACCTTCCATGAAGCCTACAAAGCTCACAATAAAAGCGAAGCAACACTCAAAGCGTAGCCAATTCATGAAGATTATTGCATGAGTCCTCAAGTAGAAGGAAGTCACCCTATCTTGTAGGGATAGCTCGATGAAGGGTAGACATAGGTAACTCGCTTCGGTTCTTCTTGTCAACATATAGTCCATAGAGGTTGACGTGTATGCATTTGTGCCTTCACACAACAAAGACCAAGCAAAATATTTTCGTGCGTGATAGAGGAGCATGTCAAATGTGGCATGTCCATTCTTGTTCACAACACTATTAACACAATACAAGGATAGCAAATGGAATGCATATGCAAGGTCAAAGTGCATGGAAATCGTTTGAACATCATCCAAATGTGCAAACTCAAAAACTCCATATAATGTCTTAGTGTGGCACTCAAAGCAATCGAATAGAAATTTGATCAACATCTTTGATGCAAAGTTAGGAGGATTTGGCAAAAACACAAAAGGAAGAATATCCAAAACAACATCATTATGTGTGCCAACCAGCCATTGGAAAGAGAAATTGTTCGACATGTTGGATGTCACACACAAATCATCACAAGAAAATTTCATGGGAGTATGGGTATCCCAAGTGGAAGCAAAAACGGCATGTTTGCAAACAAACCAAATGAAAGAGCAAGTGGTCCTTATGTTTGTTGCAACAACAAGGCGAGATTCTTGGAAGCTCTCATGACAATACATGCTCTTAATGGCATTAAGGTTGCACACAAAACATCGGAAAGGGAATTTGTTCAACATTTTTTTGCAACACACAAAGCATCATTATCCAAAAGCAAAGAAACATGAATGTCACAAGGTGAGATAATACCATCAACATGCTTGCAATCAAACCATAGGAAAGAGCAATTTTCCAACATGAAAGATGCAAAGCATGCAAAAGGTATCAGAGCTGGGTTCGATCTTGAACTCACTTGTGGGATGCTCTCAAGAGCTCTTTTTGTCAACTCGTGCTCAACCGAGGTTGACATGATAGTGCGGGTACCTACACACATCACATGTAAAAGGAAGAACGTGTGTGCATGGTAGAGATACACATCATCCATCATGATGTATCTCTTCTTATGCACATCAACATTAATGTCAATCAAGTATGAAATAGGTGCATGGTGAGTATGCAAGTGGGGAACATGCTTATCATGGCAATCATCAAAATCTCCAAAAATTGAGAAAGCTATGGGGGGCATCTCATTATAATGCATATGATCAATGTTGTTGGAAGCAAAACAAGTGAAATAGCAAGCATTCATCTTATTGCAAGCAGTGGGAGAAATTGAATGACTAGCATGACAAAGCAAGTCCGAAGCAATTGGAGGATACACACAAGATGCATAGCATGGCATGTTTATGGAAATGGTATCGCAATCAAACAATTCCACGTGAGCAATATTATGCAAAGGCAAATCATCACATGGGAATATGAAAGAAGCATATGTAATGTCACAAGTATCATCCATAGCATGCATATGCTCACAATTCATCATGTCCACTAGTGGGATCATGGCATCATCAACACCCTTATTGTTACCTTGGTCATACCTCTCATATGAAGTGGGTGTTGTGGAAGTAGTGGCCTCCTTGTGGACGACTTCGTCTTCTTGATGTAGCCATGGCATAACATCATCTTCGTGCACCATGTACATCTTCTCCAATTGAGGCATCATTGCTTCATGGCTTGGCGCGTCTTCAGCCATGGAACCTAGCACAACATAAGGGAACACACTAGAGGTAGAGGGTAAGTTGTTAGAAATAGAAATGGTCTCACTTGACCTATCAACTACCACTCTCAACTCACTCGGTGTATCACTCATGCCCTCAAAGTGGAAGCACTCAATCTCACATAAGGTGGAGTCACTCATCTCACTCTTGTTCTCACTCAAGTGGGCTAAGTGGCTCTCATACTCACATGGGATTGGTACCCCATCATCACTCAAACATATAGGGGTAGGCTCGGGTTCCTCAACTCCATGCGCCTCCGTTGGTGAAGGGAAAATCCCATGCTCACCATTCTTGACCTTGTCGCCTTCAAGGTTGGATGTCATAAGATGGGCATCATCGCTCTCCTCCATGGTCGTAGGGAAAATCCCATGCTCGACCATCTTGTGGCCATCTCGTAGTAGTGGTGGAGGTAGGCTCATGCTATCCAACTTGGCGAAGTAGAGGTCTACATTTTCCTCATTGGCGAGGTCGTGGAAGTCAAGCGTAGGCATTGAAGCTTGATGGCGTGGAGGAAGGCTTGCTCTTGGTGCCATTGTGGTGGTGGCACGGGTAGTTGAAGGTGCCCTATGATGGTGTCGACGGAGGTCATTGGCGTGCTTTGCCGATGGTTGATGTAGGTGGCGCACTTGGTCGTCCACATGACACTCACGACGGTGATCATTTGCCTTGTCACTCTTCTTGTGCTTGTGGTGCCTTCTTGAGCTTGCTTGAGCATTATGGTTGGTGCTCATCAAGAATTCTTCGTCTTGGTGGCGAAGATGCCTTTGACGATGTCTTGTATCCTCTTTATGGTGGCGATGCTCATGAGAGGATGTTTGTCGATGAAGATTCTTGTTTCTTGGCGCCTCTTGATGTATATGATGTTTGGACGCCCCTCTTGTTTGGATAGGAGTTGGAGCTTGGCGCCTTGGAGGTGATGTAGCTTGGCGCCTTGGAGATGGTGGAGCTTGACGCCATCTAGGTGGTGGCACTTGATGCCGTGTCGATGGTGGCGCTTGTCGCCTTGGAGGTGGATCATCGAAGTAGGTGGTGCCCTTGGGTGTGGCACGCTTGGCCTTGAAGGTCATGGATTCTTGATGATGCGCCTCCGCTTGCTTGGCGTAGTAGGCTTCCATCTCCACACGGTGGAGGAATTCTTCATGGCTCATGGAGGAGCCATCAAAGTCGATGAAGGTCTCTGTGTCCTCCATGCTCGACGAGGCGTCGTCGATGTCGTACTCGAAGTCGTCCATGCTTGGGGAGTAATTATTGGTGTAGTACTCCATATCACCCAAGCATGTGGAGCCATTGTCGGTGTAGTGCTCTATAGGCTCCATGCATGAGGAGCCATTGTCGACGTAGATCTCCATGTCTTCCATGCATGTGGAGTCATCGTAGGTGTAGTGCTCCAGGTCCTCAAAGCATGTGGAGCCATTGTCGGTGTTGTGCTCCGTCATGTCCTCTATACTTGTGGAGTCGTAGTAATGGTGGCTCATCATGGATTATTCATAGATATCATCCTCGGTTCCGGAGTCCCTAGACATGATGCACAAGACCAAGCGGTGTATATGGAAGTGGTAGTGGGAGTTAGGGATACAACGTCAAACCTTACTTTACCTTGGAAGATCGTATCGTGCAAGTGGCCACACTTGAGAGCAATAAACCAAGCAAAGTGAAGTTCACGCGGAACACAAAAACCAACTACTAACCAAAAAACACACACACACAAGGCCTATGGTGGATAGGTATGGAAAGTGGCATGTCAAGAACCAATCCGAAATCAAGATGTTGTAATGGAAAGTAAAGAACCACAATGATCACGAAGCAAACAAGTCAATCCACAAGATAGGAAATATGTACAAGGAAACACACACGGTGGGATAAATGGGACTTGTGCGACGGAGAAAGTGAGCTAAGAACCAAATGATTACCTAGCGAAGACTATAAGCTCGTGTCACACAAGTACAAGGAGAGACGCTAGTTCGATTGCATAAGATTGGTGGGCTACAAGATATGCACAATAAGTACCACCTATATGATGTTCATCGAGCTTGCGCTTGCTATTCTATGAGGCACATGTATAACTCTTTCTTTTATTTTTATTTTTCTTTTTTTTCTATTTTTTTTCTCTTTTTCTTCCTTTTCTTTTTCTTTTCTTTTTCACTTGCCTCTTCCTTGTGCCAACAACTATACAAGATAACTATATGAGATAGCGCTCACAATGCTTGCTCGGAATCTACAAGGTATCAAATGTGCATAGCCCAAGCAATCATAAGAGGAACTAGTCTCAATAGGTGTTTGTTGCTCGCAAAGATAGTGGGGTTCACAAAGGAATGCAAGTGGAGAAAAGTCGCGGAATGTTATACCTTTCGTCGACGAGCTTCACCCTTTATTGTTGGCTTCCGCCTTGCTCACGGAATTTGGATGGAGTAGATAGCATGAACAACGCAGATGATGATGTAGTGCTCCTTCTCCTCTTCGAAACGAGCTAAAGAACACCAAAATCCGAGTTGAAATGCAAAAGTTATGCTCAAAACCGTGCTGCAGTTTTTCTGTCTGCAGGGAGGGGCGGAGACTCCGGTCCGGGTGATTCCAGGGCGTCCAGAACTCGAACGGGACGTGATTTGGGCGGAAAAACTCAAACCAAAACCTCAGATTGATGGGGAAAATCAAGGAATTAGGCCATGGGAACGCAGGGGAAGGTAGATCAACTAGTTTAGCAAGTAATCCACGGATCAAAACCTAACAAAACTCACTCAAATCACAGATCGATCCAAAACACGAATTGGGGCTGTTTTTGGTGGAATTTTTGAATTTATGGGGAAAAGACCAAATCGATGAGAAATTCGTGGCAACCAAAAGCTGCTGATACCAGATGATGGAGGGGTTAACCTCTTGGGTGCCCGATCTTCACGGATCTCGTGGTCAAATCGATAGGAAAGCGAGGGGAAAGGGAGAAGGTAGCGGAAGCGAACACACACCTCGCGAAGAACACGATGAACACACGCAAAACTCACACGATACAAGGCCGATTGCTCCCGAACGGCGGCCACCGGTCTGATAGAATCCTCGCAAGGAAAGATCGGTCAACGTGCTCCCTCAAATCCACATCGGAGAGGGAAGAACACCTTGGGGAGGGTCTTGACAACTTGGAGACGAGACATCGAACTCCAGGGCCTTGTTCAACGATGGATGCGTGATGCAAAGTCCAATCGAGGTTGGTGACGATAGTCGGTCCCCTTGGATAAGGGGATGAGGCAAAACTAGAGATTCCACAATGGGGGTTGTCTTTAGTCTATCATCTATGCCTAAGGGATACATGAAGGGGTGGGGGCTCTATTTATAGGCCAGCCACATAAACAGGGGTAGTTTGGGGATAAAACTAGGGTTTGGACGAGATAGAGGGGTACATGGACCGAAGGCCCAGCTGGCGGCACGCAGGCCCATCGTGAAGGCCGGAGACTCCGGTGTGGGGTCCGGAGACTCCGGTCTAGGCCGGAGACTCCGGTCTGTCTCCGGTGTCGTCTCTGGAGTGGCATTCTGACTGTCCTCGGGCGGTTGCTGGGGTCGGTCCGGAGGTAGGTCCGGAGACTCCGGTGTAGCAGGACCGGAGACTCCGGTGTAGGCCGGAGACTCCGGTGGTTCAGCCGTGGCTTCTTCCGTCTCCTCTTCCAAGCCTCCGTCTTGTCGGGCTTGATGTCCCGGGCTTCCTCCCTTGCCTCCATACTTGTCGGTGTGAACCTATCATGCATATGTGACGGAGTATGAAGTAGCATACCATTCAATAGGGTAGGAAGTGGGCTCGCATAGAGGAACGGATTCACCTTTGGAGTCCATGACGACTTGGCGTAAGTTGGAGACCATGATGTGGTAACGACCGTAGGTCGGGCTACATCAACGACAGATCGATCCAAAGGCAAATTGGGGCTGTTTTTTGGGAAATTTTCGAATTTATAGTGGATAGAAGAAAAATTGGGGGAAAATTTGTGATCAACCTTGCTCTTGATACCAACATGTTATGGGGTAACCCCTTGGGGTGGCCCGATCTTTCACGAATCTCCGCGGGATCGAGGGGAAAGCGGTGGGAGAGGAGGAGGGGACGAAATCCACGAACACACGCACGCAAAGATCCCGATGTACTCACGCACACAAAACACGATACACGCCGGTAACTCACGCCGGTGGCAACCGGTCCAACATAATCTCTAGGATCGGTGTTGGGCGAAGCTCTCTCTCCACGCCAACAACGGGGGACGAGGTGCTTGGTGATATCTTGACGACTTGGGGGCGAGAAACCGAGAACCCAAGGCCTTGTACAACTTGAACGCACTAGGCAAGATCCAAGAGGAGGGTGGACAATAGGTGCTCCTTGGTAGGAGCATGAGACCAATAGATTAAAAGATCCTCAAAGGGGTGTCTTAATCTATCATTATCCAAGTCTAGGGTTTACATATGAGGGGTGGGGCTATTTATAGGCCAACCACATAAACAGGGGTAGTTCTGGAATAAAACTGGAAGTTTGGGGCGAAATTGGGGGTTACATGGGCCAGGCCCAAAAGGCCTTAACATGCCTGGCGACGGTCGGTCCGGAGACTTCGGTCTGGGGTCCGGAGACTCCGGTCTGGGCCGGAGACTCCGGTCAATCTCCGGACCCGTCTCCGGAGGGGGCTTCTGGCTGTCCCAGGCCTGGGTCTCCGGTCTGGACAGGAGGAAGGTCCGGAGACTCCGGTGTAGCAGACCGGAAACTCTGGTCTACACCGGAGACTCCGGTGTGCAGAGCTCCAGCAGCTTCTTCTCCTGGTCCTGCTTCCTTGGTGGCTTGGTGTGGTGGTGCTGCTTCATATCTGAGGATACACAACGTAGATGCATGAAGTAGCAAGCCATCCAAAGGTAGGCCAAAATCACATGAGGAAAGGAACGAGTTAACCTTGGCTTGTAGGAGCTTGGCACGGGCGCGAGTCATTGGTCCACTTGGGGGACTAGGTGTTGTAGATGGAGGTGCGTCCGTAGGACGGGCTGCATCACCAAGGCTCGAGCGTCGCAGAGGCGTCTTGTACTTCGCACCTATTCAGGATCCCACCGTTTCAATAAAGCTTTCCTCTTAATCCGCAATATCTTGATTGCAATATTAGTTCTTACTTGTTCTCGATTTCAGGTAGGAATTAAGACCCTCGCTGGTCAGGCTGATCGTGTTCCCGCAGGATCGGTAACCTCCAGAAGATTGGCCTAGCGATTGCATTGGCGCTCGTGCTCGCACGTGTAGTAGGATCGTCAAGCCCGAACTCCACCAAATCGACTATCATCATCTCATCGAAAGATCGGACACCTTTGCCCTATCACGAGCAATGTTGCAGGAGGAAGTTTTCCTTTTCGACGCACGAAAAACCTATTTTCCATTTTCCGAGCGCAAAAAATGGGGCGTTTTGTGAAGCAACCACTAAATGGAAGTTTTAGATTGGTACCACCACGGCTACCTTACATGGAAGTGGGTCGGTAGGAAGTGGGTCCGATTTAAACTATAGGTACAGGATATGATGCCCATGATTTTTTGAAAAAATGTTTTTTAGACTCACAATATGATATTTCTTCATAGATCCAATGCAAGTTTAGTGAGGCTCGGTCCCTAGCTAAGAACCTTCATGCCCGCTGTTTTGACCATAGTTTGAAATGGGCATAAAAAATTGAAAAACGGGTCCGATCAATGCAAAACCTAGAATTCAAAATGGGCATAAGGATCATCCATTGCACTCATCTAAAATGTTGAATTCCAAACCCTAGTTTTAAAATCTTATTTTGAAATATCATATTGTCCCTTTTTTTGCTAACAAAATATGATATTATCCCTACTATGGACTAATATGGGTTAGTAAATCCACTATTTTCAAATAGTAAAAGTATTTCTAATTAACATTCTAAGTTGAACTACTGAATTTTATAAAAAATTAGAGCCAAAAATAAATTCTTTTAGACTTCTTATGAAAAAGATACAAAAAGTTTAATTAAAAAAACAAAAAAATGAAAAAAAAAATCCTAAGGGACCAAGCGAACTGGCTCGGTCGTAATCTACCCGCTTTACTCTACTTTGTGGTGGCCCATTGCAATTTCAAGCCTGATGTAGTTATTTCATGGGCCGAGCCAAATCAGCATTCGAGGACAAGGCCCAACAGAAGAAATCGTTGCTAATATACGTGAAGCACAATGTTGAGACAACTAAGAAAGGTCGGCAGGTTGGTTTGCAGCCATCGAGAATGGACCCGTGGTCGCGGGCCCCACGAGAAATTTTTGCACTTTGTTTCTAATTATGGTATCATCATTGATCGTTTCTAATTTTTGCTGCATACATAGAAAATGACAAACACTCGGTACTGTACAAGACTGATGGGATTTTGAGTTTATTGGTGTGTAGAATATTGCTAGCGTGCCGTACAATGTTGCAACTAGTGTACAAAACACTCGGTACTGTACAAGACTGATGGGATTTTGAGTTTATTGGTGTGTAGAATATTGCTAGCGTGCCGTACAATGTTGCAACTAGTGTAAAGATTTTCTTTTCGTATGTTCATCCTGGCTCTGATTTGCTCACGCATGCAGGCTGCGTGTGGCCTTCCCTATAATTAGGGACAAAAAAATAAAGTGGACAGTTTCGAACTTTCTTAGGGAAAAACAAAGACGGAAGAAATACTTGGAAACAAAAAATGACGCGGGATGGGTCCAGTGTGTCACTTAGGTGCATATAGACACACACATATACAAATATTGACACGTAGACATAATTTTTGATGTGGCCAACTAGTCATTTTAATATACCATATTTTATAAGCTACGACGACTTAAATTCGTCATAGTGAGCTATAAATAATGCTATGAGCTGTATCATGTAGTTTATGACGATTTCGTCTGATGAAATTCTAAAAATCGTCATAAGTTTATAGGATTTTGACCTCTTCGAATGTCCTATGACCATCTTGTGCAAAATCGTCATAGATCTATGACGATTTCATTCCCCGTCACTATGAAAAGGTCACAAGTTAACACATTTCTTGTAGTATATTGCGCGTCTTCCTCTTGATGTGGCGTTTGTTGGGACGACTCAGCGTTCCTGTCCATAAATGCAAAGCTGACAAGGGTTGTATATGGGGGAGATAACGTGGAGAGTGAGCCTTTTACCTCACCTTGGAGATTGTATCGAACCAAATGCCACACAAGAGAGCTAAGAGCTTGCAAAGTGAAATCGCAACGAAACTCACACAAATCAAGTAGGACGCTCAAAAGCTTTTGGTGAAAGGTTAGGAGTGTGGGAAGCCAAACAAAATGATCCAAGAAAAGGGTTATTGTTCTAGGTGATAAAGAACCAAAGATCAAAAGCAAAAATGATACGATCTACAAAAACACGACAAAACGCACACGTGGAGATTAAAGGGGTTAGCACGACTATGAAAATGAGCACAAAAGGTCCTAATGGAGACTAAGCTCGGTGTCTGATAGGGCAAAGGTGTCCGATCTTTCGATGAGATGGTGATAGTCGATTTGGTGGAGTTTGGGCTTGACGATCCGACTACACGTGCGAGCACGAGCGCCAATGCAATCGCTAGGCCAATCTCCTGGAGGTTACCGATCCTGCGGGAACACGATCAGCCTGACCAGCGAGGGTCTTAATTTCTACCTGAAAACGAGAACAAGAACTAATATTGCAATCAAGATATTGCGGATTAAGAGGAAAGCTTTATTGAAAATGTGGGATCCTGAATATGTGCGAAGTACAAGAGGCCTCTGCGATGCTCGAGCCTTGGCGAAGTTGCGACGATGGCTAACTTAACGTCTAAACAAAATCCGAGTCTAGGGTGACGGCTATGGGGAGTATTTAAGGAGGAAAAGGTGGGGTTTTGGCCAGCCTTGGAAGTGGTGGCCGAATCCAACCCTAGAAGTCCTTTTCCCCTCAAATACAGACTCTAAAAAGTGGCTATTTAAAATCCTGCGAAAATTACATGGGCCTGGCCCAAAATAAAGGTGTCGCAGCACCATATTAAGCTATGGACGAATTCGTGAAGTATTAATCTTGAATATTTCGTCCAAGCCTTCTTTCTTCATTATGGTGGCCTCAAAGTTCTGAAATCTCCATCCTTGGCCTTCTCTTGGATCATCACATGCTTGCTGCCATCTCCATGCATGGCCATGCTCCAATGCTTGTCCCTCTTATCCATGCTTGGTCCATCATTCCTAAGAGTAAGAAATACATCTGATTTAGGCAGCATCATATTCTCATGTATGTAAGGAATAGTTCCAAGAAACGAAAGTACCTGATAGTTAAGTTGTTTGGCA
Source organism: Avena sativa (assembly GCA_916181665.1). NCBI lineage: Eukaryota > Viridiplantae > Streptophyta > Magnoliopsida > Poales > Poaceae > Avena > Avena sativa. The sequence continues at coordinate 55,783,210 of OV702300.1, forward strand.
CGAGATCTTGTGATGGGTCCTTGTATGTGTGTAGCTGTAGGTACAACGGTTGTATCAGTAGAAGGGATGTCCACATCATGCTCCCCTTCTTGAATTGAAGTCGTCCTCGACGCAATCTCATCTTCCTCACCAAAGTAAGGCTTCAAATCTGCAATGTTAAACGTAGGACTAACCGTACCAAAGTCTGCAGGCAACACAAGTTTATATGCATTATCATATATTTTCTCTAACACCTTAAAGGGACCAGCAGCACGCGGCATTAATTTAGACTTGCGTAAATCAGGAAAACGATCCTTACGCAAATGTAACCAAACAAGATCTCCAACATCAAACACAACATGCTTTCTCCCTTTATCCCCAGCAAGTTTATACTTAGCATTCATGTGTTCAATGTTATCTTTAGTAGTCTTATGCAAGTTTAATATCATTTCAGCGCGTTGTGTAGCATCCAAATTATTTTGCACCGAAGTAGGTAAAGGCAATAAATCAATAGGTGCACGAGGAACAAAACCATACACGATCTCAAACGGGCACATCTTTGTGGTAGAATGCAGCGAACGATTATAAGCAAATTCTATATGAGGTAAACACTGTTCCCACAATTTTAAGTTCTTTTTTAAAACAGCCCGCAACATAGTAGACAAAGTTCTATTTACTACTTCAATTTGTCCATCAGTTTGGGGATGCCATGTAGTACTAAACAGCAATTTAGTCCCGAATTTAGCCCATAAACATCTCCAAAAGTGGCTAAGAAATTTAGTATCACGATCAGAAATAATAGTATTTGGCACACCATGCAAACGAACAATTTCACGAAAGAACAAATCAGCAATATGCGCAGCATCATCCGTTTTATGACAAGGAATAAAGTGTGCCATCTTAGAAAACCGATCCACAACAACAAAAATACTATCCCTCCCCTTCTGTGTTCGTGGCAATCCCAAAACAAAGTCCATAGAAATATCCTCCCAAGGAACACTAGGAATAGGAAGAGGCATATATAAACCATGTGGATTAAGGCGAGACTTAGCTTTTTGACAAGTAGTGCAGCGTGCCACAAATCTCTCAACATCTCGACGCATACGTGGCCAAAAGAAGTGTGCCGCAAGAACATCCTCCGTCTTTTTGACACCAAAGTGTCCCATCAATCCTCCTCCATGCGCCTCCTGTAACAACAAAAGACGAACAGAACTATCTGGAATGCATAGTTTGTTAGCACGGAACACAAATCCATCATTGAAGACGAACTTGTTCCAAGTTCTACCATCTCTACAATTCTGCAACACATCTTTAAATTCAGCATCATGCACATATTGTTCCTTAATAGTTTCCAATCCAAATATTTTGAAGTCAAGTTGAGATAACAAAGCATAACGGCATGACAAAGCATCAGCAATAATATTATCTTTACCCTTTTTGTGTTTGATAACATAAGGAAAAGACTCAATAAATTCAACCCACTTTGCATGACGACGATTTAACTTAGCTTGACTACGAATATGCTTCAAAGATTCATGATCAGAATGTATAACAAATTCTTTAGGCCATAGATAATGTTGCCAAGTTTCTAATGTCCGAACCAATGCATATAACTCTTTATCATAAGTAGAATAGTTCAGACTAGCCCCACTCAATTTCTCACTAATATATGCAACAGGTTTTCCCTCTTGTAATAACACCCCTCCCAAACCAATTCCACTAGCATCACATTCAAGCTCAAAAGTCTTAGTAAAATCAGGAAGTTGGAGTAAGTGAGCATGTGTTAGCTTATCTTTCAATATGACGAAAGCCTATTGTTGTGCATAGCCCCAAACAAAGGGCACATCCTTCTTGGTAAGCTCATTCAGCGGCGCGGCAATTGATTCAAAGTCTTTGACAAAGCGCCTATAAAAACCAGCGAGGCCAAGAAAACTCCTCACTTGTGTGACCGTCTTGGGCTGTGGCCAATTCTCAATAGCTTCAATCTTGGCTGGATCCACTTCAATACCCTGTGATGTAACAACATAGCCAAGAAACGCAACTCGATTGGTGCAAAAGGTGCACTTCTCAAGGTTACCAAACAAACGTGCATCACGTAAAGCATTGAAAACAACACGTAAATGGTCCAAATGATCCTCTAAAGATTTGCTATAAATCAGAATATCATCAAAGTAGACTACCACAAAACGTCCAATAAAAGCACGTAAAACTTCGTTCATTAATCTCATGAAAGTGCTGGGTGCATTAGTTAAACCAAACGGCATCACTAACCACTCATATAAACCAAACTTAGTCTTAAATGCTGTTTTCCATTCATCTCCTAATTTCATACGAATCTGGTGGTAACCACTACGCAAATCAACTTTAGAAAACATGGTAGAGCCACTCAATTCATCAAGCATGTCATCTAAACGTGGAATAGGATGACGATATCGAATAGTAATATTATTGATAGCTCTACAATCAGTACACATGCGCGAAGAACCATCTCTCTTAGGTACCAAAATAATAGAAAAAGCACAGGGGCTAAGGGACTCACGAATATGATCTCGGTCGAGTAGTTCCTGAATTTGGCGTTGTATCTCCTTTGTCTCCTCTGGATTGGTTCTATATGGCGCGCGGTTGGGCAACGTAGCACTAGGAATTAGATCAATTTGGTGCTCAATTCCTCTAATAGGAGGTAGTCCTGGTGGCAGCTCAGCGGGAAAGACGTCCTCATATTCCTGCAAAAGGTTAGCAATAGCGGGTGGCAAAGAAGGAGGCATATCCTCAAATGAAAACAAAACCTCTTTGCAAATAATTGCGTAACATTGAGTAGTGTTTACATCTAGTTCAGCAATATCAATTTTATTTGCAAGCATACATGGACTCTTCAAACGAATTTCAGTAGCATGGGTAGAATCCGATTTAGTGTTCTTTGGTGGTACAAAATCTGCAGCAACAATCTGATTCTCACTTTTATGTTTCTCCTCAGTTTTAGCTCTACTAGCTCTAGCAAGATCATCTTGTAAAATCTGTTCGGGAGTCATAGGTTTTTAAACCAATTTTCTTTCCATCATGCATAAGAGAATAGTGATTAGTTTTGCCATTATGAACAGATTCTCTATCATATTGCCATGGTCTACCAAGTAACAAAGAACAAGCTTGCATAGGTACAACATCACAATCAACAAAATCAGAATATGTACCAATAGTAAAATGCACGCGTACCGTTCTTGTTACCTTGATCTTGCGGGGAACTCTCAAACCATTGGATGTAATATGAATGTGTGCGTTGTCTTGTTGGAAGGGCAAGCTTCTCTACCATGTTAACACTAGCCAGATTATTACAACTCCCTCCATCAATGATGATCCGTATAGCTCTTTCCTTGACAACACCACGTGTTTGGAACAGGTTGTGGCGTTGATCTTGTTCAGATTTGCTCAATTGCACACTCAACACACGTTGTGTAATTAAACTCTTGTATTGATCAGCAGCTTCAGCTCCCATTACCTCTGTCTCGTCACCAGCATCAGAATTGTCTCCATCTCGAGCAGAAATAAGGGCTAATGTATCTTCATCAAAGTCGCTCGCTGAATCGTATTGACCATCATCCCGCACCATCATCACACGTTGTGTTGTGCACTGTCTCTCAATATGACCAAAACCCCAGCACTTGCGGCATTGTATATCCTTTGTCTTTCCCGTGGAAGCCATAGAAGATGTACTACGAGCAGGAGCATTGGATGACGGTGGAGGAGTAGCTGGAAATCTTGTGGTGGCCTTGGATGTGGTAGTAGCTGGTGGCGAATCACGAGAAGGAGGCGTTGATTGTTGGGATGTCCAAGTGGATGTGCGACCTGCAGAATTATTAGTCCTCCTCCATGGTGGTTGGCGATCTTGCACTTCACGTTCAGCTTTGCAAGAAAGATGAAACAAACGAGTGATAGAATTATATTCCTTATAATCTAATATGTGCTGAATGTCCTTGTTTAATCTACCAAAGAAACGTGCAAGCATTTTTTCATTAGATTCAACAAGACCACACGGAACCATCCCCGTTTGCAATTCCTGATAATACTCTTCTACAGAATTTTTCCCTTGCTCTAAACATGTCAGATTCTTTAGTAAATCACGTTGATAAGTGGGAGGTACAAAACGGACACGTATAGCAGTTTTTAAAGCAGTCCAAGTACTAGGAATAGTAGTAGGATTTAAACGACAATACTCAGACCACCAAAGGGAATCAAATTTAGTAAATTCACATGTAGCAGCACTAACACGCATATTCTCAGGATATTTTAAGCATGCAAAACGTTGTTCTACTTCTATCTCCCATGTAAGATATGCATCAGGATTATATTTACCCTCAAAATATGGAATATTTAATTTAAGCTTTGCAACATGATCATCATCACGTACCGGTGGTCGAGCGTTGCGGTAGTAATGTCGGGGACGGCCAGCAGGTACCTGTGGAGGTTGTTCGACCTCCTCGTCAAACAGATCATTGTCATCGGGGTCGTAGTAGTACCCGCCGTCTGTCCCCAAAGTCGCAGCAGGAGCCGCGGCGGAAGTCTGAGGTGTGTCAGCCGCAGCGGTAGCCGCCGGGGGTGCGACGGCAGCCGAACCAGCAGTCCGACCCGTGATCGGAATGCGCCGTGCGCCAGGTGCGGATGCGGGGGCGGGCAATATGTTCAAAATCTCCTTGAACCGAGCGTCAAGCTTGGCGTTGAAGGATTTCTCGAGTCCATCGATCTTGTCCACGACGTTGGTGAGCTTGGTGTGAAACTCCCCTAGGCGTGTATCCACGTCTTCAGCGCGACTGACCAAGAGCTCGGAGAAGTGGGCATGTAGTTCTTCGTTCGTCATTGTGGCAGGGTTTCGCGAAGTATCTGTCATGGTTAGTCCTTGAAAAAGCACAGGTATATACTACAGAAATATGGTGGAAGGCACGCGTAATCCGTCAAGCAATATACGAAGCTCTTACAAGTTCTTACCAAACAGCAGGAAAAGGCGATGTGCAACCGCGAGGATCAGTGGGTCCAGAGATTGAACCAAGCGATTACCAGGAGTCGAGACACCGCACGTGGAGAATATCTGTGGAGCTCTGGGAAGGCTTAGCAAAGGGGGTTAGCAATTATCAAAACAGCAATGCAAAAGTTAAAAGAATGCTCAACGACGGTACTGTGCTGGTCCTAGGCTAGACCGTACTAGAGACGCGAGCCTAGATCACCAACGATGTCACGACGCGACACAACAAGTAATGTATGATGATATGGCACCCTGAAAAGCGAACCGAGAGGTGGAAAATAACTATGATGGCGAGTGTCTAGAACTGATCTACGGGGTCTAAAAATAGGTTAACCCCAAAAAAAAATCGAAATTTTTTATTTTGCTCCGGAAAGCGCGCAGGCGCCAAAAAAATATCGCTATAACGGCCGATGGAGAAAAGTGATCCCCGGGGTCGAAAAATAGTATAGCCAGAAAAAAAAATTGGAGGCGGTTCCAGACTTTTTTCTCTCCTGGACTTACGACCGGACTCGGAGCTCGACACGGACTTTAGCTTAACACGGAAACAACAAAGAAGGAGAGTAAAAAGAAATAACTAGGAAACAATAACTCTATTCGGACTCGTATCGCGGCAGGAAAACTGATCGGATCTGTGTCGCGGTAGGAAGGCGGTGGCAGAGTATTAGGGTTTATGGTGGCTGGGAGTATGGCGGGGGAATATGGTGGCGGAATATGGTGGTGGAATATGGTGGCGGTGATCGGCGAGTGTGGCGGTGACTACTATGATCAGAACTCGAAACTCTAAGGGACGAGACACTAAGACCAGCAACTCGACGCGACGATGTAGACACAAATTCAACAATGCAAAAACTGAAAAGATAATGCGAGGCGTAGATTGGTTATGGGATGGATCTAAACTCTAACTGTGTTTTTTGGCTTTTTCGTGGGTTATAGGTAAAAACAGATCTAATCTACGAAAACAGTAAAATCTCACCGAGCAACCTGAAATCTGATACCACTTGATAGGGCAAAGGTGTCCGATCTTTCGATGAGATGGTGATAGTCGATTTGGTGGAGTTCGAGCTTGACGATCCGACTACACGTGCGAGCATGAGCGCCAATGCAATCGCTAGGCCAATCTCCTGGAGGTTACCGATCCTGCGGGAACACGATCAGCCTGACCAGCGAGGGTCTTAATTCCTACATAAATCAAGAACAAGTAAGAACTAATATTGCAATCAAGATATTGCGGATTAAGAGGAAAGCTTTATTGAAAAGGTGGGATCCTGAATAGGTGCGAAGTACAAGAGGCCTCTGCGACGCTCGAGCCTTGGCGAAGTTGCGACGATGGCTAACTTAACGTCTAAACAAAATTCGAGTCTAGGGTGACGGCTATGGGGAGTATTTAAGGAGGAAAAGGTGGGGTTTCGGCCAGCCTTGGAAGTGGTGGCCGAATCCAACCCTAGAAGTCTTTTTCCCCTCAAATACGGACTCTAAAAAGTGGCTATTTAAAATCCTGCGAAAATTACATGGCCCTGGCCCAAAATAAAGGTGTCGCGGCATCATATTAAGCTATGGACGAGTTCGTGAAGTATTAATCTTCAATATTTCGGCCAAGCCTTCTTTCTTCATTATGGTGGCCTCAAAGTTTTGAAATCTCCATCCTTGGCCTTCTCTTGGATCATCACATGCTTGCTGCCATCTCCATGCATGGCCATGCTCCAATGCTTGTCCCTCTCATCCATGCTTGGTCCATCATTCCTAAGAGTAAGAAATACATCTGATTTAGGCAGCATCATATTCTCATGTATGTAAGGAATAGTTTCAAGAAACGAAAGTACCTGATAGTTAAGTTGTTTGGCACGAGATCTTGTGATGGGTCCTTGTATGTGTGTAGCTGTAGGTACAACGGTTGTATCAATAGAAGGGATGTCCACATCAGTGTCGTGCCAACGCAAGGACAGACCACAACTCGTTTGCCAAAAGAGGGTTAAGCAATGGATTTGTGCACTTGCCTTGGCGCGCTTTTTCCTCTCTTTTTTTGCTTACAAGCTTGATACTCTCTTTGTATTGGGAGACTATGTATCTTTCTATTTTTCTTTTGCTTTTTCTCTTTCTTCTTTATTTTTGATTCTTTTTCTCCCTTTCTATACTACTATGTTAACTTTTGTATTTGCCCTCACACTCTCACTTTCCAAAGGCAAGTGCACAATGCTTTGACAAACACAAAATGAGTTGCTCTCATAGGATAGATACACACAAAGGAAGATATGGGGTTGTCAAAGTGGCGCAAGGTATACCTTTGGTATTGTTGAAGACTTGCAACCGTTGTTGTGGACGATGTTCGAGTGTCGCGGTGTCGTTGAGCGCGTGGTGAACTTTGTTGCGGAAGCTTTTGTTAGTATGGTGAAAAACACGCGAAACATGAACAAGTGAAAGAGGACAGTCAGCAAACGAAATTGAGATGTCAAAAGGAAATGAAAAACTGTCAGTTGCGGGCGGTAGTACCGCCGGGTACGACCGGTAGTACCGGTGATTTGCGGTAGTACCGCTCGTACGACCGGCAGTACCGCCGGGCGCAGACCTGGGCACGCAATCAACCTGGAAACATCCTCAAATTCGTGGTAATCTGACCGAAAGGCTGTGCTAGGAACATATGAAGACTGTAGATCGACTCCAAAAGCAACAGTTCTATGGTCCAAAACCACAAAAAACTCACCAAATCCAAAGATCGATCTGAAGGCAATTTGGGGCTCTTTTTTGGGGGAATTTTCGATTTTATGATGGATAGAAGAAAAATTGAGGGGAAATTCGTGATCAACCTTGCTCTTGATACCAATATGTTAAGTGTGACCCCTTGGGGTGGCCCGATATTTCATGAATTCCGTGGGAATCGAGGGAGAAGCGAGTGGACGGAGGAGGGGGATGAAAACCACGAACACACACGCGAAGAACTCGATGAACACAGACACACGAAAACACGATACAAGCCGATAGCTCACGCCGGTGGCAACCGGTCCAACACAATCCCTAGGATCGGTGTTGAGCAAGACACTCTCCCACGGCCAACAACGGGGGTGAGAGGCTTGATGAGATCTTGACTACTTGGGGACGAGACACCGAGATCCCAAGGACTTGTACAACTTGAACGCACGAGGCGAAATCCAAGAGGTTGTGGGGATAATTGGTGCTCCTTGTCAAGGAGCATGAGACTAGTAATTGATAGATCCACTAGGGGTGTCTTCAATTACAATTATCCAAGTATAGGGTTTACAATAGAGGGTGGGGGCTATTTATAGGCCAACCACATAAACAGGGGTAGTTTAGGAACAAAACAAAAATATAGAGAGGGGTACAGGGCATTGGGCCGAGCTGACGCGAACAGGTTCAGTCACGACCGGTAGTACCAGGCTCGCGACCGGTTGTACCGCTCAGGGTCCGGTAGTACCGCTTGCGGTCCGGGGACTTCAGTTGGAGTCGTCAGTAGCGGGCGGTAGTAGAGGGTGGTAGTACCGCTGACCGGTAGTACCGGTTCCAGCACCGGTAGTACCGCTGGCGTCTGGGGCTTGGATGGGTTCCTTCTGGAGCGCCCGATAGCAGGGTCCGGTGGTGCCGCTTGCACCGGTAGTACCGGTCGCCGAATCCGGTAGTACCGCTTGAGCCTGAATGCAGTTGGTCCCTTCCGCTATGGTTTCTCCATTCCATGGGTCCTTCTCTTCATACCTGATAATGCACAGGGTGGGCGTATGAAGTAGCAAGCCATCCAGGGGCGTATCGAAATCACACGAGGAAAGGAGCGAGTTAACATTAGCTTGTAGGAATTTGGCTCGAGCGCGAGTCATGGGTCCACTTGGGGAGCTCGTAGGAGTAGATGTAGTAGCATTCGTAGGATGGTGATAGGGCAAAGGTGTCCGATCTTTCGATGAGATGAAGATAATCGATTTGGTGGAGTTCGGGCTTGACGATCCGACTACACGTGCGAACACGAGCGCCAATGCAATCGCTAGGCCAATCTCCTGGAGGTTACCGATCCTGCAGGAACACGATCAGCCTGACCAGCGAGGGTTTTAATTCCTACCTGTAATCGAGAACAAGTAAGAACCAATATTGCAATCAAGATATTGCGGATTAAGAGGAAAGCTTTATTGAAGAGGTGGGATCCTAAATAGGTGCGAAGTACAAGAGGCCTCTGCGACGCTCGAGCCTTGGCGAAGTTGCGACTATGGCTAACTTATTGTCTAAACAAAATCCGAGTCTAGGGGGTCGGCTATGGGGAGTATTTAAGGGCGAAAAGGTGGGGTTTCGGCCAGCCATGGAAGTGGTGGCCGAATCCAACCCTAAAAGTCCTTTTCCCCTCAAATGCAGGACTCTAAAAAGTGGCTAATTAAAATCCTGCGAAAATTACATGGGCCTGGCCCAAAATAAAAGGTGTCGCAGCACCATATTAAGCTATGGACGAATTCGTAAAGTATTGATCTTGAATATTTCATCCAAGCCTTCTTTCTCCATTATGGTGGCCTCAAAGTTCTGAAATCTTCATCCATGGCCTTCTCTTGGATCATCACATGCTTGCTGCCATCTCCATGCATGGCCATGCTGATAGGGCAAAGGTGTCCGATCTTTCGATGAGATGATGATAGTCGATTTGGTGGAGTTCGGGCTTGACGATCCGACTACACGTGCGAGCACGAGCGCCAATGCAATCGCTAGGCCAATCTCCTGGAGGTTACCGATCCTGCGGGAACACGATCAGCCTGACCAGCGAGGGTCTTAATTCCTACCTGAAATCGAGAACAAGTAAGAACCAATATTGCAATCAAGATATTGCGGATTAAGAGGAAAGCTTTATTGAAGAGGTGGGATCCTGAATAGGTGCGAAGTACAAGAGGCCTCTGCGACGCTCGAGCCTTGGCGAAGTTGCGACTATGGCTAACTTAATGTCTAAACAAAATCCGAGTCTAGGGGGTCGGCTATGGGGAGTATTTAAGGGCGAAAAGGTGGGGTTTCGGCCAGCCATGGAAGTGGTGGCCGAATCCAACCCTAAAAGTCCTTTTCCCCTCAAATACGGACTCTAAAAAGTGGCTAATTAAAATCCAGCGAAAATTACATGGGCCTGGCCCAAAATAAAGGTGTCACAGCACCATATTAAGCTATGGACGAATTCGTAAAGTATTGATCTTGAATATTTCGTCCAAGCCTTCTTTCTTCATTATGGTGGCCTCAAAGTTTTGAAATCTTCATCCGTGGCCTTCTCTTGGATCATCACATGCTTGCTGCCATCTCCATGCATGGCCATGCTCCAATGCTTGTCCCTCTCATCCATGCTTGGTCCATCATTCCTAAGAGTAAGAAATATATCTGATTTAGGCAGCATCATATTCTCATGTATGTGAGGAATAGTTCCAAGAAACGAAAGTACCTGATAGTTAAGTTGTTTGGCACGAGATCTTGTGATGGGTCCTTGTATGTGTGTTGCTGTAGGTACAACGGTTGTATCAATAGTAGGGATGTCCACATCATGCTCCCCTTCTTGAATTGAAGTCGCCCTCGACGCAATCTCATCTTCCTCACCAAAGTAAGGCTTCAAATCTGCAATGTTAAATGTAGGACTAACCGTACCAAAGTCTGCAGGCAACTCAAGTTTATATGCATTATCATTGATTTTCTCTATCACCTTAAAGGGACCAGCAGCACGTGGCATTAACTTAGACTTGCGTAAATCAGGAAAACGATCTTTACGCAAATGTAACCAAACAAGATCGCCAACATCAAACACAACATGCTTTCTCCCTTTATCCCCAGCAAGTTTATACTTAGCATTCATGTGTTCAATGTTATCTTTAGTAGTCTTATGCAAGTTTAATATCATTTCAGCGCGTTGTGTAGCATCCAAATTATGTTGCACCGAAGAAGGTAAAGGCAATAAATCAATAGGTGCACGAGGAACAAAACCATACACAATCTCAAATGGGCACATCTTTGTGGTAGAATGCAATGAACGATTATAAGCAAATTCTATATGAGGTAAACACTCTTCCCACAATTTTAAGTTCTTCTTTAAAACAGCTCGTAACATAGTAGACAAAGTTCTATTTACTACTTCAGTTTGACCATCAGTTTGGGGATGACATGTAGTACTAAAGAGCAATTTAGTCCCCAACTTAGCCCATAAATATCTCCAAAAGTGGCTAAGAAATTTAGTATCACGATCAGAGACAATAGTATTTGGCACACCATGCAAACGAACAATTTCACGAAAGAACAAATCAGCAATATGCGCAGCATCATCCGTTTTATGACAAGGAATAAAGTGTGCCATCTTAGAAAACCGATCGACAACAACAAAAATACTATCCCTCCCCTTCTGTGTTCGTGGCAATCCCAAAACAAAGTCCATAGAAATATCCTCCCAAGGAACACTAGGAACAGGAAGAGGCATATATAAACCATGTGGATTAAGGCGAGACTTAGCTTTTTGACAAGTAGTGCAGCGTGCCACAAATCTCTCAACATCTCGACGCATACGTGACCAAAAGAAGTGTGAAGCAAGAACATCCTCCGTCTTCTTGACACCAAAGTGTCCCATCAATCCTCCTCCATGCGCCTCCTGTAACAACAAAAGACGAACAGAGCTATCTGGAATGCATAGTTTGTTAGCACGGAACACAAATCCATCATTGAAGACGAACTTGTTCCAAGTTCTACCATCTCTACAATTCTGCAACACATCTTTAAATTCAGCATCATGCACATATTGTTCCTTAATAGTTTCCAATCCAAATATTTTAAGTCAAGTTGAGATAACAAAGCATAACGGCGTGACAAAGCATCAGCAATAACATTATCTTTACCCTTTTTGTGTTTGATAACATAAGGAAAAGACTCAATAAATTCAACCCACTTTGCATGACGACGATTCAACTTAGCTTGACTACGAATATGCTTCAAAGATTCATGGTCAGAATGAATAACAAATTCCTTAGGCCATAGATAATGTTGCCTAGTTTCTATTGTCCGAACCAACGCATATAATTCTTTATCATAAGTATAATAGTTCAGACTAGCCCCACTCAATTTCTCACTAAAATATGCAACAGGTTTTCCCTCTTGTAATAACACCCCTCCCAAACCAATTCCACTAGCATCACATTCAAGCTCAAAAGTCTTAGTAAATTCAGGAAGTTGGAGTAAGGGAGCATGTGTTAGCTTATCTTTCAATATGACGAAGGCCTGTTGTTGTGCATCGCCCCAAACAAAGGGCACATCCTTCTTGGTAAGCTCATTCAGCGGCGCGGCAATTGATCCAAAGTCTTTGACAAAGCGCCTATAAAAACCAGCGAGGCCAAGAAAACTCCTCACTTGTGTGACCGTCTTGGGCTGCGGCCAATTCTCAATAGCTTCAATCTTGGCTGGATCCACTTCAATACCCTGTGATGTAACAACATAGCCAAGAAACGCAACTCGATTGGTGCAAAAGGTGCACTTCTCAAGGTTACCAAACAAACGTGCACGTAAAGCATTGAAAACAGCACGTAAATGGTCCAAATGATCCTCTAAAGATTTGCTATAAATCAGAATATCATCAAAGTAGACTACCACAAAGCGTCCAATGAAAGCACGTAAAACTTCGTTCATTAATCTCATGAAAGTGCTAGGTGCATTAGTTAAACCAAATGGCATTACTAACCACTCATATAAACCGAACTTAGTTTTAAATGCTGTTTTCCATTCATCTCCTAATTTCATACGAATCTAGTGGTAACCACTACGCAAATCAACTTTAGAAAACATGGTAGAGCCACTCAATTCATCAAGCATGTCATCTAAACGTGGAATAGGATGACGATATCGAATAGTAATATTATTGATAGCTCTACAATCAGTACACATGCGCGAAGAACCATCTTTCTTAGGTACCAAAATAATAGGAACAACACAAGGGCTAAGGGACTCACGAATATGATCTCTGTCGAGTAGTTCCTGAATTTGGCGTTGTATCTCCTTTGTCTCCTCTGGATTGGTTCTATATGGCGCGCGGTTGGGCAACGTGGCACCAGGAATTAGATCAATTTGGTGCTCAATTCCTCTAATAGGAGGTAGTCCTGGTGGCAGCTCAGCGGGAAAGACGTCCTCATATTCCTGCAAAAGGTTAGCAATAGCGGGTGGCAAAGAAGGAGGCATATCCTCAAATGAAAACAGAACCTCTTTGCAGACAATTGCATAACATTGAGTATTGTGTACATCTAGTTCAGCAATATCAATTTTATTTGCAAGCATACATGGACTCTTCAAACGAATTTCAGTAGCATGTGTAGAATCAGATTTAGTGTTCTTTGGTGGTATAAAATCTGCAGCAACAATCTGATTCTCACTTTTATTTTTCTCCTCAGTTTTAGTTCTACTAGCTCTAGCAAGATCATCTTTTAAAATCTGTTCGGGAGTCATAGGTTATAGACCAATTTTCTTTCCATCATGCATAAGAGAATAGTGATTAGTTTTGCCATTATGAACAGATTCTCTATCAAATTGCCATGGTCTACCAAGTAACAAATGACAGGCTTGCATAGGTACAACATCACAGTCAACAAAATCAGAATATGTACCAATAGTAAAATGCACGCGTACCGTTCTTGTTACCTTGATCTTGCGAGAACTCTCAAACCATTGGATGTAATATGAATGTGGGCGTTGTCTTGTTGGAAGTGCAAGCTTCTCTACCATGTCAACACTGGCCAGATTATTACAACTCCCTCCATCAATGATGATCCGTATAGCTCTATCCTTGACAACACCACGTGTTTGGAACAGGTTGTGGCGTTGATCTTGCTCAGATTTGCTCAATTGCACACTCAACACACGTTGTGTAATTAAGCTCCTGTATTGATCAGCAGCTTCAGCTCCCGTTACCTCTGCCTCTTCATCAGCATCAGAATTGTCTCCATCTCGAGCAGAAATAAGGGCTAGTGTATCTTCATCAAAGTCACTCGCTGAATCGTATTGACCATCTTCTCGCACCATCATCACACGTTGTGTTGTGCACTGTCTCTCAATATGACCAAAACCCCAGCACTTGCGGCATTGTATATCCTTTGTCTTACCCGTGGAAGCCACAGAAGATGCACTACGAGCAAGAGCATTGGATGACGGTGGAGGAGCAGCTGGAAATCTTGTGGTGGCCTTGGATGTGGTAGTAGCTGGTGGCGAATCACGAGAAGGAGGCGCTGATTGTCGGGATGTCCAAGTGGATGTGCGACCTGCAGAATTATTAGTCCTCCTCCATGGTGGTTAGCGATCCTGCACTTCACGTTCAGCTTTGCAAGCAAGATGAAACAAACGAGTGATAGAATTATATTCCTTATAATCTAATATGTGCTGAATGTCCTTGTTTAATCCACCAAAGAAACGTGCAAGCATTTGTTCATTAGATTCAACAAGACCACACCGAACCATCCCCGTTTGCAATTCCTGATAATACTCTTCTACAGAATTTTTCCCTTGCTCTAAACATGTCAGATTCTTTAGTAAATCACGTTGATAAGTGGGAGGTACAAAACGAACACGCATAGCAGTTTTTAAAGCAGTCCAAGTACTAGGAATAGTAGTAGGATTTAAACGACAATACTCAGACCACCAAAGGGAATCAAATTTAGTAAATTCACATGTAGCAGCACTAACACGCATATTCTCAGGATATTTTAAGCATGCAAAACGTTGTTCTACTTCTATCTCCCATGTAAGATATGCATCAGGATTATATTTACCCTCAAAAGATGGAATATTTAATTTAAGCTTTGCAACATGATCATCATCACGTACCGGTGGTCGAGCGTTGCGGTAGTAATGTCGGGGACGGCCAGCAGGTACCTGTGGAGGTTGTTCTACCTCCTCGTCAAACAGATCGTCGTCCTCGGGGTCGTAGTAGTACCCGTCGTCTTTCCCCAATGTCGCAGCAGCAGCCGCGGCGGAAGTCTGAGGTGCGTCAGCCGCAGCGGTAGCCGCCGGGGGTGCGGCGGCAGCCGAACCAGCAGTCCGACCCGTGATCGGAATGCGCTGTGCGCCATGTGTGGGAAGCGGGTGCGGGTGCGGGCAATCTGTTCAAAAGCTCCTTGAACCGAACATCAAGCTTGGCGTTGAAGGATTTCTCGAGTCCATCGATCTTGTCCACGGCGTTGGTGAGCTTGGTGTCAAACTCCCCTAGGCGCGTATCCACGTCTTCAACGCGACTGACCAAGAGCGCGGAGAAGTGGGCATGTAGTTCTTCGTTCGTCATTGTGGCAGGGTTCCGCGAAGTATCTGTCATGGTTAGTCCTTAAAAAGCACAGGTACATACTACGGAAATATGGTGGAAGGCACGCGTAATCCGTCAAGCAATATACGAAGCTCTTACAAGTTCTTACTAAACAGCAGGAAAAGGCGATGTGCAACCCCGAGGATCAGTGGGTCCAGAGATTGAACCAAGCGATTACCAGGAGTCGAAACACCGCACGTGGAGAGTATATGTGGAGCTCTGGGAAGGCTTAGCAAAGGGGTTAGCAATTATCAAAACAGCAATGCAAAAGTTGAAAGAATGCTCAACGATGGTACTGTGCTAGTCCTAGGCTAGACCGTACTAGAGACGCGAGCCTAGATCACCAACGATGTCACGACGCGACACAACAAGCAATGTATGATGATATGGCACCCTGAAAAGCGAACCGAAAGGTGAAAAATCACTATGATGGTGAGTGTCTAGAACTGATCTACGGGGTCTAAAAATAGGTTAGCCCCAAAAAAACAATTTCAAAATTTTTTTATTTTGCTTCGGAAAGCGCGCAGGCGCCAAAAAAATATCTCTATAACGGCCGATGGAGAAAAGTGATCCCCAAAGCCGAAAACTAGTATAGCTAGAAAAAATATTGCTACAAGATTTTTTTTTGCTCTCCTTCTGGACTTACGACCGGACTCTTAGCTCGACACGGACTTTAGCTTAACAATAAAGAAGGAAAGTAAAAAGAAATAACTAGGAAACAATAACTCTACTCGGACTCGTACCACGGCAGGAAACTGATCGGATCTGTGTCGCAGTAGGAAGGCGGTGGCGGAGTATTAGGGTTTATGGTGGCAGGGTATATGGCGGCGGAATATGGTGGCGGTGATCGGCGAGTGTGGCGGTGACTACTATGATCAGAACTCGAAACTCCAAGGGACGAGACACTAAGACCAGCAACTCGACGCGACGATGTAGACACAAATTCAACAATGCAAAAACTGAAAAGATAATGCGAGGCATAGATTGGTTATGGGAGGGATCTAAAGTCTAACTGTGTTTTTGGCTTTTTCCTGGGTTATAGGTAAAAACAGATCTAATCTACGAAAACAGTAAAATCTCACCGAGCAACCTGAAATCTGATACCACTTGATAGGGCAAAGGTGTACGATCTTTCGATGAGATGAAGATAATCGATTTGGTAGAGTTCGGGCTTGACGATCCGACTACACGTGCGAGCACGAGCGCCAATGCAATCGCTAGGCCAATCTCCTGGAGGTTACCGATCCTGCGGGAACACGATCAGCGTGACCAGCGAGGGTCTTAATTCCTACCTGAAATCGAGAACAAGTAAGAACCAATATTGCAATCAAGATATTGCGGATTAAGAGGAAAGCTTTATTGAAGAGGTGGGATCCTGAATAGGTGCGAAGTACAAGAGG
The DNA here is from genome assembly GCA_916181665.1 of Avena sativa. Taxonomy (NCBI): domain Eukaryota; kingdom Viridiplantae; phylum Streptophyta; class Magnoliopsida; order Poales; family Poaceae; genus Avena; species Avena sativa. The sequence continues at coordinate 55,799,867 of OV702300.1, forward strand.
CCTCTGCGACGCTCGAGCCTTGGCGAAGTTGCGACTATGGCTAACTTATTGTCTAAACAAAATCCGAGTCTAGGGGGTCGGCTATGGGGAGTATTTAAGGGAGAAAAGGTGGGGTTTTGGCCAGCCATGGAAGTGGTGGCCGAATCCAACCCTAAAAGTCCTTTTCCCCTCAAATGCGGACTCTAAAAAGTGGCTAATTAAAATCCTGCGAAAATTACATGGGCCTGGCCCAAAATAAAAGGTGTCGCAGCACCATATTAAGCTATGGACGAATTCGTAAAGTATTGATCTTGAATATTTCGTCCAAGCCTTCTTTCTTCATTATGGTGGCCTCAAAGTTCTGAAATCTTCATCCGTGGCCTTCTCTTGGATCATCACATGCTTGCTGCCATCTCCATGCATGGCCATGCTCCAATGCTTATCCCTCTCATCCATGCTTGGTCCATCATTCCTAAGAGTAAGAAATACATTTGATTTAGGCAACATCATATTCTCATGTATGTGAGGAATAGTTCCAAGAAACGAAAGTACCTGATAGTTAAGTTGTTTGGCACGAGATCTTGTGATGGGTCCTTGTATGTGTGTTGCTGTAGGTACAACAGTTGTATCAATAGTAGGGATGTCCACATCAACCTACTTTGATCAGATGGGCTGCATCATAGGGTGATGGAGGGGTTAACCTCTTGGGTGGCCTGATCTTCACGGATCTCGTGGCCAAATCGATGGGAAAGCGAGGGAAAAGGGAGAAGGTAGCGGAAGCGAACACACACCTCGCGAAGAACACGATGAACACACGCAAAACTCACCCGATACAAGGCCGATTGCTCCTGAACGGCGGCCACCGGTCCGATAGAATCCTCGCAAGGAAAGATCGGTCAACGTGCTCCCTCAAATCCACATCGGAGAGGGAAGAACACCTTGGGGAGGGTCTTGACAACTTGGAGACAAGACAATGAACTCCAAGGCCTTGTTCAACGATGGATGCGTGATGCAAAGTCCAATCGAGGTTGGTGACGGTAGTCGGTCCCCTTGGGTAAGGGGATGAGGCAAAACTAGAGATTCCACACAAGGGGGTTGTCTTTAGTCTATCATCTATGCCTAAGGGATACATGAAGGGGTGGGGGCTCTATTTATAGGCCAGCCACATAAACAGGGGTAGTTTAGGGATAAAACTAGGGTTCGGACGAGCTTGAAGGGTACATGGGCCAAAGGCCCAGCTGACGGCGCGCAGGCCCATCGCGTAGGCCGGAGACTCCGGTCTGGGCCGGAGACTCCGGTTTATCTCCGGTGTCTTCTCCGGAGGGGCATACAGACTGTCCCCGGGTCGGTTGCTGGGGTCGGTCCGGAGGTCAGTCCGGAGACTCCGGTGTAGCAGGACCGAAGACTCCGGTGTAGGCTGGAGACTCCGGTGGTTCAGCCGTGGCTTCTTCCGTCTCCTCTTCCAAGCCTCCGTCTTGTCGGGCTTGATGTTCTGGGCTTCCTCCCTTGCCTCCGTACTTGTCGGTGTGAACCTATCATGCATATGTGGC
>OV702300.1:55801495-55920670 GCA_916181665.1 Avena sativa
GGTTGTTTTCATGAGCTATTGCCCACAGTTTTATGTTTCTAGGGCGATTTACAGCAACCTTAAGACCCGATACATGTTAAAGACTTACGACCAAAAATAGTCTTTTCCCTATTTTCTGGTAGCTATTGCCCACAGTTTTTCGGTTCCAGTATGCAAGCCTCGTAAGAACCCTTACATGTTTGAGAGATATGACCAGAAACTCATCGTTTTCATTTTTTATGACCGTTTTGATGAGCTATTGCCCACAATTTTTGGGTTCCAGGGCGATTTACATCGACCTTGACACCCGATACATGTTTAAGAGATATGACCAAAAGCTCGTCGTTTTCGTGTTTATGACCATTTTAGAAGTTATTTTCCACAGTTTTTGGGTTCCATTTGGATTTGCAAGGGCTATAAGACCCATTACATGTTTGAGATATTTGACTAAAAATTGTAGTTTTCCAGTTTTATGGCCGTTGTCATGAGCTATTTCCCACTGTTTTGGCGTTCTAGGGCGATTTACATCGACATTGAGACCCGATACATGTTTAACATATATGACCAAAAACTCGTCATTTCCGTGTTTATGGACATTTTTATGAGTGATTGCCCATAGTTTTTGGGTTCTAGTTGGATTTTCAAGGCATGTAAGACCTGTTACATGTTTGAGATATATGACTAAAAAATCATAGTTTTCGTGTTTTATGGGCGTTTTAATGACCTATTACCCACTATTTGGGGGTTTTAGGGCGATTTACAACGACCTTAAGACGTGATACATGTTGCAAGGATATGACCCAAAACTCGCAGTTTTCGCGTTTTGTGGCTGTTTTCATGTGCTATTGCCCACAGTTTAATGGTTCTAGGGCGATTTACAGCAACATTAAGACCCGACACATGTTAAAGACTAATGACCAAAAATCTTCTTTTTCCCCTTTTCTCGTCATTTTCATGAGTTATTGCCCATAGTTTTTGGGTTCCAGGCGGATTTGCATGCCTCGTAAGAACCGTTCCATGTTTGAGAGATATGACCAGAAACTCGCCGTTTTAGTGTTTTTTGGTTGTTTTCATGAGCTATTCACATAGTTTCAGGCTTCCAGGGCGATTTACAACGACCTCACAACCCGATACATGCTTTAGAGTTATGACCCAAAACTCATCGTTTTTGTCTTTATGGCCATTTTCATGAGTTATTATCCACAGGTTTAGTGTTCAAGTTGGATTTGCAAGGACTGTAAGACCCTTTACATGTTTGACGTATATGACTAAATAATCATAGTTTTCGTGATTTATGGATGTTTTATTGAGCAATTGCCCACTATTTAGGGGTTCTAGGGCGATTTTGAACGACCTTAAGATCTGAAACATGTTGCAAAGATATGACCGAGAACTCGTAGTTTTCATGTTTTATGGCTGTTTTCATGAGCTATTGCCCATAGTTTTATGGTTCTAGGTCGATTTACAGCAACCTTAAGACTCGATACATGTTAAATACTTATGACCAAAAATCGTCTATTTCGTATTATATGGTCATTTTCATGAGTTATTGCCCATAGTTTTGGGGTTCCAGGTGGATTTGCATTCCTCGTAAGAACCCTGGCATGTTTGAGAGGTATGACCAGAAACTCCTCGTTTTCATGTTTTATGGCTGTTTTCATGAGCTATTGCCCATAGTTTTTGGGTTCCAGGGCAATTTACATCAACCTTGAGACCTGATACATGTTTGAGAGATATGACCAAAAACTCGTCGTTTTCGTGTTTATGGCCATTTTTATGAGTGATGGCCCACAGTTTTGGGGTTCCAGTTGGATTTGCATGGCCTGTAAGACCCGTTACATGTTTGAGATATATGACTAAAAATCGTAGTTTTCGTGTTTTATGGGCGTTTTAATGACCTATTACCCACTGTTTAGGGGTTCTAGGGAGATTTACAATGACCTTAAGACCTGATACATGTTGCAAGGATATAACCCAAAACTCGCAGTTTTCGCGTTTTATGGTTGTTTTCATGAGCTATTGCCCACAGTTTTATGTTTCTAGGGCGATTTACAGCAACCTTAAGACCCGATACATGATAAAGACTTATGACCAAAAATCGTCTTTTTCCTATTTTATGGTAGCTATTGCCCACAGTTTTTCGGTTCCAGTATGCAAGCCTCGTAAGAACCCTTACATGTTTGAGAGATATGACCAGAAACTCATCGTTTTCATTTTTTATGACCGTTTTCATGAGCTATTGCCCACAATTTTTGGGTTCCAGGGCGATTTACATCGACCTTGACACCCGATACATGTTTAAGAGATATGACCAAAAGCTCGTCGTTTTCGTGTTTATGACCATTTTAGGAGTTATTTTCCACAGTTTTTGGGTTCCATTTGGATTTGCAAGGGCTATAAGACCCGTTACATGTTTGAGATATTTGACTAAAAATTGTAGTTTTCCTGTTTGATGGCCGTTGTCATGAGCTATTTCCCACTGTTTTGGCGTTCTAGGGCGATTTACATCGACATTGAGACCCGATACATGTTTAACATATATGACCAAAAAATCGTCATTTTCGTGTTTATGGACATTTTTATGAGTGATTGCCCATAGTTTTTGGGTTCTAGTTGGATTTTCAAGGCATGTAAGACCTGTTACATGTTTGAGATATATGACTAAAAAATCATAATTTTCGTGTTTTATGGGCGTTTTAATGACCTATTACCCACTATTTGGGGGTTCTAGGGCGATTTACAACGACCTTAAGACGTGATACATGTTGCAAGGATATGACCGAAAACTCGCAGTTTTCGCGTTTTCTGGCTGTTTTCATGTGCTATTGCCCACAGTTTAATGGTTCTAGGGCGATTTACAGCAACCTTAAGACCCGACACATGTTAATGACTGTTGACCAAAAATCGTCTTTTTCCCCTTTTCTGGTCATTTTCATGAGTTATTGCCCACAGTTTTTGGGTTCCAGGCGGATTTGCATGCCTCGTAAGAACCGTTCCATGTTTGAGAGATATGACCAGAAACTCACCGTTTTCGTGTTTTATGGTTGTTTTCATGAGCTATTCCCATAGTTTCAGGCTTCCAGGGCGATTTACAACGACCTGACGACCCGATACATGCTTTAGAGTTATGACCCAAAACTCATCGTTTTTGTCTTTATGGCCATTTTCATGAGTTATTATCCACAGGTTTAGGGTTCAAGTTGGATTTGCAAGGCCTGTAAGACCCATTACATGTTTGAGGTATATGACTAAATAATCATAGTTTTCGTGATTTATGGATGTTTTATTGAGCAATTGCCCACTATTTAGGGGTTCTAGGGCGATTTTCAACGACGTTAAGATCTGAAACATGTTGCAAAGATATGACCCAGAACTCGCAGTTTTCATGTTTTATGGCTGTTTTCATGAGTTATTGCCCATAGTTTTATGGTTCTAGGGCGATTTACAGCAACCTTAAGACTCGATACATGTTAAAGACTTATGACCAAAAATCGTCTATTTCGTATTATATGGTCATTTTCATGAGTTATTGCCCATAGTTTTGGGGTTCCAGGTGGATTTGCATTCCTCGTAAGAACCCTGAGATGTTTGAGAGATATGACCAGAAACTCCTCGTTTTCGTGTTTTGTGGCTGTTTTCATGAGCTATTGCCCATAGTTTTTGGGTTCCAGGGCAATTTACATCAACCTTGAGACCTGATACATGTTTGAGAGATATGACCAAAAACTCGTCGTTTTCGTGTTTATGGCCATTTTTATGAGTGATGGCCCACAGTTTTGGGGTTCCAGTTGGATTTGCATGGCCTGTAAGACCCGTTACATGTTTGAGATATATGACTAAAAATCGTAGTTTTCGTGTTTTATGGGCGTTTTAATGACCTATTACCCACTGTTTAGAGGTTCTAGGGAGATTTACAATGACCTTAAGACCTGATACATGTTGCAAGGATATGACCCAAAACTCGCAGTTTTCGCGTTTTATGGTTGTTTTCATGAGCTATTGCCCACAGTTTTATGTTTCTAGGGCGATTTACAGCAACCTTAAGACCCGATACATGATAAAGACTTATGACCAAAAATCGCCTTTTTCCTATTTTCTGGTAGCTATTGCCCACAGTTTTTCGGTTCCAGTTTGCAAGCCTCGTAAGAACCCTTACATGTTTGAGAGATATGACCAGAAACACATCGTTTTCATTTTTTATGACCGTTTTCATGAGCTATTGCCCACAATTTTTGGGTTCCAGGGCGATTTACATCGACCTTGACACCCGATACATGTTTAAGAGATATGACCAAAAGCTCGTCGTTTTCGTGTTTATGACCATTTTAGGAGTTATTTTCCACAGTTTTTGGGTTCCATTTGGATTTGCAAGGGCTATAAGACCCGTTACATGTTTGAGATATTTGACAAAAAATTGTAGTTTTCCTGTTTTATGGCCGTTGTCATGATCTATTTCCCACTGTTTTGGCGTTCTAGGGCGATTTACATCGACATTGAGACCCGATACATGTTTAACATATATGACCAAAAACTCGTCATTTCCGTGTTTATGGACATTTTTATGAGTGATTGCCCATAGTTTTTGGGTTCTAGTTGGATTTTCAAGGCATGTAAGACCTGTTACATGTTTGAGATACATGACTAAAAAATCATAGTTTTCGTGTTTTATGGGCGTTTTAATGACCTATTACCCACTATTTGGGGGTTCTAGGGCGATTTACAACGACCTTAAGACGTGATACATGTTGCAAGGATATGACCCAAAACTCTCAGTTTTCGCGTTTTGTGGCTGTTTTCATGTGCTATTGCCCACAGTTTAATGGTTCTAGGGCGATTTACAGCAACCTTAAGACCCGACACATGTTAAAGACTTATGACCAAAAATCGTCTTTTTCCCCTTTTCTGGTCATTTTCATGAGTTATTGCCCATAGTTTTTGGGTTCCAGGCGGATTTGCATGCCTCGTAAGAACCGTTCCATGTTTGAGAGATATGACCAGAAACTCGCCCTTTTGGTGTTTTATGGTTTTTTTCATGAGCTATTCCCATAGTTTCAGGCTTCCAGGGCGATTTACAACGACCTCACGACTCGATACATGCTTTAGAGTTATGACCCAAAACTCATCGTTTTTGTCTTTATGGCCATTTTCATGAGTTATTATCCACACGTTTAGGGTCCAAGTTGGATTTGCAAGGCCTGTAAGACCCATTACATGTTTGAGGTATATGACTAAATAATCATAGTTTTCGTGATTTATGGATGTTTTAATGAGCAATTGCCCACTATTTAGGGGTTCTAGGGCGATTTCCAACGACCTTAAGATCTGAAACATGTTGCAAAGATATGACCCAGAACTCGCAGTTTTCATGCTTTATGGCTGTTTTCATGAGCTATTGCCCATAGTTTTATGGTTCTAGGGCGATTTACAGCAACCTTAAGACTCGATACATGTTAAAGACTTATGACCAAAAATCGTCTATTTCATATTTTATGGTCATTTTCATGAGTTATTGCCCATAGTTTTGGGGTTCCAGGTGGATTTGCATTCCTCATAAGAACCCTGACATGTTTGAGAGATATGACCAGAAACTCCTCGTTTTCGTGTTTTATGGCTATTTTCATGAGCTATTGCCCATAGTTTTTGGGTTCCAGGGCAATTTACATCAACCTTGAGACCTGATACATGTTTGAGAGATATGACCAAAAACTCGTCGTTTTCGTGTTTATGGCCATTTTTATGAGTGATGGCCCACAGTTTTGGGGTTCCAGTTGGATTTGCATGGCCTGTAAGACCCGTTACATGTTTGAGATATATGACTAAAAATCGTAGTTTTCGTGTTTTATGGGCGTTTTAATGACCTATTACCCACTGTTTAGAGGTTCTAGGGAGATTTACAATGACCTTAAGACCTGATACATGTTGCAAGGATATGACCCAAAACTCGCAGTTTTCGCGTTTTATGGTTGTTTTCATGAGCTATTGCCCACAGTTTTATGTTTCTAGGGCGATTTACAGCAACCTTAAGACCCGATACATGATAAAGACTTATGACCAAAAATCGCGTTTTTCCTATTTTCTGGTAGCTATTGCCCACAGTTTTTCGGTTCCAGTTTGCAAGCCTCGTAAGAACCCTTACATGTTTGAGAGATATGACCAGAAACACATCGTTTTCATTTTTTATGACCGTTTTCATGAGCTATTGCCCACAATTTTTGGGTTCCAGGGCGATTTACATCGACCTTGACACCCGATACATGTTTAAGAGATATGACCAAAAGCTCGTCGTTTTCGTGTTTATGACCATTTTAGGAGTTATTTTCCACAGTTTTTGGGTTCCATTTGGATTTGCAAGGGCTATAAGACCCGTTACATGTTTGAGATATTTGACAAAAAATTGTAGTTTTCCTGTTTTATGGCCGTTGTCATGATCTATTTCCCACTGTTTTGGCGTTCTAGGGCGATTTACATCGACATTGAGACCCGATACATGTTTAACATATATGACCAAAAACTCGTCATTTCCGTGTTTATGGACATTTTTATGAGTGATTGCCCATAGTTTTTGGGTTCTAGTTGGATTTTCAAGGCATGTAAGACCTGTTACATGTTTGAGATACATGACTAAAAAATCATAGTTTTCGTGTTTTATGGGCGTTTTAATGACCTATTACCCACTATTTGGGGGTTCTAGGGCGATTTACAACGACCTTAAGACGTGATACATGTTGCAAGGATATGACCCAAAACTCTCAGTTTTCGCGTTTTGTGGCTGTTTTCATGTGCTATTGCCCACAGTTTAATGGTTCTAGGGCGATTTACAGCAACCTTAAGACCCGACACATGTTAAAGACTTATGACCAAAAATCGTCTTTTTCCCCTTTTCTGGTCATTTTCATGAGTTATTGCCCATAGTTTTTGGGTTCCAGGCGGATTTGCATGCCTCGTAAGAACCGTTCCATGTTTGAGAGATATGACCAGAAACTCGCCCTTTTTGTATTTTATGGTTTTTTTCATGAGCTATTCCCATAGTTTCAGGCTTCCAGGGCGATTTACAACGACCTCACGACTCGATACATGCTTTAGAGTTATGACCCAAAACTCATCGTTTTTGTCTTTATGGCCATTTTCATGAGTTATTATCCACACGTTTAGGGTCCAAGTTGGATTTGCAAGGCCTGTAAGACCCATTACATGTTTGAGGTATATGAATAAATAATCATAGTTTTCGTGATTTATGGATGTTTTAATGAGCAATTGCCCACTATTTAGGGGTTCTAGGGCGATTTCCAACGACCTTAAGATCTGAAACATGTTGCAAAGATATGACCCAGAACTCGCAGTTTTCATGTTTTATGGCTGTTTTCATGAGCTATTGCCCATAGTTTTATGGTTCTAGGGCGATTTACAGCAACCTTAAGACTCGATACATGTTAAAGACTTATGACCAAAAATCGTCTATTTCATATTTTATGGTCATTTTCATGAGTTATTGCCCATAGTTTTGGGGTTCCAGGTGGATTTGCATTCCTCATAAGAACCCTGACATGTTTGAGAGATATGACCAGAAACTCCTCGTTTTCGTGTTTTATGGCTATTTTCATGAGCTATTGCCCATAGTTTTTGGGTTCCAGGGCAATTTCCATCAACCTTGAGACCTGATACATGTTTGAGAGATATGACCAAAAACTCGTCGTTTTCGTGTTTATGGCCATTTTTATGAGTGATGGCCCACAGTTTTGGGGTTCCAGTTGGATTTGCATGGCCTGTAAGACCCGTTCCATGTTTGAGATATATGACTAAAAATCGTAGTTTTCGTGTTTTATGGGCGTTTTAATGACCTATTACCCACTGTTTAGAGGTTCTAGGGAGATTTACAATGACCTTAAGACCTGATACATGTTGCAAGGATATGACCCAAAACTCGCAGTTTTCGCGTTTTATGGTTGTTTTCATGAGCTATTGCCCACAGTTTTATGTTTCTAGGGCGATTTACAGCAACCTTAAGACCCGATACATGATAAAGACTTATGACCAAAAATCGCCTTTTTCCTATTTTCTGGTAGCTATTGCCCATAGTTTTTCGGTTCCAGTTTGCAAGCCTCGTAAGAACCCTTACATGTTTGAGAGATATGACCAGAAACACATCGTTTTCATTTTTTATGACCGTTTTCATGAGCTATTGCCCACAATTTTTGGGTTCCAGGGCGATTTACATCGACCTTGACACCCGATACATGTTTAAGAGATATGACCAAAAGCTCGTCGTTTTCGTGTTTATGACCATTTTAGGAGTTATTTTCCACAGTTTTTGGGTTCCATTTGGATTTGCAAGGGCTATAAGACCCGTTACATGTTTGAGATATTTGACAAAAAATTGTAGTTTTCCTGTTTTATGGCCGTTGTCATGATCTATTTCCCACTGTTTTGGCGTTCTAGGGCGATTTACATCGACATTGAGACCCGATACATGTTTAACATATATGACCAAAAACTCGTCATTTCCGTGTTTATGGACATTTTTATGAGTGATTGCCCATAGTTTTTGGGTTCTAGTTGGATTTTCAAGGCATGTAAGACCTGTTACATGTTTGAGATACATGACTAAAAAATCATAGTTTTCGTGTTTTATGGGCGTTTTAATGACCTATTACCCACTATTTGGGGGTTCTAGGGCGATTTACAACGACCTTAAGACGTGATACATGTTGCAAGGATATGACCCAAAACTCTCAGTTTTCGCGTTTTGTGGCTGTTTTCATGTGCTATTGCCCACAGTTTAATGGTTCTAGGGCGATTTACAGCAACCTTAAGACCCGACACATGTTAAAGACTTATGACCAAAAATCGTCTTTTTCCCCTTTTCTGGTCATTTTCATGAGTTATTGCCCATAGTTTTTGGGTTCCAGGCGGATTTGCATGCCTCGTAAGAACCGTTCCATGTTTGAGAGATATGACCAGAAACTCGCCCTTTTTGTGTTTTATGGTTTTTTTCATGAGCTATTCCCATAGTTTTAGGCTTCCAGGGCGATTTACAACGACCTCACGACTCGATACATGCTTTAGAGTTATGACCCAAAACTCATCGTTTTTGTCTTTATGGCCATTTTCATGAGTTATTATCCACACGTTTAGGGTCCAAGTTGGATTTGCAAGGCCTGTAAGACCCATTACATGTTTGAGGTATATGAATAAATAATCATAGTTTTTGTGATTTATGGATGTTTTAATGAGCAATTGCCCACTATTTAGGGGTTCTAGGGCGATTTCCAACGACCTTAAGATCTGAAACATGTTGCAAAGATATGACCCAGAACTCGCAGTTTTCATGTTTTATGGCTGTTTTCATGAGTTATTGCCCATAGTTTTATGGTTCTAGGGCGATTTACAGCAACCTTAAGACTCGATACATGTTAAAGACTTATGACCAAAAATCGTCTATTTCGTATTATATGGTCATTTTCATGAGTTATTGCCCATAGTTTTGGGGTTCCAGGTGGATTTGCATTCCTCGTAAGAACCCTGAGATGTTTGAGAGATATGACCAGAACCTCCTCGTTTTCGTGTTTTGTGGCTGTTTTCATGAGCTATTGCCCATAGTTTTTGGGTTCCAGGGCAATTTACATCAACCTTGAGACCTGATACATGTTTGAGAGATATGACCAAAAACTCGTCGTTTTCGTGTTTATGGCCATTTTTATGAGTGATGGCCCACAGTTTTGGGGTTCCAGTTGGATTTGCATGGCCTGTAAGACCCGTTACATGTTTGAGATATATGACTAAAAATCGTAGTTTTCGTGTTTTATGGGCGTTTTAATGACCTATTACCCACTGTTTAGGGGTTCTAGGGAGATTTACAATGACCTTAAGACCTGATACATGTTGCAAGGATATGACCCAAAACTCGCAGTTTTCGCGTTTTATGGTTGTTTTCATGAGCTATTGCCCACAGTTTTATGTTTCTAGGGCGATTTACAGCAACCTTAAGACCCGATACATGATAAAGTCTTATGACCAAAAATCGTCTTTTTCCTATTTTCTGGTAGCTATTGCCCACAGTTTTTCGGTTCCAGTTTGCAAGCCTCGTAAGAACCCTTACATGTTTGAGTGATATGACCAGAAACACATCGTTTTCATTTTTTATGACCGTTTTCATGAGCTATTGCTGACAATTTTTGGGTTCCAGGGCGATTTACATCGACCTTGACACCCGATACATGTTTAAGAGAGATGACCAAAAGCTCATCGTTTTCGTGTTTATGACCATTTTTATGAGTCATTGCCCACAGTTTTGGGGTTCTAGTTGGATTTGCATGGCCTGTAAGACCCGTTACATGTTTGACATATATGACTAAAAATCGTAGTTTTCGTGTTTTATGGGCGTTTTAATGACCTATTACCCACTGTTTAGGGGTTCTAGGGAGATTTACAATGACCTTAAGACCTGATACATGTTGCAAGGATATGACCCAAAACTCGCAGTTTTCGCGTTTTATGGTTGTTTTCATGAGCTATTGCCCAAAGTTTTATGTTTCTAGGGCAATTTACAGCAACCTTAAGACCCGATACATGATAAAGACTTATGACCAAAAATCGTCTTTTTCCTATTTTCTGGTAGCTATTGCCCACAGTTTTTCGGTTCCAGTTTGCAAGCCTCGTAAGAACCCTTACATGTTTGAGAGATATGACCAGAAACTCGTCATTTTCATTTTTTATGACCGTTTTCATGAGCTATTGCCCACAATTTTTGGGTTCCAGGGAGATTTACATCGACCTTGACACCCGATAGATGTCTAAGAGATATGACCAAAAGCTCGTCGTTTTCGTGTTTATGACCATTTTAGGAGTTATTTTCCACAGTTTTTGGGTTCCATTTGGATTTGCAAGGGCTATAAGACCCGTTAATGTTTGAGATATTTGACTAAAACTTGTAGTTTTCCTGTTTTATGGCCGTTGTCATGAGCTATTTCCCACTGTTTTGGCGTTCCAGGGCGATTTACATCGACATTGAGACCCGATACATGTTTAACAGATATGACCAAAAACTCGTCATTTCCGTGTCTATGGACATTTTTATGAGTGATTGCCCATAGTTTTTGGGTTCTAGTTGGATTTTCAAGGCATGTAAGACCTGTTACATGTTTGAGATATATGACTAAAAAATCATAGTTTTCGTGTTTTATGGGCGTTTTAATGACCTATTACGCACTATTTGGGAGTTCTAGGGCGATTTACAACGACCTAAAGACGTGATACATGTTGCAAGGATATGACCCAAAACTCGCAGTTTTCGCGTTTTGTGGCTGTTTTCATGAGCTATTGCCCACAGTTTAATGGTTCTAGGGCGATTTACAGCAACCTTAAGACCCGACACATGTTAAAGACTTATGACCAAAAATCGTCTTTTTCCCCTTTTTGGTCATTTTCATGAGTTATTGCCCACAGTTTTTGGGTTCCAGGCGGATTTGCATGCCTCGTAAGAACCCTTCCATGTTTGAGAGATATGACCAGAAACTCGCCATTTTCGTGATTTATGGTTGTTTCCATGAGCTATTCCCATAGTTTCAGGCTTCCAGGGCGATTTACAACGACCTCACGACCCGATACATGCTTGAGAGTTATGACCCAAAACTCATCGTTTTTGTCTTGATGGCCATTTTCATGAGTTATTATCCACAGGTTTAGGGTTCAAGTTGGATTTGCAAGGCCTGTAAGACCCATTACATGTTTGAGGTATATGACTAAATAATCATAGTTTTCGTGATTTATGGATGTTTTAATGAGCAATTGCCCACTATTTAGGGGTTCTAGGGCGATTTTCAACGACCTTAAGATCTAAAACATGTTGCAAAGATATGACACAGAACTCGCAGTTTTATGGTTCTAGGGTGATTTACATCAACCTTAAGACTCAATACATGTTAAAGACTTATGACCAAAAATCGTCTATTTCGTATTTTATGGTCATTTTCATGAGTTATTGCCCATAGTTTTGGGGTTCTAGGTGGATTTGCATTCCTCGTAAGAACCCTGACATGTTTGAGAGATATGACAAGAAACTCATCGTTTTCGTGTTTTATGGCTGTTTTCATGAGCTATTGCCCATAGTTTTTGGGTTCCAGGGCGATTTACATCAACCCTGAGACCTGATACACGTTTGTGAGATATGACCAAAAACTCGTCGTTTTCGTGTTTATGGCCATTTTTATGAGTGATTGCCCACAGTTTTGGGGTTCCAGTTGGATTTGCATGGCTTGTAAGACCCGTTACATGTTTGAGATATATGACTAAAAATCGTAGTTTTCGTGTTTTATGGGCGTTTTAATGACCTATTACCCACTGTTTAGGGGTTCTAGGGAGATTTACAATGACCTTAAGACCTGATACATGTTGCAAGGATATGACCCAAAACTCGCAGTTTTCGCGTTTTATGGTTGTTTTCATGAGCTATTGCCCACAGTTTTATGTTTCTAGGGCGATTTACAGCAACCTTAAGACCCGATACATGTTAAAGACTTATGACCAAAAATTGTCTTTTTCCTATTTTCTGGTCATTTTCATGAGTTATTGCCCACAGTTTTTCGGTTCCAGTTTGCAAGCCTCGTAAGAACCCTTACATGTTTGAGAGATATGACCAAAAACTCATCGTTTTCATTTTTTATGACCCTTTTCATAAGCTATTGACCACAATTTTTGGGTTCCAGGGCGATTTACATCGACCTTGACACCCGATACATGTTTAAGAGATATGACCAAAAGCTCTTCGTTTTCGTGTTCATGACCATTTTAGGAGTTATTTACCACAGTTTTTGGGTTCCATTTGGATTTGCAAGGGCTATAAGACCTGTTACATGTTTGAGATATTTGACTAAAAATTGTAGTTTTCCTGTTTTATGGCCGTTGTCATGAGCTATTTCCCACTGTTTTGGCCTTCCAGGGCGATTTACATCGACATTGAGACCCGATACATGTTTGACAGATATGACCAAAAACTCGTCATTTCCGTGTTTATGGACATTTTTATGAGTGATTGCCCATAGTTTTTGGGTTCTGGTTGGATTTTCAAGGCATGTAAGACCTGTTACATGTTTGAGATATATGACTAAAAAATCATAATTTTCGTGTTTTATGGGCGTTTTAATGACCTATTACCCACTATTTGGGGGTTCTAGGGCGATTTACAACGACCTTAAGACGTGATACATGTTGCAAGGAAATGACCCAAAACTCGCAGTTTTCTCATTTTGTGGCTGTTTTCATGAGCTATTGCCCACAGTTTAATGGTTCTAGGGCGATTTGCAGCAACCTTAAGACCCGACACATGTTAAAGACTTATGACCAAAAATCGTCTTTTTCCCCTTTTCTGGTCATTTTCATGAGTTATTGCCCACAGTTTTTGGGTTCCAGGCGGATTTGCATGCCTCGTATGAACCCTTCCATGTTTGAGAGATATGACTAGAAACTCGCCGTTTTCGTGATTTATGGTTGTTTTCATGAGCTATTCCCATAGTTTTAGGCTTCCAGGGCGATTTACAACGACCTCACGACCCGATACATGCTTGAGAGTTATGACCCAAAACTCATCGTTTTTGTCTTTATGGCCATTTTCATGAGTTATTATCCACAGGTTTAGGGTTCAAGTTGGATTTGCAAGGCCTGTAAGACCCATTACATGTTTGAGGTATATGACTAAATAATCATAGTTTTCGTGATTTATGGATGTTTTAATGAGCAATTGCCCACTATTTAGGGGTTCTAGGGCGATTTTCAACGACCTTAAGATCTAAAACATGTTGCAAAGATATGACCCAGAACTCGCAGTTTTATGGTTCTAGGGCGATTTACAGCAACCTTAAGACTCAATACATGTTAAAGACTTATGACCAAAAATCGTCTATTTCGTATTTTATGGTCATTTTCATGAGTTATTGCCATAGTTTTGGGGTTCCAGGTGGATTTGCATTCCTCGTAAGAACCCTGACATGTTTGAGAGATATGACCAGAAACTCATCGTTTTCGTGTTTTATGGCTGTTTTCATGAGCTATTGCCCATAGTTTTTGGGTTCCAGGGCGATTTACATCAACCCTGAGACCTGATACACGTTTGAGAGATATGACCAAAAACTCGTCGTTTTCGTGTTTATGGCCATTTTTATGAGTGATTGCCCACAGTTTTGGGGTTCCAGTTGGATTTGCATGGCTTGTAAGACCCGTTACATGTTTGAGATATATAACTAAAAATCGTAGTTTTCGTGTTTTATGGGCGTTTTAATGACCTATTACCCACTGTTTAGGGGTTCTAGGGAGATTTACAATGACCTTAAGACCTGATACATGTTGCAAGGATATGACCCAAAACTCGCAGT
This sequence comes from Avena sativa, assembly GCA_916181665.1. Classification (NCBI taxonomy): domain Eukaryota; kingdom Viridiplantae; phylum Streptophyta; class Magnoliopsida; order Poales; family Poaceae; genus Avena; species Avena sativa. The sequence continues at coordinate 55,815,838 of OV702300.1, forward strand.
TTTCGCGTTTTATGGTTGTTTTCATGAGCTATTGCCCACAGTTTTATGTTTCTAGGGCGATTTACAGCAACCTTAAGACCCGATACATGTTAAAGACTTATGACCAAAAATCGTCTTTTTCCTATTTTCTGGTCATTTTCATGAGTTATTGCCCACAGTTTTTCGGTTCCAGTTTGCAAGCCTCGTAAGAACCCTTACATGTTTGAGAGATATGACCAAAAACTCATCGTTTTCATTTTTTATGGCCCTTTTCATGAGCTATTGACCACAATTTTTGGGTTCCAGGGCGATTTACATCGACCTTGACACCCGATACATGTTTAAGAGATATGACCAAAAGCTCTTCGTTTTCGTGTTCATGACCATTTTAGGAGTTATTTTCCACAGTTTTTGGGTTCCATTTGGATTTGCAAGGGCTATAAGACCCGTTACATGTTTGAGATATTTGACTAAAAATTGTAGTTTTCCTGTTTTATGGCCGTTGTCATGAGCTATTTCCCACTGTTTTGGCCTTCTAGGGTGATTTACATCGACATTGAGACCCGATACATGTTTGACAGATATGACCAAAAACTCGTCATTTCCGTGTTTATGGACATTTTTATGAGTGATTGCCCATAGTTTTAGGGTTCTAGTTGGATTTTCAAGGCATGTAAGACCTGTTACATGTTTGAGATATATGACTAAAAAATCATAATTTTCGTGTTTTATGGGCGTTTTAATGACCTATTACCCACTATTTGGGGGTTCTAGGGCGATTTACAACGACCTTAAGACGTGATACATGTTGCAAGGAAATGACCCAAAACTCGCAGTTTTCTCATTTTGTGGCTGTTTTCATGAGCTATTGCCCACAGTTTAATGGTTCTAGGGCGATTTGCAGCAACCTTAAGACCCGACACATGTTAAAGACTTATGACCAAAAATCGTCTTTTTCCCCTTTTCTGGTCATTTTCATGAGTTATTGCCCACAGTTTTTGGGTTCCCGGAGGATTTGCATGCCTCGTAAGAACCCTTCCATGTTTGAGAGATATGACCAGAAACTCGCCGTTTTCGTGATTTATGGTTGTTTTCATGAGCTATTCCCATAGTTTCAGGCTTCTAGGGCGATTTAGAACGACCTCACGACCCGATACATGCTTGAGAGTTATGACCCAAAACTCATCGTTTTTGTCTTTATGGCCATTTTCGTGAGTTATTATCCACAGGTTTAGGGTTCAAGTTGGATTTGCAAGGCCTGTAAGACCCATTACATGTTTGAGGTATATGACTAAATAATCATAGTTTTCGTGATTTATGGATGTTTCAATGAGCAATTGCCCACTATTTAGGGGTTCTAGGGCGATTTTCAACGACCTTAAGATCTGAAACATGTTGCAAAGATATGACCCAGAACTCGCAGTTTTCATGTTTTATGGCTGTTTTCATGAGCTATTGCCCATAGTTTTATGGGTCTAGGGCGATTTACAGCAACCTTAAGACTCGATACATGTTAAAGACTTATGACCAAAAATCGTCTATTTCGTATTTTATGGTCATTTTCATTTGTTATTGCCCATAGTTTTGGGGTTCCAGGTGCATTTGCATTCCTCGTAAGAACCCTGACATGTTTGAGAGATATGACCAGAAACTCATCGTTTTCGTGTTTTATGGCTGTTTTCATGAGCTATTGCCCATAATTTTTGGGTTCCAGGGCGATTTACATCAACCTTGAGACCTGATACATGTTTGAGAGATATGACCAAAAACTCGTCGTTTTCGTGTTTATGGCCATTTTTATGAGTGATTGCCCACAGTTTTGGGGTTCCAGTTGGATTTGCATGGCCTGTAAGACCCGTTACATGTTTGAGATATATGACTAAAAATCGTAGTTTTCATGTTTTATGGGCGTTTTAATGACCTATTACCCACTGTTTAGGGGTTCTAGGCAGATTTACAATGACCTTAAGACCTGATACATGTTGCAAGGATATGACCCAAAACTCGCAGTTTTCGCGTTTTATGGTTGTTTTCATGAGCTATTGCCCACAGTTTTATGTTTCTAGGGCGATTTACAGCAACCTTAAGACCCGATACATGTTAAAGACTTATGACCAAAAATTGTCTTTTTCCTATTTTCTGGTCATTTTCATGAGTTATTGCCCACAGTTTTTCGGTTCCAGTTTGCAAGCCTCGTAAGAACCCTTACATGTTTGAGAGATATGACCAAAAACTCATCGTTTTCATTTTTTATGACCCTTTTCATAAGCTATTGACCACAATTTTTGGGTTCCAGGGCGATTTACATCGACCTTGACACCCGATACATGTTTAAGAGATATGACCAAAAGCTCTTCGTTTTCGTGTTCATGACCATTTTAGGAGTTATTTACCACAGTTTTTGGGTTCCATTTGGATTTGCAAGGGCTATAAGACCTGTTACATGTTTGAGATATTTGACTAAAAATTGTAGTTTTCCTGTTTTATGGCCGTTGTCATGAGCTATTTCCCACTGTTTTGGCCTTCCAGGGCGATTTACATCGACATTGAGACCCGATACATGTTTGACAGATATGACCAAAAACTCGTCATTTCCGTGTTTATGGACATTTTTATGAGTGATTGCCCATAGTTTTTGGGTTCTGGTTGGATTTTCAAGGCATGTAAGACCTGTTACATGTTTGAGATATATGACTAAAAAATCATAATTTTCGTGTTTTATGGGCGTTTTAATGACCTATTACCCACTATTTGGGGGTTCTAGGGCGATTTACAACGACCTTAAGACGTGATACATGTTGCAACGAAATGACCCAAAACTCGCAGTTTTCGCGTTTTGTGGCTGTTTTCATGAGCTATTGCCCACAGTTTAATGGTTCTAGGGCGATTTGCAGCAACCTTAAGACCCGACACATGTTAAAGACTTATGACCAAAAATCGTCTTTTTCCCCTTTTCTGGTCATTTTCATGAGTTATTGCCCACAGTTTTTGGGTTCCAGGCGGATTTGCATGCCTCGTATGAACCCTTCCATGTTTGAGAGATATGACCAGAAACTCGCCGTTTTCGTGATTTATGGTTGTTTTCATGAGCTATTCCCATAGTTTCAGGCTTCCAGGGCGATTTACAACGACCTCACGACCCGATACATGCTTGAGAGTTATGACCCAAAACTCATCGTTTTTGTCTTTATGGCCATTTTCATGAGTTATTATCCACAGGTTTAGGGTTCAAGTTGGATTTGCAAGGCCTGTAAGACCCATTACATGTTTGAGGTATATGACTAAATAATCATAGTTTTCGTGATTTATGGATGTTTTAATGAGCAATTGCCCACTATTTAGGGGGTCTAGGGCGATTTTCAACGACCTTAAGATCTAAAACATGTTGCAAAGATATGACCCAGAACTCGCAGTTTTATGGTTCTAGGGCGATTTACAGCAACCTTAAGACTCAATACATGTTAAAGACTTATGACCAAAAATCGTCTATTTCGTATTTTATGGTCATTTTCATGAGTTATTGCCATAGTTTTGGGGTTCCAGGTGGATTTGCATTCCTCGTAAGAAACCTGACATGTTTGAGAGATATGACCAGAAACTCATCGTTTTCGTGTTTTATGGCTGTTTTCATGAGCTATTGCCCATAGTTTTTGGGTTCCAGGGCGATTTACATCAACCCTGAGACCTGATACACGTTTGAGAGATATGACCAAAAACTCGTCGTTTTCGTGTTTATGGCCATTTTTATGAGTGATTGCCCACAGTTTTGGGGTTCCAGTTGGATTTGCATGGCTTGTAAGACCCGTTACATGTTTGAGATATATAACTAAAAATCGTAGTTTTCGTGTTTTATGGGCGTTTTAATGACCTATTACCCACTGTTTAGGGGTTCTAGGGAGATTTACAATGACCTTAAGACCTGATACATGTTGCAAGGATATGACCCAAAACTCGCAGTTTTCGCGTTTTATGGTTGTTTTCATGAGCTATTGCCCACAGTTTTATGTTTCTAGGGCGATTTACAGCAACCTTAAGACCCGATACATGTTAAAGACTTATGACCAAAAATCGTCTTTTTCCTATTTTCTGGTCATTTTCATGAGTTATTGCCCACAGTTTTTCGGTTCCAGTTTGCAAGCCTCGTAAGAACCCTTACATGTTTGAGAGATATGACCAAAAACTCATCGTTTTCATTTTTTATGGCCCTTTTCATGAGCTATTGACCACAATTTTTGGGTTCCAGGGCGATTTACATCGACCTTGACACCCGATACATGTTTAAGAGATATGACCAAAAGCTCTTCGTTTTCGTGTTCATGACCATTTTAGGAGTTATTTTCCACAGTTTTTGGGTTCCATTTGGATTTGCAAGGGCTATAAGACCCGTTACATGTTTGAGATATTTGACTAAAAATTGTAGTTTTCCTGTTTTATGGCCGTTGTCATGAGCTATTTCCCACTGTTTTGGCCTTCTAGGGTGATTTACATCGACATTGAGACCCGATACATGTTTGACAGATATGACCAAAAACTCGTCATTTCCGTGTTTATGGACATTTTTATGAGTGATTGCCCATAGTTTTAGGGTTCTAGTTGGATTTTCAAGGCATGTAAGACCTGTTACATGTTTGAGATATATGACTAAAAAATCATAATTTTCGTGTTTTATGGGCGTTTTAATGACCTATTACCCACTATTTGGGGGTTCTAGGGCGATTTACAACGACCTTAAGACGTGATACATGTTGCAAGGAAATGACCCAAAACTCGCAGTTTTCTCATTTTGTGGCTGTTTTCATGAGCTATTGCCCACAGTTTAATGGTTCTAGGGCGATTTGCAGCAACCTTAAGACCCGACACATGTTAAAGACTTATGACCAAAAATCGTCTTTTTCCCCTTTTCTGGTCATTTTCATGAGTTATTGCCCACAGTTTTTGGGTTCCAGGAGGATTTGCATGCCTCGTAAGAACCCTTCCATGTTTGAGAGATATGACCAGAAACTCGCCGTTTTCGTGATTTATGGTTGTTTTCATGAGCTATTCCCATAGTTTCAGGCTTCTAGGGCGATTTACAACGACCTCACGACCCGATACATGCTTGAGAGTTATGACCCAAAACTCATCGTTTTTGTCTTTATGGCCATTTTCATGAGTTATTATCCACAGGTTTAGGGTTCAAGTTGGATTTGCAAGGCCTGTAAGACCCATTACATGTTTGAGGTATATGACTAAATAATCATTGTTTTCGTGATTTATGGATGTTTCAATGAGCAATTGCCCACTATTTAGGGGTTCTAGGGCGATTTTCAACGACCTTAAGATCTGAAACATGTTGCAAAGATATGACCCAGAACTCGCAGTTTTCATGTTTTATGGCTGTTTTCATGAGCTATTGCCCATAGTTTTATGGGTCTAGGGCGATTTACAGCAACCTTAAGACTCGATACATGTTAAAGACTTATGACCAAAAATCGTCTATTTCGTATTTTATGGTCATTTTCATTTGTTATTGCCCATAGTTTTGGGGTTCCAGGTGCATTTGCATTCCTCGTAAGAACCCTGACATGTTTGAGAGATATGACCAGAAACTCATCGTTTTCGTGTTTTATGGCTGTTTTCATGAGCTATTGCCCATAATTTTTGGGTTCCAGGGCGATTTACATCAACCTTGAGACCTGATACATGTTTGAGAGATATGACCAAAAACTCGTCGTTTTCGTGTTTATGGCCATTTTTATGAGTGATTGCCCATAGTTTTGGGGTTCCAGTTGGATTTGCATGGCCTGTAAGACCCGTTACATGTTTGAGATATATGACTAAAAATCGTAGTTTTCATGTTTTATGGGCGTTTTAATGACCTATTACCCACTGTTTAGGGGTTCTAGGCAGATTTACAATGACCTTAAGACCTGATACATGTTGCAAGGATATGACCCAAAACTCGCAGTTTTCGCGTTTTATGGTTGTTTTCATGAGCTATTGCCCACAGTTTTATGTTTCTAGGGCGATTTACAGCAACCTTAAGACCCGATACATGTTAAAGACTTATGACCAAAAATCGTCTTTTTCCTATTTTCTGGTAGCTATTGCCCACAGTTTTTCGGTTCCAGGTAGCAAGCCTCGTAAGAACCCTTACATGTTTGAGAGATATGACCAGAAACTCATCATTTTCATTTTTTATGACCGTTTTCATGAGCTATTGCCAACAATTTTTGGGTTCCAGGGCGATTTACATCGACCTTGACACCCGATACATGTTTAAGAGATATGACCAAAAGCTCATCGTTTTCGTGTTTATGACCATTTTAGGAGTTATTTTCCTCAGTTTTTGGGTTCCATTTGGATTTGCAAGGGCTATAAGACCCGTTACATGTTTGAGATATTTGACTAAAAATTGTAGTTTTCCTGTTTTATGGCCGTTGTCATGAGCTATTTCCCACTGTTTTGGCGTTCTAGGGCGATTTACATCGACATTGAGACCCGATACATGTTTGACAGATATGACCAAAAACTCGTCATTTCCGTGTTTATGGACATTTTTATGTGTGATTGCCCATAGTTTTTGGGTTCTAGTTGGATTTTCAAGGCATGTAAGACCTGTTACATGTTTGAGATATATGACTAAAAAATCATAGTTTTCGTGTTTTATGGGCGTTTTAATGACCTATTACCACTATTTGGGGGTTCTAGGGCGATTTACAACGACCTTAAGACGTGATACATGTTGCAAGGATATGACCCAAAACTCGCAGTTTTCGCGTTTTGTGGATGTTTTCATGAGCTATTGCCCACAGTTTAATGGTTCAAGGGTGCTTTACAGCAACCTTAAGACCCGACACATGTTAAAGACTTATGACCAAAAATCGTCTTTTTCCCCTTTTCTGGTCATTTTCATGAGTTATTGCCCACAGTTTTTGGGTTCTAGGCGGATTTGCATGCCTCGTAAGAACCTTTCCATGTTTGAGAAATATGACCAGAAACTCGCCGTTTTCGTGTTTTATGGTTGTTTTCATGAGCTATTCCCATAATTTCAGGCTTCCAGGGCGATTTACAACGACCTCACGACCCGATACATGCATGAGAGTTATGACCCAAAACTCATCGTTTTTGTCTTTATGGCCATTTTCATGAGTTATTATCCACACGTTTAGGGTCCAAGTTGGATTTGCAAGGCCTGTAAGACCCATTACATGTTTGAGGTATATGAATAAATAATCATAGTTTTCGTGATTTATGGATGTTTTAATGAGCAATTGCCCACTATTTAGGGATTCTAGGGCGATTTTCAACGACCTTAAGATCTAAAACATGTTGCAAAGATATGACCAAGAACTCGCAGTTTTCATGTTTTATGGCTGTTTTCATGAGCTATTGCCCATAGTTTTATGGTTCTAGGGCGATTTACAGCAACCTTAAGACTCGATACATGTTAAAGACTTATGACCAAAAATCGTCTATTTCGTATTTTATGGTCATTTTCATGAGTTATTGCCCATAGTTTTGGGGTTCCTGGTGGATTTGCATTCCTCGTAAGAACCCTGACATGTTTGAGAGATATGACCAAAAACTCATCGTTTTCGTGTTTTATGGTTATTTTCATGAGCTATTGCCCATAGTTTTTGGGTTCCAGGGCGATTTACATCAACCTTGAGACCTGATACACGTTTGAGAGATATGACCAAAAACTCGTCGTTTTCGTGTTTATGGCCATTTTTATGAGTGATTGCCCACAGTTTTGGGGTTCCAGTTAGATTTGCATGGCCTGTAAGACCCGTTACATGTTTGAGATATATGACTAAAAATCGTAGTTTTCGTGTTTTATGGGCGTTTTAATGACCTATTACCCACTGTTTAGGGGTTCTAGGGAGATTTACAATGACCTTAAGACCTGATACATGTTGCAAGGATATGACCCAAAACTCGCAGTTTTCGCATTTTATGCTTGTTTTCATGAGCTATTGCCCACAGTTTTATGTTTCTAGGGCGATTTACAGCAACCTTAAGACCCGATCATGTTAAAGACTTATGACCAAAAATCGTCTTTTTCCTATTTTCTGGTCATTTTCATGAGTTATTGCCCACAGTTTTTCGGTTCCAGTTTGCAAGCCTCGTAAGAACCCTTACATGTTTGAGAGATATGACCAAAAACTCATCGTTTTCATTTTTTTATGACCGTTTTCATGAGCTATTGCCCACAATTTTTGGGTTCCAGGGCTATTTACATCGACCTTGACACCCGATACATGTTTAAGAGATATGACCAAAAGCTCGTCGTTTTCGTGTTTATGACCATTTTAGGAGTTATTTTTCACAGTTTGTGGGTTCCATTTGGATTTGCAAGGGCTATAAGACCCGTTACATGTTTGAGATATTTGACTAAGAATTGTAGTTTTCCTGTTTTATGGCCGTTGTCATGAGCTATTTCCCACTGTTTTGGCGTTCTAGGGCGATTTACATCGACATTGAGACCCGATACATGTTTGACAGATATGACCAAAAACTCGTCATTTCCGTGTTTCTGGACATTTTTATGAGTGATTGCCCATAGTTTTTGGGTTCTAGTTGGATTTTCAAGGCATGTAAGACCTGTTACATGTTTGAGATATATGGCTAAAAAATCATAGTTTTCGTGTTTTATGGGCGTTTTAATGACCTATTAACCACTATTTGGGGTTCTAGGGCGATTTACAACAACCTTAAGACGTGATACATGTTGCAAGGATATGACCCAAAACTCGCAGTTTTCGCGTTTTGTGGCTGTTTTCATGAGCTATTGCCCACAGTTTAATGGTTCTAGGGCGATTTTCAACGACCTTAAGATCTGAAACATGTTGCAAAGATATGACCCAGAACTCACAGTTTTCGCGTTTTATGGCTGTTTTCATGAGCTATTGCCCATAGTTTTATGGTTCTAGGGCGATTTACAGCAACCTTAAGACTCGATACATGTTAAAGACTTATGACCAAAAATCGTCTATTTCGTATTTTATGGACATTTTCATGAGTTATTGCCCATAGTTTTGGGGTTCCTGGTGGATTTGCATTCCTCGTAAGAACCCTGACATGTTTGAGAGATATCACCAGAAACTCATCGTTTTCGTGTTTTATGGCTATTTTCATGAGCTATTGCCCATAGTTTTTGGGTTCCAGGGCGATTTACATCAACCTTGAGACCTGATACACGTTTGAGAGATATGACCAAAAACTCGTCGTTTTCGTGTTTATGGCCATTTTTATGAGTGATTGCCCACAGTTTTGGGGTTCCAGTTAGATTTGCATGGCCTGTAAGACCCGTTACATGTTTGAGATATATGACTAAAAATCGTAGTTTTCGTGTTTTATGGGCGTTTTAATGACCTATTACCCACTGTTTAGGGGTTCTAGGGAGATTTACAATGACCTTAAGACCTGATACATGTTGCAAGGATATGACCCAAAACTCGCAGTTTTCGCATTTTATGCTTGTTTTCATGAGCTATTGCCCACAGTTTTATGTTTCTAGGGCGATTTACAGCAACCTTAAGACCCGATACATGTTAAAGACTTATGACCAAAAATCGTCTTTTTCCTATTTTCTGGTCATTTTCATGAGTTATTGCCCACAGTTTTTCGGTTCCAGTTTGCAAGCCTCGTAAGAACCCTTACATGTTTGAGAGATATGACCAAAAACTCATCGTTTTCATTTTTTTATGACCGTTTTCATGAGCTATTGCCCACAATTTTTGGGTTCCAGGGCTATTTACATCGACCTTGACACCCGATACATGTTTAAGAGATATGACCAAAAGCTCGTCGTTTTCGTGTTTATGACCATTTTAGGAGTTATTTTTCACAGTTTTTGGGTTCCATTTGGATTTGCAAGGGCTATAAGACCCGTTACATGTTTGAGATATTTGACTAAGAATTGTAGTTTTCCTGTTTTATGGCCGTTGCCATGAGCTATTTCCCACTGTTTTGGCGTTCTAGGGCGATTTACATCGACATTGAGACCCGATACATGTTTGACAGATATAACCAAAAACTCGTCATTTCCGTGTTTCTGGACATTTTTATGAGTGATTGCCCATAGTTTTTGGGTTCTAGTTGGATTTTCAAGCATGTAAGACCTGTTACATGTTTGAGATATATGGCTAAAAAATCATAGTTTTCGTGTTTTATGGGCGTTTTAATGACCTATTAACCACTATTTGGGGTTCTAGGGCGATTTACAACAACCTTACGACGTGATACATGTTGCAAGGATATGACCCAAAACTCGCAGTTTTCGCGTTTTGTGGCTGTTTTCATGAGCTATTGCCCACAGTTTAATGGTTCTAGGGCGATTTACAGCAACCTTAAGACCCGACACATGTTAAAGACTTATGACCAAAAATCGTCTTTTTCCCCTTTTCTGGTCATTTTCATGAGTTATTGCCCACAGTTTTTGGGTTCCAGGCGGATTTGCATGCCCCGTAAGAACCCTTCCATGTTTGAGAGATATGACCAGAAACTCGCCGTTTTCGTGTTTTATGGTTGTTTTCATGAGCTATTCCCATAGTTTCAGGCTTCCAGGGCGATTTACAACGACCTCACGACTCGATACATGCTTGAGAGTTATGACCCAAAATTCATCTTTTTGTCTTTATGGCCATTTTCATGAGTTATTATCCACACGTTTAGGGTCCAAGTTGGATTTGCAAGGCCTATAAGACCCATTACATGTTTGAGTTATATGAATAAATAATCATAGTTTTCGTGATTTATGGATGTTTTAATGAGCAATTGCCCACTATTTAGGGGTTCTAGGGCGATTTTCAACGACCTTAAGATCTGAAACATGTTGCAAAGATATGACCCAGAACTCACAGTTTTCATGTTTTATGGCTGTTTTCATGAGCTATTGCCCATAGTTTTATGGTTTTAGGGCGATTTACAGCAACCTTAAGACTCGATACATGTTAAAGACTTATGACCAAAAATCGTCTATTCGTATTTTATGGACATTTTCATGAGTTATTGCCCATAGTTTTGGGGTTCCTGGTGGATTTGCATTCCTCGTAAGAACCCTGACATGTTTGAGAGATATCACCAGAAACTCATCGTTTTCGTGTTTTATGGCTATTTTCATGAGCTATTGCCCATAGTTTTTGGGTTCCAGGGCGATTTACATCAACCTTGAGACCTGATACACGTTTGAGAGATATGACCAAAAACTCGTCGTTTTCGTGTTTATGGCCATTTTTATGAGTGATTGCCCACAGTTTTGGGGTTCCAGTTAGATTTGCATGGCCTGTAAGACCCGTTACATGTTTGAGATATATGACTAAAAATCGTAGTTTTCGTGTTTTATGGGCGTTTTAATGACCTATTACCCACTGTTTAGGGGTTCTAGGGAGATTTACAATGACCTTAAGACCTGATACATGTTGTAAGGATATGACCCAAAACTCGCAGTTTTCGCATTTTATGCTTGTTTTCATGAGCTATTGCCCACAGTTTTATGTTTCTAGGGCGATTTACAGCAACCTTAAGACCCGATACATGTTAAAGACTTATGACCAAAAATCGTCTTTTTCCTATTTTCTGGTCATTTTCATGAGTTATTGCCCACAGTTTTCGGTTCCAGTTTGCAAGCCTCGTAAGAACCCTTACATGTTTGAGAGATATGACCAAAAACTCATCGTTTTCATTTTTTATGACCGTTTTCATGAGCTATTGCCCACAATTTTTGGGTTCCAGGGCTATTTACATCGACCTTGACACCCGATACATGTTTAAGAGATATGACCAAAAGCTCGTCGTTTTCGTGTTTATGACCATTTTAGGAGTTATTTTTCACAGTTTTTGGGTTCCATTTGGATTTGCAAGGGCTATAAGACCCGTTACATGTTTGAGATATTTGACTAAGAATTGTAGTTTTCCTGTTTTATGGCCGTTGTCATGAGCTATTTCCCACTGTTTTGGCGTTCTAGGGCGATTTACATCGACATTGAGACCCGTTACATGTTTGACAGATATGACCAAAAACTCGTCATTTCCGTGTTTCTGGACATTTTTATGAGTGATTGCCCATAGTTTTTGGGTTCTAGTTGGATTTTCAAGGCATGTAAGACCTGTTACATGTTTGAGATATATGGCTAAAAAATCATAGTTTTCGTGTTTTATGGGCGTTTTAATGACCTATTAACCACTATTTGGGGTTCTAGGGCGATTTACAACAACCTTAAGACGTGATACATGTTGCAAGGATATGACCCAAAACTCGCAGTTTTCGCGTTTTGTGGCTGTTTTCATGAGCTATTGCCCACAGTTTAATGGTTCTAGGGCGATTTTCAACGACCTTAAGATCTGAAACATGTTGCAAAGATATGACCCAGAACTCACAGTTTTCGCGTTTTATGGCTGTTTTCATGAGCTATTGCCCATAGTTTTATGGTTCTAGGGCGATTTACAGCAACCTTAAGACTCGATACATGTTGAAGACTTATGACCAAAAATCGTCTATTTCGTATTTTATGGACATTTTCATGAGTTATTGCCCATAGTTTTGGGGTTCCTGGTGGATTTGCATTCCTCGTAAGAACCCTGACATGTTTGAGAGATATCACCAGAAACTCATCGTTTTCGTGTTTTATGGCTATTTTCATGAGCTATTGCCCATAGTTTTTGGGTTCCAGGGCGATTTACATCAACCTTGAGACCCTGATACACGTTTGAGAGATATGACCAAAAACTCGTCGTTTTCGTGTTTATGGCCATTTTTATGAGTGATTGCCCACAGTTTTGGGGTTCCAGTTAGATTTGCATGGCCTGTAAGACCCGTTACATGTTTGAGATATATGACTAAAAAATCGTAGTTTTCGTGTTTTATGGGCGTTTTAATGACCTATTACCCACTGTTTAGGGGTTCTAGGGAGATTTACAATGACCTTAAGACCTGATACATGTTGCAAGGATATGACCCAAAACTCGCAGTTTTCGCATTTTATGCTTGTTTTCATGAGCTATTGCCCACAGTTTTATGTTTCTAGGGCGATTTACAGCAACCTTAAGACCCGATACATGTTAAAGACTTATGACCAAAAATCGTCTTTTTCCTATTTTCTGGTCATTTTCATGAGTTATTGCCCACAGTTTTTCGGTTCCAGTTTGCAAGCCTCGTAAGAACCCTTACATGTTTGAGAGATATGACCAAAAACTCATCGTTTCATTTTTTTATGACCGTTTTCATGAGCTATTGCCCACAATTTTTGGGTTCCAGGGCTATTTACATCGACCTTGACACCCGATACATGTTTAAGAGATATGACCAAAAGCTCGTCGTTTTCGTGTTTATGACCATTTTAGGAGTTATTTTTCACAGTTTTTGGGTTCCATTTGGATTTGCAAGGGCTATAAGACCCGTTACATGTTTGAGATATTTGACTAAGAATTGTAGTTTTCCTGTTTTATGGCCGTTGTCATGAGCTATTTCCCACTGTTTTGGCGTTCTAGGGCGATTTACATCGACATTGAGACCCGTTACATGTTTGACAGATATGACCAAAAACTCGTCATTTCCGTGTTTCTGGACATTTTTATGAGTGATTGCCCATAGTTTTTGGGTTCTAGTGGATTTTCAAGGCATGTAAGACCTGTTACATGTTTGAGATATATGGCTAAAAAATCATAGTTTTCGTGTTTTATGGGCGTTTTAATGACCTATTAACCACTATTTGGGGTTCTAGGGCGATTTACAACAACCTTAAGACGTGATACATGTTGCAAGGATATGACCCAAAACTCGCAGTTTTCGCGTTTTGTGGCTGTTTTCATGAGCTATTGCCCACAGTTTAATGGTTCTAGGGCGATTTTCAACGACCTTAAGATCTGAAACATGTTGCAAAGATATGACCCAGAACTCACAGTTTTCGCGTTTTATGGCTGTTTTCATGAGCTATTGCCCATAGTTTTATGGTTCTAGGGCGATTTACAGCAACCTTAAGACTCGATACATGTTGAAGACTTATGACCAAAAATCGTCTATTTCGTATTTTATGGACATTTTCATGAGTTATTGCCCATAGTTTTGGGGTTCCTGGTGGATTTGCATTCCTCGTAAGAACCCTGACATGTTTTGAGAGATATCACCAGAAACTCATCGTTTTCGTGTTTTATGGCTATTTTCATGAGCTATTGCCCATAGTTTTTGGGTTCCAGGGCGATTTACATCAACCTTGAGACCTGATACACGTTTGAGAGATATGACCAAAAACTCGTCGTTTTCGTGTTTATGGCCATTTTTATGAGTGATTGCCCACAGTTTTGGGGTTCCAGTTAGATTTGCATGGCCTGTAAGACCCGTTACATGTTTGAGATATATGACTAAAAATCGTAGTTTTCGTGTTTTATGGGCGTTTTAATGACCTATTACCCACTGTTTAGGGGTTCTAGGGAGATTTACAATGACCTTAAGACCTGATACATGTTGCAAGGATATGACCCAAAACTCGCAGTTTTCGCATTTTATGCTTGTTTTCATGAGCTATTGCCCACAGTTTTATGTTTCTAGGGCGATTTACAGCAACCTTAAGACCCGATACATGTTAAAGACTTATGACCAAAAATCGTCTTTTTCCTATTTTCTGGTCATTTTCATGAGTTATTGCCCACAGTTTTTCGGTTCCAGTTTGCAAGCCTCGTAAGAACCCTTACATGTTTGAGAGATATGACCAAAAACTCATCGTTTTCATTTTTTTATGACCGTTTTCATGAGCTATTGCCCACAATTTTTGGGTTCCAGGGCTATTTACATCGACCTTGACACCCGATACATGTTTAAGAGATATGACCAAAAGCTCGTCGTTTTCGTGTTTATGACCATTTTAGGAGTTATTTTTCACAGTTTTTGGGTTCCATTTGGATTTGCAAGGGCTATAAGACCCGTTACATGTTTGAGATATTTGACTAAGAATTGTAGTTTTCCTGTTTTATGGCCGTTGTCATGAGCTATTTCCCACTGTTTTGGCGTTCTAGGGCGATTTACATCGACATTGAGACCCGATACATGTTTGACAGATATGACCAAAAACTCGTCATTTCCGTGTTTCTGGACATTTTTATGAGTGATTGCCCCTAGTTTTTGGGTTCTAGTTGGATTTTCAAGGCATGTAAGACCTGTTACATGTTTGAGATATATGGCTAAAAAATCATAGTTTTCGTGTTTTATGGGCGTTTTAATGACCTATTAACCACTATTTGGGGTTCTAGGGCGATTTACAACAACCTTAAGACGTGATACATGTTGCAAGGATATGACCCAAAACTCGCAGTTTTCGCGTTTTGTGGCTGTTTTCATGAGCTATTGCCCACAGTTTAATGGTTCTAGGGCGATTTACAGCAACCTTAAGACCCGACACATGTTAAAGACTTATGACCAAAAATCGTCTTTTTCCCCTTTTCTGGTCATTTTCATGAGTTATTGCCCACAGTTTTTGGGTTCCAGGCGGATTTGCATGCCCCGTAAGAACCCTTCCATGTTTGAGAGATATGACCAGAAACTCGCCGTTTTCGTGTTTTATGGTTGTTTTCATGAGCTATTCCCATAGTTTCAGGCTTCCAGGGCGATTTACAACGACCTCATGACCCGATACATGCTTGAGAGTTATGACCCAAAATTCATCTTTTTGTCTTTATGGCCATTTTCATGAGTTATTATCCACACGTTTAGGGTCCAAGTTGGATTTGCAAGGCCTATAAGACCCATTACATGTTTGAGTTATATGAATAAATAATCATAGTTTTCGTGATTTATGGATGTTTTAATGAGCAATTGCCCACTATTTAGGGGTTCTAGGGCGATTTTCAATGACCTTAAGATCTGAAACATGTTGCAAAGATATGACCCAGAACTCGCAGTTTTCATGTTTTATGGCTGTTTTCATGAGCTATTGCCCATAGTTTTATGGTTTTAGGGCGATTTACAGCAACCTTAAGACTCGATACATGTTAAAGACTTATGACCAAAAATCGTCTATTTCGTATTTTATGGACATTTTCATGAGTTATTGCCCATAGTTTTGGGGTTCCTGGTGGATTTGCATTCCTCGTAAGAACCCTGACATGTTTGAGAGATATCACCAGAAACTCATCGTTTTCGTGTTTTATGGCTATTTTCATGAGCTATTGCCCATAGTTTTTGGGTTCCAGGGCGATTTACATCAACCTTGAGACCTGATACACGTTTGAGAGATATGACCAAAAACTCGTCGTTTTCGTGTTTATGGCCATTTTTATGAGTGATTGCCCACAGTTTTGGGGTTCCAGTTAGATTTGCATGGCCTGTAAGACCCGTTACATGTTTGAGATATATGACTAAAAATCGTAGTTTTCGTGTTTTATGGGCGTTTTAATGACCTATTACCCACTGTTTAGGGGTTCTAGGGAGATTTACAATGACCTTAAGACCTGATACATGTTGCAAGGATATGACCCAAAACTCGCAGTTTTCGCATTTTATGCTTGTTTTCATGAGCTATTGCCCACAGTTTTATGTTTCTAGGGCGATTTACAGCAACCTTAAGACCCGATACATGTTAAAGACTTATGACCAAAAATCGTCTTTTTCCTATTTTCTGGTCATTTTCATGAGTTATTGCCCACAGTTTTTCGGTTCCAGTTTGCAAGCCTCGTAAGAACCCTTACATGTTTGAGAGATATGACCAAAAACTCATCGTTTTCATTTTTTTATGACCGTTTTCATGAGCTATTGCCCACAATTTTTGGGTTCCATGGCTATTTACATCGACCTTGACACCCGATACATGTTTAAGAGATATGACCAAAAGCTCGTCGTTTTCGTGTTTATGACCATTTTAGGAGTTATTTTTCACAGTTTTTGGGTTCCATTTGGATTTGCAAGGGCTATAAGACCCGTTACATGTTTGAGATATTTGACTAAGAATTGTAGTTTTCCTGTTTTATGGCCGTTGTCATGAGCTATTTCCCACTGTTTTGGCGTTCTAGGGCGATTTACATCGACATTGAGACCCGATACATGTTTGACAGATATGACCAAAAACTCGTCATTTCCGTGTTTCTGGACATTTTTATGAGTGATTGCCCATAGTTTTTGGGTTCTAGTTGGATTTTCAAGGCATGTAAGACCTGTTACATGTTTGAGATATATGGCTAAAAAATCATAGTTTTCGTGTTTTATGGGCGTTTTAATGACCTATTAACCACTATTTGGGGTTCTAGGGCGATTTACAACGACCTTAAGACGTGATACATGTTGCAAGGATATGACCCAAAACTCGCAGTTTTCGCGTTTTGTGGCTGTTTTCATGAGCTATTGCCCACAGTTTAATGGTTCTAGGGCGATTTACACCAACCTTAAGACCCGACACATGTTAAAGACTTATGACCAAAAATCGTCTTTTTCCCCTTTTCTGGTCATTTTCATGAGTTATTGCCCACAGTTTTTGGGTTCCAGGCGGATTTGCATGCCCCGTAAGAACCCTTCCATGTTTGAGAGATATGACCAGAAACTCGCCGTTTTCGTGTTTTATGGTTGTTTTCATGAGCTATTCCCATAGTTTCAGGCTTCCAGGGCGATTTACAACGACCTCACGACCCGATACATGCTTGAGAGTTATGACCCAAAACTCATCGTTTTTGTCTTTATGGCCATTTTCATGAGTTATTATCCACACGTTTAGGGTCCAAGTTGGATTTGCAAGGCCTGTAAGACCGATTACATGTTTGAGGTATATGAATAAATAATCATAGTTTTCGTGATTTATGGATGTTTTAATGAGCAATTGCCCACTATTTAGGGGTTCTAGGGCGATTTTCAACGACCTTAAGATCTAAAACATGTTGCAAAGATATGACCCAGAACTCGCAGTTTTCATGTTTTATGGCTGTTTTCATGAGCTATTGCCCATAGTTTTATGGTTCTAGGGTGATTTACAGCAACCTTAAGACTCGATACATGTTAAAGACTTATGACCAAAAATCGTCTATTTCGTATTTTATGGTCATTTTCATGAGTTATTGCCCATAGTTTTGGGGTTCCTGGTGGATTTGCATTCCTCGTAAGAACCCTGACATGTTTGAGAGATATGACTAGAAACTCATCGTTTTCGTGTTTTATGGCTATTTTCATGAGCTATTGCCCATAGTTTTTGGGTTCCAGGGCGATTTACATCAACCTTGAGACCTGATACACGTTTGAGAGATATGACCAAAAACTCGTCGTTTTCGTGTTTATGGCCATTTTTATGAGTGATTGCCCACAGTTTTGGGGTTCCAGTTAGATTTGCATGGCCTGTAAGACCCGTTACATGTTTGAGATATATGACTAAAAATCGTAGTTTTCGTGTTTTATGGGCGTTTTAATGACCTATTACCCACTGTTTAGGGGTTCTAGGGAGATTTACAATGACCTTAAGACCTGATACATGTTGCAAGGATATGACCCAAAACTCGCAGTTTTCGCATTTTATGCTTGTTTTCATGAGCTATTGCCCACAGTTTTATGTTTCTAGGGCGATTTACAGCAACCTTAAGACCCGATACATGTTAAAGACTTATGACCAAAAATCGTCTTTTTCCTATTTTCTGGTCATTTTCATGAGTTATTGCCCACAGTTTTTCGGTTCCAGTTTGCAAGCCTCGTAAGAACCCTTACATGTTTGAGAGATATGACCAAAAACTCATCGTTTTCATTTTTTTATGACCGTTTTCATGAGCTATTGCCCACAATTTTTGGGTTCCATGGCTATTTACATCGACCTTGACACCCGATACATGTTTAAGAGATATGACAAAAAGCTCGTCGTTTTCGTGTTTATGACCATTTTAGGAGTTATTTTTCACAGTTTTTGGGTTCCATTTGGATTTGCAAGGGCTATAAGACCCGTTACATGTTTGAGATATTTGACTAAGAATTGTAGTTTTCCTGTTTTATGGCCGTTGTCATGAGCTATTTCCCACTGTTTTGGCGTTCTAGGGCGATTTACATCGACATTGAGACCCGATACATGTTTGACAGATATGACCAAAAACTCGTCATTTCCGTGTTTCTGGACATTTTTATGAGTGATTGCCCATAGTTTTTGGGTTCTAGTTGGATTTTCAAGGCATGTAAGACCTGTTACATGTTTGAGATATATGGCTAAAAAATCATAGTTTTCGTGTTTTATGGGCGTTTTAATGACCTATTAACCACTATTTGGGGTTCTAGGGCGATTTACAACGACCTTAAGACGTGATACATGTTGCAAGGATATGACCCAAAACTCGCAGTTTTCGTGTTTTGTGGCTGTTTTCATGAGCTATTGCCCACAGTTTAATGGTTCTAGGGCGATTTACACCAACCTTAAGACCCGACACATGTTAAAGACTTATGACCAAAAATCGTCTTTTTCCCCTTTTCTGGTCATTTTCATGAGTTATTGCCCACAGTTTTTGGGTTCCAGGCGGATTTGCATGCCCCGTAAGAACCCTTCCATGTTTGAGAGATATGACCAGAAACTCGCCGTTTTCGTGTTTTATGGTTGTTTTCATGAGCTATTCCCATAGTTTCAGGCTTCCAGGGCGATTTACAACGACCTCACGACCCGATACATGCTTGAGAGTTATGACCCAAAACTCATCGTTTTTGTCTTTATGGCCATTTTCATGAGTTATTATCCACACGTTTAGGGTCCAAGTTGGATTTGCAAGGCCTGTAAGACCCATTACATGTTTGAGGTATATGAATAAATAATCATAGTTTTCGTGATTTATGGATGTTTTAATGAGCAATTGCCCACTATTTAGGGGTTCTAGGGCGATTTTCAACGACCTTAAGATCTGAAACATGTTGCAAAGATATGACCCAGAACTCGCAGTTTTCATGTTTTATGGCTGTTTTCATGAGCTATTGCCCATAGTGTTATGGTTCTAGGGTGATTTACAGCAACCTTAAGACTCGATACATGTTAAAGACTTATGACCAAAAATCGTCTATTTCGTATTTTATGGTCATTTTCATGAGTTATTGCCCATAGTTTTGGGGTTCCTGGTGGATTTGCATTCCTCGTAAGAACCCTGACATGTTTGAGAGATATGACTAGAAACTCATCGTTTTCGTGTTTTATGGCTATTTTCATGAGCTATTGCCCATAGTTTTTGGGTTCCAGGGCGATTTACATCAACCTTGAGACCTGATACACGTTTGAGAGATATGACCAAAAACTCGTCGTTTTCGTGTTTATGGCCATTTTTATGAGTGATTGCCCACAGTTTTGGGGTTCCAGTTAGATTTGCATGGCCTGTAAGACCCGTTACATGTTTGAGATATATGACTAAAAATCGTAGTTTTCGTGTTTTATGGGCGTTTTAATGACCTATTACCCACTGTTTAGGGGTTCTAGGGAGATTTACAATGACCTTAAGACCTGATACATGTTGCAAGGATATGACCCAAAACTCGCAGTTTTCGCATTTTATGCTTGTTTTCATGAGCTATTGCCCACAGTTTTATGTTTCTAGGGCGATTTACAGCAACCTTAAGACCCGATACATGTTAAAGACTTATGACCAAAAATCGTCTTTTTCCTATTTTCTGGTCATTTTCATGAGTTATTGCCCACAGTTTTTCGGTTCCAGTTTGCAAGCCTCGTAAGAACCCTTACATGTTTGAGAGATATGACCAAAAACTCATCGTTTTCATTTTTTTATGACCGTTTTCATGAGCTATTGCCCACAATTTTTGGGTTCCAGGGCTATTTACATCGACCTTGACACCCGATACATGTTTAAGAGATATGACCAAAAGCTCGTCGTTTTCGTGTTTATGACCATTTTAGGAGTTATTTTTCACAGTTTTTGGGTTCCATTTGGATTTGCAAGGGCTATAAGACCCGTTACATGTTTGAGATATTTGACTAAGAATTGTAGTTTTCCTGTTTTATGGCCGTTGTCATGAGCTATTTCCCACTGTTTTGGCGTTCTAGGGCGATTTACATCGACATTGAGACCCGATACATGTTTGACAGATATGACCAAAAACTCGTCATTTCCGTGTTTCTGGACATTTTTATGAGTGATTGCCCATAGTTTTTGGGTTCTAGTTGGATTTTCAAGGCATGTAAGACCTGTTACATGTTTGAGATATATGGCTAAAAAATCATAGTTTTCGTGTTTTATGGGCGTTTTAATGACCTATTAACCACTATTTGGGGTTCTAGGGCGATTTACAACGACCTTAAGACGTGATACATGTTGCAAGGATATGACCCAAAACTCGCAGTTTTCGCGTTTTGTGGCTGTTTTCATGAGCTATTGCCCACAGTTTAATGGTTCTAGGGCGATTTACACCAACCTTAAGACCCGACACATGTTAAAGACTTATGACCAAAAATCGTCTTTTTCCCCTTTTCTGGTCATTTTCATGAGTTATTGCCCACAGTTTTTGGGTTCCAGGCGGATTTGCATGCCCCGTAAGAACCCTTCCATGTTTGAGAGATATGACCAGAAACTCGCCGTTTTCGTGTTTTATGGTTGTTTTCATGAGCTATTCCCATAGTTTCAGGCTTCCAGGGCGATTTACAACGACCTCACGACCCGATACATGCTTGAGAGTTATGACCCAAAACTCATCGTTTTTGTCTTTATGGCCATTTTCATGAGTTATTATCCACACGTTTAGGGTCCAAGTTGGATTTGCAAGGCCTGTAAGACCCATTACATGTTTGAGGTATATGAATAAATAATCATAGTTTTCGTGATTTATGGATGTTTTAATGAGCAATTGCCCACTATTTAGGGGTTCTAGGGCGATTTTCAACGACCTTAAGATCTGAAACATGTTGCAAAGATATGACCCAGAACTCGCAGTTTTCATGTTTTATGGCTGTTTTCATGAGCTATTGCCCATAGTGTTATGGTTCTAGGGTGATTTACAGCAACCTTAAGACTCGATACATGTTAAAGACTTATGACCAAAAATCGTCTATTTCGTATTTTATGGTCATTTTCATGAGTTATTGCCCATAGTTTTGGGGTTCCTGGTGGATTTGCATTCCTCGTAAGAACCCTGACATGTTTGAGAGATATGACTAGAAACTCATCGTTTTCGTGTTTTATGGCTATTTTCATGAGCTATTGCCCATAGTTTTTGGGTTCCAGGGCGATTTACATCAACCTTGAGACCTGATACACGTTTGAGAGATATGACCAAAAACTCGTCGTTTTCGTGTTTATGGCCATTTTTATGAGTGATTGCCCACAGTTTTGGGGTTCCAGTTAGATTTGCATGGCCTGTAAGACCCGTTACATGTTTGAGATATATGACTAAAAATCGTAGTTTTCGTGTTTTATGGGCGTTTTAATGACCTATTACCCACTGTTTAGGGGTTCTAGGGAGATTTACAATGACCTTAAGACCTGATACATGTTGCAAGGATATGACCCAAAACTCGCAGTTTTCGCATTTTATGCTTGTTTTCATGAGCTATTGCCCACAGCTTTATGTTTCTAGGGCGATTTACAGCAACCTTAAGACCCGATACATGTTAAAGACTTATGACCAAAAATCGTCTTTTTCCTATTTTCTGGTCATTTTCATGAGTTATTGCCCACAGTTTTTCGGTTCCAGTTTGCAAGCCTCGTAAGAACCCTTACATGTTTGAGAGATATGACCAAAAACTCATCGTTTTCATTTTTTATGACCGTTTTCATGAGCTATTGCCCACAATTTTTGGGTTCCAGGGCGATTTACATCGACCTTGACACCCGATACATGTTTAAGAGATATGACCAAAAGCTCGTCGTTTTCGTGTTTATAACCATTTTAGGAGTTATTTTCCACAGTTTTTGGGTTCCATTTGGATTTGCAAGGGCTATAAGACGCGTTACATGTTTGAGATATTTGACTAAGAATTGCAGTTTTCCTGTTTTATGGCAGTTCTCATGAGCTATTTCCCACTGTTTTGGCGTTCTAGGGCGATTTACATCGACATTGAGACCCGATACATGTTTGACAGATATGACCAAAAACTCGTCATTTCCGTGTTTATGGACATTTTTATGAGTGATTGCCCATAGTTTTTGGGTTCTAGTTGGATTTTCAAGGCATGTAAGACATGTTACATGTTTGAGATATATGACTAAAAAATCATAGTTTTCATGTTTTATGGGCGTTTTAATGACCTATTACCCACTATTTGGGGGTTCTAGGGCGATTTACAACGACCTTAAGACGTGATACATGTTGCAAGGATATGACCCAAAACTCGCAGTTTTCGCGTTTTGTGGCTGTTTTCATGAGCTATTGCCCACAGTTTAATGGTTCTAGGGCGATTTACAGCAACCTTAAGACCCGACACATGTTAAAGACTTATGACCAAAAATCGTCTTTTTCCCCTTTTCTGGTCATTTTCATGAGTTATTGCCCACAGTTTTTGGGTTCCAGGCGGATTTGCATGCCTCGTAAGAACCCTTCCATGTTTGAGAGATATGACCAGAAACTCGCCGTTTTCGTGTTTTATGGTTGTTTTCATGAGCTATTCCCATAGTTTCAGGCTTCCAGGGCGATTTACAACGACCTCACGACCCGATACATGCTTGAGAGTTATGACCCAAAACTCATCGTTTTTGTCTTTATGGCCATTTTCATGAGTTATTATCCATAGGTTTAGGGTTCAAGTTGGATTTGCAAGGCCTGTAAGACCCATTACATGTTTGAGGTATATGACTAAATAATCATAGTTTTCGTGATTTATGGATGTTTTAATGAGCAATTGCCCACTATTTAAGGGTTCTAGGGCGATTGTCAACGACCTTAAGATCTAAAACATGTTGCAAAGATATGACCTAGAACTCGCAGTTTTATGGTTCTAGGGCGATTTACAGCAACCTTAAGACTCAATACATGTTAAAGACTTATGACCAAAAATCATCTATTTCGTATTTTATGGTCATTTTCATGAGTTATTGCCATAGTTTTGGGGTTCCAGGTGGATTTGCATTCCTCGTAAGAACCCTGACATGTTTGAGAGATATGACCAGAAACTCATCGTTTTCGTGTTTTATGGCTGTTTTCATGAGCTATTGCCCATAGTTTTTGGGTTCCAGGGCGATTTACATCAACCCTGAGACCTGATACACGTTTGAGAGATATGACCAAAAACTCGTCGTTTTCGTGTTTATGGCCATTTTTATGAGTGATTGCCCACAGTTTTGGGGTTCCAGTTGGATTTGCATGGCTTGTAAGACCCGTTACATGTTTGAGATATATGACTAAAAATCGTAGTTTTCGTGTTTTATGGGCGTTTTAATGACCTATTACCCACTGTTTAGGGGTTCTAGGGAGATTTACAATGACCTTAAGACCTGATACATGTTGCAAGGATATGACCCAAAACTCGCAGTTTTCGCGTTTTATGGTTGTTTTCATGAGCTATTGCCCACAGTTTTATGTTTCTAGGGCGATTTATAGCAACCTTAAGACCCGATACATGTTAAAGACTTATGACCAAAAATCATCTTTTTCCTATTTTCTGGTCATTTTCATGAGTTATTGCCCACAGTTTTTCGGTTCCAGTTTGCAAGCCTCGTAAGAACCCTTACATGTTTGAGAGATATGACCAGAAACTCATCGTTTTCATTTTTTATGACCGTTTTCATGAGCTATTGCCCACAATTTTTGGGTTCCAGGGCGATTTATATCGACCTTGACACCCGATACATGTTTAAGAGATATGACCAAAAGCTCGTCGTTTTCGTGTTTATGACCATTTTAGGAGTTATTTTCCATAGTTTTTGGGTTCCATTTGGATTTGCAAGGGCTCTAAGACCCGTTACATGTTTGAGATATTTGACTAAAAATTGTAGTTTTCCTGTTTTATGGCCGTTGTCATGAGCTATTTCCCACTATTTTGGCGTTCTAGGGCGATTTACATCGACATTGAGACCCGATACATGTTTGACAGATATGACCAAAAACTCGTCATTTCCGTGTTTATGGACATTTTTATGAGTGATTGCCCATAGTTTTTGGGTTCTAGTTGGATTTTCAAGGCATGTAAGACCTGTTACATGTTTGAGATATATGACTAAAAAATCATAGTTTTCGTGTTTTATGGGCGTTTTAATGACCTATTAACCACTATTTGGGGGTTCTAGGGCGATTTACAACGACCTTAAGACGTGATACATGTTGCAAGGATATGACCAAAAACTCGCAGTTTTCGCGTTTTGTGGCTGTTTTCATGAGCTATTTCCCACAGTTTAATGGTTCTAGGGCGATTTACAGCACCTTAAGACCCGACACATGTTAAAGACTTATGACCAAAAATTGTCTTTTTCCCCTTTTCTGGTCATTTTCATGAGTATTGCCCACAGTTTTTGGGTTCCAGGCGGATTTGCATGCCTCGTAAGAACCCTTCCATGTTTGAGAGATATGACCAGAAACTCGCCGTTTTCGTGTTTTATGGTTGTTTTCATGAGCTATTCCCATAGTTTTAGGCTTCCAGGGCGATTTACAACGACCTCACGACCCGATACATGCTTGAGAGTTATGACCCAAAACTCATCGCTTTTGTCTTTATGGCCATTTTCATGAGTTATTATCCACACGTTTAGGGTCCAAGTTGGATTTGCAAGGCCTGTAAGACCCATTACATGTTTGAGGTATATGAATAAATAATCATAGTTTTTGTGATTTATGGATGTTTTAATGAGCAATTGCCCACTATTTGGGGGTTCTAGGGCGATTTTCAACGACCGTAAGATCTAAAACATGTGGCAAAGATATGACCCAGAACTCGTAGTTTTCATGAGCTATTTCCCATAGGTTTATGGTTCTAGGCGATTTACAGCAACCTTAAGACTCGATACATGTTAAAGACTTATGACCAAAAATCATCTATTTCGTATTTTATGGTCATTTTCAGGAGTTATTGCCCATAGTTTTTGGGTTCCAGGTGGATTTGCATTCCTCATAAGAACCCTGACATGTTTGAGAGATATGACCAGAACTCATTGTTTTCGTGTTTTATGGCTGTTTTCATGAGCTATTGCCCATATTTTTTGGGTTCCAGGGCGATTTACAGCAACCTTGAGACCTGGTACATGTTTGAGAGATATGACCAAAAACTCGTCGTTTTCGTGTTTATGGCCATTTTTATGAGTGATTGCCCACAGTTTTGAGGTTCCAGTTGGATTTGCATGGACTTTAAGACCCGTTACATGTTTGAGATATATGACTAAAAATCGTAGTCTTCGTGTTTTATGGGTGTTTTAATGACCTATTACCCACTATTTAGGGGTTCTAGGGAGATTTACAATGACCTTAAGACCTGATACATGTTGCAACGATATGACCCAAAACTCATAGTTTTCGTGTTTTATGGTTGTTTTCATGAGCTATTTCCCATAGTTTTATGTTTCTAGGGCGATTGATAGCAACCTTAAGACCCGATACATGTTAAAGACTTATGACCAAAAATCGTCTTTTTCCTATTTTCTGGTCATTTTCATGAGTTATTGCCCACAGTTTTTGGTTCCAGTTTACAAGCCTCGTAAGAACCCTTACATGTTTGAGAGATATGACCAGAAACTCATATTTTTTATTTTTTATGACCGTTTTCATGAGCTATTGCCCACAATTTTTGGGTTCCAGGGCGATTTACATCGAGCTTGACACCTGATACATGTTTAAGAGATATGACCAAAAGCTCGTCGTTTTCGTGTTTATGACCATTTTAGGAGTTATTTTCCACAGTTTTTGGGTTCCATTTGGATTTGGAAGGGCTATAAGACCCGTTATATGTTTGAGATATTTGACTAAAAATTGTAGTTTTCCTGTTTTATGGCCGTTGTCATGAGCTATTTCCCACTGTTTTGGCATTCTAGGGCGATTTACATCGACATTGAGACCCGATACATGTTTGACAGATATGACCAAAAACTCGTCATTTCCGTTTTATGGACATTTTTATGAGTGATTGCCCATAGTTTTTGGTTTCTAGTTGGATTTTCAAGGCATGTAAGACCTGTTACATGTTTGAGACATATGACTAAAAAATCATAGTTTTCGTGTTTTATGGGCGTTTTAATGACCTATTACCCACTATTTGGGGGTTCTAGGGCGATTTACAACGACCTTAAGACGTGATACATGTTGCAAGGATATGACCTAAAACTCGCAGTTTTCGCGTTTTGTGGCTGTTTTCATGAGCTATTGCCCACAGTTTAATGGTTCTAGGGCGATTTACGGCAACCTTAAGACCCGATACATGTTAAACACTTATGACCAAAAATCGTCTTTTTCCCATTTTTTGGTCATTTTCATGAGTTATTGCCCACAGTTTTTGGGTTCCAGGCAGATTTGCATGCCTCTTAAGAACCCTTCCATGCTTGATAGACATGACTAGAAACTCGCCGTTTTCGTCTTTTATGGCCGTTTTCATGAGCTATTGCCCATAGTTTTAGGCTTCCAGGGCGATTTACAACAACCTTGAGACTGATACATGTTTGAGAGATATGACCCAAAACTCATCGTTTTTGTCTTTATGCCCATTTTTACGAGTGATTGCCCACATGTTTAGGGTTCAAGTTGGATTTGCAAGGTCTGTAAGACCCATTACATGTTTGAGGTATATGACTAAATAATCATAGTTTTCATGATTTATGGATGTTTTAATGAGCAATTGCCCACTATTTAGGGGTTCTAGGGCGATTTTCAACGACCTTAAGATCTGAAACATGTTGCAAAGATATGACCCAGAACTCACAGTTTTCGCGTTTTATGGCTGTTTTCATGAGCTATTGCCCATAGTTTTATGGTTCTAGGGCGATTTACAGCAACCTTAAGACTCGATACATGTTAAAGACTTATGACCAAAAATTGTCTATTTCGTATTTTATGGTCATTTTCATGAGTTGTCATTTTTCATGAGTTATTGCCCATAGTTTTGGGGTTCCAGGTGGATTTGCATTCTCGTAAGAACCCTGACATGTTTGAGAGATATGACCAGAAACTCATCGTTTTCGTGTTTTTATGGCTGTTTTCATGAGCTATTGCCCATAGTTTGTGGGTTCCAGGGCGATTTTAAACGACCTCACGACCGATACATGCTTGACGGTTATGACCCAAAACTCGTCGTTTTCATGTTTAAGACCATGTTTATGGGCTTACAAGCTTGAGAGTTATTTTCCACAGGTTTTGGGTTCCAATTGGATTTGCAAGGCCTGTAAGACCCATTACATGTTTGAGATATATGACTAACTATTCGTAGTTTTCTTGTTTTATGGCCGTTTTAATGAGAAATTACCCACTATTTAGGGGTTCTAGAAAGATTACAATGACCTTAGGACCTGATACATGTTGCAAATATATGACCCAAACTCGCAGTTTTCGTGTTTTATGGCTGTTTTCATGAGCTATTGCCCATAGTTTTATGATTTAGGGTGATTTACAGCAACCTTAAGACCCGATACATGTAAAGACTTATGACCAAAAATCGTCATTTTCATGAGTTATTGCCCACCGTTTTTGGGTTCCAGGCGGATTTGCATGCCTCGTAAGAACCCTTCCATGCTTGAGAGATATGACTAGAAACTCGGTGTTTTCGTCTTTTGTGGCCGTTTTCATGAGCTATTGCCCATAGTTTTAGGCTTCCAGGGCGACTTACATCGACCTTGAGACCTGATACATGTTTGAGAGATATGACCAAAAACTCGTCGTTTTCGTGTATATGACCATTTTTATGAGTGATTGCCCACAGTTTTTGGGTTCTAGTTGGATTTGCAAGGCCTGTAAGAACCATTACATGTTTAAGATATATGACTAAATAATCGTAGTTTTCGTGTTTTATGGCCGTTTTAATGAGCAATTGCCCACTGTTTAGGGGTTCTAGGGCGATTTACAACGACCTTAAGACCTGATACATGTTGCAAAGTTATGACCCAAAACTCGCAGTTTCGCGTTTTATGGCTATTTTTATGAGCTATTGCCCACAGTTTATGGTTCTAGGGCGATTTACAGCAACCTTAAGACCCGATACATGTTAAAGACTTATGACCAAAAATCGTCTTTTTTCCTATTTTCTGGTCATTTTCATGAGCTATTGCGCAAATTTTTTGGGTTCCTGGCGGATATGCATGCCTCGTAAGAACCCTTACATGTTCGAGAGATATGAGCAGAAACTCTCCGTTTTCGCGTTTTATGGTTGTTTTCGTGAGCTATTGCCCATAGTTTTAGGCTTCCAGGGCGATTTAAACGACCTCACGACCCGATACATGCTTGAGAGTTATGACCCAAAACACGTCGTTTTCGTGTTTATGGCCATTTTCATGAGTTATATCCACAGGTTTTGGGTTCCAATTGGATTTGCAAGGCCTGTAAGACCCATTACATGTTTGAGATATATGACTAACTAATCGTAGTTTCTTGTTTTGTGGCCGTTTTAATGGCAATTACCCACTATTTAGGGGTTCTAGAAAGATTTACAATGACCTTAAGACCTGATACATGTTGCAAATATATGACCCAAAACTCGCAGTTTTCGTGTTTTATGGCTGTTTTCATGAGCTATTGCCCATAGTTTTATGATTCTAGGGCTATTTACAGCAACCTTAAGACCGATACATGTTAAAGACTTATGACCAAAAATCATATTTTTCCCATTTTATGGTCATTTTCATGAGTTATTGCCCACAGTTTTTGGGTTCCAGGAGGATTTGCATGCCTCGTAAGAACCCTTCCATGCTTGAGAGATATGCCTAGAAACTCGCCGTTTTCGTCATTTATGCCGTTTTCATGAGCTATTGCCCATAGTTTTAGGCTTCCAGGGCGACTTACATCGACCTTGAGACCTGATACATGTTTGAGAGATATGACCAAAAACTCGTCGTTTTCGTGTTTATGACCATTTTTATGAGTGATTGCCCACAGTTTTTGGTTCTAGTTGGATTTGCAAGGCCTGTAAGACCCATTACATGTTTAAGATATATGACTAAATATCGTAGTTTTCGTGTTTTATGGCCGTTTTAATTAGAAATTGCCCACTGTTTAGGGGTTCTAGGGCGATTTACAACGACCTTAAGACCTGATACATGTTGCAAAGTTATGACCCAAAACTCGCAGTTTTCGCGTTTTATGGCTATTTTTATGAGCTATTGCCCACAGTTTAATGGTTCTAGGGCAATTTACAGCAACCTTAAGACTCGATACATGTTAAAGACTTATGTCCAAAAATCGTCTTTTTCCTATTTTCTCGTCATTTCATGAGCTATTGCACAAAGTTGTTGGGTTCCTGGCGGATTTGCATGCCTCGTAAGAACCCTTACTTGTTCGAGAGATATGAGCAGAAACTCGCCGTTTTTGTGTTTTATAGCTGTTTTTCATGAGCTATTGCCCATAGTTTTAGGCTTCGAGGGCGATTTTAAAACGACCTCACAAACCTGATACATGCTTGAGAGTTATGACCCAAAACTCGTCGTTTTCGTGTTTATGGCCATTTTCATGAGTTATTATCCACAGGTTTTGGTTTCAGTTGGATTTGCAAGGCCTATAAGACCCATTACATGTTGGAGATATATGCCTAACTAATCTTAGTTTTCTTGTTTTATGGCCATTTTAATGAGCAATTACCCACTATTTAGGGGTTCTAGAAAGATTTACAATGACCTTAAGACTGATACATGTTGCAAATATATGACCCAAAACTCGCAGTTTTCGTGTTTTAATGCTGTTTTCATAAGCTATTGCCCATTGTTTTTTGATTCTAGGGATATTTACAACAACCTTAAGACCCAATACATGTTAAAGACTTATGAACAAAAATCGTCTTTTTCGTTTTTTATAGTCATTTTTCATGAGTTATTGCCCACAGTTTTTGGGTTCTAGGCGGATTTGCATGCCTCGTAAGAACCCTAACATGTTTGAGAGATATGACCAGAAACTCACCGTTTCATTTTTTATGACTGTTTTCATGAGCTATTAACCACAGTTTTTGGGTTCCAGGGCGTTTTACATCGACCTTGACACCCGATACATGTTTGAGACATATGACCAAAGCTCGTCGTTCTCGTGTTTATGGCCATTTTAGGAGTTATTTTCCATAGTTTTGGGGTTCCATTTAGATTTGCAAGGCTATAAGAACCGTTACATGTTTCAGATATATGACTAAAAAAATCATAGTTTTCGTGTTTTATGGCCATTTTAATGAGATATTGCCCACTATTTAGGGGTTTAGGGCGATTTAGAACGACCTTAAGACCTGATACATGTTGGAAAGATATGACCCAAAACTCGCAGTTTTCATGTTGTATGGCTGTTTTCATGAGCTATTGCCCACAGTTTTATGGTTCTAGGGAGATTTACAACATCCTTAAGACCCGATACATGTTAGAGACTTATGACCAAAAAATCATATTTTTCGTGTTTTACAGTCATTTTCATGAGTTATTGCCTATAGGTTTTGGGTTCTAGGCAGATTTGCATGCCTCGTAAGAACCCTTGCATGTTTGGGAGATATGACCAGAAACTCGTCGTTTTGGCGTTTAATTGATCGTTTTCATGAGTTCGGCCCACAGTTTTGGGATTCTAGGGCGATTTACGACGACCTTATGACCCGATACATGCTTGAGAGTTATGTCCAAAAACTCGTCGTTTTCATGTTTATGTCCATTTCATGAGTTTTTGCCCACAGTTTTTGGGTTCCAGCCGGATTTACATGCCTCGTAAGAACCCTTACATGTTTTAGAGATATGACTAGAAACTCATCGTTTTCATGTTTTATGACCGTTTTCATGAGCTATTGCCCACAGTTTTTGGGTTCCAAGGCGATTACATCAACCTTGACACCCGATACATGTTTGAGAGATATGACCAAAAGTTTGTCGTTTTTGAGTTTATGGCCATTTTACGAGTTATTTTCCACAGTTTTTGGGTTCCATTTGGCTTTGCAAGGGCTATAAGACCCGTTACATGTTTGTGATATATGACTAAAAAATCGTAGTTTTCGTGTTTTTATGGCCGTTTTAATGAGCTATTTCCCACTATTTAGGGGTTCTAGGGCGATTTACAACGACCTTAAGACCTGATACATGTTGGAAAGATATGACCCAAAACTTGCAGTTTCGCGTTGTATGGCTTTTTTCATGAGGTATTGACCAAACTTTTATGGTTCTAGGGCGATTTACAGCAGCGTTAAGACCCGATACATGTTAGAGACTTATGACCAAAAAATCATATTTTTCGTGTTTTACGGTCATTTTCATGAGTTATTGCCCATCGGTTTTGGGTTCCATGCCGATTTGCATGACTCGTAAGAACCCTTACATGTTTGGGAGATATGACCAGAAACTCGTCGTTTTGGCGTTTTATGACCGTTTTCATGAGTTATGCCAACAGTTTTGGGATTCTAGGGCGATTTACAATGACCTTAGGGTTGGGGTGTTGGAAAGGTAGGACCCAAAACTCGTAGTTTTCGCGTTGTATGGCTGTTTTCATGAACTATTGCCCACAGTTTTATGGTTCTAGGAGATTTACAGCAACCATAAGACCCGATACATGTTGAGACTTATGACCAAAAAATCATCTTTTTCGTGTTTTACAGTCATTTTCATGAGTTATTGCCCATAGTTTTTGGGTTCCTGGCGGATTTGCATGCCTCGTAAGAACCCGTAACATGTTTGAGAGATATGAACAGAAACTCATCGTTTTCAACGTTTTATGACCGTTTTCATGAGCTATTGCCGCAATTTTTGGGTTCCAGGGCGATTTGCATCGACCTTGACACCCGATACATGTTTGAGACATATGACCAAATTCTCGTCGTTTTCGTGTTTATGGATATTTTAGGAGTTATTTTCCACAGTTTTGGGGTTCCATTTAGATTTGCAAGGGCTATAAGACCCGTTACATGTTTGAGATATATGACTAAAAAATCATAGTTTTTGTGTTTTATGTCCATTTTAATGAGCTATTGTCCACTATTTAGGGGTTCTAGGGCGATTTACAACGACCTTAAGACCTGATACATGTTGGAAAGATATGACCCAAAACTCACAGTTTTCGTGTTGTATGGCTGTTTTCATGAGCTATTGCCCACAGTTTTATGGTTCTAGGGCGATTTACAACAACCTTAAGACCCGATACATGTTAGAGACTTATGAACCAAAAAATCATCTTTTTCGTGTTTTACGGTCATTTTCATGACTTATTGCTCATAGGTTTTGGGTTCTAGGCAGATTTGCATGCCTCGTAATAACCCTTGCATGTTTGGGAGATATGACCAGAAACTCGTCGTTTTGGCGTTGTATGGCTGTTTTCATGAGCTATTGCCCATAGTTTTATGGTTCTAGGGCGATTTACAGCAACCATAAGACCCGATACATGTTAGAGACTTATGACCAAAAAATCATCTTTTTCATGTTTTACGGTCATTTTCATGTGTTATTGCCCACAGTTTTTGGGTTCCAGGCGGATTTGCATGCCTCGTAAGTACCCTTACATGTTTTAGATATATGACTAGAAACTCATCGTTTTCACGTTTTATGACCGTTTTCATGAGCTATTGCCCACAGTTTTTGGATTCCAAGGAGATTTACATCAACCTTGACACCCGATACATGTTTGAGAGATATGACCAAAAGCTCGTCGTTTTCGAGTTGATGGCCATTTTAGGAGTTATTTTCCACAGTTTTTGGGTTCCATTTGGCTTTGCAAGGGCTATAAGACCTGTTACATGTTTGAGATATATGACTAAAAAATCATAGTTTTCATGTTTTATGGCCGTTTTAATGAGCTATTGCCCACTATTTAGGGATTCTAGGGCGATTTACAACGACCTTAAGACCTGATATATGTTGGAAAGATATGACCCAAAACTCGCAGTTTTCACGTTGTATGGCTGTTTTCATGAGCTATTGCCCACAGTTTTATGGTTCTAGGGCGATTTATAGCAACGTTAAGACCCGATACATGTTAGAGACTTATGACCAAAAAATCATATTTTTCGTGTTTTGCGGTCATTTTCATGAGTTCTTGCCCATAGTTTTTGTGTTTCAGGCGGATTTGCATGCCTCGTAAGAACCCTTACATGTTTGGGAGATATGACCAGAAACTTGCCGTTTTGGCGTTTTATGACCGTTTTCATGAGTTATGCCCACAGTTTTGGGATTCTAGGGCGATTAACAACGACCTTACGACCCGATACATGCTTTTGAGTTATGACAAAAAACTCGTCGTTTTCATGTTTATGGCCATTTTCAC
Source organism: Avena sativa (assembly GCA_916181665.1). Taxonomy (NCBI): domain Eukaryota; kingdom Viridiplantae; phylum Streptophyta; class Magnoliopsida; order Poales; family Poaceae; genus Avena; species Avena sativa. The sequence continues at coordinate 55,850,051 of OV702300.1, forward strand.
GAGTTATTGCCCACCGTTTTTTGGGTTCCAGTTGGATTTTCAAGGCCTGTAAGACCCGTTACATGTTTGAGATATTTGACTAAAAAATTGTAGTTTTCCTATTTTATGGCCGTTTTCATGAGCTATTTCCTACTGTTTTGGCGTTCCAGGGTGATTTACATCGACATTGAGACACGATAAATGTTTGAGAGATATCACCAAAACCTCATCGTTTCCGTGTTTATGGCCATTTTTATGAGTGATTTCCCCTAGTTTTTGGGTTCTAGTTGGATTTGCAAGGCCTGTAAGACCCGTTACATGTTTGAGGTATATGACTAAATAATCATACTTTTCATGATTTTATGGCCGTTTTAATGAGCAATTGCCCACAATTTAGGGTTCTAGGCGATTTACAACGACCTTAAGACCTGATACATGTTGCAAGGATATGACTCAAAACTCGCAGTTTTCGCATTTTATGGCTGTTTTCATGAGCTATTGCCCACAGTATATTGTTCTTGGCGATTTACAGCAACCTTAAGACCCGATACATGTTAAAGACTTATGACCAAAAATCGTCTTTTCCCATTTTATGGTCATTTTCATGAGTTATTGCCCACAGTTTTTGGGTTCCAGGCGGATTTGCATGCTTGTAAGAACCCTTCCATGTTTGAGAGATATGACTACAAACTCGACGTTTTCGTCTTTTATGGTCATTTTCATGAGCTATTGCCCATAGTTTTAGGCTTCCAGGGCGATTACATCGACCTTGAGACCTGATACATGTTTGAGAGATATGACCAAAAACTCGTCGTTTCGTGTTTATGACCTTTTTATGAGTGATTGCCCACAGTTTTTGGGTTCCAGTTGGATTTGCAAGGCCTGTAAGACCCATTACATGTTTAAGATATATGACTAAATAATCGTAGTTTTCGTGTTTTATAGCCATTTTAATGAGCTATTGCCCACCATTTAGGGGTTCTAGGGCGATTTACAACGACCTTAAGACCTGATACATGTTGGAAAGATATGACCCAAAACTCGTAGTTTTCGTCTTGTATGGCTGTTTTCATGAGCTATTGCCCACAGTTTTATGGTTCTAGGGCAATTTACAACAACCTTAAGACCCGATACATGTTAAAGACTTATGACCAAAAAATCATCTTTTTCGTGTTTACAGTCATTTTCATGAGTTATTGCCCATAGGTTTTGGGTTCTAGGCAGATTTGCATGCCTCGTAAGAACCCTTGCATGTTTGGGAGATATGACCAGAAACTCGTCGTTTTGGCGTTTATGATCGTTTTCATGAGTTAGGCCCACAGTTTTGGGATTCTAGGGCGATTTACGACGACCTTATGACCCGATACATGCTTGAGAATTATGTCCAAAAACTTGTCGTTTTCATGTTTATTGCCATTTTCATGAGTTATTGCCCATAGACTTTGGGTTCCATGCCGATTTGCATGCTCGTAAGAACCCTTACATGTTTGGGAGATATGACCAGAAACTCGTCGTTTTGGCGTTTTATGACCGTTTTCATGAGTTATGCCAACAGTTTTGGGATTCTAGGGCGATTTACAACGACCTTACGACCGATACATGCTTGAGAGTTATGACCAAAAAACTCGTCGTTTTCATGTTTAAGGCCATTTTCATGAGTTATTGCCCACCGTTTTTGGGTTCCAGTTGGATTTTCAAGGCCTATAAGACCCGTTACATGTTTGAGATATTTGACTAAAAAATTGTAGTTTTCCCGTTTTATGGCTGTTTTCATGAGCTATTTCCTACTGTTTTGGCGTTCCAGGCTGATCTACATCGACCTCATGACCCGATACATGCTTGAGCGTTATGACCCAAAACTCGTCGTTTCCGTGTTTATGGCCATTTTTTATGAGTGATTGCCCTTAGTTTTTGGGTTCTAGTTGGATTTGCATGGCCTGTAAGACCCGTTACATGTTTGAGATATATGACAAAAAATCATACTTTTCATGATTTATGGCCGTTTTAATGAGCAATTACCCACAGTTTAGGGGTTCTAGGGCGATTTACAACGACCTTAAGACCTGATACATGTTGGAAGGATATGACCCAAAACTCGCAGTTTTCGCGTTTTGTGGCTGTTTTCATGAGCTATTGCCCACAGTTTAATGGTTCTAGGGCTATTTACAGCAACCTTAAGACCCGATACATGTTAAAGACTTATGACCAAAAATCGTCTTTTTCCCATTTTCTGGTCATTTTCATGAGTTATTGCCCACAGTTTTTGGGTTCCAGGCGGATTTGCATGCCTCGTAAGAACCCTTCCATGTTTGAGAGATATGACCAGAAACTCGTCGTTTTCGTGTTTTATGGTTGTTTTCATGAGCTATTCCCATAGTTTTAGGCTTCCAGGGTGATTTACAACGACCTCACGACCCGATACATGCTTGAGAGTGATGACCAAAAACTCGTCGTTTTTGTCTTTATGGCCATTTTCATGAGTTATTATCCACAGGTTTAGGGTTCATGTTGGATTTGCATGGCTTGTAAGACCCATTACATGTTTGACGTATATCACTAAATAATCATAGTTTTCGTGATTTATGGATGTTTTAATGTTCAATTGCCCACTCTTTGGGGGTTCTAGGGCGATGTTCAACGAACTTAAGATCTAAAACATGTTCCAAAGATATGAGCCACAACTCGCAGTTTTCACGTTTTATGGCTGTTTTCATGAGCTATTGCCCATAGTTTTGTGGTTCTAGGGCGATTTACAACAACCTTAAGACTCGATACATGTTAAAGACTTATGACCAAAAATCGTCTATTTCCTATTTTATGGTCATTTTCATGAGTTATTGCCCATAGTTTTGGGGTTCCAGGTGGATTTGCATTCCTCGTAAGAACCCTGACATGTTTGAGAGATAAGACCAGAAGATCATCGTTTTCGTGTTTTATGGCTGTTTTCATGAGCTATTGCCCATAGATTTGGGGTTCCAGGGAGATTTACATAAACCTTGAGACCTGATACATGTTAGAGACTTATGACCAAAAAATCATATTTTTCGTGTTTTACAGTGATTTTCATGAGTTCTTCCCCATATGTTTTGTGTTTCAGGCGGATTTGCATGCCTCGTAAGAACCCTTACATGTTTGGGAGATATGACCAGAAACTCGCTGTTTTGGCGTTTTATGACCGTTTTCATTTGTTATGCCCACAGTTTTGGGATTCTAGGGCGATTAACAACGACCTTACGACCCGATACATGCTTGAGAGTTATGACCAAAAACTCGTCGTTTTCATGTTTATGGCCATTTTCACGAGTTATTGGCCACAGTTTTTGGGTTCCAGTTGGATTTTCAAGGACTGTAAGACCCGTTACATGTTTGAGATATTTGACTAAAAAATTGTAGTTTTCCTATTTTATGGCCGTTTTCATCATCTATTTCCTACTGTTTTGGCGTTCCAGGGTGATTTACATCGACATTGAGACACTATAAATGTTTGAGAGATATCACCAAAACCTCGTCGTTTCCGTGTTTATGGCCATTTTTATGAGTGATTTCCCCTAGTTTTTGGGTTCTAGTTGGATTTGCAAGGCCTGTAAGACCCGTTACATGTTTGAGGTATATGACTAAATAATCGTACTTTTCATGATTTATGGCCGTTTTAATGAGCAATTGCCCACAATTTACGGGTTCTAGGGCGATTTACAACGACCTTAAGACCTAATACATGTTGCAAGGATATGACTCAAAACTCGCAGTTTTCGCATTTTATGGTTGTTTTCATGAGCTATTGCCCACAGTATATTGTTCTTGGGCGATTTACAGCAACCTTAAGACCCGATACATGTTAAAGACTTATGACCAAAAATCGTCTTTTCCCATTTTATGGTCATTTTCATGAGTTATTGCCCATAGTTTTTGGGTTCCAGGCGGATTTGCATGCTTGTAAGAACCCTTCCATGTTTGAGAGATATGACTAAAAACTCGCCGTTTTCGTCTTTTATGGTCGTTTTCATGAGCTATTGCCCATAGTTTTAGGCTTCCAGGGCGATTTACATCGACCTTGAGACCTGATACATGTTTGAGAGATATGACCAAAAACTCGTCGTTTTCGTGTTTATGACCATTTTTATGAGTGATTGCCCACAGTTTTTGGGTTCTAGTTGGATTTGCAAGGCCTGTAAGACCCATTACATGTTTAAGATATATGACTAAATAATCGTAGTTTTCGTGTTTTATAGCCATTTTAATGAGCTATTGCCCACCATTTAGGGGTTCTAGGGCGATTTACAACGACCTTAAGACCTGATACATGTTGGAAAGATATGACCCAAAACTCGTAGTTTTCGTCTTGTATGGCTGTTTTCATGAGCTATTGCCCACAGTTTTATGGTTCTAGGGCAATTTACAACAACCTTAAGACCCGATACATGTTAAAGACTTATGACCAAAAAATCATCTTTTTCGTGTTTACAGTCATTTTCATGAGTTATTACCCATAGGTTTTGGGTTCTAGGCAGATTTGCATGCCTCGTAAGAACCCTTGCATGTTTGGGAGATATGACCAGAAACTCGTCGTTTTGGCGTTTTATGATCGTTTTCATGAGTTAGGCCCACAGTTTTGGGATTCTAGGGCGATTTACGACGACATTATGACCCGATACATGCTTGAGAGTTATGTCCAAAACCTCGTCGTTTTCATGTTTATTGCCATTTTCAGGAGTTATTGCCCATAGGTTTTGGGTTCCATGCCGATTTGCATGCCTCGTAAGAACCCTTACATGTTTGGGAGATATGACCAGAAACTCGTCGTTTTGGCGTTTTATGACCGTTTTCATGAGTTATGCCAACAGTTTTGGGATTCTAGGGCGATTTACAACGACCTTACGACCCGATACATGCTTGAGAGTTATGACCAAAAACTCGTCGTTTTCATGTTTAAGGCCATTTTCATGAGTTATTGCCCACCGTTTTTGGGTTCAAGTTGGATTTTCAAAGCCTATAAGACCCGTTACATGTTTGAGATATTTGACTAAAAAATTGTAGTTTTCCGGTTTTATGGCCGTTTTCATGAGCTATTTCCTACTGTTTTGGCGTTCCAGGCTGATCTACATCGACCTCACGACCCGATACATGCTTGAGTGTTATGACCCAAAACTCGTCGTTTCCGTGTTTATGGCCATTTTTTATGAGTGATTGCCCATAGTTTTTGGGTTCTAGTTGGATTTGCAAGGCCTGTAAGACCCGTTACATGTTTGAGATATATGACAAAAAATCATACTTTTCATGATTTATGACCGTTTTAATGAGCAATTACCCACAGTTTAGGGGTTCTAGGGCGATTTACAACGACCTTAAGACCTGATACATGTTGGAAGGATAGGACCCAAAACTCGCAGTTTTCGCGTTTTGTGGCTGTTCTCATGAGCTATTGCCCACAGTTTAATGGTTCTAGGGCGATTTACAGCAACCTTAAGACCCGATACATGTTAAAGACTTATGACCAAAAATCATCTTTTTCCCATTTTCTGGTCATTTTCATGAGTTATTGCCCACAGTTTTTGGGTTCCAGGCGGATTTGCATGCCTCGTAAGAATCCTTCCATGTTTGAGAGATATGACCAGAAACTCGTCGTTTTCGTGTTTTATGGTTGTTTTCATGAGCTATTCCCATAGTTTTAGGCTTCTAGGGCGATTTACAACGACCTCATGACCCGACACATGCTTGAGAGTTACGACCCAAAACTCGTCGTTTTTGTCTTTATGGCCATTTTCATGAGTTATTATCCACAGGTTTAGGGTTCAAGTTGGATTTGCATGGCTTGTAAGACCCATTACATGTTTGACATATATCACTAAATAATCATAGTTTTCGTGATTTATGGATGTTTTAATGTTCAATTGCCCACTATTTAGGGGTTCTAGGGCGATGTTCAACGAACTTAAGATCTGAAACATGTTGCAAAGATATGAGCCACAACTCACCGTTTTCACGTTTTATGGCTGTTTTCATGAGCTATTGCCCATAGTTTTGTGGTTCTAGGGCGATTTACAACAAACCTTAAGACTCGATACATGTTAAAGACTTATGACCAAAAATCGTCTATTTCCTATTTTATGGTCATTTTCATGAGTTATTGCCCATAGTTTTGGGGTTCCAGGTGGATTTGCATTCCTCGTAAGAACCCTGACATGTTTGAGAGATATGACCAGAAGATCATCGTTTTCGTGTTTTATGGCTGTTTTCATGAGCTATTGCCCATAGATTTGGGGTTCCAGGGATATTTACATAAACCTTGAGACCTGATACATGTTAGAGACTTATGACCAAAAAATCATATTTTTCGTGTTTTACGGTCATTTTCATGAGTTCTTGCCCATAGGTTTTGTGTTTCAGGCGGATTTGCATGCCTCGTAAGAACCCTTACATGTTTGGGAGATATGACCAGAAACTCGTTGTTTTGGCGTTTTATGACCGTTTTCATTTGTTATGCCCACAGTTTTGGGATTCTAGGGCGATTAACAACGACCTTACGACCCGATACATGCTTGAGAGTTATGACCAAAAACTCGTCGTTTTCATGTTTATGGCCATTTTCACGAGTTATTGGCCACAGTTTTTCGGTTCCAGTTGGATTTTCAAGGCATGTAAGACCCGTTACATGTTTGAGATATTTGACTAAAAAATTGTAGTTTTCCTATTTTATGGCCGTTTTCATCATCTATTTCCTACTGTTTTGGCGTTCCAGGGTGATTTACATCGACATTGAGACACGATAAATGTTTGAGAGATATCACCAAAACCTCGTCGTTTCCGTGTTTATGGCCATTTTTATGAGTGATTTCCCCTAGTTTTTGGGTTCTAGTTGGATTTGCAAGGCTTGTAAGACCCGTTACATGTTTGAGGTATATGACTAAATAATCGTACTTTTCATGATTTATGGCCGTTTTAATGAGCAATTGCCCACAATTTAGGGGTTCTAGGGCGATTTACAACGACCTTAAGACCTGATACATGTTGCAAGGATATGACTCAAAACTCGCAGTTTTCGCATTTTATGGCTGTTTTCATGAGCTATTGCCCACAGTATATTGTTCTTGGGCGATTTACAGCAACCTTAAGACCCGATACATGTTAAAGACTTATGACCAAAAATCGTCTTTTCCCATTTTATGGTCTTTTTCATGAGTTATTGCCCACAGTTTTTGGGTTCCAGGCGGATTTGCATGCTTGTAAGAACCCTTCCATGTTTGAGAGATATGACTAGAAACTCGCCCTTTTCGTATTTTATGGTCGTTTTCATGAGCTATTGCCCATAGTTTTAGGCTTCCAGGGCGATTTACATCGACCTTGAGACCTGATACATGTTTGAGAGATATGACCAAAAACTCGTCGTTTTCGTGTTTATGACCATTTTTATGAGTGATTGCCCACAGTTTTTGGGTTCCAGTTGGATTTGCAAGGCCTGTAAGACCCATTACATTTTTAAGATATATGACTAAATAATCGTAGTTTTCGTGTTTTATAGCCATTTTAATGAGCTATTGCCCACCATTTAGGGGTTCTAGGGCGATTTACAACGACCTTAAGACCTGATACATGTTGGAAAGATATGACCCAAAACTCGTAGTTTTCGTCTTGTATGGCTGTTTTCATGAGCTATTGCCCACAGTTTTATGGTTCTAGGGCAATTTACAACAACCTTAAGACTCGATACATGTTAAAGACTTAGGACCAAAAAATCATCTTTTTCGTGTTTACAGTCATTTTCATGAGTTATTGCCCATAGGTTTTGGGTTCTAGGCAGATTTGCATGCCTCGTAAGAACCCTTGCATGTTTGGGAGATATGACCAGAAACTCGTCGTTTTGGCGTTTTATGATCGTTTTCATGAGTTAGGCCCACAGTTTTGGGATTCTAGGGCGATTTACGACGACCTTATGACCCGATACATGCTTGAGAGTTATGTCCAAAAACTCGTCGTTTTCATGTTTATTGCCCTTTTCATGAGTTATTGCCCATAGGTTTTGGGTTCCATGCCAATTTGCATGCCTCGTAAGAACCCTTACATGTTTGGGAGATATGACCAGAAACTCGTCGTTTTGGCGTTTTATGACCGTTTTCATGAGTTATGCCAACAGTTTTGGGATTCTAGGGCGATTTACAACGACCTTACGACCGATACATGCTTGAGAGTTATGACCAAAAACTCGTCGTTTTCATGTTCAAGGCCATTTTCATGAGTTATTGCCCACCGTTTTTGGGTTCCAGTTGGATTTTTAAGGCCTATAAGACCCGTTACATGTTTGAGATATTTGACTAAAAAATTGTAGTTTTCCCGTTTTATGGCTGTTTTCATGAGCTATTTCCTACTGTTTTGGCGTTCCAGGCTGATCTACATCGACCTCATGACCCGATACATGCTTGAGCGTTATGACCCAAAACTCGTCGTTTCCGTGTTTATGGCCATTTTTTATGAGTGATTGCCCATAGTTTTTGGGTTCTAGTTGGATTTGCAAGGCCTGTAAGACCCGTTACATGTTTGAGATATATGACAAAAAATCATACTTTTCATGATTTATGGCCGTTTTAATGAGCAATTACCCACAGTTTAGGGGTTCTAGGGCGATTTACAACGACCTTAAGACCTGATACATGTTGGAAGGATATGACCCAAAACTCGCAGTTTTCGCGTTTTGCGGCTGTTTTCATGAGCTATTGCCCACAGTTTAATGGTTCTAGGGCGATTTACAGCAACCTTAAGACCCGATACATGTTAAAGACTTATGACCAAAAATCGTCTTTTTCCCATTTTCTGGTCATTTTCATGAGTTATTGCCCACAGTTTTTGGGTTCCAGGCGGATTTGCATGCCTCGTAAGAACCCTTCCATGTTTGAGAGATATGACCAGAAACAAGTCGTTTTCGTGTTTTATGGTTGTTTTCATGAGCTATTCCCATAGTTTTAGGCTTCCATGGCGATTTACAACGACCTCACGACCCGATACATGCTTGAGAGTTATGACCCAAAACTCGTCGTTTTTGTCTTTATGGCCATTTTCATGAGTTATTATCCACAGGTTTAGGGTTCAAGTTGGATTTGCATGGCTTGTAAGACCCATTACATGTTTGACGTATATCACTAAATAATCATAGTTTTCGTGATTTATGGATGTTTTAATGTTCAATTGCCCACTATTTAGGGGTTCTAGGGCGATGTTCAACGAACATAAGATCTGAAACATGTTGCAAAGATATGAGCCACAACTCGCAGTTTTCACGTTTTATGGCTGTTTTCATGAGCTATTGCCCATAGTTTTGTGGTTCTAGGGCGATTTACAACAACCTTAAGACTCGATACATGTTAAAGACTTATGACCAAAAATCGTCTATTTCCTATTTTATGGTCATTTTCATGAGTTATTGCCCATAGTTTTGGGGTTACACGTGGATTTGCATTCCTCGTAAGAACCCTGACATGTTTGAGAGATATGACCAGAAGATCATCGTTTCGTGTTTTATGGCTGCTTTCATGAGCTATTGCCCATAGATTTGGGGTTCCAGGGAGATCTACATAAACCTTGAGACCTGATACATGTTAGAGACTTATGACCAAAAAATCATATTTTTCGTGTTTTACGGTCATTTTCATGAGTTCTTGCCCATAGATTTTGTGTTTCAGGCGGATTTGCATGCCTCGTAAGAACCCTTACATGTTTGGGAGATATGACCAGAAACTCGCTGTTTTGGCGTTTTATGACCGTTTTCATTTGTTATGCCCACAGTTTTGGGATTCTAGGGCGATTAACAACGACCTTACGACCCGATACATGCTTGAGAGTTATGACCAAAAACTCGTCGTTTTCATGTTTATGGCCATTTTCACGAGTTATTGGCCACAGTTTTTGGGTTCCAGTTGGATTTTCAAGGCCTGTAAGACCCGTTACATGTTTGAGATATTTGACTAAAAAATTGTAGTTTTCCCGTTTTATGGCCATTTTCATGAGCTACTTCCCACTGTTTTGGCGTTCCAGGGTGATTTACATCGACATTGAGACCCGATACATGTTTGAGAGATATCACGAAAACCTCGTCGTTTCCGTGTTTATGGCCATTTTTATGAGTGTTTGCTCATAGTTTTTGGGTTCTAGTTTGATTTGCAAGGCCTATAAGACCCGTTACATGTTTGAGGTATATGACTAAATAATCGTAGTTTTCGTGATTTATCGCCGTTTTAATGAGCATTGCAAGGATATGACCCAAAACTCGCAGTTTTCGCGTTTTATGGCTATTTTCATGAGCTTTTGCCCACAACTTTATGGTTCTAGAAAGATTTACAGCAACCTTAAGACCCGATACATGTTAAAGACTTATGACCAAAAATCGTCTTTTTCCTATTTTATGGTCATTTTCATGAGTTATTGCCCACAGTTTTTGGGTTCTAGGCGGATTTGCATGCCTCGTAAGAACCCTACCATGTTTGAGAGATATGACCAGAAACTCGCCATTTTCATGTTTTATGGCCGTTTTCATGAGCTATTTCCCATAGTTTTAGGCTTCCAGGGCGATTTACATCGACCTTGAGACCTGATACATGTTTGACAGATATGACCAAAAACTCGTCGTTTTCGTGTTTATGGCCATTTTTATGAGTGATTGCCCATAGTTTTTGGGTTCCAGTTGGATTTGCAAGGCCTGTAAGACCCATTGCATGTTTAAGATAAGACCAAAAACAGTTGGCTGTTTTCATCGATTTGTATGGCTGTTTTCATGAGCTATTTCCCATAGTTTTATGGTTCTAGGGCGATTTACAGCAACCATAAGACCCGATACATGTTAGAGACTTATGACAAAAAAATCATAGTTTTCGTGTTTTATGGTCATTTTAATGAGCTATTGCCCACTATTTAGGGGTTCTAGGCAGATTTACAACGACCTTAAGACCTGATACATGTTGGAAAGATATGAACCAAAAACTCGTCGTTTTCGCGTTGTATGGCTGTTTTCATGAGCTCTTGCCCACAGTTTTATGGTTCTAGGGCGATTTCCAGCAACCATAAGACCCGATACATGTAAGAGACTTATGACCAAAAAATCATCTTTTTCGTGTTTTACGGTCATTTTCATGAGTTATTGTCCATAGGTTGTGGGTTCCAGGCGGATTTGCATGCCTCGTAAGAACCCTACCATGTTTGAGAGATATGACCAGAAACTCGCCATTTTCATGTTTTATGGCCGTTTTCATGAGCTATTTCCCATAGTTTTAGGCTTCCAGGGCGATTTACATCGACCTTGAGACCTGATACATGTTTGAGAGATATGACCAAAAACTCGTCGTTTTCGTGTTTATGGCCATTTTTATGAGTGATTGCCCATAGTTTTTGGGTTCCAGTTGGATTTGCAAGGCCTGTAAGACCCATTACATGTTTAAGATAAGACCAAAAACAGTTGGCTGTTTTCATCGATTTGTATGGCTGTTTTCATGAGCTATTTCCCACAGTTTTATGGTTCTAGGGCGATTACAGCAACCATAAGACCCGATACATGTTAGAGACTTATGACAAAAAAAATCATAGTTTTCGTGTGTTATGGTCATTTTAATGAGCTATTGCCCACTATTTAGGGGTTCTAGGCAGATTGACAACGACCTTAAGACCTGATACATGTTGGAAAGATATGAACCAAAAACTCGTCGTTTTCGCGTTGTATGGCTGTTTTCATGAGCTCTTGCCCACAGTTTTATGGTTCTAGGGCGATTTCCAGCAACCATAAGACCCGATACATGTAAGAGACTTATGACCAAAAAATCATCTTTTTCGTGTTTTACGGTCATTTTCATGAGTTATTGCCCATAGGTTGTGGGTTCCAGGCGAATTTGCATGCCTCGTAAGAACCCTTACATGTTTGGGAGATATGACCAGAAACTCGTCGTTTTGGTGTTTTATGACTGTTTTCATTTGTTATGTCCACAGTTTTGGGATTCTAGGGCGATTTACAACGACCTTACGACCCTATACATGTGTGAGAGTTATGACCAAAAACTCGTCGTTTTCATGTTTATGGCCATTTTCACGAGTTATTGGGCACAGTTTTTGGGTTCCAGTTGGATTTTCAAGGCCTGTAAGACCCATTACATGTTTGAGATATTTGACTAAAAAATTGTAGTTTTATCGTTTTATGGCCGTTTTCATGAGCTATTTCCCACTGTTTTGGCATTCCAGGGAGATTTACATCGACATTGAGACCCGATACATGTTCGAGAGATATTTCGTATTTTATGACCAAAAATAATCGTAGTTTTAATGTTTGAGGGTTTTATGACCCCATAGTTTTTGGGTACTAGTTTGATTTGCTAGGCCTATAAGACCCGTTACATGTTTGAGGTATATGACTAAATAATCGTAGTTTTCGTGATTTATGGCCATTTTAATGAGCAATTGCCCACTATTTAGGCGTTCTAGGGCAATTTACAACGACCTTAAGACCTGATACATGTTGCAAGGATATGACCCAAAACTCGTAGTTTTCGTGTTTTATGGCTGTTTTCATGAGCTATTACCCACAGTTTAATGGTTCTAGAAAGATTTATAGCAACCTTAAGACCCGATACATGTTAAAGACTTATGACCAAAAATCGTCTTTTTCCTATTTTATGGTCATTTTCATGAGTTATTGCCCACAGTTTTTGGGTTACAGGAGGATTTGCATGCCTCGTAAGAACCCTTCCATGTTTGAGAGATATGACTAGAAACTCGCTGTTTTCATGTTTTATGGACGTTTTCATGAGTTATTGCCCATAGTTTGTGGGTTCCAGGCGGATTTGCATGCCTCGTAAGAACCCTAACATGTTTGAGAGATATGACCAGAAACTCACCTTTTTCATTTTTTATGATTGTTTTCATGAGCTATTGCCCACAGTTTTTGGGTTCTAGGGCGATTTACATCGACCTTGACACCCGATACATATTTGAGAGATATGACCAAAAGCTCGTCGTTTTCGTGTTTATGGCCATTTTAGGAGATATTTTCCATAGTTTTTGGGTTCTATTTGGATTTGTAAGGGCTATAAGACCCGTTACATGTTTGAGATTTATGACTACAAAATCATAGTTTTCGTGTTTTATGGGCATTTTAATGAGCTATTGCCCACTATTTAGGGGTTCTAGGGCGATTTACAACGACCTTAAGACCTGATGCATGTTGGAAAGATATGAACCAAAACTCACAGTTTTCGCGTTGTATGGTTGTTTTCATGAGCTATTGCCCACAGTTTTATGGTTCTAGGGCGATTTACAGCAACCATAAGACCCGATACATGTTAGAGACTTATGACCAAAACATCATCTTTTTCATGTCTTACGGTCATTTTCATGAGTTATTGCCCATAGGTTTTGGGTTCTAGGCGGATTTCCATGCCTCGTAAGAACCCTTACATGTTCGGGAGATATGACCAGAAACTCGTCGTTTTGGCGTTTTATGACCGTTTTTATTTGTTATGCCCACAGTTTTGGGATTCAAGGGCGATTTACAACGACCTTACGATTCGATACATGCTTGAGAGTTATGACCAAAAACTCGTCGTTTTCATGTTTATGGCCATTTTCATGAGTTATTGCCCATAGTTTTGGGTTCTAGTTGGATTTTCAAGGCCTGTAAGACCCATTACATGTTTGAGATATTTGACTAAAAAATTATAGTTTTCCCGTTTGATGGCCATTTTCATGAGCTATTTCCCACTGTTTTGGCGTTCAGGGTGATTTACATCGACATTGAGACCCGATACATGTTTCAGAGATATGACCAAAAACTCGCCGTTTCCGTGTTTATGGTCATTTCTATGAGTGATTGCCCATAGTTTTTGGGTTCTAGTTTAATTTGCAAGGCCTATAAGACCCGTTACATGTTTGAGGTATATGACTAAATAATCGTAGTTTTCGTGATTTATGGCCGTTTTAATGAGCAATTGCCCACTATTTAGGGGTTCTAGGGCGATTTACATCGACCTTAAGACCTGATACACCTTGCAAGGATATGACCCAAAACTCGCAGTTTTCGCGTTTTATGGATGTCTTCTACCCACAGTTTTATGGTTCTAGAAAGATTTACAGCAACCTTAAGACCCGATACATGTTAAAGACTTATGACCAAAAATCGTCTTTTTTCTTTTTTATGGTCATTTTCATGAGTTATTGCCCACAGTTTTTGGGTTCCAGGCGGATTTGCATGCCTCGTAAGAACCGTTCCATGTTTGAGAGATATGACCAGAAACTCGCCATTTTCATGTTTTATGGCCGTTTTCATGATCTATTGCCCATAGTTTTAGGCTTCCAGGGCGATTTACATCGAACTTGAGACCTGATACATGTTTGAGAGATATGACCAAAAACTTGTCGTTTTCATGTTTATGGCCATTTTTATGAGTGATTGCCCACAGTTTTTGGGTTCCAGTTGGATTTGCAAGGCCTCTAAGACCCATTACATGTTTAAGATATATGACTAAATAATCGTAGTTTTCGTGTTTTATGGCCGTTTTAATGAGCAATTGCACACTGTTTAGGGGTTCTAGGGCGATTTACAACGACCTTAAGACCTGATACATGTTGCAAATATATGACCCAAAATTCGCAGTTTTCGCGTTTTATGTCTGTTTTTATGAGCTAGGGCGATTTGCAGCAACCTTAAGACCTGATACATGTTAAAGACTTATGACCAAAAATCGTCTTTTTCCTATTTTCTGGTCATTTTCATGAGCTATTGCCCAAAGTTTTTGGGTTCCTCGCAAATTTGCATGCCTCGTAAGAACCCTTACATGTTCGAGAGATATGACTAGAAACTCGCCGTTTTCGCGTTTTATGGCTGTTTTCATGAGCTATTGCCCATAGTTTTAGTCTTCTAGGGCGATTTAAAAAGACCTCATGACCCGATACATGCTTGAGAGTTTTGACCCAAAACTCGTCGTTTTCGTGTTTATGTTCATTTTCATGAGTTATTATCCATAGGTTTTGGGTTCCAGTTGGATTTGCAAGGCCTGTAAGACCCATTACATGTTTGACATATATGACTAACTAATCGTAGTTTTCTTGTTTTATGGCCGTTTAAATAAGCAATTACCCACTATTTAGGTGTTCTAGGGAGATTTACAACAACCTTAAAACCTGATACATGTTGCAAATATATGACCCAAAATTCGCAGTTTTCGTGTTTTATGGCTGTTTTCATGAGCTATTGCCCATTGTTTTATGATTCTAGGGCGATTTACAGCAACCTTAAGACCCGATACATGTTAAAGACTTGTGACCAAAAATCGTCTTTTTCCTATTTTATGGTCATTTTCATGAGTTATTGCCCACAGTTTTTGGGTTCCAGGCGGATTTGCATGCCTCATAAGAACCCTAACATGTTTGAGAGATATGACCAGAAACTCACCATTTTCATGTTTCATGACTGTTTTCATGTGCTATTGCCCTAGTTTTAGGCTTTCAGGGCGATTTACATCGACCTTGAGACCCGATACATGTTTGATAGATATGACCGAAAACTCGTCATTTCCGTG
Organism: Avena sativa; assembly: GCA_916181665.1. Lineage (NCBI taxonomy): Eukaryota > Viridiplantae > Streptophyta > Magnoliopsida > Poales > Poaceae > Avena > Avena sativa. The sequence continues at coordinate 55,865,569 of OV702300.1, forward strand.
TTTATGGCCATTTTTATGAGTGATTGCCCACAGTTTTTGGGTTCCAGTTGGATTTGCAACGCATGTAAGACCCGTTACATGTTTGAGATATATGACTAAAAAATCATAGTTTTCGTGTTTTATGGGCATTTTAATGACTTATTACCCACTGTTTGGGGGTTCTAGGACGATTTACAACGACCTTAAACCTGATACATGTTGCAAGGATATGACCCAAAACTTGCAGTTTTCGCGTTTTGTGGATGTTTTCATGAACTATTGCCCACAGTTTAATGGTTCTAGGGCAATTTACAACAACCTTAAGACCCGATACATGTTAAAGACTTATGAGCAAAAATCGTCTTTTTCCCATTTTCTGGTCACTTTCATGAGTTTTTGGGTTCCAGGCGGATTTGCATGCCTCGTAAGAACCCTTCCATGTTTAAGAGATATGACTAGAAAGTCGCCGTTTTCGTGTTTTATGGTTGTTTTCATGAGCTATTCCCATAGTTTTACAACGACCTCACGACCCAATACATGCTTGAGAGTTATAACCCAAAACTCGTCGTTTTTGTCTTTATGGCCATTTTCATGAGTTATTATCCACATGTTTAGGGTTTAAGTTGGATTTGCAAGGCCTGTAAGACCCATTACATGTTTGAGATATATGACTAAATAATCATAGTTTTCGTGATTTATGGATGTTTTAATGAGCAATTGCCCACTATTTAGGGGTTCTGGGGCGATTTTCAACGATCTTAAGATCTGAAATATGTTGCAAAGATATGACCGAGAACTCGCAGTTTTCACGTTTCATGGCTGTTTTCATGAGCTATTGCCCATAGTTTTATGGTTCTAGGGCGATTTACAGCAACCTTAAGACTCGATACATGTTAAAGACTTATGACCAAAAATCGTCTATTTCGTATTTGATGGTTATTTTCAAGAGTTATTGCCCATAGTTTTGGGGTTCCAGGTGGATTTGCATTCCTCGTAAGAACCCTGACATGTTTGAGAGATATGACCAGAAACTCATCGTTTTCGCGTTTTATGGCTGTTTTCATGAGCTATTGCCCATAGTTTTTGGGTTCTAGGGCGATTTCAATCAACCTTGAGACCTGATACATGTTTGAGAGATATGACCAAAAACTCGTCGTTTTCGTGTTTATGGCCATTTTTTTGAGTGATTGCCCACAGTTTTTGGGTTCCGGTTGGATTTGCATGGCCTGTAAGACCCGTTACATGTTTGAGATATATGACTAAAAAATCGTAGTTTTTGTGTTTTATGGCCGTTTAAATGAGCAATTACCCACTATTTAGGGGTTCTAGGGAGATTTACAACGACCTTAAGACCTGATACATGTTGCAAATATATGACCCAAAATTCGCAGTTTTCGTGTTTTATGGATGTTTTCATGAGCTATTGCCCATTGTTTTATGATTCTAGGGCGATTTACAGCAACCTGAAGACCCGATACATGTTAAAGACTTATGACCAAAAATCGTCTTTTTCCTATTTTATGGTCATTTTCATGAGTTATTGCCCACAGTTTTTGGGTTCTAGGCGTATTTGCATGCCTCGTAAGAACCCTAACATGTTTGAGAGATATGACCAGAAACTCACCATTTTCATTTTTTATGAATGTTTTCATGAGCTATTGCCCACAGTTTTTGGGTTCCAGGGAGATTTACATCGACCTTGACACCCGATACATGTTTGAGAGATATGACCAAAAGCTCGTCATTTTCGTGTTTATGGCCATTTTAGGAGATATGTTCGATAGTTTCTGGGCTCCATTTGGATTTGTAAGGGCTATAAGACCCGTTACATGTTTGAGATTTATGACTAAAAAATCGTAGTTTTCGTGTTTTATGGCCGTTTTAATGAGCTATTGCCCACTATTTAGGGGTTCTAGGGCGATTTACAACGACCTTAAGACCTAATACATGTTGGAAAGATATGAACGAAAACTCGCAGTTTTCGCGTTGTATGGCTGTTTTCATGAGCTATTGCCCACAGTTTTATGGTTCTAGGGCGATTTACAGCAACCATAAGACCCGATACATGTTAGAGACTTATGACCAAAACATCATCTTTTTCGTGTTTTACGGTCATTTTCATGAGTTATTGCCCATAGGTTTTGGGTTCTAGGCGGATTTGCATGCCTCGTAAGAACCCTTACATGTTCGGGAGATATGACCAGAAACTCGTCGTTTTGGCGTTTTATGACCGTTTTCATTTGTTATGCCCACAGTTTTGGGATTCTAGGGCGATTTACAACGACCTGACGACCCGATACATGCTTGAGAGTTATGACCAAAAACTCGTCGTTTTCATGTTGATGGCCATTTTCACGAGTTATTGCCGACAGTTTTTGGGTTCCAGTTGGATTTTCAAGGCCTGTAAGACCCGTTACATGTTTGAGATATTTGACTAAATAATCGTAGTTTTCGTGATTTATGGCCGTTTTAATGAGCAATTGCCCACTATTTAGGGGTTCTAGGGTGATTTACAACGACCTTAAGACCTGATACACGTGGCAAGGATATGACCCAAAACTCGCAGTTTTCGCGTTTTATGGCTGTTTTCATGAGTTATTGCCCACAGTTTTATGTTTGTTGAAATATTTACAGCAACCTTAAGACCCGATACATGTTAAAGACTTATGACCAAAAATCGTCTTTTTCCTATTTTATGGTCATTTTCATGAGTTATTGCCCATAGTTTTTGGGTTCTAAGCGGATTTGCATGCCTCGTAAGAACCCTTCCATGTTTGAGAGATATGACCAGAAACTCGCCATTTTCATGTTTTATGGCCGTGTTCATGATCTATTGCCCATAGTTTTAGGCTTCCAGGGCGATTTACATCGACCTTGAGACCTGATACATGTTTGAGAGATATTACCAAAAACTCGTCGTTTTTGTGTTTATGGCCATTTTGATGAGTGATTGCCCACAGTTTTAGGGTTCCAGTTGGATTTGCGAGGCCTGTAAGACCCATTACATGTTTAAGATATATGACTAAATAATCGTAGTTTTCGTGTTTTATGGCCGTTTTAATGAGCAATTGCCCACTATTTAGGGGTTCTAGGGAGATTTACAACGACCTTAAGATCTGATACATGTTGCAAAGTTATGACCAAAAACTCGCAGTTCTCGCGTTTTATGGCTGTTTTTATGAGCTATTTCCCATAGTTTTATGGTTCTAGGGCGATTTGCAGCAACCTTAAGACCCGATACATATTAAAGACTTATGACCAAAAATCATGTTTTTCCTATTTTCTGGTCATTTTCATGAGCTATTGCCCAAAGTTTTTGGGTTCCTGACGAATTTGCATGCCTCGTAAGAACCCTTACATGTTCGAGAGATATGACCAGAAACTCGCCGTTTTCGCGTTTTATGGCTGTTTTCATGAGCTATTGCCCATAGTTTTAGGTTTCCAGGGCGATTTAAAACGATCTCATGACCCGGTACATGCTTGAGAGTTATGACCCAAAACTCGTCGTTTTCGTGTTTATGGCCATTTTCATGAGTTATTATCCACAGGTTTTGGGTTCAAGTTGGATTTCCGAGGCCTGTAAGACCCATTACATGTGTGACATGTATGACTAACTAATCGTAGGTTTCTTGTTTTATGGCCATTTAAATAAGCAATTACCCACTATTTAGGGGTTCTAGGGAGATTTACATTGACCTTAAGACCTCCTACATGTTGCAAATATATGACCCAAAATTCGCAGTTCTCGTGTTTTATGGCTGTTTTCATGAGCTATTGCCCATAGTTTTATGATTCTAGGGCGATTTACAGCACTCTTAAGACCCGATACATGTTGAAGACTTATGACCAAAAATCGTCTTTTTCGTTTTTATGGTCATTTTCATGAGTTATTGCCCACAGTTTTTGGGTGCCAGGAGGATTTGCATGCCTCGTAAGAACCCTAACATGTTTGAGAGATATAACCAGAAACTCACCATTTTCGTTTTTTATGACTATTTTCATGAGCTATTGCCCACAGTTTTTGCGTTCCAAGGCGATTTACATCGACCTTGACACCCGATACATGTTTGAGAGATATGACCAAAAGCTCGTCATTTTCGTGTTTATGGCCATTTTAGGAGATATGTTCCATAGTTTTTGGGCTCCATTGGATTTGTAAGGGCTATAAGACCCGTTACATGTTTGAGATTTATGACTAAAAAATCGTAGTTTTCGTGTTTTATGGCCGTTTTAATGAGCTATTGCCCACTATTTAGGGGTTCTAGGGTGATTTACAACGACCTTAAGACCTGATACATGTTGGAAAGATATGACCCAAAACTCGCAGTTTTCGCGTTGTATGGCTGTTTTCATGAGCTATTGCCCACAGTTTTGTGGTTCTAGGGAGATTTACAGCAACCATAAGACCTGATACATGTTAGAGACTTATGACCAAAAAATCATCTTTTTTGTGTTTTACGGTCATTTTCATGAGTTATTGCCCATAGGTTTTGGGTTCCAGGCGGATTTCCATGCCTCGTAAGAACCCTTACATGTTTGGGAGATATGACCAGAAACTCGTCTTTTGGCGTTTTATGACCGTTTTCATTTGTTATGCCCACAATTTTGGGATTCTAGGGCGATTTACAACGACCTTACGATCCGATACATGCTTGATAGTTATGACCAAAAACTCGTTGTTTTCATGTTTATGGCCATTTTCACGAGTTATTGTCCACAGTTTTTGGGTTCCAGTTGGATTTTCAAGGCCTGTAAGACCCGTTACATGTTTGAGATATTTGACTGAAAAATTGTAGTTTTCCCGTTTGGCGTTCCAGGGAGATTTACATCGACATTGAGACCCGATACATGTTTCAGAGATATGACCAAAAACTTGTCGTTTCCGTGTTTATGGCCATTTTTATGAGTGATTTCCCATAGTTTTTGGGTTCTAGTTGGATTTGCAAGGCCTATAAGACCCGTTACATGTTTGAGGTATCACTAGTGGAAACAGGGCTATTGGTCCCGGTTGGTACGGGGCTTTAGTCCCGGTTGCCCAACCGGGACGGGGCAATCGGGACTAAAGCCCTAACCTTTAGTCCCGGTTGCCCCACCAACCGGGACAAAAGGGTGCACATGTGGCAGCGGCAGAGGGCGAGGGCGGCAGACCATTAGTCCCGGTTCGTAACACGAACCGGGACTAATAACCTTCTGCCGCGGCAGAGATTTGGCCCATTTCTCTGCCGCGGCAGAGAATTCATTTTGGCACATTTTGTTGCCGCGGCAGCATTTTCGCCACTTTTTGTGCCGCGGCAGAGAATTCATTTAGGTTGTTTTATTGTTTATTTAGTGTTTTGCACTTATCAATGAAGGAACCTTATATTACACAAGATCATCATGACAATATTACATTCAATACACGGATCGAGTTCATGCACTACATACAAATGTTGCTATTCGATGATACCGGAGAATTCCTTCAAAGTTGCTATTTTTACAATCCCTATTGTCTATACATAGCCGAATAGTATTCCCCTTTTGGGTTTAGGACTTCTGCATCCAAGAATCCAGCCAATTGCTCCTGAATTGCTCGTACGCGATCCTTTGGCAGAAGACCGTCCCGTAGACGTTCGATCTGATTTAAAAAAGGAGTCAGTCTATATGAATGAAACTAAAAACAATTTGTTTGTAATTAAAAACTATAGAAATTGGTTACGTACGTGGAGTTGCTCTAAATTTCTACCCTTCTCATCGCACGTCTGCTGGATGAACTCGCAAACATAGTATCCACATAGATTGTTACCTGGTCCCTGCGTCAGGAACTTTACGAGAACAGAGTTCAATCAAAATAATAATCAAGCATGATAATAACTGTATCAAAACTAGAATCAAAGAGATGAGCGGATATAGCTAGTGGTGCTTACATTTAGTGGTTGAAATGTAAGCTCCTCTTTCCAAACACCCCTAGCTTTGTTGGTGAACCATTTCCAAGCGTTGCCCAGCGAAGAAAACGAATAAAAGAAGTTATTAATTACTTGATATCATAAAATTCACGAACGTTGCCGATATAGTGTCGTAATGATTAGAATTACCGCTAGATAAGCATCTCTTGTCCTTCCACGTCTCAAGGGGTTTATGTTTCAAGTCCTTGACTAGTACACGCCCTTTGTCAAGTTGAATGATTAACAGAATATATTGGAAGCTGCAATTGCATAACTAATCAATTATATACTTAACATCGAGTAAGCGAAATAGAAAGTGTATACAAGACAATAACACTCAGTCGAAGTTGTAAGGAAAAAGTATTTCCCTTCTGGTTTCTTGAAACCTTAACGCGTGTACTATATTATCCTCCGTATCCTGGGGTCTTATTTTGAGATTAGCTTCATGAACCCAATATGGGTCAATGAAGCCAATGCCATAGATTTGTCCTCTGCTGCATTCGAGAATCTTCATTATGCATATTACAGTATGATTATATACATGCAATAAACAAAGTGAGATAGCTGGAGACTAAATTAATTACAGAATTAGTACTTATAGACAATAGGCACTGATGATAGATTTTTCCAAGGCGTCTTGATTGAATAATTGAAATAGTTCATCAAATTCAATGGATATCATGTCATCCTTTTCTTTCCCATAATGCTTTTTTTGTAACCCTCAGCACTATCCAGTTAGCCCCGACCTTTGTGGCATGCATGTACCAGTTATGCAATCTTCGTATTTTTGTTGGAAGATTGTTTACCTCCTCAGGTTTGACGAGAGGTTTGCCGTACTGGTATTTGTATGCTACTTCACTCACGGGGAAGAACTCTAACTGGGATAAGTACTGGGCAATACTCATATCTTGAGCAGCGGCAGCTTCTCCGTATTGTGCAACTACCTCTAGATCATACTGATCTTCGGCCCCATATTTGCTCGACCCCACATTGGTTTGGGAAATCACCTTGAGAGGGGCGCAAGTCTGTTTTGCTTGTTCTCCGAGCTGGGCAACAGATTTCTCGCTTGCATCAGTACTGCTCTTCGAGGCTTTTTGTGCCGCATGTGACTTGAGAATAGAACGCTCATAGTCTCATGACAGCTTTGGCTCGGGTTGATGAAGAGTCTTTAGCATTTTCAACACTTTGGCTTTTTCTTCTTTGGTGCTGGGGAACTCTGGCTCTTTCGGCCGCCTCAGCTTAGCGAAAAACGCTGTCGGTTCCGCATCAACGATCGCCGCAGTCTCCTCTTCAGTACAGTCATAAGCTCTCTTGGGAGGAACCTTTGGTACTTTTGGAAGAGGCTCTTGTTTATGTTTCGGCGATCGCTTACCACGACGCACATTAGTGGTACGCTTACGCTTTTTATCCTGAGGCGCCAGCGATGGCTCCCGCGGCGATGGCTGCGCCGGAGATTGGTGAGGCGACGAAGACGGCTGCCGCGGCAGCGACGACCTCACTGGAGACGGGTGAGGCGGCGGCGAAGATGGCCTTGGCGTGTGATTTCGAAGCACGATACATTCCTTCGGCCATAGAATGGTGATGTTTTTTGCGTCTCCTAGTACAGTCACATCCCCTTCACCTGCAGGGTAGTGAAGATCCAAAACTTCAAAGGTGGGCATTATTTCATCCACCCCGACAACAGCGTAGCCCTCTAGAACCGGACGACAGTGGTAAGTTGGTGTGGGTCTAATTGGTAAGGCATACCCGACCGCCACCTTCATTGATATGTTCACAACTTTGACATGTAGCTCGCAGTGTGTCATCTCTATGATATCATCCACTGGGTAGCCAACAGGAGCCATCGTCGGTGCACCATCGTCATCGCCATTGTCATCACCCGGGACCTCGGTGGAAGCCACACTGCTTTTTCGATTATTCGATAGGCCGGTAGCATCGAATGCAGTGTGCTGCTGAGATGGGCCGGTAGTACTTTGCTCTTTAAGTGCGTTAATTTCATCTTGTTGTTGCTTTAATCGTTCTTCAATTAAACGCATTCGCTCTTTCTGACTATCTGCTTCAACTTCCTCCCTTTCCTTTCTCCTCTGACGGCTTCTATCAGGATATTTCTTCCTCTCTTCGGGAAACCAAGTCCTCCATGGTTGGGAGCCTCTTGTGCCTCGTGTTCATCCATCATGTTCCTTATTTCCAAGGGCGAATGTGAGCTCATCATTCTCTCTATCGGGAATGAAGTCCCCATCTTTAACAGCCTTTACTGCTTTTCTCATCCTCTCGATTCGCAAGGGGTCTTCTTTATGTCGTATGTTATATATACACCTCCCTTCCGAGTCCAACGTGCCCCCATGCCCGTAAAACCAATTCCTTGCATGTTCTACCCAATCGTCTGTCTCTGGGGTGATCTTTTTAGCATGCAGTTCATTCTCAAGTTTCTCCCACTTAGGAATGCCAACCCTGTAGCCACCTTGCCCCATAGTATGGTGATACTTCTTGTTAGCAGCATTCAGCTTATTCGTTGTAGACATTTTCTTAGCTTTTTCTGATGTCTTGTATTCCACAAACTCAGCCAAGAATGGTTTTATCTTCTCAAACTGAATATTCTTGAAATCGGGAGTCTTCTCTTTCATGACATAGTCAAGGTGCAATCTTTTCTTCCAGTTGGTGAAACACTGGGCCATCTTATTCAAAGCCCACTCCCTGACCTTAGCCTCCATGGCTCTCCCATGTTGTAAGGCGTCCTCAACTGGATCCTCCGCATTTGGATCCAGCTCTATCTTTGGTAGTTTGAAATTAACCATGAGCCTCTTCCACAGTAAATCTTTGGCGTGGTTAGGGACAAATAAACATGTTCCCTCTTCATCCGCATTAGCAGGCCTATTCCAATTTCTAATGGTGATCGGGATTAAGTCCCTAACGATTACTCCGCATTGTGCCACAAATTTGTTTGCGACAACTTCGGGAGCCGTCGGTTTGCCGTCTTCAGCGACGTCTTCGATCCTGAACCTCTCATGGTCTTGCAACTTTTTGGTTGGGCCTCATCTGCTCTTTTCAGTAGATTCCTTCGATCCGGAGGGCTAAAAGAAGAAAGATCGTCGTTACTATTTCTATATAGATAGAAGATGATTAATTAATGAATTAATTATATTACATGCACCTCGCCGGAGCGGTCGTCTTATCGATTACACAAGGCATCGCCTTCTCCCTCGCGGAAGGCAACACCTTCAACCTCAAACAAGTCGTCTATTCCGGTAAAAAGAGGATCACCCTCACCGGAGTTGTTAAGAAACGTTGATACGTCTAAATTTTCTTCCCCACGGATCACACCTTGGATTAACTCTTCCTTTTCTTCGTCTCTGACGTGTGGGTCCATATTTTCTGCATAGGTGGAAAAATGAATAAGTCAAAGCGGCTAAAGGAGAAAGTTAGGTACGGTGTTGAGAGATATAAACCCTCATTCAGAGAAACCCTAATATATTTCTAAGATAGGGTTTTTAAGATAGGGCCGAAGACTAATAATACCAAACTAATTAATAAACCTAATAATACCTAACTAATAATAAACCTAATAATCCAAACACCAAAAATAAAGGGAAACCCTAAAGCATCGATGCAATGATCAAGCAAGTATGATGATATGACAAGTTAAATTGTATTGAAAAGTAACCCTAAAGCACGCTCGACAAATTAAACGGGGTTCCGAGGGGCGCAAACCCTAACTCGGCGAGGCTTGGAGCGCCAGCGAGGTTTTGACCGCGCGACCCCTTCGCCCATGTCTCGCCTACGCGTGAGCGAACAGGGAAACTCCCATCACCGCCGCCTCCTCCCCCCTCTCCTCACCTTCCCCTCGTTGCTGCGCTGTCAGGGCGGGCCACCAGGCCTTGCTTGTGCGTTGCTGGCACCGGCGGTGGCGGCTTGGTACTGTAGATGTGGTGCATATCTACAGTAAACGTTGGCCCTTTTTCCAAGACAATTCGGTGTCTTACCCTTTCACGATTCCACCGTCTATCCGATGTTTCTCGGCGCTTTCTCGGCGCCGCTAACCGAATCCCGAGCAAACAGAGCTTCTGCCTCTCTCTTGCCACAATACACCCACCCCACGCGTCCCTGCACGCCTCCCATGTCCCACGGAACCGGCCACCGACATCCCCTTTTCCCGAGCCGCTGACCGCCGTCTAAGACTAGGGCTAGTCGGGAAAAAATATTATAGTATTTTCCACGTCCACAATCTGAAGACCACAATCCGATTGCACAAAATATCCAACGTGATGCACATGATGAACTTTGCGTAAGCCATCTATATTAATAGCAAAAAATACCAAAGCATCCATTATCAAATGCATTATCCAACAAATTGTGACAAATTACATAATTATTAGAATAACTATTAGACATAATTACGACAAGCAAACTAGCAAAATTCTTTCAACACAACAATATCACTCACAGATATTGCAAATTCTTTCAACACAACAATATCAATCTACATTACAAACACCAATCAATCTACATTACAAACACCAATCAACCTAATACTACAAATTTGCGGAAATTTGTGGGAGAGAGAGAGGGAAGGGCGCGCGGGAGACATACCCGAGGAAGGGGACAGGGAGAACTCGGAGGAGGTGCGGCCGGAGGAGCGGAGGTGGATGAGGTGCGGCCGGAGGGGCGGAAGTGGATGAGGCGCGGTCGTCGGGGAAGGAGACGCGGGCGGCGGTGGCGGCCGGAGGCGGAGGCAGGGCGGCGCGGTCGTCGGGGAAGGGCGCGGGCAGCCTGGCGGCGTCGTCGATGAAACAGAGAAGCAGAGAAGAGTGAGATGGAGAAGAAGAAGAGAAGTTATAAAGGGGAGGGAGTATACGTCCCGGTTGGTGGCTCCAACAAGGACTAAAGGGGCATACGTCCCGGTTGGAGCCACCAACCGGGACGTATACTCCAATTTTCAGCAGCTGAAGGGGCACGCGCGCAGGGGGTCTTTAGTCCCGGTTGGTGGCTCCAACCGGGACATATTCCCCTGTTTTCAAAAATTTTCAGGTATTTTCTCTCTGTTCCCGCCTTATTTTTTTATTTTGGGGTTTAAATTTGTATTGTTTTTTAAATGATAATTAATTTGGAATTTAGAAAAACTTTAAACATAAAAAGTGTTTGGATTTGAATAAATAATTCAAAACCATTTTCTGTTTTAAAAAATAATTAATGTAACCATTTACAATTAAAAATGAATTAACTTATATTTTTTAATATCAATTTGGAATTTAGAAAAACTTTAAACATAAAAAATGTTTGGATTTGAATAAGTAATTCAAAACCATTTTCTGTTTTTAATGGGCAGAAAAAAAGGACGGAAAATAATGGGCGGAAAGAAGATTTGATTAGGATAGAACTGGAATTAAATTACATAACGCAACTAACACAAAGTTACATAGAAGAACTGAAAATTAAGATACATGGCCAGATTAAGCCATAATCGGCCGAACTTGTTTTGCAATGTTGGAATAATTCAGTCATGCTCCTGCCTACACCTGTAATACTCGCCACTGTAGTCGTCGTACTCGCTGCGGCCGTCGTCGCTATCGTCGTCGGGGTCGCCGTAGATGAACCTTGAAGGTTGAGTACGAGTGGGCTGGACTTGAGGGTAGCGCAGGCGGGGGCTAGAGTCGACGGCCGTGTCATTGGCCATAACGCTCTGGAGAGTCCGGCCGCGCCACCACAGCCGACGGCCGGCCTCGTTGAAGTTTGGAGGAGGTGGGCCCTCCTCCTCGTGCCTGGCGAGTGCCCTCTCACGCCGATCCACAAAGAAGGCTTCCCAAGTCGGGATGCCATCTGGGATTCCTCCGCTGCTCCGGCGTGAGCTCGAAGTAGTAGTGGTTCGTGATGACCATCCGACGCGCCACACCTAGAGGGACAGGAGGAACCGGCACGCCTCCGACGCTCAGCATCCAGCCGACGGGGACACAGTAGCCCGGCGGGCAGGGGTAGTTCGAGGCGCAAAGCGCCTCCGCCTCCCTGGGAGTTAGTGCTACAGTGGAAGCCATGGGAAAGAGTGATGAGGTTGCAGATATGAGTCTAGAGATGTGCAATGACAATGGAGGCCAACCCTACATATATATATAGTGAAGAACTGGCGGGAAGAACTGGAGGGAAGAACTGGCGGGAAAAAATCACGGGAAGAAAAATGGCGGGAAAAATGGCGTGTCGACATTATGTCATGCGGTGTGTACCTTGTCCCGGATGGTGTCACCAACCGGGACTAAAGATGAACCTTTAGTCCCGGTTGGAGACACCAACCGGGACAAAACACGAGTCAGCAATAATAATAGGGGTGAGTGTCAGAAAATGGAAAAGGTCTTTTCCGTGCGACAAAAAGGAAAACTTCCTCCTACAACATTGTTCTCCATACTAATTTCCACAAACATGCATAATATGGGCACAACATCACAAACTATGCCGTGATTCAGCACATAACATCGGTCATTTGGACCGAAAGCCATGAAACCTCGAACCTGATAGGTCATTTTGTGAAGGTTTTTTCGAAACATGATCAATATACCAAGTCTGGTATTTTTCCTGTCAACTATGTAACATAATATGACACCACGTGAAGGATTTTCATTGTTCGGATTTTATTTGAATTTATTATGCCCGTTTTGAATTATCTGAATTTCTAACTATGGTCGAACCGGTGTGCATGAAGATAGGGGACGTGCATCGTTAGAAATTGCATTGGATCTCTGAAGAAACCACATATTGCGAGTCTAAAGATGATTTTTTCAAAAAATCACGAGTGATAGATCATGTACCTGTAGTACAAACCGGACCCTCTTCCTTCCGATTCGGCAGACATTTGTCCTTTTTACCCAAGATGGACGAAAAGGTTTGAGATGTCCCTGTTGGGAGATAGTCCATGTAAGGTGGTCTAGTATTTTAGGAAAATGGGACGGTAGCATTCTGAAACGGCATTTTGGTGGTTACTTCACAAAACAACCCTTTTTTTGCGCTCGGAAAATGGAAAAGGTCTTTTCCGTGCAACAAAAAGGAAAACTTCCTCCTGCAACATTGTTCTCCATACCAATGTCCACACATATGCATAATATGGGAACAACATCACAAACTATGCCGTGATTCAGCACATAACATCGGTCATTTGGACCGAAAGCCATGAAACCTCGAACATGATAGGTCATTTTGTGAATGTTTTTTCGAAATATGATCAATATACCAAGTCTGGTATTTTTCCTGACAACTATGTAACATAATATGACACCACGCAAAGGATTTTCATTGTTCGGATTTTTTTTGAATTTATTATGCCCGTTTTGAATTATCTGAATTTCTAACTATGGTCGAACCGGTGTGCATGAAGATAGGGGACGAGTATCGTTAGAACTTGTGTTGGATCTCTGAAGAAACCACATATTGCGAGTCTAAAAATGATTTTTTCAAAAAATCACGGGCGATAGATCATGTACCTGTAGTACAAACCGGACCCACTTTCTACCGATTCAGCAAACATTTGTCCTTTTTACCCGGGATGGACGAAAAGGTTTGAGATGTCCCTGTTGGGAGATAGTCCATGTAAGGTGGTCTAGTATTTTAGGAAAATGGGACGGTAGCATTCTGAAACGGCATTTTGGTGGTTACTTCACAAAACGACCCGTTTTTTGCGCTGGGAAAATGGAAAAGGTCTTTTCCGTGCGACAAAAAGGAAAACTTCCTCCTGCAACATTGTTCTCCATACCAATGTCCACACACATGCATCATATGGGCACAACAGCACAAACTATGTCGTGATTCAGCACATAACATCGGTCATTTGGACCGAAAGCCATGAAACCTCGAACATGATAGGTCATTTTGTGAATGTTTTTTCGAAACATGATCAATATACCAAGTCTGGTATTTTTCCTTTCAACTATGTAACATAATATGACACCACGCGAAGGATTTTCATTGTTCGGATTTTTTTGAATTTATTATGCCCGTTTTGAATTATCTGAATTTCTAACTATGGTCGAACCGGTGTGCATGAAGATAGGGGACGAGCATCGTTAGAAATTGCATTGGATCTCTGAAGAAACCAAATATTGCGAGTCTAAAGATGATTTTTCCAAAAAATCACGAGTGATAGATCATGTACCTATAGTACAAACCGGACCCACTTCCTACCGATTCGGCAGACATTTGTCCTTTTTACCCGAGATGGACGAAAAGGTTTGAGAAGTCCCTGTTGGGAGATAGTCCATGTAAGGTGGTCTAGTATTTTAGGAAAATGGGACGGTAGCATTCTGAAACGGCATTTTGGTGGTTACTGCACAAAACGACCCTTTTTTTGCGCTCGGAAAATGGAAAAGGTCTTTTCCGTGCCACAAAAAGGAAAACTTCCTCCTACAACATTGTTCTCCATACCAATGTCCACACACATGCATAATATGGGCACAACATCACAAACTATGCCGTGATTCAGCACATAACATCGGTCATTTGGACCGAAAGCCATGAAACCTCGAACATGATAGGTCATTTTGTGAATGTTTTTTCGAAACATGATCAATATACCAAGTCTGGTATTTTTCCTGTCAACTATGTAACATAATATGACACCACACGAAGGATTTTCATTGTTCGGATTTTTTTTGAATTTATTATGCCTGTTTTGAATTATCTGAATTTCTAACTATGGTCGAACCGGTGTGCATGAAGATAGGGGACGAGTATCGTTAGAACTTGCGTTGGATATCTCAAGAAACCACATATTGCGAGTCTAAAAATGATTTTTTCAAAAAATCACGGGCGATAGATCATGTACCTGTAGTACAAACCGGACCCACTTCCTGCCGATTCGGCAAACATTTGTCCTTTTTACCCGGGATGGACGAAAAGGTTTGAGATGTCCCAGTTGGGAGATAGTCCACGTAAGGTGGTCTAGTATTTTAGGAAAATGGGATGGTAGCATTCTGAAACGGCATTTTGGTGGTTACTTCACAACGCGACCCGTTTTTTGCGCTCGGAAAATGGAAAAGGTCTTTTCCGTGCGACAAAAAGGAAAACTTCCTTCTGCAACATTGTTCTCCATACCAATGTCCACACACATACATAATATGGGCACAACATCACAAACTATGCCGTGATTCAGCACATAACATCGGTCATTTGGACCGAAAGCCATGAAACCTCGAACATGATAGGTCATTTTGTGAAGGTTTTTTCAAAACATGATCAATATACCAAGTCTGGTATTTTTCCTTTCAACTATTTAACATAATATGACACCACGCGAAGGATTTTCATTGTTCAGATTTTTTTTAATTTATTATGCCCGGTTTGAATTATCTGAATTTCTAACTATGGTCGAACCAGTGTGCATGAAGATAGGGGACGAGCATCGTTATAAATTGCATTGGATCTCTGAAGAAACCACATATTGCAAGTCTAAAAATGATTTTTTCAAAAAATCACGGGCGATAGCTCATGTACCTGTAGTACAAACCGGACCCACTTCCTACCGATTCGGCAGACATTTGTCCTTTTTACCCGGGATGGACGAAAACGTTTGAGATGTCCCTGTTGGGATATAGTCCATGTAAGGTGGTCTAGTATTTTAGGAAAATGGGACGGTAGCATTAGGAAACGGCATTTTGGTGGTTACTTCACAAAACGACCCTTTTTTGCGCTCGGAAAATGGAAAAGGTCTTTTCCGTGCGACAAAAAGGATGGTGTCACCAACCGGGACATTATGTCATGCGACACATGCATAATATGGGCACAACATTATGTCGACATTATGTCGTGCGGCGTGTACATTGTACCGGATGGTGTCACCAACCGGGACTAAAGATCAACCTGTAGTCCCGGTTGGAGACACCAACCGGGACAAAACACGAGTCAACACTAATGATAGGGGTGAGTGTCGACATTATTTCGTAAGTGTCGACACTATGCCGAGATGCTTGTACTATAAATAGGCATCCTTGCGTGTCCACTCCTCCAGCCAGTTTGAGGCATCTCCAAGATGGTTTTCGAGAGCAGGGACACCACTGCGGCAAGTTTCAGGGAGATGCCGACGGAGCCCGGTCCTCCGGCATCTCCGAGAAACTGGTCATAGAGGCACTCCCTAATATGTGAAATTAGTTAGCTCCGAGGCGTATTGATCTAGTTAGAGAAGTTACAAGCTGCAAGATGGTTTTAGACAACAGGGACACCACTGCGGCCAGTTTCAGGGAGATACCGACGGAGCCCAGTCCTCCGGCATCTCCGAGAAACTGGTCATAGAGGCACTCCCTAATATGTGAAATTAGTTAGCTCCGAGGCATATTGATCTAGTTAGAGAAGTTACAAGCTGCAAGATGGTTTTCGAGAGCAGGGACACCACTACGACCAGTTTCAGGGAGATGCCGCCGGATCCCAGTCCTCCGGCATCTCCAAGAAACTGGTCATAGAGGCACTCCCTAATATGTGACTCTGCGCGTTTGGAGATCAGATCTTAATGGTAAGTACGAATCGGGACAACTTCTTCATAGTCCTGGTCCAGCCACAAAACGGGACTAACACTCAAGACATTTATTAATATTAAAAACTCAGACTACAAATCCGGGACTAAAGGCCACAAACCGCGAAAGATATCCTTCGGTCAAGCCACAAACCACGAAAGACATGAACTAGAGTTACATAATATGAGCATGAACTTCTTGGCATATGTCCTTCCTTATGATCGCTTCAGACGTAACCATGGAGCATCTTCTTTACTTAACGGAATGCTTGGGTCAGTTTTCACTGTGAAGGGCGGAATTTCATCGAACTTATTATAATCTTCTAACATGTCTGTCTTGTCCTCGATTCCCACGATGTTTCTTTTCCCTGAAAGAACTATGTGACGCTTTGGCTCATCATATGATGTATTCGTTTGCATATTTTTTCTTTTTTTCGGTCTAGAGGACATGTCCTTCACATAGAAAACCTGAGACACATCATTGGCTAGGACGATGGTTCATCTCTATAACCAAGATTGTTGAGATCCACTGTTGTCATTCCTTACAACTGGTCTATCTTTACCCCTTCCCCATTCAGGTTGACCCATTTGCAGCGAAACAAAGGGACCTTAAAAGAGACTCCATAGTCTAGTTCCAATATCTCCTCTATGTAACCATAATATGTGTCCTTTTGTCCATTCTCGTCTATTGCATCAAAGCGGACACCACTATTTTGGTTGGTGCTCTTTTTATCTTGGGCGATCGCGTAGAATGTATTCCCATTTATTTCGTACCCTTGGAAATTCAATACAGTAGAAGATGGTGACGCGGCCAACAAGTATAGCTGATCTCCAACAGTGGTGTCATTCAAGAGATGTGTCCGCATCCAACCACCAAAAGACTTCATGTGTTCATCTGTAATCCATGATTCAGGCTTCCCCGGGTATTTGGACCGTACAATATTCTTGTGTTCCTCGATATACGGAGTTGCCAAGGTGGAATTATGTAGAACTGTGTAGTGTGCTTTAGTGAAAGAATCCCCATCCCTACATATCATTGCTTTCTTTCCCAGCGTGCCTTTTCCACTTAGTCTTCCCTCATGCCGCGAGTCAGAAACACCAATAGGCTTAAGGTCAGGAATAAAGTCAACACAAAACTCAATGACCTCCTCTAATCCATATCCCTTGGAGATGCTTCCTTCTGGTCTAGAACGGTTATGAACATATTTCTTTAAGACTCCCATGAACCTCTCAAAGGGGAACATATTGTGCGGAAATACCGGACCGAGAATGGCAATCTCTTCCACTAGGTGAACTAGGAGATGCATCATAATATTGAAGAAGGATGGTGGGAACACCAATTCAAAACTAACAAGACATTGTACCACATCCTTCTGTAACCTTGGCAGAATATCTGGATTGATTACCTTCTGAGATATTGCATTGAGGAATGCACACAGCTTCACAATGGGTACTCGAACATTTTCCGTAGAAGCCCCCTCAATGCAATCGGAAGCAACTGCATCATAATCACGTGACAGTCATGAGACTTCAGGTTCTGGAACTTTTTCTCTGCCATATTTATTATCCCCTTTATATTAGATGAGAAGCCCGACGGCACCTTGATACTGTAAAGGACTTCAAAAAAGATTTCCTTCTCTGCTTTGGTAAGAGCATAGCTGGCACGACTTAAGTGACGCCCTTTATCTGTCTTGTTATGTGTATGCATGTTCTTTGGGTCTTTCATAATTTGTTGGTCCTCCCGTGCTTCAGGTGTATATTTTGTCTTCCCATACACGCCTAGGAATCCTAGCAGGTTCATGCAAAGATTCTTCGTCACGTGCATCACGTCGATATAAGAGCGGACACGCAGGACTTTCCAATATGGCAGCTCCCAAAATATAGATTTCTTCTTCCACATGGGTGCGTGTCCTGTAGCGACGTCGTTCGGAACTGATTGACCGCCGGGACCCTTTCCAAAGATTACTTCTATGTCCTTAACCATACCAAATACATCATCACCAACAGGGAGTTCAGGCTTCTTCCGGTGATCTGCCTCACCTTTGAAATGCTTGCCTTTCTTTCTTACGGGATGATTGGTCGGAAGAAATCGTCGATTCGCCAGGTACACAACCTTCTTGCATTTATGCAAATGTGTACCTTCAGTCTTATCTAAACAGTGGGTGCATGCCTTATATCCCTTGTTTGTCTATCCTGAAAGGTTACTAAGAGCAGTCCAATCATTGATGGTTACAAATAACAACCCTCGTAGATCAAATGGCTCCTGTTTGTTCTCATCCCACGCACGTACACCTGGTTTGCCCCACAAATGTAAGAGTTCTTCAACTAATGGCCTAAGGTACACATCAATGTCGTTGCCCGGTTGCTTTGGGCCTTGGATGAGCACTGGCATCATAATGAACTTACGCTTCATGCACAACCAAGGAGGCAGGTTGTAGATACATAGAGTCACGGGCCAGGTGCTGTGACTGCAGCTCTGCTCCCCAAAAGGATTCATGCCATCCGTTCTTAGACCAAACCATAAGTTCCTTGCGTCACCTGCAAAGTCTAGGAAGTCTCTCTCGATTTTTCTCCACTATGACCCATCAGCAGGGTGTCTCAACTTCCCGTCTTTCTTACGGTCTTCTTTGTGCCATCGCAACAACCTGGCATGCTCTTTGTTTCTGAACATGCGTTTCAACCTTGGTATTATAGGAGCATACCACATAACCTTAGCAGGAACCCTCTTCCGGAGGGGCTCTCCCTCAACATCACCAGGGTCATCTCGTCTGATCTTATACCGCAACGCATTGCATACCGGGCATTTATCTAAATTCTCATACTCCATACCACGGTAGAGGATGCAGTCATTAATGCATGCATGTATCTTTTGCACATCTAATCCCAGAGGACAGAGAGTCTTCTTTGCTTCATAGGTACTCTCGGGAAGTTCGTTATGTTTTGGAAACTTCGGCTTCATTATTTTCAGCATCTTTTCAAATGAGGAGTCAGTTAGCCCACACTCTGCCTTCCATCGCACTACTAGAGAAACGCCTATTTGTGGCGCACCTGAAAAGGCCTTCCGTGGCGCACTAGCAGTGCGCCACGGGCCTCGCGCTACGGCTATCTTGTAGCCGTGGCGCACTGCATGGTGCACCACGGTTATATCGAGATAGGCGTGGCGCACTACCAGGTGCGCTACGAGTAGGGGTACAGGGTGCGCCACGGATGTGTTTTTCAAAAAACAAAAAAATGCAAAAAACACCCTCGTTTTGAATTGCAAAAGAAATCGGGTCCATGCATCATCGCCGCAGTCGTGTCACCTCGCCGGAGCATGGCCGTGGCAGGGAGGTGCGGGAGGGGTCATGGCCGCTCTAGTCCTCACCGGCATCGAGGTGGTAGAAAGGGTGTGGTTGGAGAAAGGAAGGTAGGAAGATAGGAAGGAAGGAAGAGATGGAGGAAGAGAGGGAGGAAGGAAGAGATGGAGGAAGAGAGGGAGGTAGGAAGAGATGGAGGAAGAGAGGGAGGAAGGGAGGTCGATGAGGAGAAGGATGCCGCCGTCGCCCGTTGTCACTGCGAGGAGGAGGAGAAGGAGGCCACCGTTGCACCGCCGTCGCCCGTTGTCACTGCGAGGAGGAGGAGAAGGAGGCCGACGTCGCGCCGTCACTGCAAGGAGAGGAGAAGGGGAAGGAGGAGAAGGAAGAAGGAAGAAGGAGAAGGGAAAGGGAGAGGACGAGGGAAAAGGGGAAACGAAAAGGGAGGAGGGCGGGGTGGGGATTCAAATTTGAATCCTGCCCAAGCTTATCCGTGGCGCACTAGGTGGTGGTGCGCTACGGGTAAGTCGCCCTCTATTTTTTTTCTGCAGGAAAAAACGGTCTTTTGACGGTAACTTTTTACTCTTTTCGAATTTTGAAACTCTAAAAAATCGCTAAACGACCAAAGGTCGTTGCGAGCGGATGTGAAATCTCGTTCTCGTCATTTTGGTATATTATACGATTTTTTTCGATATCGTATGCAAAAGTTACGGCCTTTTTACCGTGGCATGACTTTTTTTTGCAGATAAAGTCGAAACTCATGTTTGTTAATTTTACTAGAATCTATACCACATTACCTACGTAAATATGAAAGGATTTAATTTTTTGAAGTGTTTATCATTTTCCTTTATTTTTTGCAAAGCCTAAAAAGGCGATCCACGGGGGGGGGGGGGGGTGTGGAGTTGGTGCATGCCACTTAGCCGTAGGGCACTAGGGCAGAGTGCCCTACGGCTAAGTTGACCCAGCTGCAGCAGCAAACATGCTCGTAGCGCACTAGGTCAAGGTGTCCTACGGATAAGTGAAACATCCGTAGCGCACCTTGACCAAGTGCGCTACGGGTAGGTGTGATGTGGCCACATGTGCCCTGACCCACACATAGCCGTGGCGCACCACACCCATGTGCGCCACGCTTATGACAGTTAGCCGTAGGGCACCTGTGGGCAGTGCGCCACGCCTATTTTACCCGTGGGGCACCACTAGCAAGTGTGCCATAGAAGTGTGGATTACATATAGCCGTTTTCCTAGTAGTGTCGCAACAATTCCAGTGTGGTACCGAGCTTTGTGCTGCCATCTTCACAATTTGGGTACAACAATTTCTTGTGATCTTCTAACATGCCCTCTAACTTCAACTTCTCATTTTCTGTTTCACAGTCTCGCTTTGCATCAGAAATGACCCTACCAAGTTCATCAGCCGGCTCATCTGATGCCTGTTTTTCACCTCTTTCCTCTCCATTGTCTTTCATTGCACTATCACTGTATTCAGGAAACATATGATGATAGTTGTTATCATCATCTTCTTCTTCACCATCTTCCATCATAACCCTCTTTCCCCGTGCGTGGTCCAGCAATTATAGTTGGGCATGAAACCTTTCAGAATCAGGCGGCCGCGAATGATTTTTGGGGAAGAGTACTCCTTGTTGTTCCGACATTGAACACATGGACAACGTATAAAACCATTCTCTTTGTTTGCCGTAGCCACATCGATAAATTCATCCACGCCTTTCATATACCCGGCTACGCGCCAGTCACCATACATCCATTCCCGACCGTTCATCTGCATCATATAACTAAGTTTATCAAAAAACAGGACATCATAAATAGTGAAATAACCAATTCACATCGACACATGAATTGTATCAATGACAGAGAAAAGATAAGATTGCTAACCTCGATCGAGGGAAATAAAGAGGAGAAAGCTCAAGTGCGTCTCAGACACCTTCTATATTTTTGTTCTATGAGAAATTGAACGAGATTATTCACTCAAACATTTCATCAAACACCTTCAATGCATGCATAGAAGAGAAAAAACTAGCACACCCCTCACACCTTCCACCAAGAGAAAAAACAGAGTGGAGGCAGAGGGGGCTGGGGCGTTGCATTTATAGAGGGCGGGAGAATACGTCCCGGTTGGAGCCAGCAACCGGGACTAAAGGTGTGTGCCACGCCACGTGGCTGTGGCAAAACCTTTAGTCCCGGTTGGTGGCTCCAACCGGGACGTATGCCCCCTTACCAACCGGGAAACATGCCTCCTCGCCCCGTGCCCGCTCGAACCGGGACGCGTGCCAGCATTAGTCCCGGTTGGTGGCACAACCGGGACTAATGCTCTGAGGGGGTGCGAACGGATGACCCTTTTTCCACTAGTGTATATGACTAAATAATCGTAGTTTTCATGATTTATGGCCATTTTAATGAGCAATTGCCCACTGTTTAGGGGTTCTAGGGCAATTTTCAACGACCTTAAGATCTGAAATATGTTGCAAAGATATGACCCAGAACTCGTAGTTTTCATGTTTTATGGCTGTTTTCATGAGCTACTGCCCATAGTTTTATGGTTCTAGGGCGATTTACAGCAACCTTAAGACTCGATACATGTTAAAGACTTATGACCAAAAATCGTCTATTTTTTTATTTGATGGTCATTTTCATGAGTTATTGCCCATTGTTTTGGGGTTCCAGGTGGATTTGCATTCCTCGTAAGAACCCTAACATGTTTGAGAGATATGACCTGAAACTCATCGTTTTCGCGTTTTATGGCTGTTTTCATGAGCTATTGCCCATAGTTTTTGGGTTCTAGGGCGATTTACATCAACCTTGAGACTTGATACAAGTTTGAGAGATATGACCAAAAAGTCGTCGTTTTCGTGTTCATGGACATTTTTATGAGTGATTCCCAATAGTTTTTGGGTTCCAGTTGGAGTTGCATGGCCTGTAAGACCCGTTACATGTTTGAGATATATGACTAAAAAATCGTAGTTTTCGTGTTTTATGGGCGTTTTAATGACCTATTACCCACTGTTTAGGGGTTCTAGGGCGATCTACAATCACCTTATGACCTGATACATGTTGCAAGCATATGACCCAAAACTCACAGTTTTCGTGTTTTATGGCTTTTTTCATGAGCTATTGCCCATTGTTTTATTTTTCTAGGGCGATTTACAGCAACCTTAAGACCCGATACATGTTAAAGACTCATCACCAAAAAATCATCTTTTTCCTATTTTCTGGTCATTTTCATGAGTTATTGCCCACAGTTTTTGGGTTCCAGGCGGATTTGCATGCCTCGTAAGAACCCTAAAAATGTTTGAGAGATATGACCATAAACTCACCATTTTCATTTTTTATGACCATTTTCATGAGCTATTGCCCACAATTTTTGGGTTCGAGGGCGATTTACATCGACCTTGACACCCGATACATGTTTGAGAGATATGACCAAAAGCTCATCGTTTTCGTGTTGATGGCCATTTCAGGAGTTATTTTCCACAGTTTTTGTGCTCCATTTGGATTTGTAAGGGCTATAAGACCCGTTACATGTTTGAGATTTATGACCAGATAATCGTAGTTTTCGTGTTTTATGGAAGTTTTAATGAGCTATTGCCCACTATTTAGGAAAGATATCTCTCAAACATGACCCGTTACATGTTGGAAAGATATGAACCAAAACTTGCAGTTTTCGCGTTGTATGGCTGTTTTCATGAGCTATTGCCCACAGTTTTATGGTTCTAGGGCGATTTACAGCAACCATAAGACCCGATACATGTTAGAGACTTATGAGCAAAACATCATCTTTTTCGTGTTTTACGGTTATTTTCATGAGTTATTGCCCATAGGTTTTGGGTTCTAGGCGGATTTGCATGCCTCGTAAGAACCCTTACATGTTCGGGAGATATGACCAGAAACTCGTCGTTTTGGCATTTTATGACCGTTTTCATGAGTTATGCCCACAATTTTGGGATTCTAGGGTGATTTACAACGACCTTACGACCCGATACATGCTTGAGAGTTATGACCAAAAACTCGAAGTTTTCATGTTTATGGCCATTTTCACGAGTTATTGGCCACAGTTTTTGGGTTCCAGTTGGATTTTCAAGGCCTGTAAGACCGTTACATGTTTCAGATATTTGACAAAAAATTGTAGTTTTCCCGTTTTATGGCCGTTTTCATGAGTTATTTCCCACTGTTTTGGCGTTCTAGGGTGATTTACATCGACATTGAGACCCGATACATGTTTGAGAGATATGACCAAAAACTCGTCGTTTCCGTGTTTATGGCCATTTTTATGAGTGATTGCCCATAGTTTTTGGGTTCCAGTTTGATTTACAAGGCCTAGAAGACCCGTTACATGTTTGAGGTATATGACTAAATAATCGTAGTTTTCGTGATTCATGGCCGTTTTAATGAGCAATTGGCCACTATTTAGGGGTTCTAGGGCGATTTACAACGACCTTAAGACCTGATACACATTGCAAGGATATGACCCAAAACTCGCAGTTTTCGCGTTTTATGGCTGTTTTCATGAGCTATTGCCCACAGTTTTATGGTTCTAGAAAGGTTTACAGCAACCTTAAGACCGGATACATGTTAAAGATATGAACCAAAACTTGCAGTTTTCGCGTTGTATGGCTGTTTTCATGAGCTATTGCCCACAGTTTTATGGTTCTAGGGCGATTTACAGCAACCATAAGACCCGATACATGTTAGAGACTTATGAGCAAAACATCATCTTTTTCGTGTTTTACGGTTATTTTCATGAGTTATTGCCCATAGGTTTTGGGTTCTAGGCGGATTTGCATGCCTCGTAAGAACCCTTACATGTTCGGGAGATATGACCAGAAACTCGTCGTTTTGGCATTTTATGACCGTTTTCATGAGTTATGCCCACAATTTTGGGATTCTAGGGTGATTTACAACGACCTTACGACCCGATACATGCTTGAGAGTTATGACCAAAAACTCGAAGTTTTCATGTTTATGGCCATTTTCACGAGTTATTGGCCACAATTTTTGGGTTCCAGTTGGATTTTCAAGGCCTGTAAGACCGTTACATGTTTCAGATATTTGACAAAAAATTGTAGTTTTCCCGTTTTATGGCCGTTTTCATGAGTTATTTCCCACTGTTTTGGCGTTCTAGGGTGATTTACATCGACATTGAGACCCGATACATGTTTGAGAGATATGACCAAAAACTCGTCGTTTCCGTGTTTATGGCCATTTTTATGAGTGATTGCCCATAGTTTTTGGGTTCCAGTTTGATTTACAAGGCCTAGAAGACCCGTTACATGTTTGAGGTATATGACTAAATAATCGTAGTTTTCGTGATTCATGGCCGTTTTAATGAGCAATTGGCCACTATTTAGGGGTTCTAGGGCGATTTACAACGACCTTAAGACCTGATACACATTGCAAGGATATGACCCAAAACTCGCAGTTTTCGCGTTTTATGGCTGTTTTCATGAGCTATTGCCCACAGTTTTATGGTTCTAGAAAGGTTTACAGCAACCTTAAGACCGGATACATGTTAAAGATATGAACCAAAACTTGCAGTTTTCGCGTTGTATGGCTGTTTTCATGAGCTATTGCCCACAGTTTTATGGTTCTAGGGCGATTTACAGCAACCATAAGACCCGATACATGTTAGAGACTTATGAGCAAAACATCATCTTTTTCGTGTTTTACGGTTATTTTCATGAGTTATTGCCCATAGGTTTTGGGTTCTAGGCGGATTTGCATGCCTCGTAAGAACCCTTACATGTTCGGGAGATATGACCAGAAACTCGTCGTTTTGGCATTTTATGACCGTTTTCATGAGTTATGCCCACAATTTTGGGATTCTAGGGTGATTTACAACGACCTTACGACCCGATACATGCTTGAGAGTTATGACCAAAAACTCGAAGTTTTCATGTTTATGGCCATTTTCACGAGTTATTGGCCACAGTTTTTGGGTTCCAGTTGGATTTTCAAGGCCTGTAAGACCGTTACATGTTTCAGATATTTGACAAAAAATTGTAGTTTTCCCGTTTTATGGCCGTTTTCATGAGTTATTTCCCACTGTTTTGGCGTTCTAGGGTGATTTACATCGACATTGAGACCCGATACATGTTTGAGAGATATGACCAAAAACTCGTCGTTTCCGTGTTTATGGCCATTTTTATGAGTGATTGCCCATAGTTTTTGGGTTCCAGTTTGATTTACAAGGCCTAGAAGACCCGTTACATGTTTGAGGTATATGACTAAATAATCGTAGTTTTCGTGATTCATGGCCGTTTTAATGAGCAATTGGCCACTATTTAGGGGTTCTAGGGCGATTTACAACGACCTTAAGACCTGATACACATTGCAAGGATATGACCCAAAACTCGCAGTTTTCGCGTTTTATGGCTGTTTTCATGAGCTATTGCCCACAGTTTTATGGTTCTAGAAAGGTTTACAGCAACCTTAAGACCGGATACATGTTAAAGACTTATGACAAAAAATCGTCTTTTTCCTATTTTATCGTCATTGTTTTATGGCTGTTTTCATGAGCTATTACCCATTGTTTTATGATTCTAGGGCGATTTACAGCAACCTTAAGACCCAATACATGTTAAAGACTGATGACCAAAAATCGTCTTTTTCGTTTTTTATGGTCATTTTCATGAGTTATTGCCCATAGTTTTTGGGTTCCAGGCGTATTTGCATGCCTCGTAAGAACCCTAACATGTTTGAGATATATAACCAGAAACTCACCATTTTCATTTTTTATGACTGTTTTCATGAGCTATTGCCCACAGTTTTTGGGTTCCAGGGTGTAACATCCCAAAATACTAACCTTGGATCATGAAACTCAAATCATCAAATTTAGGGTTAACAAAAACTTTGCTAAATAAAATTATGGAAGCATGCATGTGAGTATGCATTTCATTTTGAATTCTTTTGAACCAACTTGTTTGTGTGTTCCATTGCTTGTAAATGGATGCTTAGGTGAAATAAACATCATCTAAACATTTCCCACACTTTTCCTAAAGACAAGTAAATCAAAACAAATAAAATAAGGGAATGGTCATTTTGACCAATTTAACTCCCATGCCTACTTTGGCTGTCCCAAACTTTCAAAACCTAACAGATACTTTTCTGGATCTTTGCACCCCTTGAATGTACTCATAACAAAGTATCAAGGCCCACTTTGTGATCATCCAGAACTTTCAAATGCATAGTTTAAATGACATTTCAAAATTGAATCTTTCTCATATGGGAAGATCCCACTTTTTCAAAAACCACTCAAACAAGCTCAACTTTCAAAACCCAAGCATCTACAGACTCCCTAGCATCAACCTAGCAGACCCACCAAATATCTTTTCAAAATTCAAAACTTGATTTCTTGCGGCCATTTCATCAAACACTTGGAAAACACAAATCAAACAAAATCAAAACACTATAGTGTGCAGTGTTTTGAGCCTAACTGGTTCCCTATCTAGCTCACAACCATCTCCGGAGATCATCTAGCAAGATTAACCAAGCACTAGCACCACTGTGAGCTTGCCAATATCATCAATGGTGAACAGCCGAGTGCATCCTTGCCACCCCAGTGTAGACAGCAAGCTAGGAAGGAAACTAGCCATGCCAACCTTGTTTGGGAGATCACCCATGCCTCACCTCCCCCATCGACCAGCGCTGCCTCGTAGACACCGACCAGAGCACCCAGGAACGTCGCGCCCGTGCCTCTTCCAACCGTGCCGAGCATGCGCTAGAGCGCCACCCTCGACCGAAGCCCACAGACCGCGCGCCGCCCTCGCCGCGTGCATACATGATCACCACCGACCCAGGAGACCGCCAGACATCCCCGTTCGCCGCCCCATGCCGCACAGCCACAGCTTGCCGTCGAAGACGCCGCCTCTGCTGCAAAGAGCGTCGCGCGTTCTAGACCAAACCACATCGCCCCTACACGCGCATTTAAGCCATAGAGCATCGCCGGGAGACCACCAAGCGATTGCCACCGCCGGCCATGCCTCTAGCAGCCCGTAGCCATGTCGCCACCGTCGCCTGCCCATCCCATTCGGTCTCGCCGTCAAGCCTATAAAAGGAGGACTCCCCCGCTTGAATTCTTCACACCATTCCACTCCTCTCTCATCTAGAAGCACCCCACCTCAGTCCCGGAGCAAGGCGAGCAGTGCATCGCCGGAATTGCGCTAGAGCAGGCCGCCTCTGGAGAAGAAGGGCGCCATCGATTTCGTCCATCCCAGGAGCTGCCGCGACCACCCCTGAGTCCACCGTCGTCGACTTTGTTGTTCGCCCGCCTCGCCGACCCTCGCCTGAACCCCGGTGAGCCCCCAATGACCCCCACTGGCCGCACTAGGTTTCTGTCTCGCCGGCGTTGCCCAACGTCGACGATGACTCTCAGCCGTTGGATTAAAACACGATCGAACGCACCACATCGCCCCATACCGTTTCGCACCCCCTATGTCACTGACGCATGGGGACAACCACTTAAACAGCCCGCGGAAGCGCTGCGCTTAGCAGGCCGGCCTAGTATCACTTCCCGCGCAACCCAGTTATTTGAATTAAACCTTTTCCAATTTATTTCAAACAAACTTCTGTACCCAGTTTCAAAAATCAACCCAGGTCGACTCAGTGCACCAAATTGAATAAAACCAATTTTGTTAGAAAGGTCTAGAAATGCTGAATCCAAGCCAGTTGGATTCAAGTCATTTGGATCTGTAGATCACCCTTGGCAAAAATCACAAGGCAGAAGCTTTTCTGCATTCAAACATTTTTCAAATTTAAACCACAATCGCTTTTGAGTTTATTCGAACTCTCAAAAATCACATTTAACCATACCTTTCAGAATATATAAAAATATATAGGTTTACTTACAGAAATAAAGCTCAAGTAATAAAAGAATGCCACATAGGCATTTCTAAACACATTATTTAATTAAAATAAAAGGGTAAAACCTTATTAAATTGTGACACCACTTTAAATCACATTCCCATGGACTAAAATATGGGGTGATGACATGTGTCAACATGATCCCATGTTTGGTTTGGAGAATATTAAACCTTAAGTAGTTTTTCAATGAGTAGAAATTACTTTTCTAAAAATAAAAGGAATTAAACCAAACCTTAATCTTGTAATGTTAGTGATGATGCTAGATCATCTGTAGGACCCTTTTGTGTGATGATTGCAAGTAGTTAAGTATTGCTTGGTGATTGTGTATATCGTATTTATTTATAGACGCTAGTACCGACCAAGGATACGAGGAAGAAGGAGGATTCTACGAAGAAGAAGCCGAGGAGAATTTCAACCACTGCTCTGCACAAGGCAAGCTAACACTTGAAAGATACTCTACTTTAGCAAGCCTAATACTACTAGTGAATGTGCAAGATAACCCTTGCAAGATATTATACGGATACAAGCAAACCCTTACTTGTTACCATGCCCACCCTATGCCTTAAGCATATGTGATATTAACCACTTGATACCCCAATCCTAGTTTTATTTGCAACCTTCTACTTTATTTCTTCATCAAAGCTTTAACTTAGAGTTGACTTAAGTGACTTGTAGATTTTAGAAAGTGTAGCTGAAGGTTGCATAAAGAGCATAAAATTTGGCCTAAGATAGAAACCTTGATATCATCCCAACATATAAGGTTGTATTTAGTTAAAACTCCACTAGTTTACCACCACTTGTAGATGCTAGTGCTAAGCCTAAAACTTGATCAACTTTAGATGGGAATACTTGGTGAAAATGGTTATGAAAACCTTAGAATTATGGATCATTCTACTGAGATGTTTTGACATGTGTTTACGAACACCAGATGATTTTGGTGATGAAAATGTTCAGGCATGAGCCTTAGCCCTTTATAAAACTGATGGTTGTCTGGATGCGATACCATTCCAATTTTATCGTACAACCCCAATACCCGAAGATTGGGTAGGGCTTGACTGGAAACTTATATACCTTAGTATTAGTTCCCTCACGGCCACGGTCTGAGCAGAGGCTACCTTGTGAAGATTGTCCACTTGTGCAGTACCCATGATGAAAGTTGGTCATGGTTGGGATCCAAACTCACAGGAGAGGTGCTTATACTAGGGCGTGTAATTGAAAGGTTAGGATTGATTATCCACATACTGAGTATGGTGAATTCAGGATTTGTTCCTGACGGATGTATCGAATGTTGTGGTGAAAGTGTACAATCTCTGTAGAGTGTCAAACTATTCGAATAGCCGCGTCCGCGGTTATGGACAGTTGGAGTGGCCATACTGTTCCCCCGTCAGATGTTTTCAAAATGACTTTTGAAATGATTTGAGACTTTGACTTGACCACAACAGAGTTGTGACATGAGTTACAAGATCCCACTTAGGAGTTATAAAATTGTGACTACCTTCTCTGGTTTCTGAACTTAGTAGTGATGAATCTGGCTTTTTGCAAAACAACCCTAGAGCCTAGTGTCCTATTATCAAAAACCCCCCTTCACTTGTGAGTATTAGTTTGCGAGTACTTAAAGAGTACTCATGGCTTTGTTCCTGGCTATTCCCGTCGCCAGACTATGAAGAGGAGTACCTGGAGGATGGACCTCAGGAAGGTTACGACAACTAGGATCATCTCCCATCATCAGCATTGCCTGTGACCCCGAAGATGGAGCTTCGCCTACGCTACCGTTATTATTACGTATTCCGCTCCTTGAAGTTGTATTAAGAACTGGATCATGAGATCCCTTTTTGTGTAAGACCTTATATATGGTTTGTAATGGATGATGTACTGTGGTATCCAATTCCGTTATGTCTCTCAAAAATGGTAATCCTGGGATTGCGATGTATGGCATAACATGCATCTGGGATTGAAAATCCGGGTATTGACAGAGGGCGATTTACATCGACCTTGACACCCGATACATGTTTCAGATATATGACCAAAAGCTTGTCGTTTTCGTGTTTATGGCCATTTTAGGAGATATTTTCCACAGTTATTGGGTTCCATTTGGATTTGTAAGGGCTATAAGACCCGTTACATGTTTAAGATATATGACTAAAAAATCATAGTTTTCGTGTTTTATGGCCGTTTTAATGAGCTATTGCCCACTATTTAGGGGTTCTAGGGCGATTTACAACGACCTTAAGACCTGATACATGTTGGAAAGATATGACCCAAAACTCTCAGTTTTCGTGTTGTATGGCTATTTTCATGAGCTATTACCCACAGTTTTATGGTTCTAGGGCAATTTACAGCAACCATAAGACCCGATACATGTTAGAGACTTATGACCAAAAAATCATCTTTTTCGTGTTTTACGGTCCTTTTCATGAGTTATTTCCCATAGGTTTTGGGTTCCAGGCGGATTTGCATGCCTCGTAAGAACCCTTACATGTTTGGGAGATATGACCAGAAACTCATCGTTTTGGCGTTTTATGACCGTTTTCATTTGTTATGCCCATGGTTTTGGGATTCTAGGGCTATTTACAACGACCTTACGACCCGATACATGCTTGAGAGTTATGACCAAAAACTCATCGTTTTCATGTTTATGGCCATTTTCACGAGTTATTGCCCACAGTTTTTGGGTTCTAGTTGGATTTTCAAGGCTTGTAAGATCCGTTACATGTTTGAGATATTTGACTAAAAAATTGTAGTTTTCCTGTTTTATGGCCGTTTTCATGAGCTATTTCCCAGTGTTTTCGCGTTCTAGGGAGATTTACATCGACATTGAGACCCGATACATGTTTGAGAGATATGACCAAAAGCTCGCTGTTTCCGTGTTTATGGCCATTTTTATGAGTGATTGCCCATAGTTTTTGGGTTCTAGTTGGATTTGCAAGGCCTATAAGACCTGTTACATGTTTGAGGTATATGACTAAATAATCGTAGTTTTCGTGATTTATGGCCGTTTTAATGAGCAATTTCCCACTGTTTAGGGGTTCTAGGGCGATTTACAACGACATTAAAACCTGATACACGTTGCAAGGATATGACCCAAAAGTCGCAGTTTTCGTGTTGTATGGCTGTTTTGATGAGCAATTGCCCACAATTTTATGGTTCTAGAAAGATTTACAGCAACCTTAAGACCCGATACATGTTAAAGACTTATGACCAAAAATCGTCTTTTTCCTATTTTATGGTCATTTTCCAGAGTTATTCCCACAGTTTTAGGGTTCCAGGCGGATTTGCATGCCTCGTAAGAACCCTTCCATGTTTGAGAGATATGACCAGAAAACTCGCCATTTTCATGTTTTATGGCCGTTTTCATGTGCTACTGCCCATAGTTTTAGGCTTCCAGGGCGATTTACATCGACATTCAGACCCGATACATGTTTGAGAGATATGACCAAAAACTCGTTGTTTCCGTGTTTATGGCCATTTTTATGAGTGATTGCCCATAGTTTTTGGGTTTTAGTTGGATTTTCAAGGCCTATAAGACCCGTTACATGTTTGAGGTATATGACTAAATAATCGTAGTTTTCGTGATTTATGGCCGTTTTAATGAGAAATTGCCCACTGTTTAGGGGTTCTAGGGCGATTTACAATGACCTTAAGACCTAATACACGTTGCAAGGATATGACCCAAAACTCGCAGTTTTCGCGTTGTATGGCTGTTTTCATGAGCTATTGCCCACAGTTTTCTGGTTCTAGAAAGATTTACAGCAACCTTAATACCCGACACATGTTAAAGACTTATGACCAAAAATCGTCTTTTTCCTATTTTATGGTCATTTTGATGAGTTATTTCCCATAGTTTTTGGGTTCCAAGCGGATTTGCATGCCTCATAAGAACCCTTCCATGTTTCAGAGATATGACCAGAAACTCTTCATGTTTTATGGCCATTTTCATGTGCTATTGCCCTAGTTTTAGGCTTTCAGGGCGATTTACATCGACATTGAGACCCGATACATGTTTGACAGATATGACCAAAAACTCATCATTTCCGTGTTTATGGCCATTTTTATGAGTGATTGCCCATAGTTTTTGGGTTCTAGTTGGATTTCAAGGCATGTAAGACCCGTTACATGTTCGAGATATATGACTAAAAAATCATAGTTTTCGTGTTTTATGGGCGTTTTAATG
Source organism: Avena sativa (assembly GCA_916181665.1). NCBI lineage: Eukaryota > Viridiplantae > Streptophyta > Magnoliopsida > Poales > Poaceae > Avena > Avena sativa. The sequence continues at coordinate 55,898,278 of OV702300.1, forward strand.
ACCTATTACCCACTGTTTGGGGGTTCTAGGGCGATTTACAACGACCTTAAGACCTAATACATGTTACAAGGATATGACCCAAAACTCATAGTTTTCGCCTTTTGTGGCTGTTTTGATGAGCTATTGCCCACAGTTTAGTGGTTCTAGGGCGATTTACAGCAACCTTAAGACCCGATACATGTTAAAGACTTATGACCAAAAATCGTCTTTTTCCCATTTTCTGGTCATTTACATGAGTTATTGCCCACAGTTTTTGGGTTCCAGGCGGATTTGCATGCCTCGTAAGAACCCTTCCATGTTTGAGAGATATGACCAGAAACTCGCCGTTTTCGTGTTTTATGGTTGTTTTCATGATGTATTCCCATAGATTTAGGCTTCCAGGGCGATTTACAACAACCTCACGACCCGATACATGCTTGAGAGTTATGACCCAAAACTCGTCGTTTTTGTCTTTATGGCCATTTTCATGAGTTATTATCCACAGGTTTAGGGTTCAAATTGGATTTGCAAGGCCTGTAAGACCCATTACATGTTTGAGGTATATGACTAAATAATCATAGTTGTCGTGATTTATGGATGTTTTAATGAGCAATTGCCCACTATTTAGTGGTTCTAGGGCGATTTTCAACGACCTTAAGATCTAAAACATGTTGCAAAGATATGAGCCAGAACTCGCAGTTTTCACGTTTTATGGCTGTTTTCATGAGCTATTGCCCATAGTTTTATGGTTCTAGGGCGATTTACAGCAACCTTAAGACTCGATACATGTTAAAGACTTATGACCAAAAATCGTCTATTTCGTATTTTATGGTCATTTTCATGAGTTATTACCCATAGTATTGGGGTTCCAGGTGGATTTGCATTCCTCGTAAGAACCCTGACATGTTTGAGAGATATGACCAGAAACTCATCGTTTTCGCGTTTTATGGCTGTTTTCATGAGCTATTTCCCATAGTTTTTGGGTTCTATGGCGATTTACATCAACCTTGAGACCTGATACATGTTTGAGAGATATGACCAAAAACTCGTCGTTTTCGTGTTTATGGCCATTTTTATGAGTGATTGCCCACATTTTTTGGGTTCTAGTTGGATTTGCATGGCCTGTAAGACCCGTTACATGTTTGAGATATATGACTAAAAATCGTAGTTTTCGTGTTTTATGGGTGTTTTAATGACCTACTACCCACTTTTTAGGGGTTCTAGGGCGATTTACAATGACCTTAAGAACTGATACATGTTGCAAGGATATGACCCAAAACTCGCAGTTTTCGTGTTTTATGGTTGTTTTCATCAGCTATTGCCCATCGTTTTATGTTTCTAGGGCGATTTACAGCAACCTTAAGACCCGATACATGTTAAAGACTTATCACCAAAAATCATCTTTTTCCTATTTTCTGGTCATTTTCATGAGTTATTGCCCATAGTTTTCGGGTTCCAGGCGGATTTGCATGCCTCGTAAGAACCCTTACATGTTTGAGAGATATGACCAGAAACTCATCGTTTTCATTTTTTATGACCGTTTTCATGAGCTATTGCCCACAATTTTTGGGTTCTAGGGCGATTTACATCGACCTTGACACCCGATACATGTTTGAGAGATATGACCAAAATCTCGTCGTTATCGTGATTATGGCCATTTTAGGAGTTATTTTCCACAGTTTTTGGCTTCCATTTGGAAATACAAGGGCTATAAGACCCGTTATATGTTTGAGATATATGACTAAAAAATCGTAGTTTTCGTGTTTTATGGCCGTTTTAATGAGCTATTGCCCACTATTTAGGGGTTCTAGGGCGATTTACAACGACCTTAAGACCTGATGCATGTTGGAAAGATATGACCCAAAACTCGTAGTTTGCATGTTGTATGGTTGTTTTCATGAGATATTGCCCACAGTTTTATGGTTCTAGGGCAATTTACAGCAACCTTAAGACCCGATAAGACTTATGACCAAAAAAACATCTTTTTCCTGTTTTACGGTCATTTTCATGAGTTATTGCCCATAGGTTTTGGGTTCCAGGCGGATTTGCATGCCTCGTAAGAACCCTTACATGTTTGGGAGATGTGACCAGAAACTCGTCGTTTTGGCGTTTTATGACCGTTTTCATGAGTTATGCCCACAATTTTGGGATTCTAGGGCGATTTACAACGACCTTACGACCCGATACATGCTTGAGAGTTATGACCAAAAACTCGTCGTTTTCATGTTCATGGCCATTTTCACGAGTTATTGGCCACAGTTTTTGGGTTCCAGTTGGATTTTCAAGGCCTGTAAGAGCCGTTACATGTTTGAGATATTTGATTAAAAATTTGTAGGTTTCCCGTTTTATGACCAGTTTCATGAGCTATTTCCTACAGTTTTGGCGTTCCAGGGGGATTTACATCGACATTGAGACCCGATAAATGTTTGAGAGATATAACCAAAAACTCGTCGTTTCCGTGTTTATGGCCATTTTTATGAGTGATTGCCCATAGTTTTTGGGTTCTAGTTGGATTTGCAAGGCCTGTAAGACCCATTACATGTTTGAGGTATATGACTAAATAATCGTACTTTTCATGATTTATGGCCGTTTTAATGAGCAATTGCCAACAGTTTAGGGGTTCTAGGGCGATTTACAACGACCTCAAGACCTGATACATGTTGCAAGGATATGACCCAAAACTCGCAGTTTTCGCATTTTATGGCTGTTTTCATGAGCTATTGCCCACAGTATATGGTTCTAGGGCGATTTACAGCATCCTTAAGACCCGATACATGTTAACGACATATGACCAAAAATCGTATTTTTCCTATTTTATGGTCATTTTCATGAGTTATTGCCCACAGTTTTTGGGTTCCAGGCAGATTTGCATGCCTCATAAGAACCCTTCCATGTTTCTGAGATATGACCAGAAACTCGCCATTTTCATGTTTTATGGCCATTTTCATGTGCTATTCCCCTAGTTTTAGGCTTTCAGGGCGATTTACATCGACATTGAGACCCGATACATGTTTGACAGAAATGACCAAAAACTCGTCATTTCCGTGTTTATGGCCATTTTTATGAGTGATTGCCCATAGTTTTTGGGATCTAGTTGGATTTTCAAGGCATGTAAGACCTGTAACATGTTTGAGATATATGACTAAAACATCATAGTTTTCGTGTTTTATGGGCATTTTAATGACCTATTACCCACTGTTTCGGGGTTCTAGGGCGATTTACAACGACCTTAAGACCTGATACATGTTGCAAGGATATGACCCAAAACTCACAGTTTTCGCGTTTTGTGGCTGTTTTCATGAGCTATTGCCCATAGTTTAGTGGTTCTAGGGCAATTTACAGCAACTTAAAGACCCGATACATGTTAAAGACTTATGACCAAAAATCGTCTATTTCGTATTTTATGGTCATTTTCATAAGTTATTACCCATAGTTTTAGGGTTCCAAGTGGATTTGCATTCCTCGTAAGAACCCTGACATGTTTGAGAGATATGACCAGAAACTCATCGTTTTCGCGTTTTATGGCTGTTTTCATGAGCTATTGCCCATAGTTTTTGGGTTCAGGGCGATTTACATCAACCTTGAGACCTGATACATGTTTGAGAGATATGACCAAAAACTCGTCGTTTTCGTGTTTATGGCCATTTTTATGAGTGATTGCCCACAGTTTTTGGGTTCCAGTTCGATTTGCATGGCCAGTAAGACCCGTTACATGTTTAAGATATATGACTAAAAAATCGTAGTTTTCGTGTTTTATGGGTGTTTTAATGACCTATTACCCACTTTTTAGGGGTTCTAGGGCAATTTACAATGACCTTAAGAACTGATACATGTTGCAAGGATATGACCCAAAACTCACTGTTTTCGCGTTTTATGGTTGTTTTCATGAGCTATTGCCCACCATTTTATGTTTCTAGGGCGATTTACAACAACCTTAAGACCCGATACATGTTAAAGACTTATCACCAAAAATCGTCTTTTTCCTATTTTCTCGTCACTTTCATGAGTTATTGCCCACAGCTTTTCGGTTCTAGGCGGATTTGCATGACTCGTGAGAACCCTTACATGTTTGAGAGAAATGACCAGAAACTCATCGTTTTCATTTTTTATGACCGTTTTCATGAGCTATTGCCCACAATTTTTAGGTTCCAGGGCGATTTACATCGACCTTGACACCCGATACATGTTTGAGAGATATGACCAAAAGCTCGTCGTTTTCATGATTATGGCCATTTTAGGAGTTATTTTCCACGGTTTTTGGGTTCCATTTGGAAATACAAGGGCTATAAGACCCGTTATATGTTTGAGATATATGACTAAAAATCGTAGTTTTCGTGTTTTATGGCCGTTTTAATGAGGTATTGCCCACTATTTAGGGGTTCTAGGGCGAATTACAATGACCTTAAGACCTGATGCATGTTGGAAAGATATGACCCAAAACTCGCAGTTTTCGCGTTGTATGGCTGTTTTCATGAGATATTGCCCACAGTTTTATGGTTCTAGGGCGATTTACAGCAACCTTAAGACCCGATACATGTTAGAGACTTATGACCAAAAAATCATCTTTTTCGTGTTTTACGGTCATTTTCATGAGTTATTGCCCATAGGTTTTGGGTTCCAGGCGGATTTGCACGCCTCGTAAGAACCCTTACATGTTTGGGAGATATGACCAGAAACTCGTCGTGTTGGCATTTTATGACCGTTTTCATGAGTTATGCCCATAATTTTGGGATTCTAGGGCGATTTACAACGAACTTACGACGCGATACATGCTTGAGAGTTATGACCAAAAACTTGTCGTTTTCATGTTTATGGCCATTTTCACGAGTTATTGGCCACAGTTTTTGGGTTCCAGTAGGATTTTCAAGGCATGTAAGACCCGTTACATGTTTGTTTCCTACTGTTTTGGCGATCCAGGGTGATTTACATCAACATTGAGACCCGATAAATGTTTGAGAGATATGACCAAAAACTCGTCGTTTCCGTGTTTATGGCCATTTTTATGAGTGATTGCCCATAGTTTTTGGGTTCTAGTTGGATTTGCAAGGCCTGTAAGACCCATTACATGTTTGAGGTATATGACTAAATAATCGTACTTTTCGTGATTTATGGCCGTTTTAATGAGCAATTGCCCACAGGTTAGGGGTTCTAGGGTGATTTACAACGACCTTAAGACCTTATACATGTTGCAAGGATATGACCCAAAACTCGCAGTTTTCGCCTTTTGTGGCTGTTTTCATGAGTTATTGCCCACAGTTTAGTGGTTCTAGGGCGATTTACAGCAACCTTGAGAACCGATACAGGTTAAAGACTTATGACCAAAAATTGTCTTTTTCCCATTTTCTGGTCATTTACATGAGTTATTGCCCACAGTTTTTGGGTTCCAGGCGGATTTGCATGCCTCGTAAGAACCCTTCCATGTTTGAGAGATATGACCAGAAACTCGCCGTTTTCGTGTTTTATGGTTGTTTTCATGAGCTATTCCCATAGTTTTAGGCTTCCAGGGCGATTTAAAACAACCTCACGACCCGATACATGCTTGAGAGTTATGACCCAAAACTCGTCGTTTTTGTCTTTATGGCCATTTTCATTAGTTATTATCCACAGGTTTAGGGTTCAAGTTGGATTTGCAAGGCCTGTAAGACCCATTACATGTTTAAGGTATATGACTAAATAATCATAGTTGTCGTGATTTATGGATGTTTTAATAAGCAATTGCCCACTATTTAGGGATTCTAGGGCGATTTTCAACGACCTTATGATCTAAAACATGTTGCAAAGATATGACCCAGAACTTGCAGTTTTCATGTTTTATGGCTGTTTTCATGAGCTATTGCCCATAGTTTTATGGTTCTAGGGCGATTTACAGCAACCTTAAGACTCGATACATGTTAAAGACTTATGACCAAAAATCGTCTATTTCGTATTTTATGGTCATTTTCATGAATTATTGCCCACAGTTTTTGGGTTCCAGGCGGATTTGCATGCCTCATAAGAACCCTTCCATGTTTCAGAGATATGACCAGAAACTCGCCATTTTCATGTTTTATGGCCATTTTCATGTGCTATTCCCCTATTTTTAGGCTTTCAGGGCGATTTACATCGACATTGAGACCCGATACATGTTTGACAAATATGACCAAAAACTCGTCATTTCCGTGTTTATGGCCATTTTTATGAGTGATTGCCCATAGTTTTTGGGATCCAGTTGGATTTTCAAGGCATGTAAGACCTGTTACATGTTTGAGATATATGACTAAAAAATCATAGTTTTCGTGTTTTATTGGCATTTTAATGACCTATTACCCACTGTTTTGGGGTTCTAGGGCGATTTACAACGACCTTAAGACCTGATACATGTTGCAAGGATATGACCCAAAACTCACTGTTTTCGCGTTTTATGGTTGTTTTCATGAGCTATTGCCCACCATCTTATGTTTCTAGGGTGATTTACAACAACCTTAAGACCCGATACATGTTAAAGACTTATGACCAAAAATCGTCTATTTCGTATTTTAGGGTCATTTTCATGAGTTATTACCCATAGTTTTGGGGTTCCAGGTGGATTTGCATTCCTCGTGAGAACCCTGACATGTTTGAGAGATATGACCAGAAACTCATTGTTTTCGCGTTTTATGGCTGTTTTCATGAGCTATTGCCCATAGTTTTTGGGTTCAGGGCGATTTACATCAACCTTGAGACCTGATACATGTTTGAGAGATATGACCAAAAACTCGTCGTTTTCGTGTTTATGGCCATTTTTATGAGTGATTGCCCACAGTTTTTGGGTTCCAGTTGGATTTGCATGGCCTGTAAGACCCGTTACATGTTTGAGATATATGACTAAAAAATCGTAGTTTTCGTGTTTTATGGGTGTTTTAATGACCTATTACCCACTTTTTAGGGGTTCTAGGGCGATTTACAATGACCTTAAGAACTGATACATGTTGCAAGGATATTACCCAAAACTCGCTGTTTTCGCGTTTTATGGTTGTTTTCATGAGCTATTGCCCACCGTTTTATGTTTCTAGGGCGATTTATAGCAACCGTAAGACCCGATACATGTTAAAGACTTATCACCAAAAATCGTCTTTTTCCTATTTTCTGGTCATTTTCATGAGTTATTGCCCACAGTTTTTGGGTTCCAGGCGGATTTGCATGCCTCGTAAGAACCCTTACATGTTTGAGAGATATGACCAGAAACTCATCGTTTTCATTTTTTTATGACAGTTTTCATCAGCTATTGCCCACAATTTTTGGGTTCTAGGGCGATTTACATCGACCTTGACACCCGATACATGTTTGAGAGATATGACCAAATGCTCGTCGTTTTCGTGATTATGGCCATTTTAGGAGTTATTTTCCACAATTTTTGGGTTCCATTTGGAAATACAAGGGCTATAAGACCCGTTATATGTTTGAGATATATGACTAAAAAATCGTAGTTTTCGTGTTTTATGGCCGTTTTAATGAGCTATTGCCCACTATTTAGGGGTTCTAGGGTGATTTACAACGACCTTAAGACCCGATGCATGTTGGAAAGGTATGACCCAAAACTCGCAGTTTTCGCATTGTATGGCTGTTTTCATGAGATATTGCCCACAGTTTTATGGTTCTAGGGCGATTTACAGCAACCTTAAGACCCGATACATGTTAGAGACTTATGACCAAAAGATCATCTTTTTCGTGTTTTACGATCATTTTCATGAGTTATTGCCCATAGGTTTTGGGTTCCAGGCGGATTTGCATGCCTCGTAAGAACCCTTACATGTTTGGGAGATATGACCAGAAACTCGTCGTTTTGGCGTTTTATGACCGTTTTCATGAGTTATGCCCATAATTTTGGGATTCTAGGGCGATTTACAACGACCTTACGACCCGATACATGCTTGAGAGTTATGACCAAAAACTCGTCGTTTTCATGTTTATGGCCATTTTCACGAGTTATTGGCCACAGTTTTTGGGTTCCAGTTGGATTTTCAAGGCCTGTAAGACCCGTTACATGTTTGAGATATTTGATTAAAAAATTGTAGTTTTCCCGTTTTATGGCCATTTTCATGAGCTATTTCCTACTGTTTTGGTGTTCTAGGGTGATTTACATCGACATTGAGACCCGATAAATGTTTGAGAGATATGACCAAAAACTCGTCGTTTCCGTGTTTATGGCCAGTTTTATGAGTGATTGACCATAGTTTTTGGGTTCTAGTTGGATTTGCAAGGCCTGTAAGACCCGTTACATGTTTGAGGTATATGACTAAATAATCGTACTTTTCGTGATTTATGGCCGTTTTAATGAGCAATTGCCCAGAGTTTAGGGGTTCTAGGGCGATTTACAACGACCTTAAGACCTGATACATGTTGCAAGGATATGACCCAAAACTCGCAGTTTTCGCATTTTATGGCTGTTTTCATGAGCTATTGCCCATAGTATATGGTTCTAGATCGATTTACAGCAACCTTAAGACCCGATACATGTTAAAGAAATATGACCAAAAATCGTCCTTTTCCTATTTTATGGTCATTTCCATGAGTTATTGCCCACAGTTTTTGGGTTCCAGGCGGATTTGCATGCCTCATAAGAACCCTTCCATGTTTCAGAGATATGACCAGAAACTCGCCATTTTCTTGTTTTATGGATGTTTTAATGAGAAATTGCCCACTATTTAGGGGTTCTAGGGCGATTTTCAACGACCTTAAGATCTAAAACATGTTGCAAAGATATGACCCAGAACTCGCAGTTTTCATGTTTTATGGCTGTTTTCATGAGCTATTGCCCATAGTTTAATGGTTCTAGGGCGATTTACAGCAACCTTAAGACCCGATACATGTTAAAGACTTATGACCAAAAATCGTCTATTTCGTATTTTATGGTCATTTTCATGAGTTATTAGCCATAGTTTTGGGGTTCGAGGTGGATTTGCATTCCTCGTAAAAACCCTGACATGTTTGAGAGATATGACCATAAACTCATCGTTTTCGTGTTTTATGGCTGTTTTCATGAGCTATTGCCCATAGTTTTTGGGTTCTATGGCGATTTACATCAACCTTGAGACCTGATACATGTTTGAGAGATATGACCAAAAACTCGTCGTTTTCGTGTTTATGGCCATTTTTATGAGTGATTTCCCACAGTTTTTGGGTTCCAGTTGGATTTGCATGGCCTGTAAGACCCGTTACATGTTTGAGATATATGACTAACAAATCGTAGTTTTCGTGTTTTATGGGTGTTTTAATGACCTATTACCCACTTTTTAGGGGTTCTAGGGCGATTTACAATGACCTTAAGAACCGATACATGTTGCAAGGATATGACCCAAAACTCGCAGTTTTCGCGTTTTATGGTTGTTTTCATGAGCTATTGCCCACCGTTTTATGTTTCTAGGGCGATTTACAGAAACTCATCGTTTTCATTTTTTATGACCGTTTTCATGAGCTATTGCCCACAATTTCCTGTAAGACCTGTAAGACCCGTTACATGTTTGAGGTATATGACTAAATCATCGTACTTTTCGTGATTTATGGCCGTATTAATGAGAAATTGCCCACAGTTTAGGGGTTCTAGGGCGATTTACAACGACCTTAAGACCTGATACATGTTGCAAGGATATGACCCAAAACTCGTAGTTTTCGCATTTTATGGCTGTTTTCATGAGCTATTGCCCATAGTATATGGTTCTAGAGCGATTTACAGCAACCTTAAGACCCGATACATGTTAAAGACATATGACCAAAAATCGTCTTTTTCCTATTTTATGGTCATTTTCATGAGTTATTGCCCACAGTTTTTGGGTTCCAGGCGGATTTGCATGCCTCATAAGAACCCTTCCATGTTTCTGAGACATGACCAGAAACTCGCCATTTTCATGTGCTATTGCCCTAGTTTTAGGCTTTCAGGGCGATTTACATCGACATTGAGACCCGATACATGTTTGACAGATATGACCAAAAACTCGTCATTTCCGTGTTTATGGCCATTTTTATGAGTGATTGCCCATAGTTTTTGGGTTCTAGTTGGATCTTCAAGGCAAGTAAGACCCGTTACATGTTTGAGATATATGACTAAAACATCATAGTTTTCGTGTTTTATGGGCGTTTTAATGACCTATTACCCACTGTTTGGGGGTTCTAGGGCGATTTACAACGACCTTAAGACCTGATACATGTTGCAATGATATGACCCAAAACTCACAGTTTTCGCGTTTTGTGGCTGTTTTCATGAGCTATTGCCCACAGTTTAGTGGTTCTAGGGCGATTTACAGCAACCTAAAGACCCGATACATGTTAAAGACTTATGACGAAAAATCGTCTTTTTCCCATTTTCTGGTAATTAACATGAGTTATTGCCCACAGTTTTTGGCTTCCAGGCGGATTTGCATGCCTCGTAAGAAACCTTCCATGTTTGAGAGATATGACCAGAAACTCGCCATTTTCGTGTTTTATGGTTGTTTTCATGAGCTATTCCCATAGTTTTAGGCTTCCAGGGCGATTTACAACAACCTCACGACCCGATACATGCTTGAGAGTTATGACCCAAAACTCGTCATTTTTGTCTTTATGGCCATTTTCATGAGTTATTATCCACAGGTTTTGGGTTCAAGTTGGATTTGCAAGGCGTGTAAGACCCATTACATGTTTAAGGTATATGACTAAATAATCATAGTTGTCATGATTTATGGATGTTTTAATGAGTAATTTCCCACTATTTAGGGTTTCTAGGGCGATTTTCAACGACCTTAAGATCTAAAACATGTTGCAAAGATATGACCCAGAACTCGCAGTTTTCACGTTTTATGGTTGTTTTCATGAGCTATTGCCCATAGTTTTCTAGTTCTAGGGCGATTTACAGCAACCTTAAGACTCGATACATGTTAAAGACATATGACTAAAAATCGTCTATTTCGTATTTTATGGTCATTTTCATGGGTTATTAGCCATAGTTTTGGGGTTCCGGGTGGATTTGCATTCCTCATAAGAACCTTGACATGTTTGAGAGATATGACCATAAACTCATCGTTTTCGTGTTTTATGGCTGTTTTCATGAGCTATTGCCCATAGTTTTTGGGTTCTATGGCGATTTACATCAACCTTGAGACCTGATACATGTTTGAGAGATATGACCAAAAACTCGTCGTTTTCGTGTTTATGGCCATTTTTATGTGTGATTGCCCATAGTTTTTGGGTTCCAGTTGGATTTGCATGGCCTGTAAGACCCGTTACATGTTTGAGATATATGACTAACAAATCGTAGTTTTCGTGTTTTATGGGTGTTTTAATGACCTATTACCCACTTTTTAGGGGTTCTAGGGCGATTTACAATGACCTTAAGAACTGATACATGTTGCAACGATATGTCCCAAAACTCGCAGTTTTCGCGTTTTATGGTTGTTTTCATGAGCTATTGCCCACCGTTTTATGTTTCTAGGGCGATTTACAGCAACCTTAAGACCCGATACATGTTAAAGACTTATCACCAAAAATCGTCTTTTTCCTATTTTCTGGTCATTTTCATGAGTTATTGCCCACAGTTTTTGGGTTCCAGTCGGATTTGCATGCCTCGTAAGAACCCTTACATGTTTGAGAGATATGACCAGAAACTCATCGTTTTCATTTTTTTATGACCGTTTTCATGAGCTATTGCCCACAATTTTTGGGTTCCAGGGCGATTTACATCGACCTTGACACCCGATACATGTTTGAGAGATATGACTAAAAGCTCGTCGTTTTCGTGATTATGGCCATTTTAGGTGTTATTTTCCACAGTTTGTGGGTGCCATTTGGAAATACAAGGGCTATAAGACCTGTTATATGTTTGAGATATATGACTAAAAAATCGTAGTTTTCGTGTTTTATGGCCGTTTTAATGAGCTATTGCCCACTATTTAGGGGTTCTAGGGCGATTTACAACGACCTTAAGAGCTGATGCATGTTGGAAAGATATGACCCAAAACTCGCAATTTTCGCGTTGTATGGCTGTTTTCATGAGATATTTCCCATAGTTTTATGGTTCTAGGGCGATTTACAGCAACCTTAAGACCCGATACATGTTAGAGACTTATGACCAAAAATCATCTTTTTCGTGTTTTACGGTCATTTTCATGAGTTATTGCCCATAGGTTTTGGGTTCCAGGCGGATTTGCATGCCTCGTAAGAACCCTTACATGTTTGGGAGATATGACTAGAAACTCGTCGTTTTGGCGTTTTATGACCGTTTTCATGAGTTATGCCCATAATTTTGGGATTCTAGGGCGATTTACAACGACCTTACGACCAGATACATGCTTGAGAGTTAGGACCAAAAACTCGGGGTTTTCATGTTTATGGCCATTTGCACGAGTTATTGTCCACAGTTTTTGGGTTCCAGTTGGATTTTCAAGGCCTGTAATACCCGTTACATGTTTGAGATATTTGATTAAAAAATTGTAGTTTTCCCGTTTTATGGCCATTTTCATGAGCTATTTCCTACTGTTTTGGCATTCCAGGGTGATTCACATCGACATTGAGACCCGATAAATGTTTGAGAGATATGACCAAAAACTCGTCGTTTCCGTGTTTATGGCCATTTTTATGAGTGATTGCCCATAGTTTTTGGGTTCTAGTTGGATTTGCATGCCTCGTAAGAACCCTTCCATGTTTGAGAGATATGACCAGAAACTCGCCATTTTCGTGTTTTATGGTTGTTTTCATGAGCTATTCCCATAGTTTTAGGATTCCAGGGCGATTTACAACAACCTCACGACCCGATACATGCTTGAGAGTTATAACCCAAAACTCGTCGTTTTTGTCTTTATGGCCATTTTCATGAGTTATTATCCACAGGTTTAGGGTTCAAGTTGGATTTGCAAGGCCTGTAAGACCCATTACATGTTTGAGGTATATGACTAAATAATCATAGTTGTCGTGATTTAAGGATGTTTTAATGAGAAATTGCCCACTATTTAGGGGTTCTAGGGCGATTTTCAACGACCTTAAGATCTAAAACATGTTGCAAAGATATGACCCAGAACTCGTAGTTTTCATGTTTTATGGCTGTTTTCATGAGCTATTGCCCATAGTTTAATGGTTCTAGGGCGATTTACAGCAACCTTAAGACCCGATACATGTTAAAGACTTATGACCAAAAATCGTCTATTTCGTATTTTATGGTCATTTTCATGAGTTATTAGCCGTAGTTTTGGGGTTCCAGGTGGATTTGCATTCCTCGTAAAAACCCTGACATGTTTGAGAGATATGACCATAAACTCTTCATTTTCATGTTTTATGGCTGTTTTCATGAGCTATTGCCCATAGTTTTTGGGTTCTATGGTGATTTACATCAACCTTGAGACCTGATACATGTTTGAGAGATATGACCAAAAACTCGTCGTTTTCGTGTTTATGGCCATTTTTATGAGTGATTGCCCACAGTTTTTGGGTTCCAGTTGGATTTGCATGGCCTGTAAGACCCGTTACATGTTTGAGATATATGACTAACAAATCGTAGTTTTCGTGTTTTATGGGTGTTTTAATGACCTATTACCCACTTTTAGGGGTTCTAGGGCGATTTACAATGACCTTAAGAACTGATACATGTTGCAACGATATGACCCAAAACTCGCAGTTTTCGCGTTTTATGGTTGTTTTCATGAGCTATTGCCCACCGTTTTATGTTTCTAGGGCGATTTACAGCAACCTTAAGACCCGATACATGTTAAAGACTTATCACCAAAAATCGTCTTTTTTCCTTATTTCTGGTCATTTTCATGAGTTATTGCCCACAGTTTTTGGGTTCCAGGCGGATTTGCATGCCTCGTAAGAACCCTTACAAGTTTGAGAGATATGACCAAAAACTCATCGTTTTCATTTTTTTATGACCGTTTTCATGATCTATTGCCCACAATTTTTGGGTTCCAGGGCGATTTCCATCGACCTTGACACCCGATACATGTTTGAGGGATATGACCAAAAGCTCGTCATTTTCGTGATTATGACCATTTTAGGAGTTATTTTCCACAGTTTTTGGGTCCCATTTGGAAATACAAGGGCTATAAGACCCGTTATATGTTTGAGATATATGACTAAAAAATCGTAGTTTTCATGTTTTATGGCCGTTTTAATGAGCTATTGCCCACTATTTAGGGGTTCTAGAGCGATTTACAACGACCTTAAGACCTGATGCATGTTGGAAATATATGACCCCAAACTCGTAGTTTTCGCGTTGTATGGCTGTTTTCATGAGATATTGCCCACAGTTTTATGGTTCTAGGGCGATTTACAGCAACCTTAAGACCCGATACATGTTAGAGACTTATGACCAAAAAATCATCTTTTTCGTGTTTTACGGTCATTTTCATGAGTTATTGCCCATAGGTTTTGGGTTCCAGGCGGATTTGCATGCCTCGTAAGAACCCTTACATGTTTGGGAGATATGACTAGAAACTCGTCGTTTTGGCATTTTATGACCGTTTTCATCAGTTATGCCCATAATTTTGGGATTCTAGGGCGATTTACAACGACCTTACGACCCGATACATGCTTGAGAGTTATGACCAAAAACTCGTCATTTTCATGTTTATGGCCATTTTCACGAGTTATTGGCCACAGTTTTTGGGTTCCAGTTGGATTTTCAAGGCCTGTAAGACCCGTTACATGTTTGAGATATTTGATTAAAAAATTTTAGTTTTCCCGTTTTATGGCCATTTTCATGAGCTATTTCCTACTGTTTTGGCGTTCCAGGGTGATTTACATCGACATTGAGACCCGATAAATGTTTGAGAGATATGACCAAAAACTCGTCGTTTCCGTCTTTATGGCCATTTTTATGAGTGATTGCCCATAGTTTTTGGGTTCTAGTTGGATTTGCAAGGCCTGTAAGACCCGTTACATGTTTGAGGTATATGACTAAATCATCGTACTTTTCGTGATTTATGTCCGTTTTAATGAGCAATTGCCCACAGTTTAGGGGTTCTAGGGCGATTTACAACGACCTTAAGACCTGATACATGTTGCAAGGATATGACCCAAAACTCGTAGTTTTCGCATTTTATGGCTGTTTTCATGAGCTATTGCCCATAGTATATGGTTCTAGAGCGATTTACAGCAACCTTAAGACCCGATACATGTTAAAGACATATGACCAAAAATCGTCTTTTTCCTATTTTATGGTCATTTTCATGAGTTATTGCCCATAGTTTTTGGGTTCCAGGCGGATTTGCATGCCTCATAAGAACCCTTCCATGTTTCTGAGATATGACCAGAAACTCGCCATTTTCATGTGCTATTGCCCTAGTTTTAGGCTTTCAGGGCGATTTACATCGACATTGAGACCCGATACATGTTTGACAGATATGACCAAAAACTCGTCATTTCCGTGTTTATGGCCATTTTTATGAGTGATTGCCCATAGTTTTTGGGTTCTAGTTGGATTTTCAAGGCATGTAAGACCCGTTACAATTCTTGAGATATATGACTAAAAAATCATAGTTTTCGTGTTTTATGGGCGTTTTAATGACCTATTACCCACTGTTTGGGGGTTCTAGGGCGATTTACAACGACCTTAGGACCTGATACATGTTGCAAGGATATGACCCAAAACTCACAGTTTTCGCGTTTTGTGGCTGTTTTCATGAGCTATTGCCCACAGTTTAGTGGTTCTAGGGCGATTTACAGCAACCTAAAGACCCGATACATGTTAAAGACTTATGACCAAAAATCGTCTTTTTCCCATTTTCTGGTCATTAACATGAGTTATTGCCCACAGTTTTTGGCTTCCAGGCGGATTTGCATGCCTCGTAAGAACCCTTCCATGTTTGAGAGATATGACCAGAAACTCACCATTTTCGTGTTTTATGGTTGTTTTCATGAGCTATTCCCATAGTTTTAGGCTTCTAGGGCGATTTACAACAACCTCACGACCCGATACATGCTTGAGAGTTATGACCCAAAACTCGTCATTTTTGTCTTTATGGCCATTTTCATGAGTTATTATCCACAGGTTTAGGGTTCAAGTTGGATTTGCAAGGCCTGTAAGACCCATTACATGTTTAAGGTATATGACTAAATAATCATAGTTGTCGTGATTTATGGATGTTTTAATGAGCAATTGCCCACTATTTAGGGGTTCTAGGGCGATTTTCAACGACCTTAAGATCTAAAACATGTTGCAAACATATGACCCAGAACTCGTAGTTTTCACGTTTTATGGCTGTTTTCATGAGCTATTGCCCATAGTTTTATGGTTCTAGGGCGATTTACAGCAACCTTAAGACTCGATACATGTTAAAGACTTATGACCAAAAATCGTCTATTTCGTATTTTATGGTCATTTTCATGAGTTATTATCCATAGTTTTGGGGTTCCAGGTGGAATTGCATTCCTCGTAAGAACCCTGACATGTTTGAGAGATATGACCAGAAACTCATCGTTTTCGCGTTTTATGGATGTTTTCATGAGCTATTGCCCATAGTTTTGGGGTTCTATGGCGATTTACATCAACCTTGAGACCTAATACATGTTTGAGAGATATGACCAAAAACTCGTCGTTTTCGTGTTTATGGCCATTTTTATGAGTGATTGCCCACAGTTTTTGGGTTCCAGATGGATTTGCATGGCCTGTAAGACCCGTTACATGTTTGAGATATATGACTAAAAAATCGTAGTTTTCGTCTTTTATGGGTGTTTTAAGGACCTATGACCCACTTTTTAGGGGTTCTAGGGCGATTTACAATGACCTTAAGAACTGATACATGTTGCAAGGATATGACTCAAAACTCGCTGTTTTCGCGTTTTATGGTTGTTTTCATGAGCTATTGCCCACCATTTTATGTTTTTAGGGCGATTTACAACAACCTTAAGACCCGATACATGTTAAAGACTTATCACCAAAAATCGTCTTTTTCCTATTTTCTGGTCATTTTCATGAGTTATTGCCCAGAGTTTTTGGGTTCCAGTCGGATTTGCATGCCTCGTAAGAACCCTTACATGTTTGAGAGATATGACCAGAAACTCATCGTTTTCATTTTTTATGACCGTTTTCATGAGCTATTGCCCATAATTTTTGGGTTCCAGGGCGATTTACATCGACCTTGACACCCGATACATGTTTGAGAGATATGACCAAAAGCTCGTCGTTTTCGTGATTATGGCCATTTTAGGAGTTATTTTCCATAGTTTTTGGGTTCCATTTGGAAATACAAGGGCTATAAGACCCGTTATATGTTTGAGCTATATGACTAAAAAATCGTAGTTTTCGTGTTTTATGGCCGTTTTAATGAGCTATTGCCCACTATTTAGGGGTTCTAGGGCGATTTACAACGACCCTAAGACCTGATGCATGTTGGAAAGATATGACCCAAAACTCGCAATTTTCGCGTTGTATAGCTGTTTTCATGAGATATTGCCCACAGTTTTATGGTTCTAGGGCGATTTACAGCAACCTTAAGACCCGATACATGTTAGAGACTTATGACCAAAAATCGTCTTTTTCCTATTTTATGGTCATTTTCATGATTTATTGCCCACAGTTTTTGGGTTCCAGGCGGATTTGCATCCCTCATAAGAACCCTTCCATGTTTCTGAGATATGACCAGAAACTCGCCATTTTCATGTGCTATTGCCCTAGTTTTAGGCTTTCAGGGCGATTTACATCGACATTGAGACCCGATACATGTTTGACAGATATGACCAAAAACTCGTCATTTCCGTGTTTATGGCCATTTTTATGAGTGATTGCCCATAGTTTTTGGGTTCTAGTTGGATTTTCAAGGCATGTAAGACCCATTACATGTTTGAGATATATGACTAAAATATCATTGTTTTCGTGTTTTATGGGCGTTTTAATGACCTATTACCCAGTGAATGGGGGTTCTAGGGCGATTTACAACGACCTTAAGACCTGATACATGTTGCAAGGATATGACCCAAAACTCACAGTTTTCGCGTTTTGTGGCTGTTTTCATGAGCTATTGCCCACAGTTTAGTGGTTCTAGGGCGATTTACAGCAACCTAAAGACCCGATACATGTTAAAGACTTATGACCAAAAATCGTCTTTTTCCCATTTTCTGGTCATTAACATGAGTTATTGCCCAAAGTTTTTGGCTTCCAGGCGGATTTGCATGCCTCGTAAGAACCCTTCCATGTTTGAGAGATATGACCAGAAACTCGCCGTTTTCGTGTTTTATGGTTGTTTTCATGAGCTATTCCCATAGTTTTAGGCTTCCAGGGCGATTTACAACAACCTCACGACCCGATACATGCTTGAGAGTTATGACCAGAACCTCGTCATTTTTGTCTTTATGGCCATTTTCATGAGTTATTATCCACAGGTTTAGGGTTCAAGTTGAATTTGCAAGGCCTGTAAGACCCATTACATGTTTAAGGTATATGACTAAATAATCATAGTTGTCGTGATTTATGGATGTTTTAATGAGCAATTGCCCACTATTTAGGGGTTCTAGGGCGATTTTCAACGACCTTAAGATCTAAAACATGTTGCAAAGATATGACCCAGAACTCGCAGTTTTCACGTTTTATGGCTGTTTTCATGAGCTATTGCCCATAGTTTTATGGTTCTAGGGCGATTTACAACAACCTTAAGACTCGATACATGTTAAAGACTTATGACCAAAAATCGTCTATTTCGTATTTTATGGTCATTTTCATGAGTTATTATCCATAGTTTTGGGGTTCCAGGTGGAATTGCATTCCTCGTAAGAACCCTGACATGTTTGAGAGATATGACCAGAAACTCATCGTTTTCGCGTTTTATGTCTGTTTTCATGAGCTATTGCCCATAGTTTTGGGGTTCTATGGCGATTTACATCAACCTTGAGACCTGATACATGTTTGAGAGATATGACCAAAAACTCGTCGTTTTCGTGTTTATGGCCATTTTTATGAGTGATTGCCCACAGTTTTTGGGTTCCAGTTGGATTTGCATGGCCTCTAAGACCCGTTACATGTTTGAGATATATGACTTAAAAATCGTAGTTTTCGTGTTTTATGGGTGTTTTAATGACCTATTACCCACTTTTTAGGGGTTCTAGGGCGATTTACAATGACCTTAAGAACTGATACATGTTGCAAGGATATGACTCAAAACTCGTTGTTTTCGCGTTTTGTGGTTGTTTTCATGAGCTATTGCCCACCATTTTATGTCTCTAGGGCGATTTACAACAACCTTAAGACCCGATACATGTTAAAGACTTATCACCAAAAATCGTCTTTTTCCTATTTTCTAGTCATTTTCATGAGTTATTGCCCACAGTTTTTGGGTTCCAGTCGGATTTGCATGCCTCGTAAGAACCCTTACATGTTTGAGAGATATGACCAGAAACTCATCGTTTTCATTTTTTTATGACCGTTTTCATGAGCTATTGCCCACAATTTTTGAGTTCCAGGGCGATTTACATCGACCTTGACACCCGATACATGTTTGAGAGATATGACCAAAAGCTCGTCGTTTTCGTGATTATGGCCATTTTAGGAGTTATTTTCCACAGTTTTTGGGTTCCATTTGGAAATACAAGGGCTATAAGACCCGTTATATGTTTGAGATATATGACTAAAAAATCGTAGTTTTCGTGTTTTATGGCCGTTTTAATGAGCTATTGCCCACTATTTAGGGGTTCTAGGGCGATTTACAACGACCTTAAGTCCTGATGCATGTTGGAAAGATATGACCCAAAACTCGCAATTTTCGCGTTGTATGGCTGTTTTCATGAGATATTGCCCACAGTTTTATGGTTCTAGGGCGATTTACAGCAACCTTAAGACCCGATACATGTTAGAGACTTATGACCAAAAAATCATCTTTTTCGTGTTTTACGGTCATTTTCATGAGTTATTGCCCATAGGTTTTGGGTTCCAGGCGGATTTGCATGCCTCGTAAGAACCCTTACATGTTTGGGAGATATGACCTGAAACTCGTCGTTTTGGCGTTTTATGACCGTTTTCATGAGTTATGCCCATAATTTTGGGATTCTAGGGCGATTTACAATGACCTTACGACCCGATACATGCTTGAGAGTTATGACCAAAAACTCGTCGTTTTCATGTTTATGGCCATTTTCACGAGTTATTGGCCACAATTTTTGGGTTCCAGTTGGATTTTCAAGTCCTGTAAGACCCGTTACATGTTTGAGATATTTGATTAAAAAATTGTAGTTTTCCCGTTTTATGGCCATTTTCATGAGCCATTTCCTACTGTTTTGGCATTCCAGGGTGATTTACATCGACATTGAGACCCGATAAATGTATGAGAGATATGACCAAAAACTCGTCCTTTCCGTCTTTATGGCCATTTTTATGAGTGATTGCCCATAGTTTTTGGGTTCTAGTTGGATTTGCAAGGCCTGTAAGACCCGTTACATGTTTGAGGTATATGACTAAATAATCGTACTTTTCGTGATTTATGGTCGTTTTAGTGAGCAATTGCCCACAGTTTAGGGCTTCTAGGGCGATTTACAACGACCTTAAGACCTGATACATGTTGCAAGGATATGACCCAAAACTCGCAGTTTTCGCATTTATGGTTGTTTTCATGAGCTATTGCCCATAGTATATGGTTCTAGATCGATTTACAGCAACCTTAAGACCCGATACATGTTAAAGACATATGACCAAAAATCGTCTTTTTCCTATTTTCTGGTCATTTTCATGAGTTATTGCCCACAGTTTTTGGGTTCCAGGCGGATTTGCATGCCTCATAAGAAACCCTTCCATGTTTCAGAGATATGACCAGAAACTCGCCATTTTCATGTTTTATGGCCATTTTCATGTGCTATTGCCCTAGTTTTAGGCTTTCAGGGCGATTTACATCGACATTGAGACCCGATACATGTTTGAAAGATATGACCAAAAACTCGTCATTTCCGTGTTTATGGCCATTTTTATGAGTGATTGCCCATAGTTTTTGGGTTCTAGTTGGATATTCAAGGCATGTAAGACCCGTTACATGTTTGAGATATATGACTAAAAAATCATAGTTTTCGTGTTTTATGGGCGTTTTAATGACCTATTACCCACTGTTTGGGGGTTCTAGGGCAATTTACAACGACCTTAAGACCTAATACATCTTGCAAGGATATGACCCAAATCTCACAGTTTTCGCGTTTTGTGGCTGTTTTCATGAGCTATTACCCACGGTTTAGTGGTTCTAATGCGATTTACAGCAATCTAAAGACACGATACATGTTAAAGACTTATGACCAAAAATCGTCTTTTTCCCATTTTCTGGTCATTAACATGAGTTATTGCCCACAGTTTTTGGCTTCCAGGCGGATTTGCATGCCTCGTAAGAACCCTTCCATGTTTGAGAGATATGACCAGAAACTCGCCGTTTACATGTTTTATGGTTGTTTTCATGAGCTATTCCCATAGTTTTAGGCTTCCAGGGCGATTTACAACAACCTCACGACCCGATACATGCTTGAGAGTTATGACCCAAAACTCGTCATTTTTGTCTTTATGGCCATTTTCATGAGTTATTATCCACAGGTTTAGGGTTCAAGTTGGATTTGCAAGGCCTGTAAGACCCATTACATGTTTAAGGTATATGACTAAATAATCATAGTTGTCGTGATTTATGGATGTTTTAATGAGCAATTGCCCACTATTTAGGGGTTCTAGGGCGATTTTCAACGACCTTAAGATCTAAAACATGTTGCAAAGATATGACCCAGAACTCGCAGTTTTCACGTTTTATGGCTGTTTTCATGAGCTATTGCCCATAATTTTATGGTTCTAGGGCGATTTACAGCAACCTTAAGACTCGATACATGTTAAAGACTTATGACCAAAAATCGTCTATTTCGTATTTTATGGTCATTTTCATGGGTTATTAGCCATAGTTTTGGGGTTCCGGGTGGATTTGCATTCCTCATAAGAACCCTGACATGTTTGAGAGATATGACCAGAAACTCATCGTTTTCGCGTTTTATGGCTGTTTTCATGAGCTATTGCCCATAGTTTTTGGGTTCTATGGCGATTTAGATCAACCTTGAGACCTGATACATGTTTGAGAGATATGACCAAAAACTCGTCGTTTTCGTGTTTATGGCCATTTTTATGAGTGATTGCCCACAGTTTTTGGGTTCCAGTTGGATTTGCATGGCCTGTAAGACCCGTTACATGTTTGAGATATATGACTAAAAAATCGTAGTTTTCGTGTTTTATGGGTGTTTTAATGACCTATTACCCACTTTTTAGGGGTTCTAGGGCGATTTACAATGACCTTAAGAACTGATACATGTTGCAAGGATATGACCCAAAACTCGCAGTTTTCGTGTTTTATGGTTGTTTTCATGACCTATTTCCCACTGTTTTATGTTTCTAGGGAGATTTACAGCAACCTTAAGACCCGATACATGTTAAAGACTTATCACCAAAAAACGTCTTTTTCCTATTTTCTGGTCATTTTCATGAGTTATTGCCCACAGT
>OV702300.1:55920770-56023270 GCA_916181665.1 Avena sativa
TGCGTTTTGTGGATGTTTTCATGAGCTATAGCCCATAGTTTTGGGCTTCTAGGCCCATTTCATTTTTGAGAGTTACGACCAAAACCTCGTCATTTTTGCGTTTTATAGCCGTTTTAATGAGCTATTTGCCCACAGTTGTGGGGTTCTAGGGTGATTTACATTTTTTAGTGGTATGACCAAAAATGCGTCGTTTTTGTGTTTTGTGGCTGTTTTCATGAGCTATAGTCCGTAGTTATGGGCTTCTAGGGCAATTTTGGGAGGTACGACCAAAACCTCGTCGTTTTTTGCGTTTTATGGACGTTTTCATGAGTTATTTCCCACAGTATTTGGGTTCCGAGGTAATTTATAACGACCGTAATGCCCAAAAATATTTGAGGGCATGACAAATAAGTCGTGATTTCGTGTTTTATGCCCTTTTTCATGAGTTATTGCCCACATTTTTGGTGTTACAGGGGATTTCTATGCCTCGTAAGACCTGATAAATGTTTGAGAGTTATGAGCAAAACTCATCTTTTTCGCGTCTTATTGTCGTTTTCATGAATTATTGCCCACGGGTTTGGCGTTCCAAGGCAATTTACGATGACCTTAACACCCGATACATGTTTGAGGGCGTGACCAAAAACTCGTCGTTTTCGTGTTTTATGACCGTTTCGATGAGCTATTGCACATATTTGTGTGGTTCCAGGGTCATTTACATTTTTGAGTGGTATGACCAAAAACGCGTCGTTTTTGCGATTTGTGGCTATTTTCATGAGCTATAGTCCATAGTTTTGGGCTTCTAGGGCGATTCTGGGAGTTATGACCAAAAACTCGTCGTTTTTCCGTTTTATGTTCATTTTCATGAGTTATTTCCCATAGCTTTTGGGATCCGGGGTGATTTACAAGGACCGTAATACCCAAAAAATGTTTGAGGGCATGACAAGGAAGTCGTCGTTTTCGTGTTTTATGCCCTTTTGCATGAGCTATTGCCCACATTTTTGGTCTTACTGGAGGATTTGCATGGCCCGTAAGACCCGATACATGTTTGAGGCTTATGAGCAAAAACTCATCAGTTTCGCATCTTATTGTCGTTTTCATGAAATATTGCCCACAGATTTGGCATACTAGGGCAATTTACAATGACCTTAAGACCTGATACAGGTTTGAGGGCATGACCAAAAGCTCGTCGTTTTCGTGTTTGATGACCGTTTTCAGGAGCTATACCCCACAGTTTTGAGTTCTAGGGAGATTTACTTGTTTGAGAGTAATGACCAAAAACATGTCATTTTTACGTTTATGGCCATTTTCATGAGTTATTGCCCCATAGTTCTAGGGTGATTTACAATGATCGTTTGAACCTGATAGATGCTTGAGTCCATGACCAAAAACTCGTCTTTTTCGTGTTTTATGGCCGTTTCGATGAGCTATTGCATATATTTGTGTGGTACTAGGGTGATTTACATTTTTGAGTGTTATGACCAAAAACTCGTCGATTTTGCGGTTTGTGGATGTTTTCATGAGCGATAGCCCATAGTTTTGGGCTTCTAGGCCCATTTCATTTTTGAGAGTTACGACCAAAACCTCGTCCTTTTTGTGTTTTATGGACATTTTCATGAGTTATTGCCCAAAGTATTTGGGTTCCGAGGTAATTTATAACGACCGTAATACCCAAAAAAGTTTGAGGACAGGACAAAGAAGTCGTCTTTTTCGTTTTTTATCCCCTTTTTCATGAGTTATTGCCCACATTTTTGGTGTTACAGGGTGATATCCATGCCCCGTAAGACCTGATAAATGTTTGAGATTTATGAGCAAAAAAACTCATCTTTTTCGCGTCTTATTGTCGTTTTCATGAATTAGTGTCCACGGGTTTGGCGTTCTACGGAAATTTATGATGACTTGAACACCCGATACGTGTTTGAGGGTGTGACCAAAAACTCATCGTTTTCGTGTTTTATGACCGTTTTCAGGAGCTATACCCCACAATTTTTGCGTTCTAGGGAGATTTACATGTTTGAGAGTTATGACGAAAAACTTGTCATTTTTACCTTTATGGCCATTTTCATGAGTTATTGCCCCACAGTTTTGGGGTTGCAGGGTGATTTACAACGACCATTAGAACCCGATTGATGTTTGAGGCCATGACCCAAAATTCGTCATTTTCGTGTTTTATGGCCGTTTTAATGAGCTATTGCCCACAGTTGTGGGGATCTAGGGTGATTTACATTTTTGAGTGGTATGACCAAAAACGCGTCGTTTTTGCGATGTGTGGTTGTTTTCATGAGCTATAGTCCATAGTTTTGGGCTTCTAGGGCGATTTTGGGAGTTATGACCAAAAACTCGTAGTTTTTCCATTTTATGGTCATTTTCATGAGTTATTTCCCATAGTTTTTGGGATCCGGGGTGATTTCCAAGGACTGTAATACCCAAAAAAAATTGAGGGCATGACAAAGAAGACATCGTTTTTGTGTTTTATGCCCGTTTGCATGAGCTATTGCCCACATTTTTGGTCTTACTGGAGGATTTGCATGGCCCGTAAGACCCGATACATGTTTGAGGCTTATGAGCAAAAACTCATCAGTTTCGCGTCTTATTGTCGTTTTCATGAAATATTGCCCACAGATTTGGCATACTAGGGCAATTTACAATGACCTTAAGACCTGATAGATGTTTGAGGGCATGACCAAAAGCTCGTCGTTTTCGTGTTTTATGACCGTTTTCAGGAGCTATACCCCACATTTTTTGCGTTCTAGGGAGATTTACTTGTTTGAGAGTAATGACCAAAAACATGTCATTTTTACGTTTATGGCCATTTTCATGAGTTATTGCCCCATAGTTCTAGGGTGATTTACAATGATCGTTAGAACCTGATAGATGTTTCAGTCCATGACCAAAAACTCGTCGTTTTCGTGTTTTATGGCCGTTTCGATGAGCTATTGCACATATTTGTGTGGTACTAGGGTGATTTACATTTTTGAGTGGTATGACCAAAAACTCGTCGATTTTGCGTTTTGTGGATGTTTTCATGAGCTATAGCCCATAGTTTTGGGCTTCTAGGCCCATTTCATTTTTGAGAGTTACGACCAAAACCTCGTCCTTTTTGTGTTTTCTGGACATTTTCATGACTTATTGCCCAAAGTATTTGGGTTCCGAGGTAATTTGGAACGACCGTAATACCCAAAAAAGTTTGAGGGCATGACAAAGAAGTCGTCGTTTTCGTGTTTTATGCCCTTTTTCATGAGTTAGTGCCCACATTTTTGGTGTTACATGGTGATATCCATGCCCCGTAAGACCTGATAAATGTTTGAGATTTATGAGCAAAAACTCATCTTTTTCGCGTCTTATTGTCGTTTTCATGAATTACAGTCCACGGGTATGGCGTTCTAGGGCAATTTAGGATGACCTTAACACGCGATACATGTTTGAGGGTGTGACCAAAAACTCGTCGTTTTCGTGTTTTATGACCGTTTTCAGGAGCTATACCCCACAGTTTTTGCGTTCTAGGGAGATTTACATGTTTGAGAGTTATGACGAAAAACTTGTCATTTTTACCTTTATGGCCATTTTCATGAGTTATTGCCCCATAGTTCTGGGGTTCTAGGGTGATTTACAATGACCGTTAGAACCCGATTGATGTTTGAGGCCATGACCCAAAATTCGTCGTTTTCGTGTTTTATGGTTGTTTCGATGAGCTATTGCACATATTTGTGTGGTACTAGGGTGATTTACATTTTTGAGTGGTATGACAAAAAACGCGTCGTTTTTGTGTTTTCTGGCTGTTTTCATGAGCTATAGTCCATAGTTTTGGGCTTCTAGGGCGATTTTGGGAGGTACGACCAAAACCTCGTCGTTTTTGCGTTTTATGGACGTTATCATGAGTTATTTCCCACAGTATTTGTGTTCTGAGGTAATTTATAACGACCGTAAAGCCCAAAAATATTTGAGGGCATGACAAAGAAGTCGTCGTTTTCGTGTTTTATGCCCTTTTTCATGAGTTATTGCCCACATTTTTGGTGTTACAGGGGGATTTCTATGCCTCGTAAGACCTGATAAATGTTTGAGAGTTATGAGCAAAAACTCATCTTTTTCGCGTCTTATTGTCGTTTTCATGAATTATTGCCCACGGGTTTGGAGTTCCAGGGCAATTTACGATGACCTTAACACCCGATACATGTTTGAGGGCGTGACCAAAAACTCGTCGTTTTCGTGTTTTATGACCGTTTTCAGGAGCTATACCCCACAGTTTTTGCGTTCTAGGGAGATTTACTTGTTTGAGAGTAATGACCAAAAACATGTCATTTTTACGTTTATGGCCATTTTCATGAGTTATTGCCCCATAGTTCTAGGGTTCTAGGGTGATTTACAATGACCGTTAGAACCCGATTGATGTTTGAGGCCATGACCCAAAATTCGTCGTTTTCGTGTTTTATGGCTGTTTCGATGAGCTATTGCACATATTTGTGTGGTACTAGGGTGATTTACATTTTTGAGTGGTATGACCCAAAATTCGTCGTTTTCGTGTTTTATGGCCGTTTCGATGAGCTATTGCACATATTTGTGTGGTTCCAGGGTGATTTACATTTTTGAGTGGTATGACCAAAAACGCGTCGTTTTTGCGATTTGTGGCTGTTTTCATGAGCTATAGTCCATAGTTTTGGGCTTCTAGGGAGATTTTGGGAGTTATGACCAAAAACTCGTAGTTTTTCCGTTTTATGGTCATTTTCATGAGTTATTTCCCATAGTTTTTGGGATCCGGGGTGATTTACAAGGACTGTAATACCCAAAAAAAATTGAGGGTATGACAAAGAAGACGTCGTTTTCGTGTTTTATGCCCTTTTGGATGAGCTATTGCCCACATTTTTGGTCTTACTGGACGATTTGCATGGCCCGTAAGACCCGATACATGTTTGAGGCTTATGAGCAAAAACTCATCAGTTTCGCGTCTTATTGTCGTTTTCATGAAATATTGCCCACAGATTTGGCATACTAGGGCAATTTACAATGAACTTAAGACCTGATACATGTTTGAGGGCATGACCAAAAGCTCGTCGTTTTCGTGTTTTATGACCGTTTTCAGGAGCTATACCCCACAGTTTTTGCGTTCTAGGGAGATTTACTTCTTTGAGAGTAATGACCAAAAACATGTCATTTTTACTTTTATGGCCATTTTCATGAGTTATTGCCCCATAGTTCTAGGGTGATTTACAATGATCGTTAGAACCGGATAGATGTTTGAGTCCATGACCAAAAACTCGTCGTTTTCGTGTTTTATGGCCGTTTCGATGAGCTATTGCACATATTTGTGTGGTACTAGGGTGATTTACATTTTTGAGTGGTATGAGCAAAAACTCGTCGATTTTGCGTTTTGTGGATGTTTTCATGAGCTATAGCCCATAGTTTTGGGCTTCTAGGACCATTTCATTTTTGAGAGTTACGACCAAAACCTCGTCCTTTTTGTGTTTTATGAACATTTTCATGAGTTATTTCCCAAAGTATTTGGGTTCCGAGGTAATTTATGACGACCGTAATACCCAAAAAAGTTTGAGGGCATGACAAAGAAGTCGTCGTTTTCATGTTTTATGCCCTTTTTCATGAGTTATTGCCCACATTTTTGGTGTTACAGGGTGATATCCATGCCCCGTAAGACCTGATAAATGTTTGAGATTTATGAGAAAAAACTCATCTTTTTCGCGTCTTATTGTCGTTTTCATGAATTACTGTCCACGGGTTTGGCGTTCTAGGGCAATTTATGATGACCTTAACACGCGATACATGTTTGAGGGTGTGACCAAAAACTCGTCGTTTTCGTGTTTTATGACCGTTTTCAGGAGCTATACCACACAGTTTTTGCGTTCTAGGGAGATTTACATGTTTGAGAGTTATGACGAAAAACTTGTCATTTTTACCTTTATGGCCATTTTCATGAGTTATTGCCCCATAGTTCTAGGGTTCTAGGGTGATTTACAATGACCGTTAGAACCCGATTGATGTTTGAGGCCATGACCCAAAATTCGTCGTTTTCGTGTTTTATGGTTGTTTCGATGAGCTATTGCACATATTTGTGTGGTACTAGGGTGATTTACATTTTTGAGTGGTATGACAAAAAACGCGTCGTTTTTGTGTTTTCTGGCTGTTTTCATGAGCTATAGTCCATAGTTTTGGGCTTCTAGGGCGATTTTGGGAGGTACGACCAAAACCTCGTCGTTTTTGCGTTTTATGGACGTTATCATGAGTTATTTCCCACAGTATTTGTGTTCCGAGGTAATTTATAACGACCGTAAAGCCCAAAAATATTTGAGGGCATGACAAAGAAGTCGTCGTTTTCGTGTTTTATGCCCTTTTTCATGAGTTATTGCCCACATTTTTGGTGTTACAGGGGGATTTCTATGCCTCGTAAGACCTGATAAATGTTTGAGAGTTATGAGCAAAAACTCATCTTTTTCGCGACTTATTGTCGTTTTCATGAATTATTGCCCACGGGTTTGGCGTTCCAGGGCAATTTACAATGACCTTAACACCCGATACATGTTTGAGGGCGTGACCAAAAACTCGTCGTTTTCGTCTTTTATGACCGTTTTCAGGAGCTATACCCCATAGTTTTTGCGTTCTAGGGAGATTTACTTGTTTGAGAGTAATGACCAAAAACATGTCATTTTTACGTTTATGGCCATTTTCATGAGTTATTGCCCCATAGTTCTAGGGTTCTAGGGTGATTTACAATGACCGTTAGAACCCGATTGATGTTTGAGGCCATGACCCAAAATTCGTCGTTTTCGTGTTTTATGGGTGTTTCGATGACCTATTGCACATATTTGTGTGGTACTAGGGTGATTTACATTTTTGAGTGGTATGACCCAAAATTCGTCGTTTTCGTGTTTCATGGCCGTTTCGATGACCTATTGCACATATTTGTGTGGTTCCAGGGTGATTTACATTTTTGAGTGGTATGACCAAAAACGCGTCGTTTTTGCGATGTGTGGCTGTTTTCATGAGCTATAGTCCATAGTTTTGGGCTTCTAGGGCGATTTTGGGAGTTATGACCAAAAACTCGTAGTTTTTCCGTTTTATGGTCATTTTCATGAGTTATTTCCCATAGTTTTTGGGATCCGGGGTGATTTACAAGGACTGTAATACCTAAAAAAATTGAGGGCATGACAAAGAAGACGTCGTTTTTGTGTTTTATGCCCGTTTGCATGAGCTATTGCCCACATTTTTGGTCTTACTGGAGGATTTGCATGGCTCGTAAGACCCGATACATGTTTGAGGCTTATGAGCAAAAACTCATCAGTTTCGCGTCTTATTGTCGTTTTCATGAAATATTGCCCACAGATTTGGCATACTAGGGCAATTTACAATGACCTTAAGACCTGATAAATGTTTGAGGGCATGACCAAAAGCTCGTCGTTTTCGTGTTTTATGACCGTTTTCAGGAGCTATACCCCACAATTTTTGCGTTCTAGGGAGATTTACTTGTTTGAGAGTAATGACCAAAAACATGTCATTTTTACGTTTATGGCCATTTTCATGAGTTATTGCCCCATAGTTCTAGGGTGATTTACAATGATCGTTAGAACCTGATAGATGTTTCAGTCCATGACCAAAAACTCGTCGTTTTCGTGTTTTATGGTCGTTTCGATGAGCTATCGCGCATATTTGTGTGGTACTAGGGTTATTTACATTTTTGAGTGGTATGACCAAAAACTCGTCGATTTTGCGTTTTGTGGATGTTTTCATGAGCTATAGCCCATAGTTTTGGGCTTCTAGGCCCATTTCATTTTTGAGAGTTACGACCAAAACCTCGTCATTTTTGCGTTTTATAGCCGTTTTAATGAGCTATTGCCCACAGTTGTGGGGTTCTAGGGTGATTTACATTTTTTAGTGGTATGACCAAAAATGCGTCGTTTTTGTGTTTTGTGGCTGTTTTCATGAGCTATAGTCCGTAGTTATGGGCTTCTAGGGCAATTTTGGGAGGTACGACCAAAACCTCGTCGTTTTTTGCGTTTTATGGACGTTTTCATGAGTTATTTCCCACAGTATTTGGGTTCCGAGGTAATTTATAACGACCGTAATGCCCAAAAATATTTGAGGGCATGACAAATAAGTCGTGATTTCGTGTTTTATGCCCTTTTTCATGAGTTATTGCCCACATTTTTGGTGTTACAGGGGATTTCTATGCCTCGTAAGACCTGATAAATGTTTGAGAGTTATGAGCAAAAACTCATCTTTTTCGCGTCTTATTGTCGTTTTCATGAATTATTGCCCACGGGTTTGGCGTTCCAAGGCAATTTACGATGACCTTAACACCCGATACATGTTTGAGGGCGTGACCAAAAACTCGTCGTTTTCGTGTTTTCTGACCGTTTCGATGAGCTATTGCACATATTTGTGTGGTTCCAGGGTCATTTACATTTTTGAGTGGTATGACCAAAAACGCGTCGTTTTTGCGATTTGTGGCTATTTTCATGAGCTATAGTCCATAGTTTTGGGCTTCTAGGGCGATTCTGGGAGTTATGACCAAAAACTCGTCGTTTTTCCGTTTTATGTTCATTTTCATGAGTTATTTCCCATAGCTTTTGGGATCCGGGGTGATTTACAAGGACCGTAATACCCAAAAAATGTTTGAGGGCATGACAAGGAAGTCGTCGTTTTCGTGTTTTATGCCCTTTTGCATGAGCTATTGCCCACATTTTTGGTCTTACTGGAGGATTTGCATGGCCCGTAAGACCCGATACATGTTTGAGGCTTATGAGCAAAAACTCATCAGTTTCGCATCTTATTGTCGTTTTCATGAAATATTGCCCACAGATTTGGCATACTAGGGCAATTTACAATGACCTTAAGACCTGATACAGGTTTGAGGGCATGACCAAAAGCTCGTCGTTTTCGTGTTTGATGACCGTTTTCAGGAGCTATACCCCACAGTTTTGAGTTCTAGGGAGATTTACTTGTTTGAGAGTAATGACCAAAAACATGTCATTTTTACGTTTATGGCCATTTTCATGAGTTATTGCCCCATAGTTCTAGGGTGATTTACAATGATCGTTTGAACCTGATAGATGCTTGAGTCCATGACCAAAAACTCGTCTTTTTCGTGTTTTATGGCCGTTTCGATGAGCTATTGCATATATTTGTGTGGTACTAGGGTGATTTACATTTTTGAGTGTTATGACCAAAAACTCGTCGATTTTGCGGTTTGTGGATGTTTTCATGAGCGATAGCCCATAGTTTTGGGCTTCTAGGCCCATTTCATTTTTGAGAGTTACGACCAAAACCTCGTCCTTTTTGTGTTTTATGGACATTTTCATGAGTTATTGCCCAAAGTATTTGGGTTCCGAGGTAATTTATAACGACCGTAATACCCAAAAAAGTTTGAGGACAGGACAAAGAAGTCGTCTTTTTCGTTTATTATCCCCTTTTTCATGAGTTATTGCCCACATTTTTGGTGTTACAGGGTGATATCCATGCCCCGTAAGACCTGATAAATGTTTGAGATTTATGAGCAAAAAAACTCATCTTTTTCGCGTCTTATTGTCGTTTTCATGAATTAGTGTCCACGGGTTTGGCGTTCTACGGAAATTTATGATGACTTGAACACCCGATACGTGTTTGAGGGTGTGACCAAAAACTCATCGTTTTCGTGTTTTATGACCGTTTTCAGGAGCTATACCCCACAATTTTTGCGTTCTAGGGAGATTTACATGTTTGAGAGTTATGACGAAAAACTTGTCATTTTTACCTTTATGGCCATTTTCATGAGTTATTGCCCCACAGTTTTGGGGTTGCAGGGTGATTTACAACGACCATTAGAACCCGATTGATGTTTGAGGCCATGACCCAAAATTCGTCATTTTCGTGTTTTATGGCCGTTTTAATGAGCT
This sequence comes from Avena sativa, assembly GCA_916181665.1. Classification (NCBI taxonomy): domain Eukaryota; kingdom Viridiplantae; phylum Streptophyta; class Magnoliopsida; order Poales; family Poaceae; genus Avena; species Avena sativa. The sequence continues at coordinate 55,930,625 of OV702300.1, forward strand.
ATTGCCCACAGTTGTGGGGATCTAGGGTGATTTACATTTTTGAGTGGTATGACCAAAAACGCGTCGTTTTTGTGTTTTGTGGCTGTTTTCATGAGCTATAGTCCGTAGTTTTGGGCTTCTAGGGCGATTTTGGGAGGTACGACCAAAACCTCGTCGTTTTTGCGTTTTATGGACGTTTTCATGAGTTATTTCCCACGGTATTTGGGTTCCGAGGTAATTTATAACGACCGTAAAGCCCAAAAATATTTGAGGGCATGACAAAGAAGTCATCGTTTTCGTGTTTTATGCCCTTTCTCATGAGTTATTGCCCACATTTTTGGTGTTACAGGGGGATTTCCATGCCCCGTAAGACCTGATAAATGTTTGAGATTTATGAGCAAAAACTCATCTTTTTCGCGTCTTATTGTCGTTTTCATGAATTACTGTCCACGGGTTTGGCATTCTAGGGCAATTTATGATGACCTTAACACCCGATACATGTTTGAGGGTGTGACCAAAAACTCGTCGTTTTCGTGTTATATGACCGTTTTCAGGAGCTATACCCCACAGTTTTCGCGTTCCAGGGAGATTTACTTGTTTGAGAGTAATGACCAAAAACATGTCATTTTTACGTTTATGGCCATTTTCATGAGTTATTGCCCCATAGTTCTAGGGTTCTAGGGTGATTTACAATGACCGTTAGAACCCGATTGATGTTTGAGGCCATGACCCAAAATTCGTCGTTTTCGTGTTTTATGGCTGTTTCGATGAGCTATTGCACATATTTGTGTGGTACTAGGGTGATTTACATTTTTGAGTGGTATGACCCAAAATTCGTCGTTTTCGTGTTTTATGGCCGTTTCGATGAGCTATTGCACATATTTGTGTGGTTCCAGGGTGATTTACATTTTTGAGTGGTATGACCAAAAACGCGTCGTTTTTGCGATTTGTGGCTGTTTTCATGAGCTATAGTCCATAGTTTTGGGCTTCTAGGGAGATTTTGGGAGTTATGACCAAAAACTCGTAGTTTTTCCGTTTTATGGTCATTTTCATGAGTTATTTCCCATAGTTTTTGGGAGCCGGGGTGATTTACAAGGACTGTAATACCCAAAAAAAATTGAGGGTATGACAAAGAAGACGTCGTTTTCGTGTTTTATGCCCTTTTGGATGAGCTATTGCCCACATTTTTGGTCTTACTGGACGATTTGCATGGCCCGTAAGACCCGATACATGTTTGAGGCTTATGAGCAAAAACTCATCAGTTTCGCGTCTTATTGTCGTTTTCATGAAATATTGCCCACAGATTTGGCATACTAGGGCAATTTACAATGAACTTAAGACCTGATACATGTTTGAGGGCATGACCAAAAGCTCGTCGTTTTCGTGTTTTATGACCGTTTTCAGGAGCTATACCCCACAGTTTTTGCGTTCTCGGGAGATTTACTTCTTTGAGAGTAATGACCAAAAACATGTCATTTTTACGTTTATGGCCATTTTCATGAGTTATGGCCCCATAGTTCTAGGGTGATTTACAATGATCGTTAGAACCGGATAGATGTTTGAGTCCATGACCAAAAACTCGTCGTTTTCGTGTTTTATGGCCGTTTCGATGAGCTATTGCACATATTTGTGTGGTACTAGGGTGATTTACATTTTTGAGTGGTATGAGCAAAAACTCGTCGATTTTGCGTTTTGTGGATGTTTTCATGAGCTATAGCCCATAGTTTTGGGCTTCTAGGACCATTTCATTTTTGAGAGTTACGACCAAAACCTCATCCTTTTTGTGTTTTATGAACATTTTCATGAGTTATTGCCCAAAGTATTTGGGTTCCGAGGTAATTTATGACGACCGTAATACCCAAAAAAGTTTGAGGGCATGACAAATAAGTCGTCGTTTTCATGTTTTATGCCCTTTTTCATGAGTTATTGCCCACATTTTTGGTGTTACAGGGTGATATGAGATTTATGAGAAAAAACTCATCTTTTTCGCGTCTTATTGTCGTTTTCATGAATTACTGTCCACGGGTTTGGCGTTCTAGGGCAATTTATGATGACCTTAACACGCGATACATGTTTGAGGGTGTGACCAAAAACTCGTCGTTTTCGTGTTTTATGACCGTTTTCAGGAGCTATACCACACAGTTTTTGCGTTCTAGGGAGATTTACATGTTTGAGAGTTATGACGAAAAACTTGTCATTTTTACCTTTATGGCCATTTTCATGAGTTATTGCCCCATAGTTCTAGGGTTCTAGGGTGATTTACAATGACCGTTAGAACCCGATTGATGTTTGAGGCCATGACCCAAAATTCGTTGTTTTCGTGTTTTATGGTTGTTTCGATGAGCTATTGCACATATTTGTGTGGTACTAGGGTGATTTACATTTTTGAGTGGTATGACAAAAAACGCGTCGTTTTTGTGTTTTCTGGCTGTTTTCATGAGCTATAGTCCATAGTTTTGGGCTTCTAGGGCGATTTTGGGAGGTACGACCAAAACCTCGTCGTTTTTGCGTTTTATGGACGTTATCATGAGTTATTTCCCACAGTATTTGTGTTCCGAGGTAATTTATAACGACCGTAAAGCCCAAAAATATTTGAGGGCATGACAAAGAAGTCGTCGTTTTCGTGTTTTATGCCCTTTTTCATGAGTTATTGCCCACATTTTTGGTGTTACAGGGGGATTTCTATGCCTCGTAAGACCTGATAAATGTTTGAGAGTTATGAGCAAAAACTCATCTTTTTCGCGTCTTATTGTCGTTTTCATGAATTATTGCCCATGGGTTTGGCGTTCCAGGGCAATTTACGATGACCTTAACACCCGATACATGTTTGAGGGCATGACCAAAAACTCGTCGTTTTCGTGTTTTATGACCGTTTCGATGAGCTATTGCATATATTTGTGTGGTACTAGGGTTATTTACATTTTTGACCAAAAACTCGTCGTTTTCGTGTTTTATGACCGTTTCGATGAGCTATTGCATATATTTGTGTGGTACTAGGGTTATTTACATTTATATTTGTTTTATGACCGTTTTCAGGAGCTATACCCCACAATTTTTGCGTTCTAGGGAGATTTACTTGTTTGAGAGTAATGACCAAAAACATGTCATTTTTACGTTTATGGCCATTTTCATGAGTTATTGCCCCATAGTTCTAGGGTGATTTACAATGATCGTTAGAACCTGATAGATGTTTCAGTCCATGACCAAAAACTCGTCGTTTTCGTGTTTTATGGTCGTTTCGATGAGCTATCGCGCATATTTGTGTGGTACTAGGGTTATTTACATTTTTGAGTGGTATGACCAAAAACTCGTCGATTTTGCGTTTTGTGGATGTTTTCATGAGCTATAGCCCATAGTTTTGGGCTTCTAGGCCCATTTCATTTTTGAGAGTTACGACCAAAACCTCGTCCTTTTTGTGTTTTATGGACATTTTCCTGACTTATTGCCCAAAGTATTTGGGTTCCGAGGTAATTTGTAACGACCGTAATACCCAAAAAAGTTTGAGGGCATGACAAAGAAGTCGTCGTTTTCGTGTTTTATGCCCTTTTTCATGAGTTATTGCCCACATTTTTGGTGTTACAGGGTGATATCCATGCCCCGTAAGACCTTATAAATGTTTGAGATTTATGAGCAAAAACTCATCTTTTTCGCGTCTTATTGTCGTTTTCATGAATTACAGTCCACGGGTATGGCGTTCTAGGGCAATTTAGTATGACCTTAACACGCGATACATGTTTGAGGGTGTGACCAAAAACTCGTCGTTTTCGTGTTTTATGACCGTTTTCAGGAGCTATACCCCACAGTTTTTGTGTTTTAGGGAGATTTACATGTTTGAGAGTTATGACGAAAAACTTGTCATTTTTACCTTTATGGCCATTTTCATGAGTTATTGACCCACAGTTTTGGGGTTGCAGGGTGATTTACAACGACCGTTAGAACCCGATTGATGTTTGAGGCCGTGACCCAAAATTCGTCATTTTCGTGTTTTATGGTTGTTTTAATGAGCTATTGCCCAAAGTTGTGGGGTTCTAGGGTGATTTACATTTTTGAGTGGTATGACAAAAAACGCGTCGTTTTTGTGTTTTCTGGCTGTTTTCATGAGCTATAGTCCATAGTTTTGGGCTTCTAGGGCGATTTTGGGAGGTACGACCAAAACCTCGTCGTTTTTGCGTTTTATGGACGTTTTCATGAGTTATTTCCCACAGTATTTGGGTTCCGAGGTAATTTATAACGACCGTAAAGCCCAAAAATATTTGAGGGCATGACAAAGAAGTCGTCGTTTTCGTGTTTTATGCCCTTTTTCATGAGTTATTGCCCACATTTTTGGTGTTACAGGGGGATTTCTATGCCTCGTAAGACCTGATAAATGTTTGAGAGTTATGAGCAAAAACTCATCTTTTTCGCGTCTTATTGTCGTTTTTATGAATTATTGCCCACGGGTTTGGCGTTCCAGGGCAATTTACGATAACCTTAACACCCGATACATGTTTGAGGGTGTTAGTAAAAACTCGTCGTTTTCGTGTTTTATGACCGTTTTCAGGAGCTATACCCCATAGTTTTTGCGTTCTAGGGAGATTTACTTGTTTGAGAGTAATGACCAAAAACATGTTATTTTTATGTTTATGGCCATTTTCATGAGTTATTGCCCCATAGTTCTAGGGTTCTACGGTGATTTACAATGACCGTTAGAACCCGATTGATGTTTGAGGCCATGACCCAAAATTCGTCGTTTTCGTGTTTTATGGCTGTTTCGATGACCTATTGCACATATTTGTGTGGTACTAGGGTGATTTACATTTTTGAGTGGTATGACCCAAAATTCGTCGTTTTCGTGTTTTATGGCTGTTTCGATAAGCTATTGCACATATTTGTGTGGTTCCAGGGTGATTTACATTTTTGAGTGGTATGACCAAAAACGCGTTGTTTTTGCGATGTGTGGCTGTTTTCATGAGCTATAGTCCATAGTTTTGGGCTTCTAGGGCTATTTTGGGACTTATGACCAAAAACTCATAGTTTTTCCGTTTTATGGTCATTTTCATGAGTTATTTCCCATAGTTTTTGGGATCCGGGGTGATTTACAAGGACTGTAATACCCAAAAAATGTTTGAGGGCATGAAAAAGGAGATGTCGTTTTCTTGTTTTATGCCCTTTTGCATGAGCTATTGCCCACATTTTTGGTCTTACTGGAGGATTTGCATGGCCCGTAAGACCCGATACATGTTTGAGGCTTATGAGCAAAAACTCATCAGTTTCGCGTCTTATTGTCGTTTTCATGAAATATTGCCCACAGATTTGGCATACTAGGGCAATTTACAATGACCTTAAGACCTGATACATGTTTGAGGGCATGACCAAAAGCTCGTCGTTTTCGTGTTTTATGACCGTTTTCAGGAGCTATACCCCACAGTTTTTGCGTTCTAGGGAGATTTACTTGTTTGAGAGTAATGACCAAAAACATGTCATTTTTACGTTTATGGCCATTTTCATGAGTTATTGCCCCATAGTTCTAGGGTGATTTACAATGATCGTTAGAACCTAATAGATGTTTGAGTCCATGACCAAAAACTCGTCGTTTTCGTGTTTTATGGCCGTTTCGATGAGCTATTGCACATATTTGTGTGGTACTAGGGTGATTTACATTTTTGAGTGGTATGACCAAAAACTCGTCGATTTTGTGTTTTATGGATGTTTTCGTGAGCTTTAGCCCATAGTTTTGGGCTTCTAGGCCCATTTCATTTTTGAGAGTTATGACCAAAACCTCGTCCTTTTTGTTTTTTATGGACATTTTCATGAGTTATTGCCCAAAGTATTTGGGTTCCGAGGTAATTTATAACGACCGTAATACCCAAAAAAGTTTGAGGGCATGACAAAGAAGTCGTCATTTGCGTGTTTTATGCCCTTTTTCATTAGTTATTGCCCACATTTTTGGTGTTACAGGGTGATATCCATGCCCCGTAAGACCTGATAAATGTTTGAGATTTATGAGCAAAAACTCATCTTTTTCGCGTCTTACTGTCGTTTTCATGAATTACTGTCCACGGGTTTGGCATTCTTGGGCAATTTACGATGACCTTAACACCTGATACATGTTTGAGGGTGTGACCAAAAACTCATCATTTTCGTGTTTTATGACCGTTTTCAGGAGCTATACCCCAGAGTTTTTGCGTTCTAGGGAGATTTACATGTTTGAGAGTAATGACGAAAAACTTGTCATTATTACCTTTATGGACATTTTCATGAGTTATTGCCCCATTATTCTAGGGTTATAGGGTGATTTACAATGATCGTTAGAACCTGATAGATGTTTGATTCCATGACCAAAAACTCGTCGTTTTCGTGTTTTATGGCCGTTTCGATGAGCTATTGCACATATTTGTGTGGAACTAGGGTGATTTACATTTTTTAGTAGTATGACCAAAAACGCGTCGTTTTTGCTTTTTGTGGCTGTTTTCATGAGCTATAGTCCATAGTTTAGGGCTTCTAGGGCGATTTTGGGCGGTACGACCAAAACCTCGTCGTTTTTGCGTTTTATGGACGTTTTCATGAGTTATTTCCCACAGTATTTGGGTTCCGAGGTAATTTATAACGACTGTAATACCCTAAAATGTTTGAGGGCATGACAAAGAAGTCGTCGTTTTCGTGTTTTATGCCCTTTTTCATGAGTTATTGCCCACATTTTTGGTGTTACAGGGGGATTTCTATGCCTCGTAAGACCTGATAAATGTTTGAGAGTTATGAGCAAAAACTCATCTTTTTCGCGTCTTATTGTCGTTTTCATGAATTATTGCCAACAGGTTTGGCGTTCCAGGGCAATTTACGATGACCTTAACACCCGATACATGTTTGAGGGTGTGACCAAAAACTCTTCGTTTTCGTATTTTATGACCGTTTTCAGGAGCTATACCCCACAGTTTTTGCGTTCTAGGGAGATTTACATGTCTGAGAGTTATGACGAAAAACCTGTCATTTTTACGTTTATGGCCATTTTCATGAGTTATTGCCCCACAGTTTTGGGGTTGCAGGGTGATTTACAACGACCGTTAGAACCCGATTGATGTTTGAGGCCATGACCCAAAATTCGTCATTTTCGTGTTTTATGGCTGTTTTAATGAGCTATTGCCCACAGTTGTGGGGTTCTAGGGTGATTTACATTTTTGAGTGGTATGACCAAAAACGTGTCGTTTTTGTGTTTTGTGGCTGTTTTCATGAGCTATAGTCCATAGTTTTGGGCTTCTAGGGCGATTTTGGGAGGTATGACCAAAACCTCGTCGTTTTTGCGTTTTATGGACGTTTTCATGAGTTATTTCCCATAGTATTTGGGTCCCGAGGTAATTTATAACGACCGTAATGCCCAACAATATTTGAGGGCATGACAAAGAAGTCGTCGTTTTCGTGTTTTATGCCCTTTTTCATGAGTTATTGCCCACATTTTTGGTGTTACAGGGGGATTTCTATGCCTCGTAAGACCTGATAAATGTTTGAGAGTTATGAGCAAAAACTCATCTTTTTCGCGTCTTATTGTCGTTTTCATGAATTACTGTCCACGGGTTTGGCGTTCCAGGGAAATTTACGATGACCTTAACACCCGATACATGTTTGAGGGCGTGACCAAAAACTCGTCGTTTTCGTTTTTTATGACCGTTTTCAGGAGCTATACCCCAGAGTTTTAGTGTTCTAGGGAGATTTACATGTTTGAGAGTAATGACGAAAAACTTGTCATTTTTACCTTTATGGACATTTTCATGAGTTATTGCCCCATTATTCTAGGGTTATAGGGTGATTTACAATGATCGTTAGAACCTGATAGATGTTTGATTCCATGACCAAAAACTCGTCGTTTTCGTGTTTTATGGCCGTTTCGATGAGCTATTGCACATATTTGTGTGGAACTAGGGTGATTTACATTTTTTAGTAGTATGACCAAAAACGCGTCGTTTTTGCGTTTTGTGGCTGTTTTCATGAGCTATAGTCCATAGTTTAGGGCTTCTAGGGCGATTTTGGGCGGTACGACCAAAACCTCGTCGTTTTTGCGTTTTATGGACGTTTTCATGAGTTATTTCCCACAGTATTTGGGTTCCGAGGTAATTTATAACGACTGTAATACCCTAAAATGTTTGAGGGCATGACAAAGAAGTCGTCGTTTTCGTGTTTTATGCCCTTTTTCATGAGTTATTGCCCACATTTTTGGTGTTACAGGGGGATTTCTATGCCTCGTAAGACCTGATAAATGTTTGAGAGTTATGAGCAAAAACTCATCTTTTTCGCGTCTTATTGTCGTTTTCATGAATTATTGCCAACGGGTTTGGCGTTCCATGGCAATTTACTATGACCTTAACACCCGATACATGTTTGAGGGCGTGACCAAAAACTCTTCGTTTTCGTATTTTATGACCGTTTTCAGGAGCTATACCCCACAGTTTTTCATTCTAGGGAGATTTACATGTCTGAGAGTTATGACGAAAAACCTGTCATTTTTACGTTTATGGCCATTTTCATGAGTTATTGCCCCACAGTTTTGAGGTTGCAGGGTGATTTACAACGACCGTTAGAACCCGATTGATGTTTGAGGCCATGACCCAAAATTCGTCGTTTTCGTGTTTTATGGTTGTTTCGATGAGCTATTGCACATATTTGTGTGGTACTAGGGTGATTTACATTTTTGAGTGGTATGACAAAAAACGCGTCGTTTTTGTGTTTGGCTGTTTTCATGAGCTATAGTCCATAGTTTTGGGCTTCTAGGGCGATTTTGGGAGGTACGACCAAAACCTCGTCGTTTTTGCGTTTTATGGACGTTATCATGAGTTATTTCCCACAGTATTTGGGTTCCGAGGTAATTTATAACGACCGTAAAGCCCAAAAATATTTGAGGGCATGACAAAGAAGTCGTTGTTTTCGTGTTTTATGCCCTTTTCATGAGTTATTGCCCACATTTTTGGTGTTACAGGGGGATTTCTATGCCTCTTAAGACCTGATAAATGTTTGAGAGTTATGAGCAAAAACTCATCTTTTTCGCGTCTTATTGTCGTTTTCATGAATTATTGCCCACGGGTTTGGCGTTCCAGGGCAATTTACGATGACCTTAACACCCGATACATGTTTGAGGGCGTGACCAAAAACTCGTCGTTTTCGTGTTTTATGACCGTTTTCAGGAGCTATACCCCATAGTTTTTGCGTTCTAGGGAGATTTACTTGTTTGAGAGTAATGACCAAAAACATGTCATTTTTACGTTTATGGCCATTTTCATGAGTTATTGCCCCATAGTTCTAGGGTTCTAGGGTGATTTACAATGACCGTTAGAACCCGATTGATGTTTGAGGCCATCACCCAAAATTCGTCGTTTTCGTGTTTTATGGCTGTTTCGATGAGCTATTGCACATATTTGTGTGGTACTAGGGTGATTTACATTTTTGAGTGGTATGACCCAAAATTCGTCGTTTTCGTGTTTTATGGCCGTTTCGATGAGCTATTGCACATATTTGTGTGGTTCCAGGGTGATTTACATTTTTGAGTGGTATGACCAAAAACGCGTCGTTTTTGCGATTTGTGGCTGTTTTCATGAGCTATAGTCCATAGTTTGGGGCTTCTAGGGCGATTTTGGGAGTTATGACCAAAAACTCGTAGTTTTTTCCGTTTTATGGTCATTTTCATGAGTTATTTCCCATAGTTTTTGGGATCCGGGGTGATTTACAAGGACTGTAATACCCAAAAAAAATTGAGGGCATGACAAAGAAGACGTCGTTTTCGTGTTTTATGCCCTTTTGGATGAGCTATTGCCCACATTTTTGGTCTTACTGGAGCCCGTCGTCGGCGTCCACGCGCTGTCCCACCGTCGGCCTCCACGCGCTTCTTCTTCCTCGACCCCGACGAGCTCCGCTACGAACCTCACCTGTGCTCCAAGCCTCGCCTTGCCTCGCCGTCGTTGTTGGAGATATGCCCTAGAGGCAATAATAAATGTAGTTATTATTATATCTTTGTGTTTATGATAAATGTTTACATTCATGCTATAATAGTATTAACCAGGAAACATTAATACTTGTGTGATTTGTAAACTAAATTAGAGTCCCTAGTAAAGCCTCTTCATAATGCTAGCTTGTTGGTTAATAGATGATTGTGGTTTCCCTATCATGAACATTGAGATGTTGTTAACAACAAGATCATATCATTAGGAGAATGGTTTGATGGACATACTCCTATAGATAAGCGTAGCATAAAGATCAAGTCATTTTAATAGTTCAATTGCTATAAGCTTTCTGATACATAGTAACCTAATTCCTTCGACCATGAGATCATGCTAATCACCATCACCGGAAGGATGCTTTGATGACATCAAACACCACACCGTAACTGGGTGGCTATAAAGGTGGCATTGAGTGTTCGGAAAGTATGGGTTGAGGAACATGGATCAAGAGTGGATTTGTCCATCCATATGACGGATAGATATACTCTGGGCCCTCTCGGTGGAATGTCAGTGGAAGATTGGACTAGTACTACTAAGCCAACGAGTAGAGAAATTAGTGTGTAATAGAAATGGAAAATGATTATTTTTTATATTTACTATTAGCATAAGTTGGTTTTTTGTTGGAAGAAATATAACGAGTCAACATATTGTATGGTTATTCCTGGATCGGGACTCCAGTCAACCGCCTCACCCCGAGCCCTTTTTAACTTTTTATTTTGAGCAAAAGAGCCCTTTTTTTACTAATCCCTTCAGAGATTACTAAAGGAGAATAGCCCAAGTTAACAAAATAAGAAAATGCCCAAGTTAGCCGAAGGAGAAAAATCCCAAGTTCCAGTCCAATTGGAGGCAGGCGGTCTCCGCTTTCTACTTCCTGAGGTCATGCACTCCCGACCAGCGGTAATGGCGTTGCTCCAACTGAGTTCTTCCTCCCCTGACTCTGTCATAGCTACCGGGATTTGGGCTTCGGACCCCCCTCAGGGTCGGGCCTGGCTGTGCAGGTATCCACGTTGCCAGCAATACCTGTGTGACATTTCCTTCCTCCTATTGGTTCGATAACCTCGGTTTCTTACTGAGGGAACTTGCTGCTGTGCTGCTTCATACCTTGCTCTTGGGGTTTCCAATGAAGCGTCCCACGACAAGTGGTGGGCGCCATCACACTCTATCAGCTGGAGTGATCTGGGCATCCGCAGACGTAGATGTCGGAGGCTGCAGGTTTGCGGTGTTGTTGTTACTCGGACCGACATTGAGTTCCTACGGCTGCTGCACTGGGTTAGGTGGAGAGGGCATGGCCTTTGCGCGATTATTGTTGGCAGCAATAGGTGGTCCCTTCCCCTTGTCCAACGCTTTAGGCGGAGCTTGTCCTTGTTAATGTTCCTCCATCATGGTCCCAATAGCGACGAACACCTCTAGGGATGTGATGGCGTTGTCCGCCTGCTCATCGTGTCTGATATCCTCCTCCATCTCCTAAAACACGGAGAGCGACCACAGAAAGATTCCACCGCCTCTGCAGGGTGGAAAACACCGAGAGAGAAAGAGCTCTCCCGCAGACAGATTTCTGCCAGGGAAATTCCTTCCCGGAGAGGGGAGATCGTCGCCATCAACACCATCATCAAACTAGACTTCATCGGGATCATTATCATCATCCACACCATCATCTCCACCAGCACCATCATCACCACTCCATCCCGATGTAACAATTGTATTGAATCTTGCATAGTTTTTGGGGAAACTTTCTCGGTGTTGATTACTATTGTAGTTGATGCTTGTGAGTGGAACCATTGGATTAATGTTTATGTTCAGATTGTTATCCATCACCATATCATCCTTGATCTTGATCCATATGATCTCTCGTGAGTAGTTTGTTTAGTTCTTGAGGACATGGGAGAATTCATGTTGTTAGTAGTGGATTTGTGTTGAGATATTTTTCAATGGTTTAGTATTTAAGTTGTGGTGTTATTCTTCTAGTGGTGTCATGTGAACATCGACTACATGATACTTCACCATTTATGGGCCTAGCAGAATGCATTGTGTATTTGGCTACTAATTGTGGGGTTGCCGGAGTGATAGAAACCTGAACCCCGTTAGGACACCATTGCACAAGGGAGTGTAGGATCTCAGAGTTTAAGGTTGTGGTTAGGTTTTTACCTTAATTGCTTTCTTGTAGTTGTGGATGCTTGCAAGGGGTTTAATCACAAGTATGTATTAGTCCAAGTAAGGTCGGTACATTAGCACAGGTTCACCCACACAACACTTACAAAACCAAAGAAGACTACTCAGCTATTTTAAGCGAAAGTACTTGACAGAATTCACATGTGTCCTCGAGAACGTTTGGTCCTCATAAGTATTTCCACCAGCTTGTCCTTTGCTAAGAAAGGATTGGGCCACTTTCTGCAATTGTTTGCTGTATTTATTAATTGCACTTATTTCTTTGCTTTATCAGAAAGCCCCTAAAAATCCGTTTGCTAAGTATTTACAGAGATTTCCTGCTCCATACCACTATTCAACACCTTCTGCTCCTCGTTGGGATCGACACTCCTATTTATCGAAAGTACTACGATACACCCCCTATACTTGTGGGTCATCAAGACTATTTTCTAGCGCCGTTGCCAGGGAGTGAAGCATTATTGAAGAGTGGAACTGGTAAAGGAAACTTCTACTGTGAGTATTGCTTTTTATTTCTGTTTGTTACTTTGTTTCCAATATGGATAACCCACTTGGTTTTCTACTTTGAGTACTTTGAATGTACTCGCAAACCACCTTAAGATAACAATAATACCGGATATGCAATATGGCGGTGGTAGGATGGCTCCAAGAGAGGTTCTTTTATAAACTAGTATCTCTTGTAGATATAGAGTGTCTCCATATATTTATTGAAAAACTTTTGTAAAACATTTTGGAGACCTTTTTGAAAAGTTTTAAGAAAACACTAGGATTGGGTCACCCATTGGTTTCTCCTTTCGGTCATCTCATGACCAAACTCCTTCCTCCATTTTCCGACCATCCCCTGGTCAATTTATTTTCGAGCCATTGCTTTTCCGAAGTCCTTTTTGAAAACAAAACAATCACCCCCGTACATCAGCCATCACAACCTTCCATGACCGAGGACTCGGCTATTCGAATAGATTTACACTCTGCAGAGGTTGTACACTGTACCCACACCATCCGATTACCCGTCCCTAATCCACACCGATCGTGGGTCGAATAACCGGTCAAGACCTTCCGAATGACCTCTCCGATACAAGTGCCTACCCTATGAGGTTAATCCCCTGAAGGCCGGGACGCCCTATGTAGTAACCAGCCAATCGGAGCGCGTTTTACACCTCGACGGGTGTGCGCTTTCAATGAGGGGCTCATAGTATCGCACGGAGGCCCGTAGACCCTTCATTTCTTCTCTCGGTCGATGATACGCATGGACCATTGGATAGAGAAGGCCCACCCTCTGGGGATTGTTTACCCCTGTAGTAGTGTGAGGCACCTATACCGGATTAGACAAACTTTCAGCCCAGCCCCGTCCCATTCCAGAGTAGTGTGGTTGCACGGGTTAATTGCTCAAGCATTAGGAACTGTATAGTCGGGTGTGTTTTCGTAAACACTTTTCCTCCATCTTTTGTCCACCTTTTTATAAAACAAAACACTTCCCATTTTCCAAACCACTTGGTAGGCCAAGCCTCACCAAGGTTTTCTCATAAAACATTTTTGTAAGTCTTCTTCCCGGTGTCTTCCCATCCTACACTTTTGTTTAGGCTAAGACGGGGTCTCCAACAGGTTATGGTGTTAAACACCATCTACCGTACTAATGAAGGTAGGTACTATACAAAGGGGTTGTACCTAATGGTACTAAGGGATAATTATTTGGAGGAGCCAAACATTCCCCATATAAAACATAGTATAGTAGAACAATGCAATTTGCATAAATGAGTAGATAAAACATGCATAGGAAAAATAGTAGGACAAGACATATGAGCAAGAAGGTGGCTTGCCTTTGTTGGAAACTTGTCCCTGATCTCCTTCTTCAAGATACTCCCAATCACCTTCCTCGTACCCTTCCTCGTTCGTATCTATCGTCGCAAAAGAAAATAGACGAACAAGCAACACACCATACATCAAACACGGAGCAAACAAGTCAAACAGTACAGAATAAGTACTCAACTGGGCCAACCAAAACACACATTTGTAGCTACTGAAATGAGCGAGCCAAAGCCATTGGAATCAACTGATTTGGACACTCCTAACAATAATGGTGGATTTACAGGTGAACCCTAGCCTAATAAGCAAACAAGTGCTTCACCACTGTTCTGCAAGGAAAAAGGGATCAAAAATAATATTGCTGGGTAGGTAACATAAATACTAAGCCAACCCAATTGAATTCATGGTTTTAGCTAATATGGTTGATTTATAGCAATTTTAACACTGCAGCGAAGACTAGAATCACTCAAATAATTCCCAGCATAGAAATATTCACACTAAAAATATGACCTTCAGGGATTAGGTAGGTATAGATGGTGCTCAACTCCTTTATTTGGAATTACTCAAAAAGGAGTTTCACAGAAGCTTTTAGAATTTCTGCAAGAAGTTTCTGCCCCAAATTTGCAGAAATTACTACAGGAGCTAAACAACTCCAAAAAGGGGTATTCCAATTTTACTAGCTAGGTAGGTTAAATAAGAAGGCCTGGGAATTCGTTTCATATTTTTCTGACTTGCAGAAAAATTACTAAAAATCAAACAGTGCAAACTTCCTAGTCTTACTCCACAAATTATTAAGGAAACTACATCCATTATTTTAGCAAGCTACTAGTGTGAGGTGGTGGGGATTTATAGGGGCTAACCTCTAGATTTTGAATCAGGTCAAACCGAGGTTTTAGTGATTTTTGGCAGATTTAAATCTGCCACACAACTTTCTAGATCTTTAAACAAATGGAAAAAAGAAAAGGGGTTGGATGGATCTGAGGCCTAGCCAGGGCCTGTGCAGGAGCTGGTCCAGCCCGTTTGCGCAGCAGCGTGCGTGGGAGCGGAGAATTTCAAATCCCCGGCGGGGGCCCAGCACGTCAGCGCCTACGGGCCGGCGAAGAGGTATCCAGCGCCGTGGGTCATCATATCTAAACCGATCCAACGGCCCAGGGCATGTCTTCCTCGTGAGGGTGGTGTTGCCGGTGATGAACCCTAGACGCTATGGGGGAGGTTCGTAGCGGTGTCGGGGACAGCTTGGTTCGACGCGGGTGACAACACCGGTTCGAGCGAGGGGCGTCAGCAGCAGCTTGGGCTCCGGGGACGGTCAGGGATGGTCTCGCGGCATCGGCGTCCTCGACTCCTCTGCGGCAATGCCCCCACAGATCCTAGGGAAGAGGGGAAATGCGGTCAGAGGGGGCGGTACGAGTCCTGCATGTTTGCATGGACGGTTGGGGAGAGAAGGGGAGGAGAGGTGGCTACGTCAACCTTCACTTCTCCTCGGTCGGCACCGCGGCGGTGAGATGGACGGAGAGAGAGGTAGGAGCCGAGCGAGCTCGGGTCCTCCCTGGGGTGGAGTGGGGGTGTGCTGGTGGAAATGAGGTGGGTGGTGAGAGCGGTAGGTGGTTCAAGGGTTTTATGCCGAGGCGGAGCGGCTCACGGTGCACCGCGTGCAGGGGCCGTCCATGGCGAGGTTGGGGAGTGTGGGTAGACCAGGAGAGGGAGGGAGTGTGTCACTAGGAGCCAGGGGGAGTTTTAGGAGGCGTGTGGACCGGCACACAGCCTCGGGACGATGCGGGCTGTCCCAACGACGCCCTTGCCTGTTAGGTGCTCGACGCCAGGTCACGTCGTGGTCGGCCTAGGGGTGAGCTAGGGAGGGCTAGGTTTAGACTTGGGGGTGGGGGGAGAGTAGTGGGCGGTGTTCTTTACCCGCGCGCGCTGCGGTTCGGCACCGGGGAACTGAGGGACGCAGGGGTGTGCGACGTGGCCATGGTGACGTGGCCGGCGAGGGTTGGGGGTCGAAAGGGCTCCTGGTGAACGAGGGAGAAGGGTGGGCGGATCCTGGAGAATACGCGAGTTGCGTGGTCCCAGGGACGCGACAGCACAGTGGCTAGTAGGGCTGGAGGGTGGCATTGCAAGATCTTGCCGATCTGCCGCCCATGCCACTCCCTCTCTCTCTCTCTCGTCTAGGGTGGTCAGTGATGGCCAGGGTGGTGGAGAGAGGGGCATTGCAATGTTGGATACATGCTAGGGCACATGCATGCGATGTAGCGAGGTGTAGAGAGTGGGGGAGGGGTTTGGGATGATCTAAGGTGGCACACACTCGGGGGTGACTTTGGCCGATGCTCACATCGA
Organism: Avena sativa; assembly: GCA_916181665.1. NCBI lineage: Eukaryota > Viridiplantae > Streptophyta > Magnoliopsida > Poales > Poaceae > Avena > Avena sativa. The sequence continues at coordinate 55,946,863 of OV702300.1, forward strand.
GCACCATCCACCAATGGCAGAGGTAGGGATAAGGGGGTGTAGAGGGAGGTGGAGTGAGTGAGTCTAGGCCCTGGTTGCCTCCTGGATCAACTCCAAAGGCTTGCAAGGATCATCTATAGTGGGTAGGAAATAAGGTGACCATTTGCTATAGTTGCCACATGTGCTCATAGCATCACATGCAAATGGAGCAAGGTTGGGGTTTATCCGGGTGCCTCGTGGGTTTACTTGTGATCATGGCAAGGTAGAGAGGCATAGGGTTTTTAGGGCCCAAAGGTTTTTGGGGCTTGATCACTCAAGGTGATCCCTCTCTGATTTTTCCTAATGCACTCCTTAGAGTGGTGCTAGGGTTTAATCAGAACCAATTCTAAATGCAAGAGCCACTAGGTCACAATAGAATGGCAAGCACAAGTTTTAAACCAGTCAAGACTAAGGATCAAACAACTAAGTAAATAATAGATAGTGGCGAGGTTAACTTAGAAAGTTTTATTCCCCCCTAAACTTTGGAGTTCCTACCTAGGCAATCAGGATAGAAAAGTTGGGATGTTACATATTGTTGATCGTGTTATGAACAATTATTATTTAGGGGATGGAACTGTTCATCCTGGTGTTCACTTGCTTTTTATCCATGAATTATGCGGGTTGTTTAAGTGTGTAGGTATCACAACTAAACATGTGAAGAAGAAGTTACTCTCTATATCATTGAAAGGAAGAGCTGAAGAATGGTATAAGCTGCTGAAGAATGGACAATCCATGGAATGGGAGGAAATAGTGCCTCTCTTTTATTCTAAATTCTATCCTCCCAGTGAGATTCATAAGGATAGGAATATGATATATAACTTTTGGCCTTGTGATGGAGAGAGCACAGCTCAAGCTTGGGGGAGATTGAAGTTACTAATGCTTAAATGTCCAATTCATGAACTCCCTAACAATATTATTATCAATAACTTTTATGCTAGGCTTTCTCTTCATGATAAAGATTTACTAGATGCTTCTTGTGCTGGATCATTCACACATATGAAGGAAGAAGCTAAATGGGATCTGATAGACCGTATTCAAGAGAACACTGAATCTTGGGAGAATGACAAAGGAAGAAAGTCAGGTATAAACTATGATTATGAATGCATTAAATCCTTTATGGGATCTGATGACTTCCGTGACATTACTATTGAGTATGGTCTTGATTCTCAAAGTATTGCCAATTGTTTTAAGGTCTTTGCCTCTTACATAGAACTTCCTAAAAGGAAGTGGAATAAGTACCATGCACCTTATAAAGATGTTGTTAATCATGTTCCAGTTAGAAATACCGAAGTTTGTACTACTAATCATATTGTGTCTGAGCCTTATGTTGAGAAAACACCTTTCCCAACTAAGGTAAAGGAGTATTCTATGATAATTAGTGCGAATAAAGCTGGTTTGGCGGTGCCGTCATAGGTCTTGATGGTATTGTCAATCCGGAAACCCTTGGGGTAAGTTGTGGTCCGTATTACAGGTCCAAAACAACATGGTCCTAGGTATTATCCTTCCTGGGCCTCGTGAATCTTGTCCAGGCGTGAACGTGCGTCGTATGGCTCCAGGCTTGTTCTTTTCTTCTTGCCGCCAGGGGATGGGCTGCGTGAACGACGTGGGCCTCCTCTGCCATGGTGGCTGCTAGGGGGCGACGGAGGCGGAAGTGGCGTTGGGTTAGCCTTCTTGATCTTACCCTCCTGCGACACCTCGCGCTTGTGTCCTTGGTTGCGCTCTCCATCGTGAAGGGGTTGCTCCGTGTTGTCGCGGATGACGATGCCGCTTTGCCTTGGCAGAGGCATGTCTGTACGATGGTGAGCCTTGGGGTCTTCGCGATGTCGGGGAGACCGGGGAGGTGGAGATGGGCGATGAGGATGAGCCTTGCCTCCGTGGTCGGAGGATATGGGGATAGCGTCCTTCCTGTTGCGTGCATCCCTCCATCTTCGTTCTGATGAACCCGTCTGAGACCCAACATCCAGAGGAGATCGGTCCCTTGGCGGCTTAGGATTGCTAGACTGGCAATACGTTGGGTCAGACTCAAGCCTCTGAGAGGTGGCCTTTTCCTGCTATTTCACCGCCTTTGCCATAAGGTCGTAGACCTGTTCCACAGCTGCGGGTGATCTATCCTTCTCCAGGAGGGTCTTGGCGACGACTCAGTTGAGAACAGGAGTGAGCATGAACTGCCTGCCTTCGCTGTCAATGTATGGCTTGGCTTGTGGTGGCTTCAGGGGAGCCCATCCTAGGTTTCACCGTACACCAGGATTGTTGATGACGCAAGCTAGAGCTTTCTTAGCCTTCTGCTGGTTGAGCAGAGTCTTGTACTCGACCTCCATGGCTCTAGCTTTTTCTATTGACTTCTGCGCCTTGGCCAGATCTTGATCCAGCTTTGCGCCTTGCTCCGTGATGGCCTGCGCTTCCTCCAGCAGCTGTTGGCGCTTCTCGTCAAGCTGGACTATGTTCCGTATATGAGCCAAAATCATGGGCTCGACGAGCAAGTTGTCGTACATCACTCTATCAGCTGGAGTGATCTGGGCATCCGCAGACGTAGATGACGGAGGCGGCGGGTTTGCGGTGTTGTTGTTACTCGGACCGACGTTGAGTTCCTACGGCTGCTGCACTGGGTTAGGCAGAGAGGGCATGGCCTTTGCGCGATCATTGTTGGCAGCAACAGGTGATCCCTTCCCCTTGTCCAGCGCTTTAGGCGGAGCTTGTCTAGGTTGATGTTCCTCCATCACGGTCCCAATAGCGCCGAACACCTCTCGAGATGTGATGGCGGTGTCGGCCTGCTCGTCGCGTCTGATATCCTCCTCCATCTCCTGCATAGCAGAGTCGAGTTCCTCCAGGCTGAAGTCTATCTCCTCTAGTCAGCGCTGATGTCGGTGTAGAGCGCGTCCAGGACGGATTCGGAGGGTGTCGGGTCTTCCTCGATGATGGGTGGTGGTGGTGCGACAGCAGCAACGATGACTGAGGTGGTGGTATGGCCGCAGTGACGACGACTAGGGGCGGTGTTGGCGGTGGCTGAGGGGCGCCGGGTAGGAGCACGTGCGCTGTCTGAGCTGCTGCCTCAGCTGCCGCGTAGTTGTTGACGGTGCGAACCATGCCCTCAAAGGTAAGAAGCCCCGCAACCTGCTGCCGTCTTAGCGTATGTCGGAGAAGTGTACCGCGGTCCAGTCCTTCCACAAAGTGAAAGATGGCATCATCATTGGGGTAATGCTCTAGGTCGACCCTTATACGGAGCCACCTGGCTAGGTAATCGCGGGGGTTTTCACCCTCTCTCTGAACGCAACGCGCTAGATCAAAGACAGTCACCATGCCGACGAACTTGGATCTCTACTGTCCAGACGCACGGGCGAAGCCGGCGGACTTGCAGCGATCTTCCACCATTATATCCTGCATAGGGGCAGTTTGGGTGGGCCTTGAATTTTTCCGATCTATGCCGGCAAACTCCGAGGAGAGATCCGACTTCAATACTTCTGTGAACGTATCCTGCCCATAGGCGGTCCGTGCGGGTCTTGACGCTCCTCTGACTTCCAGGGAACTAGTGCCCAAGTCGGTTTCGCCGATTGAGGTGGATGTCCCCGATTGGGACGATCGAGCAGCGGGTGGGGTTTGTCTTCGCCGGGATCCAGAACTCGTCGGGAGGGACAATCGGAACGTTGCCGGAGAAGAGAACATGGCCGATGGCTACGGTTTCGCTGATTCCCACGAAGAGCTTGGACCTCGCCCGTTGTAGAGACTAAAGTGCCTTTTGCCCCACGGTGGGCGCCAACTGTCGTGGTATTGCCAACGAGTACGCCATGGAGGGTCCTCACAGAGCGTGTTTAGAGACGTGGGGTAAGGCGGAAGTTTGGCAGGTACGAGCTAACACAGCTTACCCAGGTTCAGATCCCACGACGGTGGTGGGATCCTACTCCTGCTATAAATCACTATAATGGCAATACACCGAGTTACAAGGATCGGTTCGCTGTGCGTGATATGAGTTGTGTTCTTCCCTAAAGGCTCCCATAGGTCCGACTTATATAGTCGCCAGATCCTAGGGTTATAGGCAAAGTCCTTGCCGGACGGGTTATCGTGTCTTGCACTCCAAGGCTCCGGGTATGTTGGTGACTCCACCATAGCCTTCCTTTATCCGGCATGGTCCTCCCTTCTGGATCCATCTAACTAGGCCGCCAAGCAGGCCATGGGCCTTGCTACCAACTGTGGGCCACCCGGGTTATCCGGATTAGAGACATGCTATGGTGATACCCATTTAGCATATCCCCAACAACGACTACTAGTGAGATACACATCAATAACATGTATATCGGATATAACTTTCTTCTTGATGTTGCCGTTCTTTAGATCCTCCAAGTACTTAGGGAAATTCCGCTTCTAGTGACCACACTCTTTGCAATAAAAGCATTCTGCATCAGGGCTAGGCCAACTCGCGTCTTCTTCTCACGTGTAGCAACAAATTTGCCGTTCCTTTTGAAGTTACCCTTGAGTTTTCTCTTTGCCTTTATGTCTACTTCTGCAGCCAGCAAAGTGGCAGCAAGTTCAGTGAGCGATCCAATCGCACCACTTGTCTTGTAATTCAACACAAACTCTTTGTAACTAGGTGGGAGTGACTGTACAATTCTATCCATCACAAGATCAACTGGAATAACATATCCAAGTGTCTTGAGACGTTGAACATCATTCATCATCATCATGATGTGATCTTTCATAGAGTTGTGTTCCTCCATGTCAACACTAAAGAACTTACTAGAGATCATATATCTCTCAGCACGGAATTGGACCTCAAACATGGCTTTGAGTTCCTTCACCACGGCAGCAGCGCTGCTAAGTTCAAAGCGCTCTGAAATTGAGGCTCCATCGACATGAGGATCGCATATTTCACAAGATTGTAGTCATTAAGCTTCATGTCATACACACTACGCTCATCCCGAGACGCAGTATTTGCAGGTGGGTCACCTAGCGGTGCATCCAGCACATAGGTCAAATTTGCAGCATCGAGGACAATCCTCATGTTACGGAACCATTCCGTGAAGTTGCTTCCATTCTATTTCAGCTTTTCTTTCTCTAGGAACGTATTAAAAATGATGGTAGGGGTCGCCATTGATCTACAACATATTTGCATAGTTTAGACTAAGTTTATGACAAATTGATTTCTAATTAATAGTTAAATTAATCTAGGTGAACTCTCACTCAAAAAAACATCCCTCACATTGTTTTAGTGATCACACGAACCAAATCCACCACATCAAAACCGATCATCACAAGAGATGATGTAGCTTCAACGGCGAACAATCAACATGTTCATCATATCTACTATATGACTCATGCTTTACCTTTCGGTGATCCGTGTTCTGAGACCATGTCTATACATGCTAGGCTCGTCATGATCAAACCTTAGCTTCCGCATGAGCAAATCTGGCTTGCTCCCATTGTATACACTCACAGAATCTAACACACCCGATCATCGCATGGTGCTTTGAAACAACGAGCTTTGGCAACGGTGCCTACTAAGGACAAACACTTTATAACTTGATATTTTGTGAGATGGATCATCTTATAATCTACCGTCACAACCTAAGCAATACAAGATGCATAAAAGGATTAACATCACATGCAAAAAAATGTGATATGATATGGCCTTTCTTCTTGTGCCTTCGATCTCCATCTTCAAGCACGAACATGATCTCCATCATCACCGGCATGGCCTCAAGGTCAATGGCACCGCTCCATGGTTATCGTCCACCAGTATCAACTATTACAACTACTTTGAATAATAGACATGCAGGTCTTAACGAAATTAAAAGACAACCATAAGGCTCCTGCCGGTTGCAACTTACAATAAGGAACATTACATACATCACATATAATCACAATCATGGCCATATCACATCACAGCACACGCCTGCAAAACAAAGTTAGACGCCTCTAATTTTCTTTGCATATTTTACGTGGTTTGGGACTTTCAATAAGTACCGTTCTAACTTACGAACAAAAACCACAAAGTTGATGCTTGAACTATCAAGTGCCCGTTGGAAATTGAATCTATACTATGATGGGAGAGACAAACACCTGCAAAGCCACTTATGCAATACAAGTTGCATGTTGAGTGTGGAGCAAGTGTAACACTCCAGCTTTTAGTTACTACTAATTAGGGTTCTGACTGTGCATTCATGAGCATCATATCTAAAATTGCATGCAAGAAAGAAACATACAAAACCCTAACGCCATAATATCTCCCCTCTCTTTGAAATCCCTTCAAACTGGTTTTGAATATTTTCAAAATTACAAAACAAATGGAGCCCAAATGGATTACAAAGGGACTCTGAGTATTTTACATATTTAATAAATCCTCTGGTATTTTTTAAATTATCCAAAACATGGTTCAAATGAATTTCAAAATAGAAATTACAAAACAAGAAAAAAGAAAAAGAGTTCTGATAAAAAAAGAGAGACAGGAAGCCAACCAGGACGCAGCCCAGCAACCCCCTCCCCTCTCTCACTTTTCCCGTGGCCCATCTTGGCCCAACCGAAGCCCACAGCTAGCCCGTACCCCTTCGTTCTTTTTCTTCCTTTCTTCTCTGTCGGCAGAAGGATGCCGGCAAGGAGAGCTGCTGCTTGTCGACGCCGGCGTCGTCCCCGCCTCGCCGTGATTCACGCTGTGAGGAGATGAACGCTACCGACGTTGTCGACGCCTATAAGACCCCTTGCCGCCGTCGGATGAGCCTTATCCTCTTCCTCTCCCCCAATTTCTTCCCTGGCCAAACCCTAGCCCTCAGACCTCACTAGCGGCCAGCCATTATCGGTCGCCCCGAGCTCCGTCAAGAATGCTCCTGAGACCGCCTCGTCTCCCTCTACCTCATCTGTAAAACACGCAAGCCAGGGAAGCTCCTAGACACCCAATCAATATCTCCTTCCCCGACTCTGGCCACCGTCGCCATGGACGATTCTATCCTCCTCTGCCTCCGATGACCCTTCCACGAGCATCAGGGTGAACTTTCCGTGCTACAGAGCCCCTCTTCTCCCTTCCTCTCGCTCTGGTTTCTCCCCACAGTGACCGTCTGCAAGATTCGCCGCTTGCCACCATCGTGTTCACTGTTCCGATGACCACAAGTGGGCGGCGCTGCCACCACTGGGTCCGCCTCGATCCCCTCTTTCCAACTAGCCCACCCACAAGCTCGCGCGCGCAACGATTCCACAGATTCGTTCCAATCCGAGAGCTTCCTCATTGCTGATGTCATCATGCATCAACATGACACAGTAATCCCCTTTTCTTTTTTTTTAATGTTTCTTTAATTATTATTTTTCTAGAAATATCAAACACCCCGTGGGGCCCTGTCGTTAGTGACTGGGGGTAGCCTTAGCCCCAGTGAGAATAGCCCCACCCCTCTGGTGACGTCATCCTGCTTCTGTGCTGACGCAGTAAACCTATTTAAAATGGTTTAATAAATCCAAAAAACGAATAAAATTTGTAAATTTAATAACTAATTATTTATAAGTCGGAAAAATACAAATAATATATCAAATTGTTCAGAAAAATGAGATCTACATCTTTAAGATATAACCATGCATTGTTCAACAACTTTCATAGCAAGTTTAATTAGAACAACGTAGTAACCCCTCATAGGTGATTCCGGAGTTTCCTTGAGTTAGGGTTTTTACCCCTCGGAACCCCGATTAAATGGTCAAGCATGCCTTAGGGTTACTTTTCAATACAATTCAACTTGCCATATCATCATACTTGCTTGAGCATTGCATCGATGCCATGTGTTGATTGTTTCCCCTTTATTTCCGGTGTTTGGTTCTTCCCGGTAGAATACGATATCGAGATCGAGATCGAGATTGAAGACTGAGATCAACACCGTCGAAGCTCGAAGACCAATACTTGACCAACTATAATCAAGTCAAGTACAAGGCTTCCGAAGAACTGTCCATCTGTTATCAACAGGCAAAGGCAAGCATAGCCCCACCATGATATAATCCTATGATTTCGAAAGCATTTCTATTCTTGCCATGATGCATACAATTCTACTGTGGTCTTTTATCGATAGATAGAGTATCCTATATGTTGCATACTCCCTTTGATCTTATATTACCTGATCCACTATTCCTAGAATAACTAGGTTTGGCTTGTGTGCACTACTAGAGCTTATATATGTGTCCTTCTTAGCCTTGCATAGCTGTCAGTGTTGGTTCATCCAGATGATGTATCAGATGCAGAGAATCTAGTATGACAGGAGAACATGATGAGATGAGACCAGAGGTGATATGAGTTAAACATGCTAAGGCTTGTATGGGAGGCCACGGTGGGATGTGGTTTTTCTAGTCCCATGCTCGCCACCATTAGGACCTGAGTTCTTGCCTTTGGAACCGAGATGAGCGTACAGCCACACGGGGTTTATGGGGACCCCTCGATTGACTAACTTGCCTAGTAGATTCCATGAGTCACATAGTTCGGGCATTCCATTCGACATGCATTCTGGATCTTCTCGAAGGCGGTGAAGGAGGTGCATTCATAACAGGTAGATAAGCGTGGTCGGGGTTGCTTGGGATCGATGGAGCCCCTGATGAACCAACCTTGCCTCACATCTTTAAGGACTGGCTTCGGGATTTGACCCGTTACGGCGGAACCATCCTTATTGCGTGACTCATGGTCTCAGAGAAAGCAAGGTAAAGGTCATGGCCAACCACCCTCTACCGGTCTTCCAAGGAAGAAGGCTAAAACGTTGGCATTAAGAGTCAGTTGGTACGTGTGGGTAAAGTTGTACACCCATGCAGGGTTAAATCTTTTCGAAAAGCCCTGTTCACGGTTATGAATGCTTGGTGACCAGATTCTAAGATCATAGAGAACTATAACCCAATCGTAAAACTTGGCAGATCAACGTGTGCTTAAGGATGCTTCCTCATGGGTACGAGGGGGTGATCCTAGTTGGTAGATGATGATAACTTGGTGGATATCAAAAGACGATGATCAATATTTCGAAGAATGACGCTCTCTTATCCCCTTTTAAAATACTCTGAATAGACGCGCTTCTTCTCTTCCTTGTTTTATAAACAAAGATGGCTTTATGCAAAACAACTCCACCGGCCATAAGTCTTGCAGAGTACAACCCTATACTCACCCTTGCTTCGTTGATAGTTTTGGCAGAGTAAGTGTTCCCTGAAGATTAGTTTGGTACTATATCGACACCGTCGAGTACCTTGGGGTTCCCGGCCGGCAGCCTGGAATCTATGGGCTAGGACGTTATCGTTATGATTCAGGCCTCTTAGGCCATTTGTTAAGTTTGCTATACTTAATAGCATAATTGGCCTTCCGTTGTTTGATGTTTGTGGTCAGTGACCTCTTCTTGTAATAATTTGGTTCTCTGCTCAGTTATGAGCTTGCTGTAATAAATTTTGTGTCGTAGGGTCACTGTTGTGTTACCGATTCTTCACTAGATATCCTCGAGCTCAAGGTTAAGCTTATGCCAGACGGAGGTCTAGGATTTGTTTAGCCCTGATCCCGGGGGTGTCACAGCAAGTCTCATGAGCAATGTCATGTAAGGTTAGCCTGGGCCGCTTCATCCCATCATATCGCAAGATGCCAAGACACAAAAACCAATTGATAATAAAAGCACCACCGCATAATTACTGTTGTTTTCTACTCATGCAACAAATCTACATATAGACAGGGCTCTGATACCACTGTAGTGGTTCGTAGCATGGAAAACAAAAAAATTCTACCGCATGAACACACACAAGCCAAGATCTATCTACTAGATTGTAGCAATGAGTCGATTAGAGTACTCACCCTCGAAGATTCCAAAGCGGTTAACGAGAGCAGATTCTCGTGGGTGATGTAGTCGTGCACTTGCTGATCTGAAGATCGCGTAGACGATCCTTCCGGCGCTGCATTCCGGCAGCGCTTCCGCAGTCGGTCACACATTCGATACTCGATAAAGATCTTCCTCTCCCTTGTTCTAGCAGGCAGCGGAGGTTGTAGTTCTCTCCTCGTGATTCCGGCAGCACGACGGCGTGGTGTCGGAAGTAAAGGGAAGATCCTGCGGATTATGGTGGAGTATTAGGGTTTCCCCGGTGATCTAGGGTTTAGAAGCCGGAGAGGAGGAGGTGGAGCCAGCGTCGACTAGGGCAGCGACGGCGAGTCGGCGGTGGCGACGGCCGACGGCTTCGGCTTGGGTGGTGGTGTTGTTGTGACGGAGGGGCAGCCCCCTCCCCTCTATTTATGAGAGGGAGGGGCATCTAGGGAGAGGGGAGAGTTTGAATCCTTCCCCAACTCCCTCTCATTCTAGGCTTTTGGTGGAGGGAGAGAAGGATTCTCTTCCTCCTCCACTAGGAAACATTGTCCCAGTTTGACTTTTCAAACTTGCCCTTTGACTTTCAATTTTGGAGTTGATTTAACTCTATATTTGCACAGCCCTTTGACCTAGGGCATGAAACCATTCCACTTAGTCATGACACATTTATGCACCCTTTCCCTTCCGGTCCGGCGAACCTTCTAGATCATTCCGGTGAAAACACCGGAATCATTCCCGAACTCCGGAATTGGACTTTCCTTATATGAATCTTATTCTCCGGACCATTCCGGATCTCCTCGTGATATCCTAGATCCCATTTGAGACTCCGAACAACATTCGATCTTCCTACTTACATTCCATATCTAATAAACAACATCGAATCCTTAAGTGTGTCTCACTACGGTTCGTGAATTATGCAAACATGATCGAGACTCTTCTCCGATCAATAACCAATAGAGGAATCTGGAAATTCATATGGCTCCCACATATTTCTACGATTACTTTGCGATCAAATGAATCATTTACATACGATACCAATTTCCCTTTGTCTCGCGATAATTTACTTATCCGAGGTCTGGTCGTCGGTATCTCTGCATACCTAGTTCAACCTCGTTACCGATAAGTACTCTTTTCGCGTTCCCGTGATATGTGATCCCTTGTGAGCCAGTCACATGCTTGCAAGCTAATCGGATGGCATTCCACCGAGAGGGCCCAGAGTATATCTATCAATCATATGGATGAACAAATCCCACTCTTGATCCATGTGCCTCAACACACACTTTCCGAACACTCAATGCCACCTTTATAGCCACCCAGTTACGGTGTGGTATTTGATGTCATCAAGGTATCCATCCGGTGATAGTGATTAGCATGATCTCATGGTCGAAGGAATTAGGTTACTATGTATCAGAAAGCTTATAGCAAACGAACTATTGAAATGACTTGATCTTTATGCTACGCTTATCTATAGGAGTATGTCCATCATACCATTCTCCTAATGATATGATCTTGTTGTTAACAACATCTCAATGTTCATGATCTAGAAACCATGATCATCTATTAACCAACAAGCTAGTATTATAAAGAGGCTTTATTAGGGACTCTAATTTAGTTTACAAATCATACAAGTATTAATGTTTCCGGTTAATACTATTATAGCATGAATGTAAACATTTATCATAAACACGAAGAATAATAACTACTTTTATTATTGCCTCTAGGGCATATCTTCAACATTACTAGCTTTCTTTAATCCGCTTTAATTACTTTTCTGCAAACAACGAAAAAACTTTCAAACACCCTTTACTTGAGATCAAAGACAGCTTATAAGTATCCTTTGGTAGATATTGACGAGGGGAATAAAGACCTTTACCAATAGCTCTTTGTGGATTCGATACTTTTAATTCCAAACTAGCTACAATTCATCTGTGCACTTGTAGTCATCAATCAGTAACCACCGGGAGTTTGGACAACAGGTTTAACTTGTTGCCAAGATTTTGCATCTTGATGTCTTATGAGTTTAAACAATTTTCTGAAAGCTGGCAAGTAACATATTAGCACACTACTACGTACTACCTCAAAAAACACACACTCTCAGTAGTGAATTAACTTTAACCCGAAATATTCAGATGAACAGAAAATACAAATTGACTCAGAATAATAGTCAAAAGCTGGGTAGAAACATGCATTTGGCAATTAGATAATACAAGCTTGCATATTCTAAGTCTAAATATCTCAATCTATTCAGAGTTGCAAAGAGTACGCATAGCCTCTTCTATATATAACTAGGTAGGAATACGCGGCTTGCCGCGCGCTTGCTCGCCTACATATATGAATAACCGTTGAAAACATACAATTAGAATTATCATCCGATTGTCAAGTGAAATTTATGTGTTATCTCCATATTCATGTAATATGCACATAAAAAATGCTATTGTAGCAAAGATATTTTTACTTCAAGAGTCCACATCATATTTATATAAGATATGATTACTTAGCAGTTCATTGAGTTCGCAATGCGCATACACTGTCTTTGAAAAGGTTCTAAGGAAGAGATATCTGGCATTGTCGTGTGTACATGATTGTAGAGCAAAGGTGGTTTGAGGTAGGCACACCCGGATAACCCATAAAACAAATATTCACAGTTAGTTTGCAGATATCTATCTTCAGTGACGAAGGACGAAAAAAATCAAGGTCGGACGAAATTCAAATCATAAAAAAATTGACACAAAAAATCGTAGTTGTCTAGACACATTAATAATTTATGTGATACTAAGCATAATTGTTTGGTTTAGAGCTACTTTCAGTAGCAAGGGGCACAAAATACCTTGTTATATCTGCGGTTAACAATTAACAAATTTATCAAATATGACAAGTGTTTTGCCCATATGCAAAATTCTGAAAAATATGTACCTTTTCTCCCCCTTTGTTGCCCTTGTCCCCTTGTTTGCCCATCTTCAATCTAGAGTTCTAGATTAAGCGCAAGTGTCTGAGTCACCGAAACCTTTCGCCGTTCAGCCACCTGACCACGCCACCTGTCGCCGTTCCTTCCCGGCATGGCCCCTGGTTCCTTCGACCTAGGGCTGGAGGTCAATCACACTGCCGCCTGTCTGCCAGCCGCACTGCCTTGCGCAGCTGCTCTCCTGCCCATGCCGATCCTTCCCATGTGAGATTGTGCCCTCGATCGATCACGCGAAGAAGACAAGGCGACGTGTTGTTTAATTTCCACTTTTCCTGTGGAGGAAGTCGAGCGATTGACCCAGAACAACCTTAGCAAAACTAGGCCCAAGAGACAACGCAGCCTGCTCCTTTTCCTATTTTTTCCTAAACACAAGTCTAGCGATACAAACATACATACGTATATATCCCTTCTGCCGCGAGCCGAGGTAGGGCGGGCACCCGACCTCGCCCTACCGAGAGCTCCACCAGTGTCTATCTTGTCTATAGTCCGAAGAAACATCACACACCGGTGTGCTGTTCATATTTATTCAAGTCATAGGGATATGTACCTTTTGTTTGAAAATATAAGTCTTCTGGTAGGAATATCTACCTTTTGTTTGAAAATAGAAGTGCTCCCGGGTAAAACATGATGCTTCAGTTTTCTCTTCGTTAGGGACTCAACGAAGATTAGTAAACCGATCTAGATAATATTATGGCAATGATCTTGACATGAGAGGGAAGGGAAATGAGCTTGGACTGCACAAGTGAGAATGTTAGAAAATGGAGTCATGGACATGAGAGGGCAATGAAATTTGGACCTAGACAACGGGCAACCAGGTAGGAACAATGGTTTTGAAAGATAACAAAATTAATAGTACATGAACAAGTGGTTTTAGTAGCTAGAAAATTGCGATAGTACCATAAGCAAGGGGCAGAAAATAAAATTTAAACTGGCACAATAGCTGCGACAAACACACTGGAATAAACGATCATACACAATATATACATGACAGCTCTCCATGCAAGAGTGCTATAAGTGAAGTGTGTTGATAGCTTAAAAGAATAACTGGAAAACTAATTGGTATGATTTGAGACCCTCTACACACGAAGATGACATGACAGAAACACAAACGTGACATTCAGAACCATCTTCAGCAGCACTATAGAGTAGGCCTTCTATCTGACAGGCCACTGCTAACCAGAGTTCACTTTCTTTTTCCTAGATTTGTTCATTTATTCATCCCAAGCACACGTGGGCATACTCTGCACCTAGTTGCTCTATTTTTTATAGAAGTAAAATCACTAGGGACATCTGCAATAAAAAAGGCTGCATCACAAGAAATCAAATGTGTGAGCTTTAAAACAAATATAGCGTTTATACATTGATTATCATCAAATGACAATAGTTGCTTTTCTACGGAGTAGGTCTATTTTCATCCACTACCTGCAATCGATCTTACCAAGTATATTTAAAGAAAGTACAATAAGCAGTGATCAAAATACATGAACCACTATTCTAGTAAACAATCCGAAAGTTACCAAAGCTCTAATAATGGAGTGAAATGTAATCGTATGAATTTTATCATATTAAAGGATTTGCTATTTTAATTCAAGATCCTTCAGCTAACTGAGGTTTGTTCAAGTACCACGAGTCTAGTTAGACGACTGTATAATAGAGATGCAGTAACAATTAATAAAATATGTACCATGCACAGAAAAATATAGACCCGAAATTCGAGCCTTTTTCTTTGACCAACAATACAATGAACCAAAGAAATAATCAATATAAGTCAACAAATAAATCAACAGAAAAAAGACTTTATGGATTTTCACCTTGGAACAATAAAAGAGCGGCCATGTCCGGCTTCTTATTACAAACAATCCTATTTAAAATGTAACTTTGACCCTAGAAAAGGAAAATTATTTTGCATGCATTATATAGAAACAAAATTAGCTTCAGATTGCAGACTGAAACACTACCATGAAATAGTACTGCTGCCAAGAACATATATAATCTCAAATCATATATGAATCTAAAAAATACTCATACATTATAATAAATATATTAAAAGCTTAGAAAGCCATTCTCTCTCAACATGCAGTAGAAAACTCTGGAGAAAGGAAGTTCAGACAAGCTAGCAACAAACATATAAAAACAGTCACTGGAAATATGATATTTCAGACCACAGAGCCACCAGCACCATCCTTATTTTTAGGCTCCCATGATCAGTTAAAGTTATGAGCAGCCAACACGGAGTGAAAAGTCAGTCAGTACATGCTATGTCAAAACCAAAAAGAAGAAAACAAATATGTACTCCCTCTATCTCAAAATAGATGTCTCGGATTTGTCAAATTTGGATGAATCTAAACACTATTTAGTATATAGATTCGTCCAAATTTTGACAAACCTGCGACATCTATTTCGAGACAGTGGGAGTACGAAATTGATTAAATAAACTAAGCAACAAAATGTCCCGATATACAAAGTAGGACTGATTGTTGGACGCACATGCTTGTGTTTTTGTTAATTATAGAAGTATCACAAATAGTGTTGATGAACCAAAAGGAAACCTTCTCAACTCCTAAGTACATGACAGGCTACAACATCTGTAGGTATGTATTTTCATATCATTTAGCAAAACTTTGGAATAAGGATCTAGCATGGCCAATAATAGTTTTTAAATATCTGGAAGCATGTCCATGCCCTCTTTTCTAGAAACATCTGGTAGCTGCATTATCTTTTACAGTGTCACTGTTCTCATATATGGTATGTACGAAAGTTTATAACCATTTTTAAAGATCAGAGAAAGCACCATGGGTGAAATCCTTTTTTACAATGAAATCTCTTTTTGAAACTAATATAGACAGGAAGTTTTTTAGATAAGAATGTGTGGATAGCAGTCTTAAAAGATGAGTTCAAAATAAAGTTTTCCATACCATAAAAAGAAGATACATTTATTAATTATCGTAGATAAGCTAGCTAGATCATTAACACCTCGGTGCCAAATAAATTCATGAATTACCCAAATGGTCTATGCTAAATAAATCCAAAATATTGCTAGGGGAAGAATTGAAATAAATTTAGTTACGTTGTGTATAGCAAAGGCGAGACGAAAACATCCGTCAATATACAGTCAGCCATTAACTAAAACTCGAATAATAAAATAAAACTTAAAAAGATTCCTTTGGATTACAAAATTGTGAACATAACTGAACTTCTGACCTAATTAGTACAATAGTATCAAGCACTAGATGACCTATTAGACCTAGAAAATTATCATATCCATCAACTAAGTAGAAATTGATTTGATCCAAGTAGTAAATGGAGTGGCAATCTCAGAGTCATGGAACAGAGCCATGCTACTTCATCTAGTAAACGAAATGGCATGCAAAGAGTAGGATATAAATTCATATGCAAGGCAGGGATGTACACAACTGCTAACACTTAAATCCAGTAGGTCCCTACATGATATTTATGCATGACATTGTCTATCTAACATTTCAAGTTCAAAGAAAGTGTTAAAAGCTTTATATTTTAAAATCAGAATTTAAAAGCATGAATATACTGTAGCTATACGCATATATACCCTTACCACAGCCATACACAACCTTAATGCTTCAATAGCACGTTATGCCATGATATAAGAAATATTCAAAGTAGAAAAGAGAAACAAAAGTCATGCATGATTATATTTTACTCATATATGAAAACATTTTGGATCAGTTGGATTAATTGGAGGTATACATCTATCAATGACACTAACTACCCCTTTTACTGGCAGCATCAACAAAATCATATTTTACTTTACATAGTGCTCTGACTCGCAATATCCTTAAAATATCTAGAACTAATACGCCATTACAGCTTATATGTGATAAAAAATCATGCCGTGGTAAATAAGAATATTTCTTGAGTATTCCCACTAGGGAACTCTCGGAAGGACTGCAATTCCTCATTCCAATCTCTTTGTATACCAATGAACTCAGTACCATATAACAACACCAAAAAATCATCAGAATGGGTTACATCCCTTTTATATTCTGTTTTGTACATAAAAATATTAGTGCGTTAAAGTTTATATTAATCTATTTTACCTCAAAGATGTACACATAGACATGGAGTCATCGAGAATAATTAATAAACAAGTTCAGTATCAAGACTTGTTACGACAGAAATAAAGGGTGACAACTTCCAGGATTGTCACTTGTATACAATAATACATCGAGCATTCAATGTTCGCAGGAAGCTACCTTTCACAGGGTAAGCTAGTCACTGGGATCAAGGCTTGAACATTCTCAAAACGATGGGCTGATGCTTTGCAGTCCAATATTTCACAAAAACCTTTACAAGATTTGTCCAATTGTCACCACTAAAAAATGAAATGACACTGAGCAGGTAAATGAAGAATTGCACTCCTGAGGTATTTGCTACCGAGAAGATAAATTCACTATATACTCAGTAGTTATGGACGAAATTACCTGGATGCACTGGGGTTAGAAGGCGTAGATCTTCACATGGCGAGGCGTGCAAACGGTGACCATTGGGACAACCATGACCATATCCCGCACTTCTGTACTGAACCTGCAAGCAACATCAGGTATGCCTCACTGTAATGCTACTCAGAAAACGGTGTGCATTCAGGTTGCAAAATATAAGAACACGGAAGAAATGATCAACAAAATAAGTAGTATGAGGAAAAACAGAACATAATATTGGCATACAGTGGACATACTAAATGACATAATTTCCCAATTTTCCTACTTATAGCTCTAGGAGCACCACCACTTTGACAAAGTCACGGATCCATCACAAAATTTTAATGAACATCTAAATCTCACTTAATCCATGTATTAAACAAAACTGAATAAGAGGGAGGGATAGCTCACCCTAATGACCACCCAATGGCTGCCATGGGTGCGGCGGCAACGGGTATTTTTTGCTCTCTCTCGTGTGCTCGTGAATGAGAAGGTGCACATAGTCAAGAAACTTGAAACAAATAGCCTTAGTTGTAAGAAACAAGAGTATTGGGGCTTGCCAGCGTACATGCACAAATTGTCTACACGATCCTTGATTGTTGACGGCAGTGAAAATTAAGCTATGGATCATTACTCATTCCATTAGTGTATACAAATAGCTTCTTCGTGCAAAATTTACTCTGCACATGTACAAAAGGGTACAAATTAGCGTGATACACGGAGCGATTAAAAAGCAAAGCTAAGAGCATAATAGCAGGTGATAGTGAAACAACAACTCATGAAATTAAGCATTCTAATAGTCCAGAACATTTACAAGCCTAAGTGTTTAACTGAAGATAAAACATACCTAGATGAAAATTGCAGATGGAAATATGATTTAACCAACTTTATGTGAGCTAATCCACTCTTATTCCCGTTGTCCAGAATTTGAGCAGAAGAACACAAGACAAAGATCACCTTTGGAGAAAATCCTGGAGTGGTACATGGAGAAAATCATGGGGTGCTACATGCCTTGAGAAGAAGGGGGTCATGTGACAATTTGTGCGTGTACAGAGAGAGGAAAGAGAGCTGGGACGAATTGGGGCTTACCAGCGAGGAGAGGGACGAGGAGCAGCAGATAAGACCACAGCCTCTCTTCCTTCTAGCAACCAATGGAGACAGGCTGCTCGTCGATCTCCACGATCTAGACAAGACCTACCACGACGAGGAGAACAAGATGAAAAGAGAGGCGCCGCTGGATCTCCTGATCGCGGACGAGTTGGAGAGGGGGCATCGGGGTTGAGCTCTACCTGTGGCTCGTCCCTGACTCCCATCCCATGCTCCTCCCATGGGCTGACGCCGATGGAGAGATGGTCATGGAGGAGGACGATGAGAGAGGCGAGGAGACGTCGAGGATCTGCCCATCCCGTGATCCTCCCACTAGCATGTGACAAGGGAGATATGCGGGAGGAGAAGGACCATCGGCGCCGGCTAGGGTTTGAGGAGGGGAACGGGAGCAGACGAGAGGAGGAGGAGGAGAAAGGGAGGGACTGTGGGATGTGGTTGCTGCCGGCCCTGCCCTCTCTCCCCAAGGACAAGGAAGGGGCCCCTCCATGGCCGGCGAGACGGCTTGCCCCGTACCCATCGACGAAGGGCGCTCCGCCACGCACCGCCCACGCCGTCCTCTCGACATTCAGGCAGCAGCCAATGAGACCGGAAATGGCGATTTTGCCCCTGAATAGCAAGGCAATTTGCGGGGCAACCATCGCGCAATGCAGCCCATCCCGAACACGCACAGAGGAGCACATAGCCACGGTCTCTGCGCCCCGGCTCCCGCAAGACGCAGGCCCACTCTTCAGTGAGAGTAGCTATGGCTGGACCGGTAGGAAAAAACAGCCAATAGAATGGACGGTGCGAAAGAAACCATGTCGCGCGATCGGACGGCGCGGACCACACGTGCCCTGAGAAGCCTCACATTCCCGCTGGTATGTTTCTTTTATTAGATACTCAAGACAAAAAAAAACTTATTTTATTGGTGGTATGGTCTATGTACAGGTAAACAATGGTGATTAGCATATAGGCAACGAAACACGAACTGATAAACTGCAGTTGATCAGCCGTGAGCGGTCGTCAGGCGGTGCGGCAAGGATGCCCAGAATTCATGAAAAATTTAGGAAAATGATATGGATCCTCCGGACGATTGGGGTTCCCATCGTCCTCCTCTCCCAAAATTGCCCCAAATTTCATTTTTGCTGCAAAACGGCCCGCTTTTGTTACATATGTCCCGCGTTTGCTTCCGAAGTAAAAAAACTATTCGTTTTAGAAATAGAACGTTTCGTCGGAGACCTCGCCGGAGATTATGCAGCAAAAAAATTGTGCTAATGCAGCAAAACCGACTTCGCCGAAAACTTTTTTTGCTGCATGGTCTCCTGCGAGGGTCATCAACGAGTTGTTTCCGACGATGTCTCCGGCGAAGACGATTTTGCTGCATTAGCACAATTTTTTTACTGCATGGTCTCCGGCGAGGTCTCCGGCGAGACGTTCTATTTCTAAAACGAACCGTTTTTTTTTGCTTCGGAAGCAAAAGCGGGGACATATGCAGCAAATGCGGGATGTTTTGCAGTAAATGGACACGTGTCAACACGGGAAGCAGGACGATGGGAGCTCTCCCATTGTCCGGGGGACGCCTAGCAGATTCTAAAAATTTATGAACGGGTCAAACATAGGGAGAATGGAATCTAGAAAGGGAAAAGTAAACTCGCACCTGGATGGACCTCTGTCCACTAAGCTCCGTGTGTTCCACCTCGCCACTTATCTCTTCTATGTGCTGTAGAATTGTTCAGTTTCTGGTCACCAAGCAGCGACATGACATCAAGACAACCGAGGTGAATGGGAGCCAGAGAGAAAAAAAGGAGGTTTCTACTCCCCCGCGGGCTGCATCTAGGGAGGTGTATATCTGGTGACGCGGACGAGGTCTGTGGCTGCAGGATGGCAAACTTAGAATGTCGTGGCCGGAAGAGAGCTTGGCAGGTCACGAGCGAGAAGGGCCTCGTGCACAAATCTCTGGACGCGACCGCGTTCGGTCGCGGTGTGCTGCTTCTAGGGTTAAGGTGTATGGACTAAAATGGGGAATGGGAGTTGGGATGCATCTTCTACGGAGGTGGAAGGATAAGTAAGGACCTAGGGGTCACTAGTACACGGTACACCTTTAGGGGCACTTTGGTTAGGGGCACTTTTGAAAGTGCCCCTAAATGTACTATCTTTAGAGGCATTTTGATCAAAGTGTCCCTAAAGATACTACCTTTAGAGGCATTTTGCGAAGTGCCCCTAAAGATAGTACCTTTAGAGGCATTTTGATCAAAGTGCCCCTAAAGATACTACTATCTTTAGGGGCATTTTGCCAAGTGCCCCTAAAGATATTATCTTTAGAGGCATTTTGATCAAAGTGCCCCTAAAGATACTAGCTTTAAAGGCATTTTGCCAAGTGCCCCAAAAGATATTGAGGTATTTTGTCAAATGCCCCTAAAGATACTATCTTTAGAGGCATTTTCATCAAGTGCCCCTAAAGATACTACCTTTAGAGGCATTTTGCCAAGTGCCCCTAAAGATACTACCTTTAGAGGCATTTTGCCAAGTGCCCCTAAAGATAGTACCTTTAGGGGCATTTTCATCAAAGTGCCCCTAAACTATCACAGCAAACATTGCAGGCAGGTCACATCCACATCAGCAATAAAATGAACTTAATAACATCCACATCCACATCAGCAATAACATCCATAATACTTAGCAGTTCACATCTACATCCATAATACTTAGCAGTTCATAATAACACTTTAGCAGTTCATAATACTTACCAGTGGATCCACATCCATGACAACCTCCAGTGGATCCACATCCAAAAGAACTTAGTGGTCCATAACAACCATCAGTCTAAACATCATCCAGATGCATAATTACCAACTATACTTACCATAAGATGTTGTTATCCAGCATACTAGCATAAGAAGTAACATCCTGATGGTGGAAGCTCTGCGATGAGAACACTCAGCTTTCCTTTTTTATTCATCCCGAAGGCGAAAAGGCAAATGTCTCTCGCATGAATCTTGTACAGCATCACTACATCAAACCATCCACTTGTGATGATTGCTCTGTTGGACACACCCATCTTCATCATGACAGAGCTCTTGATGCCGTTGTTCATGTGTTCAACTTCCAGAGCAATAGGTTTAGCAAGATACTTCTTAAAGTACCTACGAGTGAACTCAGCTCCAAATTCCTACAGAAAAATACAAAATTTTCATCAAATAATATACTTGCAATTAAGATTCTGCATATGTTTAAGTAAATATCATCTCACCATTTTGGATCTGTTATCATTGGTAGATGAACTTGTCATCTTATAGACATAGTACTTGATTTTTGGCCTTTTGTACATGCACCAGTCAACAAGATAGGCCACCTGTTCTTCTGTCAGATCCATTTCATTTCCCAACATGCACTGTCTGTCAACTTCATATTCACCCATGAGGCTAGGACCTGATACAACACATTGCCAAACACACATGATTAAAAAGAAATACTAATACTTTGGGATTTCTTCTATGAATGCAGCAGGTAGGTAATTAAAATGCAGCAGGTAGGTAGTTTAAATAGTCCTGAACATTTTACAAACAGACATTGCATCTGAAAACATTAAGATTACTTGATGATAAACTAATATAGAAATACAGAAAAATAAAAGCAAAAATACCATCCAGTCACTTTATGGTAAATAAAATGCTTGACTATGTTTCTGATGCTAGAAGTTAACTTACATCAAACAATTTTTTGATTAAGAAGACATGTTCCATGCATATGTCCGAGGCTACTAATAAATCAAATTACATATTACAGATAAAAAAATTAAAATAGCTTTTAACATGTCTGAAGTAGCACAGGACACACAAAAAACTGACATTTTATGAAGAACTGGTACATTTTAGCATTCATACCTCTCTTCTGAAGAATCTCCTCAGGCTGCATCTCACTCTCAGAGCTGGTATAGCTCTCAGAGTTGTCAGAGCTGAAGGAGCTGCTGGAGTCGTCACTAAGGATAATGATACCATCGTTACTGGAGGTCCCCATCTGTTGCATACATGAAGAAATATTCTGTCAAAATCTTATAAAGATCTGTCATAAATAACACACACAGAAGAAAGTACCAAACAGTATGTGCACTACCAAATTTTAGTAAGCATAGTTGAGCTTTAGATAGCAGATAGCACAACTATTGGACTTTGCTCAATTTGAGCTCCAGCTGAGCTTTGTTGAATTAAAGTCAACCAAAACACTCACATGGAACCCAAACAGAGCAAAGTTACTAAACATTGCATTATTATTTATCACTGTAACATTAGAGCATTGCATTTCAAAGCAAAGTTACTTAGCATGTAGTTCATTAGTAAGCATACTTTAGCAATATCTTAATGAAGATAATATAACATTAGGAACCACTAGATGTAGATTAACAACCATCAGATCTTAATAAACAAATATGTAGATTAACAAAGATTTAAATGAAGAAATAACAGAAGAAAACCTATATCTAGTTGCAGTGACTGTAACTAGATATACAGAAGGATACCTAAAGTTGACAGAAAACATTACGAAAGTAGATCTACAGAATGAAAGCTAGATCTACAGCAGTGACTGTAACTATTGAACCTAAAGTAGATCTACAGAAAACCTATATCTAGTTGTAGTGACTGTAACTAGATATACAGAAGGAAACCTAGATCAAGATCTACAGAAAACCTTGCGAAAAATCGATGACATCTACTAGATCAATATCTTGACATCTACAGAAGGAAACCTAGATCAAGATGTTGACCACTACTAGATCAAGATCTACATGAACATTGCGAAAAAAATAGATCTACATAAGGGCAACCAAAATGAGGATAGGAGAGGAGAAATGCTAGCCCCTTGAAGCTAGAACCTTGCGGCTGAGAGGGAAGGAAGAAACTCTTGCGGCGGCGCTGCTGCGGTGGGAGCGAGTGTGGGAGCGAGGGAAGGAAGAAACCCTAAGCGAGTGGGAGCGAGTGTGGGAGCTAGTGGGAGCCGGGCTGTATATATTGTTCATGTTTTGCAAAAAAGCACTCTTATTTCACCTGTATTTACTTACAATCCTTCCATCTGGGCTCTGTAGTTCAATTCTGTTGCATACAAACCCCTCTAGTTAAGTTGTTTTAACTGACAGTCCTTCCACCTGGGCTTCACTGCAAAACGGATTGCGGCCAGTCCTATTTAACACTGTTTCCTCCGCCTGCGCTAGGGTTTCGCCTCCTCATTTTCCCCTCACCTCTTTGCGGCCGCCTCTAGGGTTTTGCCATGGAAGCTCTGCGCCGCCGCATCCTGCAGATGCGTGAGCGCCAGTCATCGGAGAGTCCGCCCCGCGCCAGCCACCGTCGTGTTTTGGCCGTCGGAGCACGGCAGTCTCCGGTGCTTCCGCTGGCGGGAGCATGGCAGTCGCATGTGCTCCCCCCCCCCCCCCCGCCGGAGCACGGCAGTCGCCTGTGCTTGCCCCCGCCGGAGCACTCCACTCACCGGACCTCCCCCGCGCCGGAGCACGCCACTCACCGGAGCTTCCCCACGCCGGAGCACGCAAGTCGCCCGCCGAAGCACTCCACTCACCAGACCTCCCCCGCGCCGGAGCACCCAAGTCACCGGAGCTTCCCCACGCCGGAGCACGCAAGTCGCCCGCCGGAGCACTCCACTCACCGGACCTCCCCCGCGCCGGAGCACGCCACTCACCGGAGCTTCCCCACGCCGGAGCACGCAAGTCGCCCGCCGGAGCACTCCACTCACCGGACCTCCCCCCGCGCCGGAGCACCCAAGTCACCGGAGCTTCCCCACGCCGGAGCACGCAAGTCGCCCGCCGGAGCACTCCACTCACCGGACCTCCCCCGCGCCGGAGCACCCAAGTCACCGGAGCTTCCCCATGCCGGAGCATGCAAGTCGCCCGCCGGAGCACTCCACTCACCGGACCTCCCCCGCGCCGGAGCACCCAAGTCACTGGAGCTTCCCCACACCGGAGCACGCAAGTCACCTCTGCTTCCCCCCGCCGGAGCACTCCACTCACCGGATCTCCCCCACGTCGGATCTTCCCTCAAGCGTCAGCGGTTGGCGCTTCCCTCTAGCCCCCGTCACCGGTTGTTCTCCCTCGCCTCAGCCAGCGGTTCTTCCCTCTCGCCCCCGCCACCTGCCCATCTGCATCCGCCACTACAATCATTTGAACCGTTAAGGTAAGTACCCATACTCCACAACTGTTTCATGCAATTTTCCCTGTAATTGCATTTGTGTTTGTTCATGTGATTGTTGACTGTAATGTGACTATTCATGTTTGTTCATGTATTACTGTAATTTCTTATCTAAATAATTCTGAATCTCTTCTGTCTGAATTATGAAAATTCAGTTACACTAAGTCATTTCAACTTGACTGTTATTTCCCTCTAATTTGTTCATGAATCTCTTCTGTCTGAATTATGTTATCTGCAAATTCAGTTTAGAACATGAAAATTCATTCTATCCAAAATTCAGTTCATTTTGGATAGAACTCAGTTACAGTGAGACGATCATTCTACCATTTTGGATAGAATTATGTTCATGAAAATTCAGTTACACTAAGTCATTTCAACTTGATTGAACTTTGTTTTTCACCTGATGTTATAGTACTTACCTGTTACAGTTACAGTTACAATGGTAGCCACATTTTGGATGAAGACTACTTTAGTGGGGAAGATGAATACTTTACTGAAGAAGATGATTACTTTAGTGATCAGGATGATGTAGGTGATGAGAGGGATATGATCACTATTAGAGGTTAGTTTCTGCAACTGCACTACCTTTTTGTCTTGCAAATAACATTGGTTTTCATTTGTTAGGGCCTGGACATTCAGGATTTGAATCTTTTGATACAAACTACATATTTGGAAATGAGGTGGAGATGACTTTCAATCAAGTTCTTCAGCTGAGGTCTTATGTGGAGGAATTACCTAGACCACTAGTGAAGGATTATGTTTGCAAAATCACATCACTTAATGTGATTCCTCATGAGGGAAAAATTGTATGTTCATATGCCTTCAACAACTTCTTTGTCCATGGTTTAATGGTTTGTTTATTTTAATATGGTTCCTAATCTCTCCTATCTTTCATTTTCAGGAGTTTAGCAAAGATTTTACCACCAATTACCTCTTGTACTTCTTAGTGGACTCAGTAGTTGTTCCTAATGTTCCAGCAACTCCTCAAATGCTCAGTTTGGCTGTGAAAGAAAGGGAGGGAATTGTGATCAAATACTGCAGGATGGTGCTTCAAGATAATAGGAAGGCCAAGATACAGGCAGGCTGGCAAAGAGCTGTGGAGCAATTCAATATACATGAAGGTGACATATGCATGTTCAGCTTTACTGACGAAAGGCGTCTACCAAGTCGACGCAGGGATCCATTTGCATGGCTAAAGCTGGAGATACTGAAGCTGGAGGCGGATGGAGATGCTCCTTAAGCTGGAGATTTTATGTTTTTTACTGAACTATGTATCTATCTATGTGATGTAACAACTAAGTGGTACCTGGTACAATGACTAAGTGTTGTCCTGTTTATGGATGCTAAATTATATGTTCTACGTGGTACCTGGTAGAATGACTAAGTGTTGTCCTATTTATGGATGTTGTAGTGTATTTTATGGATATGTTTTGATAATAATGCAAGAAATCCATATGTTGTTGTGTTGTTCATCACAACAGCTTGGATACTTTCTTGCAACATTTTGTCTGAAACTACTAGCGTCTTTCTTTGTTTTCATAATAATGCAACATTTTATCTAAAACTACTAGCGTCTTTCTTTGTTTTCATAATAATGCAAGAAATCCATATGTTGTTGTGTTGTTCATCACAACAGTTTGGATAATTTCTTGCAACATTTTGTATTTTTGTATTTCATGAAAATAAAAGGGCGAATCTTATTACTGCAATATTTTGTATTTCTGTATTAAAAATGGACCACGTCGATCTTATTACTAGAACGTGGGTATTTACTTTAAAGAGAAGTTTGTGGGAACATGCACTGGACAAGATCGTGGGGTGGGAGAAGTTTGTGGGTTGGGAAGTTCGTGGGTGGGTTTACTCTCTTTCTTCCACGGTGGCTATTTATATGGATGGTAATCGAATTGGAAAACCATTCTCATTCTTCCACGGTGGGTTTACTCTCTCTTCCTTTCTATTCCATTATCCTCTCATTCTTCTCACAGTAGTCAACAAGGCCCAAGTAAGTTCAATCAATGTTAATTCCTCTGTCCTATGTTAATTTATGTGCTAAAATTCCTCTGTTTTGATATGTCTATCTCTGCAAATTCATGTGTAAATGTCTGAAAATAACTTTTCTCTGTTAATTCCTCTGCCCTTTGTTAATTCCTCTGCAGATAATTTATCTATGTTAATTCCTCTGCAAATATCTATGTTTTGCAGTAACATGCATTACTATGACTTCTATCTGCAAATCTGTTAATTTCTCTGCAAATAATTTATCTCTGTTTCATGTTTCAATCTGTCTATCTCCGCAAATTCCTGTGTTAATGTCTGAAAATAACTTCTCTCTGTTAATTCCTCTGCCCTGTGTTAATTTCTCTGCAGATAATTTATCTATGTTAATTCCTCTGCAAATATCTCTGTTTTGCAGTAACATGCATTACTATGACTTCTATCTGCAAATAACATCTGTCTATCTCGGTTAATTCCTCTACAAATAATTTATCTCTGTTTTCATGTTTCAATCTGTCTATCTCTGCAAATTCCTGTGTTAATGTCTGAAAATAACTTCTCTCTGTTAATTCCTCTGCCTGTGTTAATTTCTCTGCAGATAATTTATCTATGTTAATTCCTCTGCAAATATCTCTATTTTGCAGTAACATGCATTACTATGACTTCTATCTGCAAATAACATCTGTCTATCTCTGTTAATTCCTCTGCAAATAATTTATCTCTGTTTTCATGTTTTAATCTGTCTATCTCTGCAAATTCCAAGACGGAGCTCGGAGTCAAGAACTCGCCGTCAATGGCGGCCTTCTCCTCCCGCGGGCCCAGCGGGACGCTGCCCTTCGTGCTCAATCCGGATATTGCCGCTCCTGGGGTGGACATACTTGCCGCATTTACCCAGTATGTCAGCCCCACGGAGGTATCCGCCGACAAGCGCCGGTCGGAGTACGCCATCATGTCAGGGACGTCCATGGCGTGCCCGCATGTATCGGGTGTCATCGCCCTCCTTAAGGCGGCGCGTCCGGAGTGGAGCCCTGCAGCGATGCGGTCCGCGATCATGACCACCACGCGCACCCAGGACAACACCGGCGCGCCGATGCGCGAGCAGGACGGAAAGGAGGCCACCGTGTTCGCCTACGGCGCCATCAACGTGCATCCGAACCGCGCAGTCGACCCTGGCCTCGTCTACGACATCACTCCTAACGACTACTTCACATTCCTCTGCTCCCTAGGCTTCACCACCAAGGACCTGAGCCGGCTCAGCGCCGGCAAGTTCGCCTGCCCGGCCAAGCCTCCGCCAATGGAGGACCTTAACTACCCGTCCATCATGGTTCCGACGCTGCGCCACACCATGATGCTCAAGCGGAAGCTCAGGAACGTCGGCCAGTCCGGGACGTACCGCGCCTCGTGGCGCGCGCCGTTCGGAATCAACATGACCGTGGACCCGACGGTGTTGGTGTTCCAGAAGGCCGGCGAGGAGAAGGAGTTCAACGTGACGGTGGCCTCGCAGAAGGATAAGCTCGGGAGGGGCTACGTCTTCGGGAAGCTAGTGTGGTCTGATGGCATCCATTATGTCAGGAGCCCAGTTGTGGTCAACGCCCTGGATTGAGATGTTCCTGCCGGGTGTAAGAGTTTAGGATCATTTCGTTTTGTCCTCGTGTTGAGAATTAGATAGGACTTCAATTTTAGCTCAAACGGTGAGATTCTTTTGGCTCTTGATTCTTGAGTGTAAATAAGGTTAAAAGTTTCCTTTATTTAAATTTTTTTCTTTCAAGAAGTTAGAGACCAAGCGATTGCTCAGCAACCTTTAGTCCCACCTCCTTATCAGAAGGTGTTACAACCAGCTTATAAGGGAGAGTTGCTCTTCTCCCTTTAGTCCAGAATTTTAGGATAGGGTGGGCTTTCCACTTATAGTTGGAATGTATGTGCATAAATGTAACACGAGTGTGTGGAGCAAGGCCTAAGACGCTGACAATTGGTATCAGAGCCAGCACTGCCATACAGGCGTGGGGGGCTTCCTAGAGGGATGGGGTGTTAGATACCAAGCGTTGCCAGCAACCTTTAGTCCCACGTCGCTAGAGCAAGTGAGCTACCACAAGCTTATAATGGATAGCTGTTATCCTCCTTTCGGTCCGGGCTTTTGGGATGAAGTGGGTTTTCCACTTATAGTTGGTATGTATAAGCATTAACGCCTAAACACAACACGACTGTGTTGAGCAAGATCTGAGACGCTGAATGACGAGGTTTAATCTCGTCAATGCCCATTGTTATGGACTTGGGTTTTGGAGAAGATGGGGATGCTGGAGATCGCGGAACGGTTAGCAAACAAGCAACACGGGGACACGAGGTTTACCCAGGTTCAGGCCCCCGGAGGGAAAACCCTACTCCTGCTTGTCTGCTCTTGATTACGGCGGAACCGAAAAGTACAGGGGTGCGCAGATGCAATCTAGCGTGGAGGTGTGTATGCGGTGGTGTGCGAGAGATTGTAAGAGAGCCTCCTCGTCGTGCCCTCCTGGCCTTTATATAGAGGTAGGCAGGTCCCAGGCACAGATCGAGTCGGTTATAGGTTTTAGGGTTTATCCCTTTGAATTTTCTATCTACTCTAGTCTTGCTCTCCAAGGATCCGAAGGCGTCATGGGCCCTGATCACCCGAGAGTCTTCATGGGCCCGCGTATATTTGTCATGGGCCTTCCTTGGTCTGGTCCAGGTATGCTAAGGTCGTGTACCCGTAGGGTATAACCATGTCAGTAGCCCCTGAGTGTTCAGTCGAATCGTAGATTCGGCTGAGGGCTCTTCAATCCTTCGGGTGCAGCTATCTCTGTTTGTCTAGAGAATGTTTTGAGTGTGTAGGGATTGTTGATGCGTGTGCCTGACTCTCCCGACAGATCAGGGTCAGTTAACTATCTTAGGACAAAATAACATGATCTTCTTCAGATTCGAGTCTCTCGACTCGAACCCGGAACATATGCTGGCGTAATTCGACTCATGCCGCGGAGGACTTACAGGAGTGGAATTCCAGTGAATTTTAAGTGATGTACCCAACGCGTCCGTCGGGATTTTTCATCGCGCCTGCTGGCACGGATTCTTACTAGCAGAGCGCAGTCGTATGCGTTGCCAGGCCATCAGATGATATCTGTAGGTCTTATCTTTGTGTCGCAGACACAGCATCCGAATGTTTATCACCGTGGAGGTGTTTCGGGTGGCCAAAGAGAACGTTGCTCATTTAGCGTTAATTGGGGCAGAGTTGCCGAAAAGTTTTGCCTGTTGATCCGAAGGATCGCACTCGAAGAATTCATAGGGTGCGCAACCAACGCTCCCTATGGGAGTAGCCCCCGAGTGTCTGTTCGAGTCATAGACTCGAGCGGAGACTTTAATTCAGCCGTTGTTTGGCTTCAGGTCCGTAGGACACAATTTTTTGGACGCTTGAATCCATTCTCCCTATGGGAGTAGCCCCCGAGTTCGTAGTGGAGTCGCAGACTCGACGTAGGACTCGAAGAATAGTTCAATGGTGTAGTGCTTTGTTCATTCTTCGGGTGCGCGGCCAGCGCTCCTGATAGGAGTAGCTATTGGAGATATGCCCAAGAGGCAATAATAAAGTGGTTATTATCATATCTTCATACTTATGATAAATGTTTACATACCATGCTATAATTGTATTAACCGGAAACATTAATACTTGTGTGATTTGTAAACATAAAAGAGTCCCTAGTAAAGCCTCTAGTTAAACTAGCTTGTTGGTTAATATATGATCATGGTTTCCTGATCATGAACATAGAGATGTTATTAACAACAGGGTCATATCATTAGGAGAATGATGTGATGGACATACTCCTATAGTTAAGCGTAGCATAAAGATCAAGTCATTTAATATAGTTCATTTGCTATAAGCTTTCTGATACATAGTAACCTAATTCCTTCGACCATGAGATCATGCATATCACCTTTACCGGAAGGATGCTTTGATGACATCAAACACCACACCGTAACAGGGTGGCTATAAAGGTGGCATTGAGTGTTCGGAAAGTATTGGTTGAGACACATGGGTCAAGAGTGGGATTTGTCCATCCATATGACGGATAGATATACTCTGGGCCCTCTCGGTGGAATGTCATCCAATTAGCTTGCAAGCATGTGACTGGCTCACAAGGGATCACATACCACGGGAACGAGAAAAGAGTACTTATCGGTAACGAGGTTGAACTAGGTATGCAGAGATACCGACGATCATAACCTCGGATAAGTAAAATATCGTGAGACAAAGGGAAATTGGTATCGTATGTAAGTGGTTCATTCGATCGCAAAGTAATCGTAGAAATATGTGGGAGCCATATGAATTTCCAGATTCCTCTATTGGTTATTGTTCGGAGAAGTGTCTCGATCATGTCCGCATAATTCACGAACCGTAGGGAGACACACTTAAGGATTCGATGTTGTTGAGTAGTTATGGAATGATGAGAAAGAGACCGAATGTTGTTCGGAGTCTCGAATAGGATTCGGGATATCACGAGGAGATCCGGAATGGTCCGGAGAATAAGATTCATATAAGGAAAGTCCCGTTTCGGAGTTGGGGAATGGTTCCGGTGTTTCATCGGGAATGTTCTAGAAGGTTCCGGAATGTCCGGCACTCCGGAGGGGGAAGGGTACATGAATGTGTCATTATAAGTTGGAATGATTGCATCATGTACTAGGTGTCATTGCTGTCCAAAATAAAGGGTTTATTTAAATCCTAAATTGAAAAAGTCAAACGGCTAGTTTGAAAGTCAAACGGCAAGTTTTGGAAAGAGGAGGAGGAGTGGGAAACCGAGTTGGGGAGGGATTCCCTCCTCCAACCGCCGGCCCACCTCCAAGCCGAGTTGGGGAGGGACTCCCCTCCCCTTGGCCGTGCCTCCCACCTATAAAGGGAGGGGCAGGGCTGCCCCTCCTAGCACACAAGCACCTCTCCTCCAAAACCCTAGATTGGCGCCACCACCTCCTGCTGCTGCCGCCACCTCCCAGGGTTGCCCTAGCCGCCGACTTGGGGTGCCCCAAACCCTAGCCGCCGGCTCTAGCACCTCCTCCTTGGTGTGTCTAAAACCTAGATCACCGAGGAGCCCTCTCATACTCCACCATACTCGCTCCGGCTTAAGGCGAAGCCCTGCGAGATCTCCCCTCTACTTCCGGTACCACGCTGTTGTGCTGCCGGAATCTCGAGGAGAGTGCTACAACCTCCGCTGCCTGCTGGAACAAGGGAGAGGAAGGTCTTCCTCGAGTACCGAACGTGTGACCGACTGCGGGAGCGCTGCCGGAACGCAGCGCCGGAAGGATCGTCTACGCGATCTTGAGACCGGCAAGTGTACGACTATATCACCCACGAGAATCTGCTCTCGTTAACCGCTTTGGAATCTTCGAGGGTGAGTTCCTCTATCGACTCGTTTCTACAATCTAGTAGATAGATCTTGGCTTGTTTGTTTGCATGCGGTAGAAAATTTTTGTTTTCCATGTTACGAACCCCTACAGTAGCCCCCGAGTAGTTAGTCGAATCATAGATTCGAGTGGGTACTCTTAGCTGTGTAGCCGAAGAATTGTAACCGTTGCTAGTATAGCTTTTGATGACGTCAGTGCTGACGATCGGTGACCTCAAGCGTCTGCGGCGCCAGAGATGACTTTACTGGACGAACATGGGTCCCACCTTCTGACTTTGAGTTGACCGCGCGCGCCCGACGTGGAGAAGACTATTGTTGCAGATGGAGGTATGCTGAATATCCATCAGATATATCTTATTCTTAAATCCAGTATTAGCTAAATTGCATTTTAATGTTGACCTTTCTTCTTTGTTTCCATCTGTGAACATTTGTTTATGGTGTGATGCCTGAAATTAGAGCTATAGTCCACAAGACCATTTTCTCAAATATCAGAGT
Source organism: Avena sativa (assembly GCA_916181665.1). Classification (NCBI taxonomy): domain Eukaryota; kingdom Viridiplantae; phylum Streptophyta; class Magnoliopsida; order Poales; family Poaceae; genus Avena; species Avena sativa. Next base: position 55,979,233 of record OV702300.1, read on the forward strand.
CATTACTGAGGAGGACATGGCTACCATAAATTATGGTATCTACAAGGTTTTGGCCCTTAAACCTATAATAGAAATGGATGACGATGAGTTCTATGAGAGTGTCACTGAACAACAGTTTTTTGTCCACAAGTACAATCAGGAGAATATGCAAATGGATGCTCTGGTAAGTTTTACATATCAATTGTTCCTGATAAACCAATTATTTCTGCCACTAAATATATTAACTGTGTAAATATGTCTCTGATCAATAACAGTACATTTCTTCAAAACCTTTCACTGAAGTTGGGTGCCCATGGCAAGGTCATTCAAATCTGTGGATCAATTACAGAACTGATCTGCCTGTTGAAGGCTAGTACCACATGGAAGATGAAGACCGGCGCATTGCATTCACCATAGGGTGGCCACAATTCAGAGAAGAGGTTAACATTATGGAGGGATCACTTTTGCTGATGATTGGAGAGCCTAGGCATGGTCATATCGCTCTGGACTTTGTGGAAATTGAAAACCCTTGAAGCTACTGGCTATGTTGAAGTGTCTAGACTTTAGGTTTCACAAGTGCTATCTTAGGTCTCTAGTGTCTGCAATGAGCTCTAGTGTCTGCTGTTATTAAGAACTATTTTTCAGTTTTTGGTGTTGTAATGAACTATGTTCAGTTTCTGTTGTTGTAATGATCTATCTTATGCTAAACTGTTGTTGTAATGATCTATCTTAGGTCAATTTCTGAGCAGTAAGAAGATATTATGCTAAACTGTTGTTGTAATGATCTATCTTATATCTCATTTTGCTTGTTTTAATTTCTTACTGTTAAACGCAATTAAGTTTTTTTTACTATTTTGACACCTTAAGCAAGAAATCCAAATGTTGTTGTGTTATTCATCACAACATGCTGGATAAGTTCTTGCAATAATTTATTAACTACTTCCTCCGATCCATAAAATGAATCAGACTCTTACTTTAGTTATCACAAAATGAATAAATATGAATCTGACTGTAATGTGACTGATAATGTGTTTCATTTTTTATTTCTGAATAAATGCAGACAGTACAAACGGTAAGCCCAACTTTTGGAAGGCCCGCTACTATTGGGCCAGCCATCGTGGGATCGTGGGAAGTGGGAGTACAACCATCGTGAGAGGTGGGCAATTTATAAAGGGAGGGAAACCGAAGAGACCCTCTCCCAGAGCAGTTCGTCCCCTCTCCCAGAGCAGTTCCCGAGAGAAGGTTGGTTCCGAGAGCAGAGCAGTTCGTCCCCTCCAGATTGAGATTTCTAATCTCCTCTCCCTTCCAATTTATTTTTGGTTTCTGTTCTAATCCTTCTCTGCTTCTTCATTTGCAGAAGCTTTGCTCTTTGCTTGTCCAGATTCCATCTGCATTTCTACAGCTCGACGGTGAGTTTTGCATCTCCCTTCCATTCTCTTTCTTGGTTTCCCTCTAATCCTTATTGTGTTCTTCCTAGCATTTTCTTCCCTCTAGATTTATTGTGTCGATTCGATTAGAGTTATCCTGGTTGTTTATTAGGTTTTACTGTTCATGGATTAGGGTTATGTATTAATAGTTATGGATTATCCTGAATGTTTATTAGGATTTACTGGCTATGGATTTACTGGTTGTTCCATAGATTTACTGGTTGTTCCATGAATTGTTCCATAGATTTACTGATTGTTCCATAGATTTACTGGCTATGGATTTAATGGTTGTTCCATGAATTGTTTATGCCTGGTTGTGCATGCTTGATAACTGAATTGCAGTCACTGAATGTAAATGAATTGTTTACGACTGAATTTTAGATTGTGCATGGTTGATAACTGAATGCAGTGTGTACTGGATTAGTGTACTGTTTGTCACTTTCTAGATTAGGGTCCTACTTAGTTTAATGCATATACTGTCATCTAGTTTTAGTGCACTGTTCTTTCCTTTAATGAACATTCCTACTTTTTTTCAGCTGTTTCTTGGAATGGACTGTGCTGTGTGTGGGCAACCTGCCCACAATTGTGGTAGGACACAGAGGAGAGCAACCAGCTTCCAAGTTAACGTTGTTGATGAATTTCCCATTGATGGTTTGGTAAGTCTCTTTTTATTTACTATTTCTTGTACTGTGTTGCTTTCCCCATGAACTGAACTGTGTTACATCTCCTTGCCCTACAGGTAGTGCCTTGCTCATTTAGAGAAAGGCTGAATGAATTAACTCCTAATAATTGGATGCTGGCAAACAGTGAAGCATATAGGAACTTTGATTTGTTCCTGAACAAGTCTAATGTTAGGACAATCATCTGTGGTCCATACTGGACATCCTTGGGGAGGGTTTATGATATAGGACAAGGAGATGTAGTGCAATTTGAATATGATGAAGACCCCCTTCCTCATGTTGGTTTGAACTTGACCAACTTATTCCATATCACTGTTTACTCTAATGGTGAAGAGAAACAGGTTCATGAACAAACTGGTATTTCCTACTACTAAATCCTACTACTTACAGTTTCTCCTTATTTTTTAATAATTAACATGTATTTCCCCTCATTGATCAGAGGTTGGAGATGTGCCTAGTTCCATCAGAAGTATTCTGCATAGGACCATCTTCTCAGACATAACTTCGGTCACTGAGCAGGACATGGCTTATATCTTATTTGGCATTTACAAAGATGTTTATGTCACTGAACATGAGTTTTATGAAAGTAAAGATGAAAATCTATTCTGGGTACACAAGATGAATATGAACAACTATGAACATAATGCACTGGTTAGTTTCCACATGTTTCATTATATGTTTTTTTAGTTTTCACATAGAATCGAATACTAACTTTAAACTTCATTGCAGTTCATGCCAATTAAGGCTGTAGATGGCTTCAGGTACCCAACTCAGGGCATAGCACATCTGTACAGGCAGGGACATGATCTTCAAGTTCAAGGAGAAGATAATTTCATTGAAGGAGAAGAAGGTAATTTCATTCCATGTGCTTATACTATACAGAGGGGACTTGGACATGTCAGATTCACCTTAGGGTGGAATGACTTCACATTTGCTGCTGATGTTGGATGGGCATCTCTACTTTTGATGAAAGTAGAGCATATGCAGGAGTACCTTGGTCTCAACTTTGTTGAGATTAGAATGTAGTGTTTCACCTTGGAAGAAGCTTGTACAGAAGAACCTTGGAAGAACCTTGGAAGGAGAAGAAGTTTGTAGTGTTTCATCTTTTTTTGTCTGAAGTCTAATGTAGTTGTGTTGTTTAGTAAGTTGAACAAGTCCATGTTTATGATGTTTAGTAGCAGTCGGTTTTATTTAGTTGTGTTGTGTCTACTATAATGTGTTACTGAATTTATCTTGGATCATCTTACTGTGTTATGTATCTTGGATCTTTGATCATCTTACTGTGATGTGTATCTTAATGTGATGTGTATCTTAATGTGTATCTTACTGTGATGTGTATCTTAATGTGCATCTTAATGTGATGTGTATCTTAATGTGCATCTTAATGAAAGCAAAATAATAGTACTAACATATATGATCATGTCCACCTTTAGAAATCAAATTAGTGACCACTAAACGCGCTCATTGATCACCCCAGCACCCCCACCCACTCCCTTTGGTCATGCTAATGTAGCAATGTTCCCCTCCTATGTTAATATTTTGTTTTTCTTTCTAACATTAGAGTCGGAATGGACGGGCGCGACAACACGCGCTTACATGATCTAGTCACGAGCTATCACCACGTATCTCTCCTCTCATCTGGTACTCTCTTGGTCAGGATTAAATCTAGAGATGGAACCATCTATGGCCTTGAGAAGCCCCATTTATTTGCGGATAGTCGTTTTGGAGGACAGGCTCACTAGAGTCCTTTTCAAAAAATTCAAAAGCATCAAGCATCAAGTATTTTTTTGAATCTTTAAAATTGAACTTTTCAACACCAAAAAATAAAGTCCTTCATGGAGGACGGGCTCCAAATCTCCTTCTCAGATAGCCACACAATGTATTCATAAAAAGTAACACACATCCATATGGAACATACATCAGATAGCAACACATACATCCATATGGAACATTAGCCACACATACATTCAGCAACATAAGGAGTAACATGGTTCATAAAAAGAAAGGAACATCCACCATACTCAGATACATAACAAGAACAATCCATAACAAGAGCCACATGCTCAGATACATAACAAGAACAATCCATTGGATCACATGTCCAAGGATGACCACCCAAAAGTAGAGTTTTCCTAACATTGGAAACTTATTAGTTCATCTTCTTTTTGGTCTGCTGCCCACAGGGCCCAACAACCTCCTTCTTTTTATCCCCTTGACTGGAACTAGCAGCAGCTCCAGAAGACCTTTTTGCTGCACCAGGTGGCTTTACTGCCTTGTCAGCAACCTTGCTCTTCCTATGCAGTTTTGTGTCAAGGTTTTCCTCAGCCACCTTACAAAAATTAACAGTCAGGTTTTTAATGCCAAGAGAAGGGGGTTCAGCATGACAGGATAAACAATTAAAATCAGAGCAATTGATATGGCTTTTGAAACCATATCAACAATTAAAATCAGAGCAATTAAAATCACCTCAGTCTCAACAATTCTTGGACTTCTTCTCACCTCAGTCTCAACGATGGGACCTGCACCTCTCCTTTTCTTTGAAGGGGCCAAGGGGGTTATCTCAGAAGAGCCAGGATCCATAGAATCCTGAACATAAGAGTAATAGGTTCTTAGCCAATTAAATTTCTCAGGAGTGATTAGCATAAGAGTAATAAAGTTACACCAACTTACAGGAATCTCAAATTTTGCCCTCTTCTGAGAAGAAGATTCACACTGGATGTGTGGAGCAAATAACCTATCCCAAATTTCCAGGCCCTGTTGAGAGAACCTGAACTTTGCTGATAAGAGATCAGGTGTTGCCATAAAGTGAGTGTAAGCCATTCCAATCTGGAGATGGGCCTCATTTGGATCATGCAAGTTGTTGTCCTCCATCAAGAAATCACCATCCCTGTCCACATTTTCAGCAGCAGCAGAGATGGAATCATCATCATCAGGATCAGCATAAGCGTCAAGAATATTCATCAGTCTATCCCCAATGCTTGGTTCACCTCCTGAATGTGCTTGGATCCCAGTCTTGGTTCACCTCCTGAATGTGCTTGGATCAAATGCAGAGGTCCATCAAATGCCTGTTCAGCAGTGGGGGCTTGGTTCACCTCCTGATCATTAGAATTAGCAGTCTGGGTCAACTTCCAGCTCAGGGGAGGAGTTAGAAATCCCACTGTGAACAACATGGGGAGGGGAATGCAGATTGTCAGGCTGAAGCTCTTCACCATCTTGCTGGATGGGTCCAACAGGCACATTCTGGGCAACATTTTGTATAACCCACTGGTCCCACTCACCAGCATTGTCATCTTGTGGAGGGGTGGAGGAGGTGGTTGGGGGACAAAGGGAGCAGCCACCACAGTGACAGGGTGTGGATCATCACCATCATCAGGAGCAGGGTCTTCATCTGGTGGCACCCCTCCAAGAAGGTTGCTGAGTAGGATCTCCACAGAAAAAGTCCAAGACTCAGAGTCTTCACTATCTCCAAGTGTCATTCTGACACTCTTAGGAATGTCAGCCAGATCAGTTACTCTCACCTTAGCGAGGATTCTTCCTTTGTTCTCAGGATCTCTTTCCCACATAAGCATCTTACCAATTCCATTAAAAATAGCACTAATGTCTTCAGTGTTCATATGGTCCAAGGGGGGGCCGACAAGCATAACCCAACACTCATTGTTCAATTGAACTCGATGCCAGTTAATCCCCTCATTGTGCTTGACGAAGGACACATGCACATCTTGAAAAGCAATAGGACTATCCCTAACCAGTCTGTCTCTGTCACTAACATGAGTGAACTGGACATAAGCCGCACCAAAAGGGCAAGCCTGAACCTCCCCAAACCCCACCCTGGCCTCATTATGCAGGAAATCCAGAAGAACATTGCGAATATTAAAGAAGGGGACAGGGCCAGCAACATCTGGCAGAGGATGAATGGAAGCAATGGCATACTGTTCATTTTGACGCTGTCGACGAGGAACCACCACCCTTCGAAGTCCCAGCCGACCTTCAACCTGCATAATCTCAAATCCTCGAGGCAGGAAAGGCACAGGGTCGGTGGGAATATTCGCCATTCCTGCACAGACCGCCGGCGACGAGGTCTTGCAACTGCAATAGTAGAGTGAGAGGGGAAGACCACCGGCGATGAGGTCTTGCAACTGCAATAGTAGAGTGAGCGGTGGAGAAGGGGCACTCTGCAAATGCACAGACCGCCAGCGACGAGGTCTTGCAAGGGGGAGGAGAAGTTGGGAGTTGAGACGGGGAGAAGTTCTGAGGCGGGGGAGTTGAGGAGACGGGGAGTTGAGGAGACGAGGAGGTGGGGTTTTCTGCAACTGCAACAGGAGACGGGGAGTTGAGGAGACGAGGAAGAGTGGCAGTGAGTTTTGACGAGACGAATTGTCGCATTGGGCCGGGTCAGCTCGCTCGCTCGGCTAGTTTTTTTCATTTGCACTCGCTCGGCTACCAGCTCGATCACCGCTCGCCCTCCACCGTCGCGTCGCCCTCCTCCTCCTCCTCCGCCAGGCCGCATCTCCGTGCTCCACCACCGCGTCGCCCTCCTCCTCCTCCGCCAGGCCGCATCTCCGTGCTCTACCGCCACATCTCCATGCTCCACTACCGCGTCGCCCTCCTCCTCCTCCGCCAGGCATCGATCTCCACCGCAGGCCGCATCTCCGTGCTCCACCGCCGCGTCGCCCTCCTTCTCCTCTGCCAGGCATCGATCTCCACCACCAGGCCACATCTCCGTGCTCCACCGCCGCGTCGCCCTCCTGCTCCTCCGCCAGGCATCGATCTCCACCGCCGCATATCCGTTCTCCACTGCCGCGTCGCCCTCCTCCTCCTCCGCCAGGCATAGATCTCCACCGCCGCATCTCCTCCTCCAGGGAATGGATGAGCGCGATCCCCGACGTTCATTCTTGACACGTAGATCCACCTACCACTACGGCGAGCCAAGTTCGTCTGGTAAGATTTCCCTACTAACTCTTATTTATGCTGCTATATATTGACTGAATAATACCATGGATTGACTGAATATTGACTCCATAATTGACTGAATTGCAGGCAAATTTTAACTGTTCCTTGTGTGTATGCTTGTTATAGTTTGTCATAACTCAGAAATTCTGCTAAGGTTGGTAAAATTAGATAAACATGGATAAGAGCTGGCTAACTGCACCTAGATCAAGTCCTGAATATTCTGCTGGGGTTGGTAAATTTTTAGCACATGCTGCTAAACATGCAGGAATGCAAAGTAAAGTTTTATGCCCATGCAAAATCTGTTATAATGGATTTTGGATATCTGCTAGTCTGGTTACTGAACATTTGGTATGCAATGGGTTCATGAATTCTTATCCCAAATGGATATTCCATGGTGAAAATAATGACCAACCTGAACCTGAACCTGAAACTGAACCTAAATAAACTTTGCTAGAGGAACATGATAATACTGATTCTGATGACTTAGTTGAGAGTGATGAGATGGACACCATGCTTCTTGACAATTTTGGCATGCATGACACTGCAAGTTTAGGACTAGATGAATCCCAAGACAGTGAGGATGAGTGTAATAAGGAGGAAATTTATGATACTGGTGTAGATGCTAATCCAGAAGCTTATCAGAAACTAGTGAGGGATGGCAGCCAGGAGTTGTTCCCAGGATGCAAATCTTTTTCAAAATTGCATTTCCTAGTTAGGCTACTGAACATTAAAAATACTTGGAAGATTCCTAATGCTTGCTATGATGAACTATTGTCACTGTTCAAAGAGGTACTACCAGAGGGGCACACCATTTCTGAAGTAAAAAATTTCCATGCATCCAAAAGATACATAAAGGATGTAGGTATAGGCTACGAGAGTATTGATGCCTATAAGCACGACTACATAATGTTTAGAGGATATTATTCTAATGGATCAGAGTGCCCTGTCTGCAAAACTAGTAGATGGAAGAGTGAGAGTACAGGAGTTAGTGGAAAAAGGATGCATAGGGTTCCCAACAAAGTAATTAGACATTTCAAGTTGAAGCCTAGAGTTAGAAGACTGTTCATGTGTTCTAAAACATCACCACTCATGACTTGGCACAGTGATGGCAGAACTAAAGATGCAATGATGAGACATCCAGCAGACTCCCCAGCTTGGAAATCATTTGACTCAAGACACAAGTTCTTTAGTGATGACCCTAGGAACGTTAGGTTTGCACTGGCAACAGATGGATTCAACCCATTTGGGACCAAAAACTTGGCCTACAGCATATGGCCTATTGTTCTAATTCCACTCAACCTTCCTCCTTGGATTTGCATGAAACAGTCCAATTTCATCTTGAATGTGATTGTCCCTGGTAGGAAGGGTCCTGGAAAGGAGTTAGACGTGTACATGCAGCTTACAATAGAATATCTCCAAGAATTTTGGAAACCTGGAGTCTGGACGTATGATGCAGTTACTAGAGACAAGTTCTTGTTGCGTGCTGCCTTGCTTTGGACAATATCTGACTGGCTAGGGAGATGATGTCTTAGTGGTGAGAGCCTGGTTGTTTGTTCTCACTGTCTGACAAACACTTGCTCCAGGTGGCTAAAGCATGGAAAGAAAATAGTATTTCTAGGGAGCAGACGATTTTTGGATGATGACCATGTTTATAGGCTAGATATTGATTCTTTCAATGGAAAAGAAGAATTGAGGGAACCACCAGTTCAACCTACAGGGAAACAAATATCTGACATGACTGCAAATTTGGTAACATAATATGGGAAGTTACAAATACCCAAGAAGAGAGATAGAAAAAGGAGGAATGTTGATGAACAGAATGAAGATATCTATGTTCACAGTGTGGAGGAAACTTTCAAGAAGAGAAGTGTGTTCTTCCAACTAGAATATTGGGAGACACTCCTTGTAAGACATAACCTTGACATCATGCATGTACAGAAAAATGTGTTTGAAAACATAGTTAACACAGTACTAGATGTGGACAGCAGATCAAAGGATAACTTAAATTCTAGGCTGGACCTAAAAGAAATGAATATTAGAACTGATTTGCATGCAGATATGTCAGGTCCTAAACCTAGAATTCCAAGAGCAATTTATCAGATGGAATCACAAGAGAAACTGATTTTCTGCAAGGTTATTAAGTATGAAAGATTCCCAGATGGATACGCATCAAACTTTTTTTCAAAAGTAAATCTGGATGACAAGAAATTGACAGGATTGAAAAGTCATGACTGCCACATTATAATGCAGGACTTGATGCCCTTGGCACTGTGTAGGTCATTGCCTCACAGTGTATCTGTACCACTAGTAAGGTTGTGCAGATACTTCAAGGCTCTATATTCTAAAGTTATAGATGTCAGGGAAATTAAGAGGTGGGAAGCTGAGATTCCAGAAATTCTGTGCAATCTAGAAATGATATTAGCTCCTTCTTTCTTTGACATGATGGTTCATGTCACTGTCCACCTTGCATCTGAAGTTAGAGTAGCTGGGCCAGTGCAGTACAGAGACATGTGGAGTACTGAGATGTTCATGGGTACAATGAAGGACATGGTAGTTAACACAAATTACCCAGAAGGATCAATTGCTGAGAACTACAAATTTTCTGAATGCCTTACTTTCTGTTCAAGATATTTGAAGGACTGTGCCACCAAACTAAATAGACCTCGCAGGCATGATGATAATCCTGGTTACTCTGCTGATTTGCATCCATACTTGAGGATAATTGGCAGGCCTTTGTCTGCTTTTTCTTCTGTTAAACTAGATGAGGTATCATGGACACAAGCCCAAAGGTGTGTGCTAGTGAACTACCCAGATGTTCAGAAATATGCCCAGTGAGTTCCTGCCCTGACTGTCCCTTTCAACTTTCATTTAATTTAATAACATAGGCTATGAAGTTGCTAATACCTTTGTAAAACATGTACAGAGCATATGAAGTTGCTTTCAACTGGATCAAGAAAGTCAAAAAGAGAGATTGAGAGAGCACATCACAACACATTTGCAAAATGGTTTTGTGAGCGTGTAAGTAACTTTAACAATCATAAAATGTTTCAACTAAAAGTAATGATGAGCAGCTGTACTTACATGTTTATCTTTCTCTCTCTCTCTAGGTACAAAATCAAATAGATCAAGGAATTGATGCACCTCCAGTTGAAGCTAAATTATTAGCTCATAAGCCATACATGATGGCCAAAAGCTACAGTAGCTACTGTATCAATGGAAGCACATACATACACAATCGTATGGTTTAGGAAAAGCAACACAATGTGATGGGGTTTCCACTGTTGCAAAAACATCTAGTTTTGCTAGTGTTAAGGACAAGAATCCTGTTGTAGGGGATGTAACATACTATGGTAGAATAAATCAAATCATAGAGTTAAATTATTCAAATGAAGCACATGTAGTTATGTTCAAGTGTGACTGGATAAAAAGTAATGGGGTTAGAGAGTTAGGAGATTTTGGAATAACTGAGGTAAACTTTAATCATCTTTATGATGACAAGGATAAGAGTTTCGAACCATTCATACTTGCAAGCCAAGCAAGACAAGTGTACTACGTGCAAGACCCGGTTGAAACTGATTGGCATGCTGTTATTTGTCCTACAATACGTGATTTCTTTGATATGGAACAAGTATTTAATAAATGTGAGCCATTTTCCAGAGTTGTACTTATTAATACTTGTTTAATTGTTGTTAATTTCTTAAATTGTTGTTGATGCAGGAGCTATCATGAATGATAGCCAAGATAGAAGATTTAAGCATCTAAATAATAAGCTGAGACAACTTGACCTGCCAGAAAGAGAGTTCAGCACCAAAGATATTGCTTCAACTGAATATCACAAGAACGAACTACTCAAGCAAGCAAAATCTAGAGGAATTTACTCTAACTATCTGGAAGTAAGTTAGCTATAACTACTTCTCCATGCATTTTTCTTGTTGTTCAGTTATGCCTTATCTATGTTGTGTAGTTAAATTGGAGTTAATATTTGGATAAATGTTACATTCCTAGTATGGAAGGATTCATGAAACTGAAGATTTTGAAGATCAGGGATATGATAGTGATGAAGAAAATGCTGAAGAAACAGGTGATCAAGCATATGAAGAAGAATATGAAGAAGCAGGACATGAAGAAGAAGCTAAAGAAGCATTGGATCAGTTACAAGATCAGTTTCAAGACCAGTTACAAGATCAGCAAGTACACAATGTCCAAAGTAAGAGTACTAGTAATCTTCTAGTTGCAAGTTCTTTTCATTACATGCTTGAACTGTCATACTGAAAATATAACAATATTCATTCTATTCAGAGATGAAAAAATCTGGGAGAGGACCAACAAAGATGAGAAAGTTCTGGCAGAAGCATGGACCCCATAACAAAGTGAAACTACAATTCAACTTGCTGGGACAGCCCTGTGGTAGAAAAACTGCGAAGTTAACTAATTTCATCAGTACATCGGTCAAAGGTAAAGATGTATCTCTGGCTCACTCAAATTGGAGGAAAGTCCCAAATTCTAAAAAAGAAAGGTTATGGAAAACAGTGAAGGTAAGACAAAACTTCATGTAATTTGCCTATATTTCAGCAAACTGATGACTTATATCTTTGTCCTAACAAAAGCATATGCTGATTTAAATAGGATTTCTTCATAGTAACTGAAGCACATAAGGACTGGGTAATGACTTCAGCTGGCAAAAAGTTTAGATCTTTCAAATATTACCTAAAGAACAAGTACTGGAAACTAGAGTTGTCATTGAGACAGAATATAGAAAACGGTTGTGATAACCGAATTCCTGAAGAACAATGGAAATCCCTGAATGAGACTTGGAATACTGAGAGATCCAAGGTAAATGTATGAATAACTATTTGGAAATCCCTGAATGAGACTTGGCATGCTTAATATTTTATCCTGACGCTGAACAAGTCATCTCTGCAGGGACTGGCAATGAGAAATAAAACTGCTAGAGCAAATCAGGTGAATTGTCTACATACCGCTGGCACAAGAAGTTATGCGGTAGTCCATGATCAACAGGTAATAATTAATATAGATTGCTGCATATTTGTAATATAGACTGTAAACTGCTACAAATTTGTAATGTAGATTGTAAACTGTGTGAACTGAAAACTACAGGAACTGAGACGACGAGCACGAGTATATAGGTCAGAACTATATAGAATTGTGCATACAACCAAAAAAAGGATTACCAGTGGATGCATATTCTGCAGAAAAAATTGTATGTCAAAACAACTTCTTACTTTCTAATATAGATGTACATACTACAATGCCATAATTGTTTTGTTGCAAATTTATGTAGGCTGAAATAACAGGACATTTCAACAATAATCCAGAACTTGTAAGTGAGGAGTTCAGTGGTGGTGTTCTTTACTCTCAAATATTCAACAAACCAAGTAATACAAGAGTACATGGATTAGGGCTGATGGTAGGTAGTAAATCATCAGTGCTTCTGGATGAAGCAATATCAGCACTGCGGGATTCTAGAGAAGAAAATTTCTAGCTGAGAAGTATGGTCAAGTCCCTAGTGGAAAGGAGTCAAGAAATGGAAGGAAAGATTGATTATCTCATGGCATCTCAATACCATCATCGTAGCCAGGAAGAAGAAAGGACAAATAAAGGGAATATTGATGAAGGACAAGAAAAAGCAGTAGCAGCACTAAAAGCATTGTCAGCAGAAGCAACATATGGAAGCAAGATAGTACAGCCAGAATCAGCAGCAAAGAAAGGAGTACAGCCAGAATCAGCAGCAACTGGGAGCAAGACAAGAACAACAACATCAGTTAATCAAGGAAAAAGAGTAGTGAATCAAGTAAAAAGAGCAGTGAATCCACAAGAAGCAGAAACAGGAAAACAAAACATCAATAGTGAAGCAAATAGTACAGCCAGTAGAATCAAATACAACAACAACAGCAGCAGCAGTAGAGTAAAATTCAATACAAACTTCAACAAAGTCAAGAGTGCAGCCAGAAACAGTAGCAGCAGCAGCAGGAAGCAAAAAAACAACAACCACAATATCATCAGTGAATCAAGCAAAAAAAGCAGTGAAGGAATCAACCTCGGCATAACCAGAAACAGCAGCAGCAGGAAGCAAGACAACAACAACAACATCATCAGTAAATCAAGCAAAAAAAGCAGTGAAAGAAGCAACAACAGATGTCAAGGAATCAACGTCAGCACAACCAGAAGCAGCAGCAGGAACCAAGACAACAACTACAACATCATCACTAAATCAAGGAAAAAACAGTGAAAGAAGCAACAACAGATGTGATGTTGCCACCAAAATCAGCAGTCAATAACAAAATACTGCCACAAGAAGCATCAACAGCAAGCAACTCAACATCAAACTTAACAGAAGGCAATCAAGAGGAACAACAAAAAACCACAGCAAAACCACAAGGAGGTCAAGCAATCAGACCAAGAAAAGGCAGGTCATCCAAAGAATCTCACACTGCTAATTCACAAGTACCAGAAGATTCAGAAATGCAGGAATCTGTTACAAAAGGAAGTCAAGCAACAACTAAACAGAAGAAGAAGAGAAAAGTTGATGAAATAGTTCAAGATGTGGAAATCATTTGTGTTACTCAAGTAGAGAAACCAAAGTGCTCCTACAGAGACTTGCTAGATGCAAATGTTCAGTTTGTCAAGGTTAAGCAGGAAAAGTTAGAGGAAAACAATGCAAATAACAACAAGAGTGATTGGAAAACATCAGGGAGATTCAGTTCTGAGTCAAACGATTGGTCAATACGAAGAATAACAATGAAGGTAACTAAGATGTTTGGTAATAGAAAAAATTTAGACATGATCTTTTAAAAAAAAGTAAACTGACATTGCTCCTTTCTCCTGTAGGTAACTAACATAAAGGCAGGAATGGAAGTTGGTTTATCTTCACCAAATAGTGAACAGATGGTGGCAATGGGAACAGTTCAGGACAATGCAGATGGTGAATTTGTCAAAATTTTGGTGAATGTTGTATATAAGAGAACAACTGCACTGCCAAAACCAAGAGCAAGAATGACACTGACAGGACATGCATAAGCACACTGTATTGAATGGCCCAAAAAATATGTAAGTTAACAAATCATTTACCTTTGTTGCTTGATTGCTTGATTGTTGTTCTACAAATAACTGAGCTACTTGCTGTTCACAACTTGATTGGCTTCATCTGCATCTACAAACTTGATTGTTGTTCACTCCTCTTCTTAGCAATTTGATTGGCTTCATCTGCAGATCACAGATATAGCCCTTGAGAAAACAAGTGCTGAGATTGCCTGCACCCTTGAAAATAAATTGAAGTCACAGCAGCAATGTAAGAAGAGGAGACAAACTGAGGAGTCACAGCAGCAATCTCTTCCAGATAGTGTGAGTTTAGTTTAGAAAGTGTGAGTTCTAGAATGTGTGAGCTATTTAAGATTGTGCCAGAAAGTGTGAGCTATTTAAGATTATGCCAGAAAGTGTGAATATCTTGAAATCAGCAGTTCTACTGATTGTTACTACTGATTGTTACTACTGATTGTTACTACTGTGATGGATATTAAGCAGTTCTACTGTTGTTACTACTGATTGTTACTACTGTTGTTACTACTGTGATGGATAACCTGATTGTTCAAAATTCTGCTTCTGGTTGTTCACATGTAGCATTGTAGTGACTCTAAAATTATTTAGGGGCACTTTTTTTATTGCCACTAAATGGGTTTAGGGGCATTTCTCTTAGTGCCACTAATGGGGATTAGGGGCATTTCTCTTAGTGTCACTAATGGGGATTAGGGGCATTTCTCATAGTGCCACTAAAGCTTTTAGGGGCATTTCTCATAGTGCCACTAAAGCTTTTAGGGGCATTTCTCATAGTGCCACTAAAGCTTTTAGGGGCATTTCTCATAGTGCCACTAAAGCTTTTAGGGGCATTTCTCTTAGTGCCACTAAAGCTTTTAGGGGCATTTCTCATAGTGCCACTAAAGATTTTAGGGACATTTCTCATAGTGCCACTAAAGCTTTTAGGGATATTTCTCTTAGTGCCACAAAAACTTTTAGGGGCATTTCTCATAATGCCACTAAAGCTTTTAGGGGCATTTCACCTAAAGTGCCACTAAAGCCTTTAGGGACATGAGTATTAGTGTCATATTTTAAAGTGCCCCTAAAACCCTTTAGGGGCATTTTGATCAAATTTAGGGACACTTTGAAGTGCCCCTAAATGACTACCGTGATGTAGTGGGTGGGGACGTGGGGATGTGGAAATAGATACACATATTTACATCGTTGCCAGCTATGTGTTGTTGCATGACCGGTCGTGTTGGACGGGGCTTGCCCTGCGGCACAGGCGTGCGACCATCCGTGCGGCCTTACGCGGAAACCATCTCGTGGGCGTGCCCCGCACCCCCAGCTAGCTCGAGAGTTTCTTGTAAAAAAAACAGGGCGAGAATACAGGCCTGCCCTTATCCTATTCCTGTGTACCAACTCCCTGCCGGAATACACGCACAACACTAAAAATTACGAACGGGATATGTAATCACATCATGCGGGAATGCATCAACAAAATATAGAAGTGTGCGTCCAAAATCACATCAGCCGCTAATGTAGAAACAGGGAAGGTTCTAGAAACACGAGCCCTCCAATTAAAGAGAGAAGAGTAAATTTTATACAGGCACCCTCCCAACTGAAGGGTGATGCAATCAGCACATCACAGGTCGGCGATGGCTTCTTCAAGTAATCATGGGCATAGTGATGGCGATGAGTCTCACACACATAGAGTAAGAAATCTGACCTATCCTGATGATGAATCATAGTCGAAATTTGCAATTTGCTATGAACCGATTGTGTGAAATTCTTCCAATCCTGTCATCCTCTTCTTTTGCATTCGTCAGGCATGACATCGGCCTAGATGTGTTTGAACAGCTTGCAAAATCTGTGCGAACACGTGTATGCACAACAACGCAAGATTAAATGGTGATTAAACTTAGAAAATAGATCATGTGTATTGTATAGATTGGATCTCCTCTCTTACGATGATATCAACACACATATTTGATGCAATAAATAGACATGAGTCGACTGTAGGATGGTAACGGCCATGTGTGTCATTGAACTGCATATTCAAGTTTTTACCTTCACAAGTTTTTCAATCTTTGTTCCAGCCATGGTTATATAATCATCTATCCAATCTATGTGTTGACTAAACTAACTATTAAATGATATCTGATTTTGAAGAAACTGATGGAAGGGTACCAAAACTTGGCATGCAATTTTTATCAGAAGAGGAAGCTTATTCTTTTTATAACAAGTATGCTAAAATCATCGGTTTTAGCGTTAGAAGAAGTTGTGGCCATAAAGTCAAGAACTCTTCTACAATGCAACAGCGAACATTTACATGCTCTCGTCAAGGTATGGGCTATATGTATTTTTTTATGATTGCAATGATTTTATGATGCAATAAGAAACTTACTACTTATAGGCTATCGTGGGGGTGATAAAAGAGACAAGCATAGAAGTTTAAGGAGAACTGTAGGTCGGTTGCTACCTAAGGAAACTCCGATTCGATCCGCCCCCCCGCTGGGAGGCATCTACCTCATCCCGATCACAAGGAGAGGTTCACCATGATGGGGGGTCAGGTACTTTCATTCTTTGTGTCCGGAAAGAATGAAATGCATAGGGGCCCATCTTTTTTTTGCGGCATGCTCTCTGATTTACGGATTCGCAGGGGGCCGAGGGCGCGCAAGCCATTTTCTAGCTTGGAATGATTTTGCATCGATTTTCATCGAGAAGTTTTTTCCATGGAAAATAAGACACAATGAATTTACGAGTAATTGAACACAATGAATTGACTCAATATTGAGTAATCAAATCATGCATTTGTTAGATCATTTAGTGGACACATTTAGCTACAGCAGGTTAGAAACACAATGTGGATGTACCGCTCGTATGAAGATAAGCCTTAGAAATGGAATTTATGAGGTATATGAATTTGAGGCGTCACATAACAACATTCTTGCTCCTGGAACCATGGCCCATTTTTTGAGATCTCAGAGAAAAGTAACAGAAGTGCAAATAGCGAATGCAGAGGTTGCAAAGTCTATAGGCATTTCAAATAAAGCAACAGTCGATATGACGGTTAAAGTAGCATGTGGAATTGAAAACCTTGGATGTACACGTGAAGATATAAAAAATCGATTGTACTCAAAGAGAACAATACAAGAAAATGAAGGTGACACGGGGTGGCTGTTAGAATACATAGAGAAGAAGGTATCAGAAGATGTTGATATCTTCTATTCAATTCAAGTTGATGAGGATGATTTGATAACTAATATTTTTTGGGCTGACTAGAAAATGGTCTCGGACTATGCAATGTTTGGTGATGTTATGCTTTGACACCACATACAGGAAACTAGATGATGGGCGTCCATTTGGTTTGATTGTTGGGGTAAATAATCATAAGAAAACTATCGTTTTTGGTGATGCACTTCTCTATGATAAAACCGCTAAAAGTTTTGGTTGGCTTTTTAGAATCTTTTTAAAGGTTATGTCAGGAAAACACCCATGGACAATTCTGACCGATGAAGATGCAACAATGGCAAAGGTAATCAATATAGTTTTATGTTTTACTATCCATAAACTTTTTGTGTGGCATATGAATCAAAATGCTTGCAAGCACCTTGGTGGAGTTGTTAAAGAAGACTACCAAAGGATCAAAAAGACCAGTTGGTTGTCTCGACGACGAGTTCACGGGTGATGCTCAACGGCGAGCCGGGCCCTCCGATCTGGCATCGACGGGGCCTAAGACACGGGGACCCTCTGTCGCCGATGTTGTTCGTGTTGTTCATCAACACGCTCAATAGAGTGTTGGCCAGAGCCTTAGAGTTCAGCGTGCTGAAGCGGGTCACCCCCCGCGAGCTGGTGACGACTGTCTCCCTTTATGTGGATGACGTGGTGATCTTCTATCACCCGGATGAGACAGAGCTGCGCACCGTCTGTGTTCCCCTTGCGCTCTTCGAAGAAGCCTCGGGACTTCGCACGAACTATGACAACTGCTCGATATCCCTAATTGCATGCTTAGATGAGGAGGCCCTGCAGGCTGCTGCGACCATGGGTTGTCGGCTAGCGCCATTCCCGGTCAAGTACCTGGGAATACCCCTGTCACTGCGACGGGTATCTGCGGCAGCTCTCCAGCCCCTGGTGGACAGCATCGCGAACATGCTGCCGACTTGGAGAGCTTCCATGATGGTCAAGGCTGGGCGCCTGACGTTGGTTAAGTCTGTCCTTATGGCTGACACCCCTACATCAGATCATTGTGCTGGGGCTCAATAAGCGGACGCTCAAACAAATCCAAAAGATAGCGAGAAACTTCCTTTGGGCTGGAAGGGCCGAGGCCAACGGTGGACACTGCCATGTCAACTGGGAGAGGGTGTGCAGGCCGAAGCACCTCAGAGGCCTAGGGGTCCACGACCTTGCTTGCACCGCGATCAGTCTGCGCACCTGCTGGATATGAAGGATGCGGACGGACCCGATGAGGCCTTGGCGTGGCCTAGATGTGCGCTTTTCGAAGAAACAGCTGCAGGTGTTTGACGCCTCCACCACGATGAGGGGCAGTGATGGGAGGCGCTCGTAGAGCGCAGATGGATTACTGACATTCGGGGAGCGCTGAGTCCGCTTTCCCTATGGCAGTACGTGCAGCTTTGGATCTGAGTACGGGACTTAGAGTTGGCAGCTGAGCCAGACACCCTACTCTGGCGTTGGACACCGAACGCCTAGTACTCTGCCAAATCCTGCTATGAATTCCTCTTCCAAGGATCTACCACATCGAGGTCCTGGCAACTGAACTGGCGCACCTGGGCTCCACCTAGGGTCAAGTTCTTCGTGTGGCTGGCCTACCAGGATCACTGTTGGACGGCTGAGCAGCTTGCGAGACGGGGACTGGCTCACCCCCCGTGCTGCCCCTGTGTGACCAGACGGATGAGACCATGGCTCACCTCTTGGTGGGTTGCCCCTTTTCCAAGGCAATTTGGCACGAGGTTCTGTCTTGGATTCGATCCACGGCCACACCATCGGATGGAGAAGGGGACTTTGTGGATTGGTGGCAGCAGGCTTCGTCATCCACCCCGCGCGCTCTGCAAAAAGGGACATCTTTGTTGATCATGTTGACGACCTAGTGGATCTGGAAGCAGCGCAATGCCGTCGTCTTCGACAACGCGTCACCAAACATGGGTACCCTTCTCGGTACAATTCGCTCTGAGGCTCGGGATTGGGATGCGGCTGGTGCGACTGGCCTCCGCGCCTTGCTGCCGACAGCCTAGTAGGCCTAGTGGGTTGAGTTGTACGGGTGGCGGCTCTCTTGAGCTTTTATATATGCTGTATAGAACTCTCTTTTCCTATCAATGAATCGAAACGCAAAGCTTTTTTACGTTTTCGCGAAAAAAAAGATCAGTTGGTGGTTTTGAGAAAGCAACTGGAAAGAAGAGAAAGAACATTGATAATACTATACAAGTGCAGCCACAGGACATCTCAATGGTATAAAAAACAATAGCTTGTCTCCTATACAATATTTAACTGTACTGATCTTTCTATATCATATTTACACGGCCATTTGGAGTTTAAAAAAAAATCAAATTACTGCATATCAATTGCAGTACAATAATATCCTAATTGCTTCGATGCCACCATCAATTGGTAATACCAACCCACATACCCAAGAACTGACTAGATCCCAACCCAACCGTCCAATTCGTAATACCATCCCAATGTCAACACATCCACAAGAACTAGCAAGATTCCAACCATACGGTGGACTAGTGGTATAATCAGTTCACACTTTCAAGTTTTGTAATTTTTAAACTTAGTAAAATTGAACTTTGTCGCTTTTATTTTATGTGCAGGGTCATCCGACAAATCAAAGGTATACATATTTAGCACATCAGAACTATGGTCTGAATCCCTCACTTCAAAGGACCATTGAGACCTCTACCTCTAGTTATGACAAGACAGAATCAAGAATTCTTCACTCAACAAAAGCCAACAAAATAAATTTATTTTTCAAATTTCTCTCTCATGTATTTTTCTTAAGTAAGTGAATTATGATGAGAAGAATGTACAGAAACAGAAATAGGTCGCAGCCGTAGTGACTCAACAAAAATAGGTCGCAGTTGTGATTGGACACTACTTAATATAATTGAACACAACATACACATTGTCCTATATATACTACGGATACAAAAAAACACACATCATGAATGTTTAACCTCCCTAATATTAAATTTTGTGTGTCCGAATATTAGTATAAATCACTACGGCACACAGGCTCTTTGCCGTGTAGGCAAAAGACACGGCAAAGGCCTTTCGAAACACGGCAAAGGCTTTGCCGTGTGTATACACACGGCAAATGCCACACGACAACGTTCGCCACGGCAAGGCCCTTTGCCGTGTGTTTTCTAAATAAGACACGGCAAAGGCTTTGCCGTGTGTCTCATGCGTAGACACGACAAAGTAAAGTAAGATAACGGTTCCCGCGGCGGTGTCTATTCTTTGCCGTGTGTCTTCTCGAAAAGTACACGGCTAAAGTTGTCTTTGCCGTGTGTCTTTTTGAAAAGTACACAGCAAAGAAGCTGTCTTTGCCGTGTGTCTCGTGGAAAAAGTACACGGCAAAGAAACTGTCCTTTTTTAAAAAATAAAAAAAATTAATTTTGTTTCAAACTTTTTTGAATATTATTTACTTGATAATCTCATATAGAATATTTTAACCATTTGTATGTTAAATATTAGGTCAAATTGCACTCATAATCAAACTTTTCCTGTGGTCACCCATCCTAACACTCCTCTAGGCCTAGCACGCTTAACTTCTTTATTCCTTCCGAATGAGCTACCAAGAAAGAAATCATACCTTGTTGTTAATACTTCCATATCAATGGTATTAACTCTTGGACCATGATGTCACACATCTCAGTTTTAGATTCCAAACAATTATTTAAGTAAACAATAATGAAAAGTAATAATAATCTTGAATCCAAATAAAAAATAAAACGATTTTATTTTATTTCCTTTTTCTATTTAATATGGAATAATTCATATATTTAAATCCGTAAATCGGAATTCGACAAATAAAATGTCTAAATCGATCAGAAAATTGTGAGGAATCCAAATATGACATCCATATAATCTTGTGAAAATGGGGTGGTAACATTTTGAATTATCCATTTGGTGGTTGCTTCATAAAACCCCCCGTTTTTTGTGCCCGGAAAATAGAAAATAGCTTTTTGGTGCGAGGAAAAGGAAAACTTCCTCCAGCAACATTATTCTCCATTCCATAATGCACATGCATGCAAGATATGGGAACATTATCACAAACTATGCCTTGATTCTAGCCATAATATTGGTCATTTGACCCGAAAGCCAGGAAACCTCGAATGAGATAGGTCATTTTGTGAAGGTTTTTTTAAGACATATTCAATATAACAAGTTTGATATTTTTACTTCCAACCATGTCACATAATATGACGCCACGCGAAGGTTTCGCATTGTTTCGATCGTTTTTTTATTTTTTATGACTCTTTTAAACTATCGATAAACTTTGTCGAACGACGGGTATGAAGATTCTTAGCTCGGAGC
Source organism: Avena sativa (assembly GCA_916181665.1). Taxonomy (NCBI): domain Eukaryota; kingdom Viridiplantae; phylum Streptophyta; class Magnoliopsida; order Poales; family Poaceae; genus Avena; species Avena sativa. The sequence goes on from OV702300.1 coordinate 56,000,858, forward strand.
TGAGTCTCTCTAAACTTTCATTGGATCTCTGATGAAATAGCATATTGTGAACCTAAAAATGATTTTTGTGAAAAATCATGGCCATCAGATCATATACATGTAGTTCATATCTGACCCACTTCCTACCGTTTCGGCAGCAATTTATCTTTTTCACCTGGAGTGGACAGAAAGGTTTGAGATCCCTCCGTTGGGACATTGTCCATTTAAGATGGTCTAGTATTTTTGAAAAATAGGGTGGTAGCATTTTAAATTAGCCATTTGGTAGTTGCTTCATAAAATCTCTCGTTTTTTTCTCTCAGAAAATGGAAAATGGCTTTTTGGTGCGACGAAAAGAAAAACTTCCTCCAGCAACATTATTATCCATTCCATAATGCACATGCATGCAAGATATGGGCACATTATCACAAACTATGCCATGATTCTAGCCATAATATTGGTCATTTGACCCGAAAGCCAGGAAACCTCGAATGAGATAGGTCATTTTGTAAAGGTTTTTTAAGACATATTCAATATAACAAGTTTGATATTTTTACTTCCAACCATGTCACATAATATGACACCACGCGAAGGTTTCGCATTGTTTCGATCGTTTTTTTATTTTTTATTTTTTATGACTCTTTTAAACTATCGACAAACTTTGTTGAACGACGGGTATGAAGATTCTTAGCTCGGAGCTGAGTATCTCTAAACTTTCACTGGATCTCTGATAAAATAGCATATTGTGAATCTAAAAATGATTTTTTTTTAAAATTATGCCCATCCGGTCATGTACCTGTAGTTCATATCTAACCCACTTCCTGCCGATTCGGCAGGAATTTGTCTTTTTCACCTAGAGTGGAAGGAAAGGTTTGAGATCCCCCGTTGGGACATTGTACATTTAAGGTGATCTAGTATTTTTGAAAAATGGGGTGGTAGAATTTTGAATTAGCCATTTGGTGGTTGCTTCATAAAATTCCCTGTTTTTTACGCTCGTAAAATGGAAAATGGCTTTTTGGTGCGACGAAAAGGAAAACTTTCTCCTGCAACATTATTCTCCATTCCATAATGCACATGCATGCACAATATGGATAGATTATCACAAACTATGCCTTGATTCTAGCCATAACATTGGCCATTTGACCCGAAAGCCAGAAAACCTCAAATGAGATAGGTCATTTTGTGAAGGTTTTTTTGAGACATATTCAATATAACAAGTTTGATATTTTTCCTTGCAACCATGTCACATAATATGACACCACGCGAAGGTTTCGCATTGTTTCGATCATTTTTGAATTTTTTATGACTCTTTTAAACTATCAACAAACTTTGTCAAACGACGGGTATGAAGATTCTTAGCTCGGAGCTGAGCCTCTCTAAACTTTCACTAGATCTCTGATGAAATAGCATATTGTGAACCTAAAAATGATTTTTGTAAAAAATCATGCCCATCGGATCATGTACCTGTAGTTCATATCTGACCCACTTCCTGCCGTTTCGGCAGGAATTTGTCTTTTTCACCTGGAGTGGGCAGAAAGGTTTGAGATCCCCCGTTGGGACATTTTCCATTTAAGGTGGTCTAGTATTTGTGAAAAATAGGGTGGTAGCATTTTAAATTATCCATTTGGTGGTTGTTTCATAAAATCTCTCGTTTTTTCGCTCAGAAAATGGAAAATGGCTTTTTGGTGCGACGAAAATAAAAACTTCCTCCTGCAACATTGTTCACCATTCCATGAGACACATGCATGCACAATATGGGCAGATTATCACAAACTATGCCTTGATTCTAGCCATAACATTGGTCATTTGACCCGAAAGCCAGGAAACCTTGAATGAGATAGGTTATTTTATGAAGGTTTTTTTTGAGACATATTCAATATAACAAGTTTGATATTTTTCCTTACAACCATGTCACATAATATGACACCACGTGAAGGTTTCGCATTGTTTCGATCGTTTTTGAATTTTTTATGACTCTTTAAAACTATCGACAAACTTTGTCGAACGACGGGTATGAAGATTCTTAGCTCGGAGCTGAGCCTCTCTAAAATTTCACTGGATCTCTGATGAAATAGCATATTGTGAATCTAAATATGATTTTTGTAAAAAATTATGTCTATCCGATCATGTACCTGTAGTTCATATCTGACCCACTTCCTACCGATTCGGCAGGAATTTGTCTTTTTCACCTAGAGTAGACGGAAAGGTTTGAGATCCCCCCGTTGGGACATTGTACATTTAAGGTGGTCTAGTATTTTTGAAAAATGGGGTGGTAGAATTTTGAATTAGCCATTTGGTGGTTGCTTCATAAAATTCCCCGTTTTTTACGCTCGTAAAATGAAAAATGGCTTTTTGGTGCGACGAAAAGGAAAACTTTCTCCTGCAACATTATTCGGCATTCCATAATGCACATGCATGCACAATATGGACAGATTATCACAAACTATGCCTTGATTCTAGCCATAACATTGGTCATTTGACCCGAAAGCCACAAAACCTCAAATGAGATAGGTCATTTTGTGAAGGTTTTTTTGAGACATATTCAATATAACAAGTTTGATATTTTTTCTTGCAACCATGTCACATAATATGACACCACACGATGGTTTCGCATTGTTTCGATCGTTTTTGAATTTTTTATGCATGTTTAAAACTATGGTCAAAACGACGAGCATGAAGATTCTTATTCAATATAAATATCTAATTTTTGAGTGTACATAGATAGATCTTATTTTTCTGCAAATTTTGATAAATTATTTGTATTTTTCTGAATTAGAATGATTTTTTATGATTTTCCTAAGAGTAATGTGATAAAAGGCAAAAAAAAAAAGAAAAAAAGACTTTGCCGTGTGTACTGCGAAATACACACGGCAAAGGCCCTTTGCCGTGTGTACTACGAAATACACACGGCAAAGGGACTTTGCCGTGTATACTGCAGAATACACATGGCAAAGGACCGGCGAGGGCACACGGCAAAGAGACCACCGTCTGTGGCCGTTAGCTCCTCCCGTTAAATGGACTTGTGGGGTCAAGGGTCCCACCTCATTGCCGTGATAACACCTATGCCGTGTGCCGTTGTCAACTTTGCCGAGTGTATTTTCTTTGCCGTGTTCCTTTATGGGTCTTTGCCGTGTATATTTCTTTGCCGTGTTCTTTTTCAGAAATTTGCCGTGTTCACGTAATTTTCCGTGTATTTTCTGAGTTACACACGGCAAAGACTGTCTTTGTCGTGTTCCGGTGCGTTTGGCACACGGCAAAAACGTGTCTACACGGCAGCGACATTTTTTAGGGTTTAGGGTGTAAATGATATCAATATTGTGCTTATGGAAAAGGGATTATTAATAGCTATTCATTGACAAAGTAAAAGTAAAAAAAAATCATGAAAATGATATCTTGGGCATCTCAATGTTTATGATAGATGTGCATCCCTAACATTTATATCTCATGATGCGAACGACAAGCATAAGTTAAAAACATAAGATAGTTTGAAGTAATTCCGATTGGAATATGTATGTATCGTGAACCCAATGCTACTCCATCTTCCAATCAGTACTTGTTGATACAACTTTGCTTCCACAAGTGCGCGCGGTGCTAATCTACGCTCTCATCTCCCAGCATAACGCAAACCAAATGAGATCAACAGAAGAAGAAATAGAAATTTACCATTGTCCGGGCGTGTGGCTGAGACCACGAGCTGTCGCTTGCAGCTCTCTTGCTTATGTATCTGGATCCGGCACGCCCACTGCGGCTTCTACATCGACGAGGCCGACGCGCTCAGACTAACGCCCGAGGCGGCGGACCAGCGAGATCCGTCGACGGGATGGGTGGAGGACCATATGAAGTGGAGCATGGCCAGAGGTCTCGCCGGACGGCTCAGCCACCGCTGCTCCTGCGCTTGGTCAGCTGGAGTTCAGATAGGGATGGAGCTGGGGATGAAAAGGAAGAGGAAAGAGAGTTGTGTACTGTACAACAGAAGTAGAACGATAAGGGCCTGTATTTCCGTGCTGTTTTTTTTTTTACAAGAAACTCTCGAGCTTTGGCTGGGGGGTTTCCACGCGTTCACCCCTGTGCCGCAGGCAAGCCCCGTCCGGTCGTGGTTGTAGAGTACTCCACCCTTGTTAGTAGGGGTCAGTTGGATGTTGAAGTGTTCTTGGGGCGATCTGCTCATCCATTTTCCGCAGTCAATACCAGCCAAATATAGAATCTCGTGAAGCTATTTCCATGATCCTAGCGCCGGGAATGAAGCTTATTTATACCTGCTGTGTTTGGGATCACTCTGTCAAACCATTTCGCCGCGCCGGCCGCCGAGTGAAGAAGATATGTCGGGCCAGGCCCTGTTCCTCACGGTCGCCCTCCTTGTGTGCGCCGCCGAGTGCCGCCTCGTCCAGGCATGGAAGAAGGCAAGTAAATGATAGATGTGATCAGCAATATATATATATATATATATATATATATATATAGTCATATATATATATATATAGTCAATCGTTATCAGATCATTTTTCCTGTTATTTATTTATGTTGTCATTTGTGGTGGTGTTGATATATATGATGCACACAGTCGTACGTGGTGTACCTCGGAGCACACGCGTACGGCCGCGACGCGTCGGTGGAAGATCACGCCCGCGCCACCGAGTCGCACTATGAACTCCTGCGATCGGTTCTTGGGAGGTAGGTAATATATATGCATACCGACTACACGCCACATCGTCTAGTTAGTACCATCATATCGGTGTAAGAGTCTTGACATATGTGGTATATATTAATTAATGAATGAAACAGCAAGCAGATGGCAAAGGATGCCATTTTCTACTCCTACACCAGGAACATCAATGGCTTCGCGGCGTATTTGGACCACGAAATAGCAACCAGGATGGCAAGTAAGGAACCATGCATTCTAGCGGGGTTTTTGTTTTTGTGTTTTAGGTTTTGCTTTGCTTGGTTCTTTCCCAGCTAGGATTTGTTTTCATTTTTGCCGTCGCTCTTGCGTCTCTAGCGGCCAGAGGGAGATTGCGTGCCATTGCGCAATAGCTTGTAATTGTTTTTTCATCTAAGCAATTGTAATATATGTGTGTACTTGCACATAGACGCGTGTAATTTGAATGTATCTTCACATGTACATATAACTTAAATATGTGCATAGTTTTGCTCGTAGACACAATTTTTTGATTTCTCGTGTGCATATTTTTTTTTTTGCTTCCCCTTTGTAATTGTCATGATGGTTTTGCTTACTTCAAAGAAAGCCTATTTAAAATGCCCACTAGAAATAAAGGAGGCGAAAATGCGGATACCGCAAGAACATTGTTTGCTAAATAGGTGACCTGGAATAAACTAATTGTCGTGTGCAATTCTGCAGGGGCGAAGCCAGCAGAATTAAGCATTGGGTTCATCTATGTAAAACTATAAGGTCAAACTGAGTGATGTAAGGCGCTAAGTAGCAATTTAGCTTGGATTACAACAAACCTATTGGGTTCATTTGAACCCAACCATTACATGCCAGCTCCGCCACTGCAATTCTGCTATGAAATTCTTCCATGTTGACGTGCGGGAGAAGAAGAAATAAGTAGTAACATTAATTGCCTAAATAATGTTTTCCCTTAAATGATTGGTGGAACAGGGCACCCAGAAGTGGTGACGGTGATGGAGAGCAAGATGTTGAAGCTTCACACGACGAGGTCGTGGGACTTCATGGACATGGAAAGGGACGGCCACATCCTCCCGGACTCCATCTGGAAGCACGCCAAGTTCGGCCAGAACGTCATCATTGCTAACCTCGACAGCGGTAACTAAATTTAACGGGAATGCATGGCATATGCATGCAGTGCGTGATCTCGTCACCTCGCATAATGATATATGTTGGCTTGTACGTGTGAAGGTGTGTGGCCAGAGTCCCACAGCTTCAGCGACGAAGGCATGGACGAGGTACCCAAGCGCTGGAAGGGTTCTTGCTCCGACAGCGTCAAGTATGGAGTACCTTGCAACAAGTGCGTAATTGCTTAAATTTCATCTCCCCGCCGTCCGATTTTCATACTAGTACTAGCTTGAATTAATACTACTTTCTCCGACCCATATTAATTAACTTGGATTTTGTTAAAATTTGGATGAACCTATATACTAAATAGTGTCTAGATTCATTTAAATTTAGATAAACTTGAGTCAACTAATATGGGTGAACCGCGCGCCGTGATGAGTAATTAACTCAATATCTCATTAATGTCGTCCAAATCTGTTTGTGTCATTGAATGCAGGAAGCTGATCGGCGCCAAGTTCTTCAACCGCGACATGCTGCTGTCGAACCTGGCGGCGGTGGACGGTAACTGGACGCGCGACACGGAGGGTCACGGCACGCACACGCTCTCCACAGCGGGCGGACGCTTCGTGCCGCGCGCAAGCCTCTTCGGCTACGCCAACGGCACCGCTAAGGGCGGCGCACCCCGCGCCCGCGTCGCCGCCTACAAGGTCTGCTGGTCCGGGGAGTGCGCCACTGCAGACGTCCTGGCGGGCTTCGAGTCCGCCGTCCACGACGGCGCCGACGTCATTTCCGTATCCTTCGGCCAGGACGCGCCCCTTGCTGATGCCAACTCCTTCTTCCATGAGCCTGTCACGCTCGGCTCCCTCCACGCCACCATCCACGGCGTCGCAGTCGTCTGCTCCGCGGGGAACTCTGGGCCATTCGAGGACACAGTCGTCAACGCCGCGCCATGGGTCACCATCGTTGCCGCCAGCACCGTCGACAGGGACTTCCCCAACCAGATCACCCTCGGCAACAGCGCGCACATGAAGGGGATGAGCCTCGAGTCCTCCGACCTGCACTCCGACAAGCTCTTCCCGGTCATCAACGCCAGCAGCGCCGCGCTCCCCCACTGCACCGCCAATAATCTCGCCACCAACTGCGCGATGGGATGCCTTGACTCAGGCAAGGTCAAGGGAAAGATCGTGGTGTGCGTCCGCGGTGGGGATATTCCACGGGTGATGAAGGGGATGGCAGTCCTCAGTGCTGGTGGCGCCGGGATGATCCTAGCCAACGGTGAGATGGACGGCGACGACGTCGAAGCCGACCCGCACGTGCTCCCAGCAACTATGATCACCTACAGTGAGGCCGTATCGCTCTATAAGTACATGGCGTCATCGTCAGAACCGATGGCCAACATCTCTCCTTCCAAGACGGAGCTCGGAGTCAAGAACTCGCCGTCCATGGCGGCCTTCTCCTCCCGCGGGCCCAGCGGGACGCTGCCCTTCGTGCTCAAGCCGGATATTGCCGCGCCTGGGTGGACATACTTGCCGCATTTACCCAGTATGTCAGCCCCACGGAGGTATCCGCCGACAAGCGCCGGTCGGAGTACGCCATCATGTCAGGGACGTCCATGGCGTGCCCGCATGTATCGGGTGTCATCGCCCTCCTTAAGGCGGCGCGTCCGGAGTGGAGCCCTGCAGCGATGCGGTCCGCGATCATGACCACCGCGCGCACCCAGGACAACACCGGCGCGCCGATGCGCGAGCAGGACGGAAAGGAGGCCACCGCGTTCGCCTACGGCGCCGGCAACGTGCATCCGAACCGCGCAGTCGACCCTGGCCTCGTCTACGACATCACTCCTAACGACTACTTCACATTCCTCTGCTCCCTAGGCTTCACCACCAAGGACCTGAGCCGGCTCAGCGCCGGCAAGTTCGCCTGCCCGGCCAAGCCTCCGCCAATGGAGGACCTTAACTACCCGTCCATCGTGGTTCCGGCGCTGCGCCACACCATGACGCTCAAGCGGAAGCTCAGGAACGTCGGCCAGTCCGGGACGTACCGCGCCTCGTGGCGCACGCCGTTCGGAATCAACATGACCATGGACCCGACGGTGTTGGTGTTCCAGAAGGCCGGCGAGGAGAAGGAGTTCAACGTGACGGTGGCCTCGCAGAAGGATAAGCTCGGGAGGGGCTACATCTTCGGGAAGCTAGTGTGGTCCGATGGCATCCATTATGTCAGGAGCCCAGTCGTGGTCAACGCCCTGGATTGAGATGTTCCTGCCGGGTGTAAGAGTTTAGGATCATTTCGTTTTGTCCTCGTGTTGAGAATTAGATAGGACTTCAATTTTAGCTCAAACGGTGAGATTCTTTTGGCTCTTGATTCTTGAGTGTAAATAAGGTTAAAAGTTTCCTTTATTTAAATTTTTTTCTTTCAAGAAGTTAGAGACCAAGCGATTGCTCAGCAACCTTTAGTCCCACCTCCTTATCAGAAGGTGTTACAACCAGCTTATAAGGGAGAGTTGCTCTTCTCCCTTTAGTCCAGAATTTTGGGATAGGGTGGGCTTTCCACTTATAGTTGGAATGTATGTGCATAAATGTAACACGAGTGTGTGGAGCAAGGCCTAAGACGCTGACAATTGGTATCAGAGCCAGCACTGCCATACAGGCGTGGGGGGCTTCCTAGAGGGATGGGGTGTTAGATACCAAGCGTTGCCAGCAACCTTTAGTCCCACGTCGCTAGAGCAAGTGAGCTACAACAAGCTTATAATGGATAGTTGTTATCCTCCTTTCGGTCCGGGCTTTTGGGATGAAGTGGGTTTTCCACTTATAGTTGGTATGTATAAGCATAAACGCCTAAACACAACACGAGTGTGTTGAGCAAGATCTGAGACGCTGAATGACGAGGTTTAATCTCGTCAATGCCCATTGTTATGGACTTGGGTTTTGGAGAAGATGGGGATGCTGGAGATCGCGGAACAGTTAGCAAACAAGCAACACGGGGACACGAGGTTTACCCAGGTTCAGGCCCCCGGAGGGAAAACCCTACTCCTGCTTGTCTGCTCTTGATTACGGCGGAACCGAAAAGTACAGGGGTGCGCAGATGCAATCTAGCGTGGAGGTGTGTATGTGGTGGTGTGCGAGAGATTGTAAGAGAGCCTCCTCGTCGTGCCCTCCTGGACTTTATATAGAGGTAGGCAGGTCCCAGGCACAGATCGAGTCGGTTACAGGTTTTAGGGTTTATCCCTTTGAATTTTCTATCTACTCTAGTCTTGCTCTCCAAGGATCCGAAGGCGTCATGGGCCCTGACCACCCGAAAGTCTTCATGGGCCCGCGTATATTTGTCATGGGCCTTCCTTGGGCTGGACCAGGTACGCTAAGGTCGTGTACCCGTAGGGTATAACCATGTCAGTAGCCCTCGAGTGTTCAGTCGAATCGTAGATTCGGCTAAGGGCTCTTCAATCCTTCGGGTGCAGCTATCTCTGTTTGTCTAGAGAATGTTTTGAGTGTGTAGGGATTGTTGATGCGTGTGCCTGACTCTCCCGACGGATCAGGGTCAGTTAACTGTCTTAGGACAAAATAACATGATCTTCTTCAGATTCGAGTCTCTCGACTCAAACCCGGAACATATGCTGGCGTAATTCGACTCATGCCACGGAGGACTTACAGGAGTGGAATTCCAGTGAATTTTAAGTGATGTACCCAACGCGTCCGTCGGGATTTTTCATCGCGCCTGCTGGCACGGATTCTTACTAGCAGAGCACAGTCGTATGCGTTGTCAGGCCATCAGATGATATCTGTAGGTCTTATCTTTGTGTCGCAGACACAGCATCCGAATGTTTATCACCGTGGAGGTGTTTCGGGTGGCCAAAGAGCACGTTGCTCATTTAGCGTTAATTGGGGCAGAGTTGCCTAAAAGTTTTGCCTGTTGATCCGAAGGATCGCACTCGAAGAATTCATAGGGTGCGCGACCAGCGCTCCCTATGGGAGTAGCCCCCGAGTGTCTGTTCGAGTTGTAGACTCGAGCGGAGACTTTAATTCAGCCGTTGTTTGGCTTCAGGTCTGTAGGACACAAATTTTTGGATGCTTGAATCCATTCTCCCTATGGGAGTAGCCCCCGAGTTCGTAGTGGAGTCGCAGACTCGACGTAGGACTCGAAGAATAGTTCAATGGTGTAGTGCTTTGTTCATTCTTCGGGTGCGCGGCCAGCGCTCCTGATAGGAGTAGCCCCCGAGTAGTTAGTCGAATCGTAGATTCGAGTGGGTACTCTTAGCTGTGTAGCCGAAGAATTGTAACCGTTGCTAGTATAGCTTTTGATGACGTCAGTGCTGACGATCGGTGACCTCAAGCGTCTGCGGCGCCAGAGATGACTTTACTGGACGAACATGGGTCCCACCTTCTGACTTTGAGTTGACCGCGCGCGCCCGACGTGGAGAAAATTACGGCGTCGCCTCGATTTCCGTGCGTAGTGGACGGCGTGGGAGCGACGGTTCGCTGCTGTGCTAACACGTGGACGGGCAGATCTTGATGTTGGCTCTAGGTCTTCCCAATGGACGTTCATCGTGCATCGTCCTCGTCCTTATAATCATTGGGGAAAGGTGAATTTGTTTTCACTGCAGCCATTCTTGTTTCACTGCTCCCATCTTCTCTGAGTGTTCTCACTACGCGCTGGAATTTCCTCGAACTTTTCCTTCTTTGATTCTGTGTACTCACCGCCGTCACCGCCACACTGCAATGGGGAAGCCCAAGAAGTCCTCCTCTGCAGTTGGTACTAGTGCTGCCGCTGGTGGCAAGAAGGGTTCCGCCGTCACCCGTGTCACCGATGGTGGCTGGCGGCGATCGGAGACGCGTGAGAGTGATCTCTGCAAGCTCCGTGAACGGGGCCTGATCCCGCAGGATAGGGAGGCCGTCAAACTTCCCGGCAACGAGGTAATTCCCCGTCCTCCCGCTGGGTTTCGGGTTATGTTTGTTGACTTTGTCCTTCGGGAATTTTCCTTCCCAGCCCAACTCTCTTCTTCATGTCGCCTGTTTCGTCACTTTCTGCGAGTGCTGGCTCGGTATCGAGCCGGACTTTGGCCTCTTCCGGAAACTCTATTCCGTGAAGAGGCAATCTGGCTCTGATGGTCTTTATCCCATTGGGTGTTGCATCATTTCCCTCAAATCCAATCTTCTTTTATTCTCCTTTTCTATGTCCGAATTGAAGGGAATATGCCCTGAGAGGCAATAATAAAGTGTTTATTATGTGTATTCCAAGTATATGATAGATGTTTATTTTGCATGCTATAATTGTATTAATACGGAAACATTAATACATGTGTGTTTAATAAACAAACAGAAAGTTCCTAGTTATGCCTCTCTCATAAACTAGCTCGTTGATTAACAAGATGATCAAGGTTTCCTGATCATGGACATTGGATGTTGTTAATAACGGGATCACAACATTAGTGTAATGGTGTGATGAACATTCATCCGAAGTATAGCACTATGATAAAAGTCATTGAGTTTATATTGCTATAAGAACTTACGAAGTGATCCTAATCCTTAGACCATGAGATCATGTCAATCACTAACACCGGAAGAGTTTCTTGATAACATCAAACGTCACACCGTAACAGGGTGATTATAAAGATGGATTCAGAACTAATAAAGTGTTATGTTGAGGCTCATGGATCGAGAGTGGAATGTGTTCATCCCGATGACGGATAGATATACTCTGGGCCCTCTCGGTGATATCACATTGATTAGCTTGCAAGCAAGTGATTTGATCACTAGAATGTTATATCACGGGAACGAGAAAAGAGTGCATGTCAGTAACGAGATCAAACTAGGTATGGAGATACCGATGATCGAATCTCGGACATGTAATATATCGTGAAACAAAGGGATTAAGATACTAGCGTAAAAGGTTCCGACGATCACAAGAAAGTCATCGTTGAATGTGTGGGAGTCAGTATGGGTCTCCAGATCCCGCTTCTGATTATTGATCCGAGAGGGGTCTCGATCATGTCCGCATTATTCACGAACCGTAGGGTGACACACTTAAGAGACACTGACATCCAATTGGAGCAAAAGTTTCATGCCGAAAGAATAAACAAGCGCAGGAATTTATTTCACTAGATACCGAAACAGGTTTTCGGGTGAAATTGCATAAAGAGATTATGCATGTGAAATAGAATTCTAGCAAGGGGTTATTTGTGAATGTTTGTCATTAAAGTAATTGACAAAATTCTGAATAAAATAAAAGAGTTTTATTTAATGAGAGTTTGCATTAAATTTGGTGGAAATTTAATGGCATGTTTGAGTGGGATTTTGAGTGGAGGGAATTTAAAGGAATTTTGTGAGTGGAGTGTCCACCCACATGAAGAGGGGAGGGCAAGGGGGCAGCCCCCATGCGCCGGCCACCCCCTTGGGGTTCCCCCTCCTCCTATAAAAGGCACCCCTCTCCTCACTTCTCACTCACACCTTCTCATGAAGGATCTCTCTCCCCCTCTAGAATTTATCCCCTATGGTCTCGGACTAGCAAGATACATGTTCCCGGTGGCTATTCGGCAAGAAAGAGTTGTGCTTCCGATGCATCACTGGAGCGAGGAGGCGGAGATTGCTCGGTGCCTCGAACGTGTGTGCGAGCACGGATGCGCTGCTGATTTGCGGCGCTAGGACTTCCTCTCGATCTTGAGATCGGCAAGAGATCGTCTACATCAACCACGAGTTGAACTCGTTAATCTTTGTCGGTCTTCAAGGGTATGTTCTCTACGGATATACATCCGCCTGTTGTTTGTATCTAATAGATAGATCTTGGTACATAGTTCACATCGTAGGAAACTTTTTTGTTTTCTATGCTGCGAACCCTACAGTGGTATTAGAGCCGGATCTATGCGTAGATGCTTTACACGGGTAGTACACATATGAGTATGTGGGCGATGATGATCATGTTGTTGCTCCTTAGTTGTAATTTTGGATATTGGTGGCATAGTGGGATGAAGCGGCCCGGACAAACTTTACATGTCCTCGCACGTCAGACCTGTTTCACGCTTGACATGCAACTAGTTTGCATAAGTAGCTAGCGGGTGTCTGTCTCTCCTACTATAGTCAATATCTATTTTGCAACGAGTTGTCAACAATTTGGTTATCCTCGTTGTGGTTCATGTTCGTAGGTAAGAACGGTTCTATCTCGAAAGCCCTAAACCACGTAAAACTTGCAATGGATAAATTAGAGGCGTCTAGTTTAGATTGTTGTTGGATGTTGTAAGTAGAAGTATGAGATGATACTCTTACAACATACATAACGTGTAATCTCCATAGACCTTGGACTTACACATATAGGTATGATAGTGATCATACCACGGTGCACATGATAGAGATCATATACGGGAACCATATCATTTCACTAATAAACATGTGATGTTTGATAGCATCTTATATTGCTTGTTTAGCGCTTTGTTAGCATAATAAGATGATCCCTCATTTAAATATCAAGATAAGAATGTGTTCTTCCTTTAGTATGCACCGATTATGTTTTCGTCGCTCCAAGACATCACGTGATGATCGGGTGTTCTTGGATCCACGACCATATTTCGGGTGTAAAACAGTTACACATGCGAATACTAAGGTTCTAACTTGGCGAGCCTAGCATGTAAAGACATGGCCTCGGAACACGGACCGAAAGGTTAGGCATGAGTCATATAGTAGATATGATGCTCATTTGATGCTCGCCTTTGAAGCTATACCGACTCACGTGATGGTCGGACTTGGTGTAGTGGATTTGGTTCATGTAATCACCAAAAAGGCACGAGGGATGTCGTTTTTGAGTGGGAGTTCATTCGTAATATGGATTAGTTGAACTCAATCTATCATAATCTTAGTCTAAACTTTACAAATTCTGTTGTAGATGGCACCACGTGCTTTTAATTTCAATGTGTTCATGGAGAAAGAGAAAGTTGCAACGAACGGTAGCAACTTTACCGAATGGGCCATGAATTTGAGGATTCTCCTCTCTGCTGCACAAAAGCAATACGTGCTAGAAGCGCCACTAGGCCCCCCACCTTTTGAGGATGCCCCTGACGAGGAGAAGAATGTCTATCAGACTCGTCAGGAGGACAACAACTTAGTTCATTGCGACATATTGTATGGGCTAGAGCCGGAACTTCGAAAGCGTTTCGAAAACGGCAATGCATTTGATACAATGGGTGAGTTGAAAATGATTTTCGACACACATGCTGCTGTAGAGAGCTACAATGCTTCAGAAAAGTTCTTTAGCTGCATGATGGAAGAGCACAGCTCCGTTAGTGATCATGTACTCAAGATGTCGGGTTACGCCGATAAGCTTGTGTCCTTGGGAATAACGATTCCCATTGACTTAGGCATCCATCGTGTTCTGCAGTCTCTGCCACCTAGCTATAAGAGCTTCGTGATGAACTATAATATGCAAGGCATGAAGAAGTCTCTCCCCAAGCTTCTATCAATGCTTAAAACTGCAGAAGTGGAGATCAAAAAGGAACAGCAAGTGTTGATGATCAATAGGAACACTGGTTTCAAGAAAGACAAGAAGGGAAAATGGAAGGGAAGTAAGGGCTGCAAACCGGTTGCCGTGCCTGAAAAGAAACCCCGAGTTGGACCTAAGTCTGATACCGAGTGCTACTATTGTAAGGGGACTGGTCACTGGAAGCGCAACTGCCCCAAGTATTTGGCAGACAAGAAGGCCGGCAAGGCAAACAAAGGTATATATGATATACATGTTATTGATGTGTACTTGACTAGTGCTCGCAGTAGCACCTGGGTATTTGATACCGGTTCAGTTGCTAATATTTGTAACTCGAATCAGGGGCTGCGGAACAAGCAACTGCTAGCAAAGGGTGAGGTCAAGATGCGTGTCGGCAATGGATCAAGCGTTGATGTGATCGCCGTCGGAACGCTACCTCTCCATTTGCCGTCGGGATTAGTTATAAACTTGAATAATTGTTATCTGGTGCCTGCACTGAGCATGAACATTGTATCTGGATCATGTTTGATGCGAAGTGGTTATTCATTTAAATCTGAGAACAATGGTTGTTCTATTTATATGAATAAAATCTTTTATGGTCATGCACCGATGATAAATGGTTTATTTCTATTAGATCTCGATGATAATGTTACACATATTCATAATGTTGATGCTAAAAGGATTAAACTTAATGATGATATATCCGCATATATGTGGCACTGCCGTCTAGGTCATATTGGCGTTAAACGCATGAAGAAACTCCATTCAGATGGACTTTTGGAATCACTTGATTTTGAATCATTTGATACATGTGAGCCATGCCTTATGGGCAAGATGACTAGAACGCCGTTTCCCGGTTCAATGGAACGGGCGACAGATTTATTGGAAATCATACATTCTGATGTATGTGGTCCAATGAGTGTGTCGGCGCGAGGTGGGTATCGTTATTTTGTTACTTTCACGGATGATTTGAGTAGGTATGGTTATATCTACTTGATGAAACACAAATCTGAAACCTTTGAAAAGTTCAAGGAATTTCAGAATGAAGTGGAAAGTCATCGTAATAGAAAGATCAAATTTCTACGGTCCGACCGTGGAGGTGAGTATCTAAGTTACGAGTTTAGCACTCACATGAAAGAGTGTGGAATTGTTTCACAACTCACACCTGCCGGAACACCACAGTGAAATGGTGTGTCGGAACGTCGTAATCGTACTTTATTAGATATGGTTCGATCTATGATGTCTCTGACGGACTTGCCGTTGTCATTTTGGGGTTATGCACTAGAAACTGCTGCATTCACCTTAAATCGGGCACCATCTAAATCCGTTGAAAAGACACCGTATGAATTGTGGTTTGGAAACAAACTTAAGCTGTCATTTCTTAAAGTTTGGGGATGCGATGTTTATGTGAAGAAACTTCAACCGGATAAACTCGAACCCAAAGCGGAAAAATGTGTCTTCATAGGTTACCCTAAGGAAACTATTGGGTATTCCTTCTATCACAGATCCGAGGGCAAGGTTTTTGTTGCCAAGAATGGATCCTTTCTAGAGAAAGAGTTTCTCGCGAAAGGTGTGAGTAGTCGGAAGGTAGAACTCGAAGAGGTTATTGAACCTTCTCTTCCAAATATGGAGAGTAGCGCAGCGCCGGAAGTTGTTCCGGAGTTGGCTTCACCTGTTGAAGAGGGAACTAATGATAATGATCATGAAACTCCGAAATATAGTACTACCGAACCTCGCAGGTCTAGCAGGATGCGTGAAGCTCCCGAGCTGTACGGAAATCCTGTCATGAATTTCATGGTTGATGAAAATGATGACCCTGCGACGTATGAAGAAGCGATGATGAGCCTGGATTCCAACAAATGGTTAGAAGCCATGAAATCCGAGATGGAATCCATGTATGAAAATCAAGTTTGGAACTTGGTGGAATTACCTCACGACTGAAAGGCCGTGGAGAACAAATGGATTTTCAAAAGGAAAACTGATGTTGATGGTAATGTGACCGTCTTTAAAGCTCGACTTATTGCAAAGGGGTTTCGATAAATTCAAGGAGTTGACTACGATGAGACATTCTCTCCCGTAGCGATGCTAAAGTCAGTTAGGATTATGTTAGCAATTGCTGCATATTTCGATTATGAGATATGGCAAATGGATGTCAAAACCTCGTTTCTCAATGGTAATATTGAAGAATAGTTGTATATGATACAACCAAAGGGTTTTGTCGATCCTAAGGATGCTAACAAGGTGTGCAAGCTTCAGCGATCCATCTATGGATTGAAGCAAGCATCACGAAGTTGGAATCTCCGCTTTGATGAGGTGATCAAAGAGTTTGGATTTGTCCAAACTTATGGAGAAGCTTGTATTTACAAGAAAGTGAGTGGGAGCAATGTGGCATTTCTGATATTATATGTGGATGACATATTATTGATCGGAAATGATATAGAACTTTTAAACAATGTTAAAAGTTATCTAAACAGCAAATTTTCAATGAAGGACCTAGGTGAAGCGTCATACATATTAGGCATAAAGATCTATAGAGATAGATCTAGGCGCCTAATAGGGTTATCGCAAAGTACATACCTTGATAAGATTTTAAAGAAGTTTAAAATGGACGGAAGTAAGAAGGGGTTCTTACCTATGTTGCAAGGCAAGACATTGAGTAAGACTCAAAGTCCGGCTTCGGCGGAAGAAAGAGAGATAATGAACAAGGTCCCCTATGCTTCAGCCATAGGCTCTATAATGTACGCCATGCTATGTACAAGACTGGATGTGGCACATGCTATTAGTTTGACTAGTAGGTACCAATCGGATCCAGGTTCGAAACACTGGATAGCGGTCAAAAATATCCTTAAGTACTTGCGAAGAACTAATGATATGTTTCTTGTATACGGAGGTGAAGAAGAGCTCGTCGCTAAGTGTTATGTTGACGCTAGCTTTAACACTGATCCGGATGACTCTAAGTCTCAATCCGGATACGTATTTCTCATGAATGGCGGAGCGGTTAGTTGGAGGATCTCCAAACAACCTGTGGTGGCGGGATCAACAACGGAGGCCGAATATGTTGCTGCTTCAGAAGCGGCTCAGGAAGCAGTTTGGATGAAGGAGTTCATATCCAAACTAGGAGTGGTTGCAAGTGCGTTGGACCCAATGGTGATCTATTGTGACAACAATGGTGCCATTGCCAATGCCAAAGAGCCAAGGTCTCACAAGCATTCCAAGCATATTAAGCGCCGGTTTCACTCCATCCGCGAGCATGTCAAGGATGGAGATATAAAGATTTGTAAAGTACATACGGATCTCAATGTAGCAGATCCGTTGACTAAAACTCTCCCTAGAGCAAAACATGATCAACACCAGAACTCGATGGGTGTTAGATTTATCACTATGTAACTAGATTATTGTCTCTAGTGCAAGTGGGAGACTGAAGGGAATATGCCCTGAGAGGCAATAATAAAGTGTTTATTATGTGTATTCCAAGTATATGATAGATGTTTATTTTGCATGCTATAATTGTATTAATACGGAAACATTAATACATGTGTGTTTAATAAACAAACAGAAAGTTCCTAGTTATGCCTCTCTCATAAACTAGCTCGTTGATTAACAAGATGATCAAGGTTTCCTGATCATGGACATTGGATGTTGTTAATAACGGGATCACAACATTAGTGTAATGGTGTGATGAACATTCATCCGAAGTATAGCACTACGATCAAAGTCATTGAGTTTATATTGCTATAAGAACTTACGAAGTGATCCTAATCCTTAGACCATGAGATCATGTCAATCACTAACACCGGAAGAGTTTCTTGATAACATCAAACGTCACACCGTAACAGGGTGATTATAAAGATGGATTCAGAACTAATAGTGTTACGTTGAGGCTCATGGATCGAGAGTGGAATTTGTTCATCCCGATGATGGATAGATATACTCTGGGCCCTCTCGGTGATATCACATTGATTAGCTTGCAAGCAAGTGAATTGATCACTAGAATGTTATATCACGGGAACGAGAAAAGAGTGCATGTCAGTAACGAGATCAAACTAGGTATGGAGATACCAATGATCGAATCTCAGACATGTAATATATCGTGAAACAAAGGGATTAAGATACTAGCATAAAAGGTTCCGACGATCACAAGAAAGTCATCGTTGAATGTGTGGGAGTTAGTATGGGTCTCCAGATCCCGCTTCTGATTATTGATCCGAGAGGGGTCTCGATCATGTCCGCATTATTCACGAACCATAGGGTGACACACTTAAGAGACACCGACATCCAAGAGCAAAAGTTTCATGCCGAAAGAATAAACAAGCGCAGGAATTTATTTCACTAGATACCGAAACAGGTTTTCGGGTGAAATTGCATAAAGAGGTTATGCATGTGAAATAGAATTCTAGCAAGGGGTTATTTGTGAATGTTTGTCATTAAAGTAATTGACAAAATTCTGAATAAAATAAAAGAGTTTTATTTAATGAGAGTTTGCATTAAATTTGGTGGAAATTTAATGGCATGTTTGAGTGGGATTTTGAGTGGAGGGAATTTAAAGGAATTTTGTGAGTGGAGTGTCCACCCACATGAAGAGGGGAGGGCAAGGGGGCAGCCCCCATGCGCCGGCCACCCCCTTGGGGTTCCCCCTCCTCCTATAAAAGTCACCCCTCTCCTCACTTCTCACTCACACCTCCTCGTGAAGGATCTCTCTCCCCCTCTAGAATTTATCCCCCATGGTCTCGGACTAGCGAGATACATGTTCCCGGTGGCTATTCGGCAAGAAAGAGTTGTGCTTCCGCTGCATCGCTGGAGCGAGGAGGCGGAGGTTGCTCGGTGCCTCGAACGTGTGTGCGAGCACGGATGCGCTGCTGATTTGCAGCGCTAGGACTTCCTCTCGATCTTGAGATCGGCAAGAGATCGTCTACATCAACCATGAGTTGAACTCGTTAAGCTTTGTCGGTCTTCAAGGGTATGTTCTCTACGGATATACATTCGCCCGTTGTTTATATCTACTAGATAGATCTTGGTACATAGTTCACATCGTAGGAATTTTTTTGTTTTCTATGCTGCAAACCCTACACGAATCTGTCCAATACTGGCGGAGGCGATGGTTTTACATCCGCGACTCCACGGTGGCTGGACAAGATTTTGGTCTTGCTCCTTTCGACCCCTCCCAGAAAATCGAGCCGAAGAGGTACTGGAAGAACCAGATCTTGGATGGCGAGGTAGCGGAGATAGAGGGACTCTATCGTCAGGTGGAGGATCTCCAGTTGAATCCGGATAAAGAGGTGAACAGTGTGGATATCATCTGCACCTTCCTTAAACGTCGGGTGCAGCCGCTCCAGGCTAGGGCGCATCCGATGTTCCTTTATTCTGGTCGTCACGATCCGACTAGGGTTTTGGCTGAGGAGTTCTCCAAGGGGGATCTCGACGGGGTTCTTCGCCCGCTGCTGAAATACAAGGCTGGAGAGGATATCCTGGGGAAGTCGCTGACTCCTCCGTTCTCCGCTTCTCGTCTGGTACCGCGGGTGTAGATCTGGGACGTGCGCGTAGCGCTTTTTTCGACTGCGTTGTCCTTGCACCTTTTTGTGCTGAAATTTTTGTTTTCATTTTGCGAAGGAATTCAAGGTGCCAGGCATGTTGCCTCCATTTCCCGAAGTGTTCCCGGATGCACTGGACAACGAAGTAGTAGACTCCATGTCTAAACTTCTGTCGGTGCGATCGCTGACCGAGGAGGCCAACGAGTCGAGCAAGGATCACACTCGTAAGCGGACACGGAGCTCCAGCGAATCGTCGGATGCTTCAACTCCGCCAACGCCTAGGAAT
Organism: Avena sativa; assembly: GCA_916181665.1. Classification (NCBI taxonomy): domain Eukaryota; kingdom Viridiplantae; phylum Streptophyta; class Magnoliopsida; order Poales; family Poaceae; genus Avena; species Avena sativa. Next base: position 56,020,857 of record OV702300.1, read on the forward strand.
CTGCTATGCCTTAAGCGTCATAGTGGGGATCATGGGGGATCTTCCTCTCCTATTCCGGCCGTGCCCGTGCGGGCTGTGGCACCGGACCCGCCGGCGAAGCGGAAGAAGGAAGAGAAGAAGGAAGAAAAGAAGGAAGAGAAGAAGGGCAGGAAGACCCCTCCTGTCTTTGACTTGAGCGATCTTGACTCGTAAGTTTCCTCCGTTCCTTTTTTGCTTTCTCTTGTCTGTTTGCTTTGTACTTGGCTGATTTTTCCTTTTGTAGCCACTCCTCCAACGGCTCCTTCAGTGATGGCTCTCGGGATATGGTGGGGTAGTCGAAGGTTATGCCTCCTCCTCCTCAGACGGTGGCCGCCTCTGAGGGCGCTGCTCTGAACCCTTCTCCGCAGGAGGCTCGGGTGGTTGTCCCCCAGAAGACTTCGGCTGGACCTTCGGAGTCACCGTCTAATCACGTAAGTTTCTTTGCTCTTGCCGTGGGGGGAGCCCCGGGCGTTTTTCGGGTGACCTGCTGATCACTTTTGTTTTTGCTTCTTGTCTTGGTGGAAGCCCCCGAGCATCTGTAGGATGATCTGTTGATCATTTTTCTTTGAGTTTCGGGGGGAGACCCCGAGCGTTTTTTGTATGTTTAACTTGCTTTGCTCGTTCTTTGGGCGTAGCCTCCGAGCCATTCTTTTGACGACTAGTGCATTTTGCAGCTTTTTGTGCAAGGTGCCAACCAGCTGGTGCAGCAGCACCTGGCATTGGAGGTCAGTTTCAAACAGCTTCAAGGTACGTTCACGAGTTGATCTTTTTGCTGCTTCTTGTATTTCTTTTTTCTGCGAGCTGATAAGTGTTCTACTGATTGCAGAGGACAACAATACCACCCTCTGTGAGCTTGATGCTCTCAAAAAGAGTCTTGGGCGAGCAGAGAAGCAGGCCGAGGACGCCGCTGCTGCAAAAGGGCACCTCGAGGAGGAGCTAACCAATGCAGCTGCGGCCAAGGAGCGCCTGCAGCCGGAGGCGACGGACCGCGAGGAGCAACTAGCCACCACCACGGCTTCGTGCGAGAAGGAGGTAGCCGACAAGCTGATGGCGGCTACCAAGGCTATTTCGGGTGAGTTGCTTCGTCTTCCCTTTTCGGCTTCCTTGTCTTTCCTTGCTGTGCTTTTATTCATGTTTCTTCTTTCGTTTCTTTAGATGCCGTGGGCATCGAGTTTGATCGCGGTGCTCTAGAGCACAGAAGTGCTCTGGATGATGCTGCTGCGGCGGTCGAAGACCGCTGCAGTACCATGGTCGGCTCGCTTGCCAAGGCCAAGGAGGTTCTCGGGCGCTTCTACAAGGAGCTCGTCCCCAAGGGCGTCGCCCTCGAGGATGTCTATGCTTTGGCGGATGCGCTGTCAGCCGAAGCGCCTGCGGCGTACAAGCGCAAGCAGAAAGGCATTGGCGCGTCCGTCGGGCTGGCAATGGCCCTGGTGTCTGGAGCGGAGCTGGATCTTCATCAGGTCACCTCCCGGATGCCGACGGCTGCTGATGGATCCGAGGTAGCCTTCGCCATCTATGTTGCTTGCTGTAAGCGTTATGGGCCGAAGTTGATTGACTTGCTGGCTGAGTACGCGTTGAGGGAGCAGGAAGAGGCCAAGGGGAGGCAGTCCGGCTCCGAGGCTACTCAGGATGCAGCTTCTTAGGCCTTGTAGTTGTAGGATAGCTTTTGTTTCCTTTGTTGTAATTATGTCTATGAATGATCCTTGTGCCATGTAGTGGCTTTTTGCTGCACATAATGAATTTTCGAGTTCTGTGCTCCTTCGTCTGCTTGTTCATATCCTTGTCTTCTTTTACTCTAGGGGCCTTCAGGTGATGATCCCGTTGATACTTCGCCTACACCACAGATGCGGACATCCCTGGATGGTGTGTCGCAACTTGTGTTTCTTCGAGACCGTGTCCGTGCCCTTGAGAAAGAATTGCTTGCAGTGCGTGGCCACGCCAATGTTTGGAAGTCGAAGGTAGAGCGAGGTGCTGCCAGAGAGGAGTATTTGATGGGGGAGTTGCGTCGTCTAGCCGAACAGCTTCAGTGTAAGTTTTTCGAGCTGCTGCTCATTGTTTCGGATGCGCCTGCTGGCCTTTCATCTTACTTTTGTGAGTATTGCAGGTGCTAACCTTGCTCCGAGGGAGGGAAAGGAGCGTGTTGCTGTTCGGATCAACTGTCTGATCCAGCAGGACATGGAGGCCGGCGGGTTCTTCTGGATGGACCGTGACCGTGCCATGGTCCTTGCGACGGTGCAGGATCATGTCCACCAGGTATCGCGGGTGCTGCGTCAGGTGAATTCTTCGTTGGCGTCAGTTCTGCATGTGATGTTTCCATTGGATGAGGTCCCATCGACTCTTTGTGGCCTGCTGTTGAAGTTTCAAAATGTGCATCGTGTCCAGGAACTAGTGCGACA
>OV702300.1:56036164-56150980 GCA_916181665.1 Avena sativa
CATCCCCTTTACCAAGGGGACCGACTATCGTCACCAACCTCGATTGGACTTTGCATCACGCATCCATCGTTGAACAAGGCCTTGGGTTCTCGGTTTCTCGCCCCCAAGTCGTCAAGACCCTCCTCAAGGTGTTCTTCCCTCTCCGATGTGGATTTGAGGGAGAACGTTGACCGATCTTTCCTTGCGAGGATTCTATCGGACCGGTGGCCGCCGTTCGGGAGCAATCGGCCTTGTATCGTGTGAGTTTTGCGTGTGTTCATCGTGTTCTTCGCGAGGTGTGTGTTCGCTTCCGCTACCTTCTCCCTTTCCCCTCGCTTTCCCATCGATTTGACCACGAGATCCGTGAAGATCGGGCACCCAAGAGGTTAACCCCTCCATCAGTATGGCATGCATTTGGACATGGACTTCTTCGAAGCGGTTGTCGATGTTCTTGAATTCCACACGGGCCTCGCTAAATTGTTCATCTTGGCGCCGCTCAAGAGCTTCACAACGGTAGTTGAATTCTCCTCGGACCTTCCAATGGTCCCATCTTGTCATGAATTGTGTGTCATCCTCCGGAGGTTGTGGTGGTTGGGATGGCTCTCCATGCCTGTCCATGATGAAAAGCCAACAAGGGTTGTGTATGGAGAAAAAGGGTGCGGAGAGTTAGCCTTTTACCTCACCTTGGAGATTATATCAAACCAATTGCCACACAAATGAGCGAACAGCGTGCAAGGTGAAATGGGCAAGAAACTCACACACAAATATGCTACACTCTCAAAAGCTTTTGGTGGAAGGTTAGGATTGTAGAAAACCAAACGAAACGATCTAAGCAAAAGGTTATTGTTCTACGTGGTAAAGAACCAAAGATCAAAAGCAAAAGGATACGATCTACAAAAACACGGAAAACACACACGTGGAGAAAAACGGGGCTAGCACGACTATGAAAATGAGCACAAAAGGTCCTAACGAAGACTACGCTCGGTTCTCGTGCCAACTCAAGGAGAGACCACAACTCGTTTGCCAAAAGAGGATAAGCAATATATTTGTGCACTTGCCTCGGTGTGCTCTTTCTTCTCTCTTGTTGGCTTACAAGCTTGGTATTCTCTTTGTATTGGGAGACTATGTATCTTTCTATTTTATCTTTTTTTTTCTTTTTATTTTTTTTTGATTCTTTTTCTCCCTTTCTATACTACTATGTTAGCTTTTGTATTTGGCCTCACACTCTCACTTTCCGAAGGCAAGTGCACAATGCTTAGACAAACACAAAATGAGTTGCTCACATAGGATAGATACACACAAAGGAAGATATGGGGCTGTCAAAGTGGTGCAAGTTATACCTTCGGTATTGTTGACGACTTGCAACCGTTGGTGGGGGGGTGATGTTCGAGTGTCGCGGTGTCGTTGAGCGCGTGGTGACTTTGATGCGGAAACTGTTGTGGAAATGGCGACAAACACGCGAAACACGAAGTGGAAAAGTCAGCAAACGAAATTGAGGTGTCAAAGGGCAAAGAAGCACGGTCAGAGGCGAGCGGTAGTACCGCTGGCAACAACCGGTAGTACCGGCGAGCGGTAGTACCGCTTGTGTGGCCGGTAGTACCGGTGACTTGTGGTAGTACCGCTTGCACGGCCGGTAGTACCGCCAGTTGCGGGACAGGAACGAACTCAACTTGACCAAAAATCTCAAATTCGTGGTGATCTGACCGAAAGGCTGGGCTAGGAACAACAGGGGCTATAGATCGACTCCAAAAGCAACAGATCTATGGACCAAAACCACGAAAAACTCACCAACTCCAAAGATCGATCCCAAGGCAAACTGGGGCTCTTTTTGGTGGGACTTTCGATTTTAATGGGGATAAAGAAAAATTGGGGGGAAATTCGTGATCAACCGTGCTCTTGATACCAATATGTTATGGGGTAACCCTTGGGTTGGCCCGATCTTTCACGAATCTCGGCGGGATCGAGGGTAAAGCGGTGAAAGGGGGGGTAAGGGGGATGAAATCCACAAACACACACACACGAAGAACCCGACGAACTCACGCACACAAAACACGATACACGCTGATAACTCACGCCGGTGGCAACCGGTCCAACATAATCCCTAGGATCGGTGTTGGGCGAAGCTCGCTCTCCACGCCAACAACGGGGGACGAGGTGCTTGGTGAGACCTTGACGACTTGGGGGCTCGAAACCGAGAACCCAAGGCCTTGTACAACTTGAACGCACTAGGCAAGATCCAAGAGGGGGGTGGATAATCCGGTGCTCCTTGGTAGGAGCATGAGACCAATAGATATAAGTTCCTCAAAGGGTTTCCTTAATCTATTATTATCCAAGTCTAGGGTTTACAATAGAGGGTGGGGGATATATATAGTCTAGCCACAAAACAGGGGTAGTTTCGGAACGAAAAGGTAAAATATAGGAAGGGATACAAGGCACTGGGCCGAACTCAGGCCTTCAGGTTGAGTCAGGACCGGTAGTACCGGTCTGGCAACAGGTAGTACCGGTCGCAACCGGTAGTACCGCTTCGGGGGCGGTAGTACCGCTGGCGGGCCTGGAGCTTCCGTCGGAGTCGCCTGTAGCGAGCGGTAGGAGGGGGCGGTAGTACCGCTGACCGGTAGTACCGGTTGCTAGGCCGGTAGTACCACTGGCGTCTAGGGCGTGGAGTGGTTCTTCCTGGAGCGTCTGGTAGCTGGGGCCGGTAGTACCGGTTGCCTCAACCGGTAGTACCGCTGGTGTCTGGCAGCGACTGGTTGCTTCCGCTCCGTTTCCTCCGTCCCTTGGGTCCTTCTCTTCGTACCTGATGATGCACAGTGTATGCATATGAAGTAGCAAACCATCCAAGGGTGTGTCGAAGTCACACAAGGAAAGGAGCGAGTTAACCTTGGCTTGGAGGAGCTTAGCTCGGGCGCGAGTCATGGATCCACTTGGGGAGCTCGTGGGAGTAGATGTAGTAGCGGTCGTAGGACGGGCTGCATCACCATGTATCCCCCTTTACTTACCTATTCGCCTAGTTTAACCCCAAACTACACCTGTTTAGTGGCTGGCCTATAAATAGAGCCCCCACCCCTCATGTATCCCTTAGGCATAGATGATAGACTAAAGACAACCCCCATTGTGGAATCTCTAGTTTTGCCTCATCCCCTCTACCAAGGGGACCGACTATCGTCACCAACCTCGATTGGACTTTGCATCACGCATCCATCGTTGAACAAGGCCTTGGAGTTCGATGTCTCGTCTCCAAGTTGTCAAGACCCTCCTCAAGGTGTTCTTCCCTCTCCGATGTGGATTTGAGGGAGCACGTTGACCGATCTTTCCTTGCGAGGATTCTATCGGACCGGTGGCCGCCGTTCGGGAGCAATCGGCCTTGTATCGTGTGAGTTTTGCGTGTGTTCATCGTGTTCTTCGCGAGGTGTGTGTTCGCTACCGCTACCTTCTCCCTTTCCCCTCGCTTTCCCATCGATTTTACCACGAGATCCGTGAAGATCGGGCACCCAAGAGGTTAACCCCTCCATCATCAAGTCCAACTCGCTCGAGAAGCAAAAGAAGAGCCTCCAATCTCAACTTGGCAAGATATGAAGGCCCATATGAGATCCCGCTTTGTTCCTTCGCACTACACACGTGACCTTTTCAACAAGCTTCAAACGCTTAGTCAAGGGACAAAGACCGTGGAAGAGTACTTCAAGCAAATGGAGCTCAACATGATCTGTGCCAACATTGAAGAGCGTGATGAACAAACGATGGCACGCTTCCTCAATGGCTTGAACCATCAAATCAGGCGCATCACCGAGTTCCAAAAGTACAACAACATGGTTGAGCTTGTGCACATTGCATCAAAAGCCGAGCGTCAAGTGCAAGAGGACATCAAGTACAACAAGCCAAAGACGTATTTCACCTACAAGCAAGCACCAACCACTACTCCAACAACACCAAGTGGAAGCTCCTCAAGTACCACCAAGCTTCCCTTCAAGCCAACACTTCCTAAGGGAAAACAGCCCCCAAGTGGCAAATACACAAGGGATGATCAACCATTCAATGGTGAATGCTACAAGTGTGGAGGCAAAGGACACAAGTCGGCCGCATGTGGAAACAAGAAAGTTTTGTTCATCCATGACAACGGCGATGAAGAATACTTGAGTGAAGAAGAGTTTGATGCAAGGGTCAAGGAAGCCATGGCAAGGCAAAATTTGGAAGAGGACCAAGAACTTCTTGTGTGTGAGCATGACGCAAGTCCATCGCTTGTGGTCACAAGGGTCTTAACTACCCAAGCCAATGAGAATGAAGACCAACGCTCGAACATCTTCCAAACTCGTGCCGGCATCAATGGGAAGTCCATCAAAGTTGTTATCGATGGAGGGAGTTGCCACAATCTTGCAAGCACGGAATTGTGTGAGAAACTCAACCTCACCCTCCATGCGCATAAACACCCCTACCATATCCAATGGCTAAGTGACCAAGGATCCGTCAAGATCAAGCACACCGTCTCGGTAACGTTCTCAATTGGACCCTACAAGGACACGGTGGAATGTGACGTGGTTCCAATGACGGTTTGCCATATGTTGCTCGGAAGGCCGTGGCAATATGACAAGCGTGCTTTACATGATGGTCACTCAAACACTTATACATTCAAATGGCTTGATAAAACTTGTGTGTTGCAACCAATGACTCCTAGCCAAATAATTGCGGACAATGCAAAGGCTTTAGTGATGGAGAGGTTAACCTCTTGGGTGGCCCAATCTTCACGGATCTCGTCGTCAAATCGATGGGAAGGCGAGGGTAAAGGGAGAAGGTAGCGGAAGCGAACACACACCTCGCGAAGAACACGATGAACACACGCAAAACTCACACGATACAAGGCCGATTGCTCCCAAACGGCGGCCACCGGTCCGATAGAATCCTCGCAAGGAAAGATCGGTCAACGTGCTCCCACAAATCCACATCGGAGAGGGAAGAACACCTTGGGGAGAGTCTTGACAACTTGTAGACGAGACATCGAACTCCAAGGCCTTGTTCAACGATGGATGCGTGAGGCAAAGTCCAATCGAGGTTGGTGACGATAGTCGGTCCCCTTGGTAAAGGGGATGAGGCAAAACTACAGATTCCACAATGGGGGTTGTCTTTAGTCTATCATCTATGCCTAAGGGATACATGAGGGGTGGAGGTTCTATTTATAGGCCAACCACATAAACAAGGGTAGTTTGGGCATAAACTAGGCGAATAGGTAAGTAAAGGGGGATACATGGGCTGTGGCCCAACTAGTGCGCGCAGGCACTGCCAGGAGCGGTAGTACCGGACTTGGGACCGGTAGTACCGCTTGGTCCGGTAGTGCCGCTCTGGGACCGGTAGTACCGCTTGTGGTCCTAGAGCGTCAGCTGGAGCCGTCTGTAGCGAGCGGTATCAGGGGACGGTAGTACCGCTGACCGGTAGTACCGGGTCCAGATCCGGTAGTACCGCCGGAGACAGAGAGTATTTGGCTTCTGTTGGCGTCGTCTGTTGGTGCCGGTAGCAGGGGCGGTAGTGCCGCCGGGCGGTAGTACCGGTCGCCAGGTCCGGTAGTACCGCTGGCGACAAAGAGCATTTGGCGATCTGTCTTCTTCCGCCTCCTCTTCCAAGCCTCCGTCTTGTCGGGCTTGATGCTCCGGGCTTCCTCCCTTGCCTCCGTACTTGTCAATGTGAACCTATCATGCATATGTGACGGAGAATGAAGTAGCATACCATTCAATAGGGTAGGAAGGGGGCTCGCATAGAGGAATTGATTCACCTTTGGAGTCCATGACGACTTGGCATAAGTTGGAGACCAAGATGTGGTAACGACCGTAGGTCGGGCTACATCAGCTCCCCCCCCCCCTTCAAAAAGAGTCGTCCTCGACTCTGCATGCTCATCACAAATTAGAAGCGGTCGAGAGACCTTCTTGATCCTGGGGTTCACCATATAGTCGTCCTCGGGAAGATTGACTTGACAACACTTCAATGTTCCTTCACCTTCCTTGAAGCCTACAAAGCTCACAACAAAAGCAAAGCAACACTCAAAGTGTAGCCAATTCATGAAGATTATTGCATGAGTCCTCAAGTGGAAGGAAGTCACCTTAGGGTGTAGAGATGACTCGATGAAGGGTAGCCATAGGTAACTCTCTTCGGTTCTTCTTGTCAACACGTGGTTGGTAGAGGTTGACGTGTATGCACTTGTACCTTCACACAACAAAGACCAAGCAAAATATTTTCGTGCGTGATAGAGGAGCATGTCAAATGTGGCATGTCCATTCTTGTTCACAACACTATTAGTACAATGCATGTATAGCAAATGGATTGCATATGCAAGGTCAAAGTGCATGGAAATCGTTTGAACATCATCCAAATGTGGGAACTCAAAAACTCCATACAATGTTTTAGTGTGGCACTCAAGGCAATTGACTAGAATTTTGTTCAACATCCTTGATGAAAGAATAGGAGAATTTGGCAAAAACACGCAAGGAAGAATGTCCAAAGCAACATCATTATGTGTGCAAACCATCCATTGGAAAGAGAAATTGTTCGACATGTTGGATGTCACACACAAATCATCGATAGCAAATATCATGGGAATATGAGTATCCCAAGCGGAAACCAAAGTAACGTGTTTGCAAACAAACCAAATGAAAGAGCAAGTGGTCCTTATGTTTGTTGCAACAACAAGACGAGATTCTTGGAAGCTCTCATGACAATACATGCTCTTAATGGAATTGTGGTTGCACACAAAACATCGGAAAGAGAAAATGTTCAACATTTTTGTTGCAACACACAAAGCATCATTATCTAAAAGCGAAGAAACATGAATGTCACAAGGGAAGTTAATACCATTAACATGCTTACAAGCAAACCATAGGAAAGAACAATTTGTCAACATGAAAGATGCAAAGCATGCCAAAGGTATCAGAGCTGGGTTCGATCTTGAACTCACTTGTGGGATGCTCTCAAGAGCTCTTTTTGTCAACTCGTGCTCAACCGAGGTTGACATTCTCGTGCGGGTACCTACACACATCATATGTAAAAGGAAGAACGTGTGTGCATGGTTGAGATACACATCATCCATCATGACGTATCTCTTCTTGTGCACATCACCATTAATGTCATTCAAGTATGAAATAGATGCATGGTGAGTATGCAAGTGGGGAACATGCTTATCATGGCAATCATCAAATCTCCAAAAATTGAGAAAGCTATGGGGCCATCTCATTATAACGCATATGATCAATATTGTTGCAAGCAAAACAAGTGAAATAGCAAGCATTCATCGTATCGCAAGCAACGTGAGAAATTGAATGACTAGCATGACAAGGCAAGTCCAAAGCAATTGGAGGGTACACACAAGATGCATAGCATGGCATGTTTATGGCAATGATATCGCAATCAAACAATTCCACACGATGAATATGATGCAAAGGCAAATCATCACATGGGAATATGAGTGAAGCATATGTAATGTCAGAAAGTATCATCCATAACATGCATATCCTCACAATTCATCATGTCCACTAGTGGGATCATGGCATCATCAACACCCTTATTGTTACCTTGGTCATACCTCTCATATGAAGTGGGTGTTGTGGTAGAAGTGGCCTCCTTGTGGACGACTTCATCTTCTTGATGTAACCATGGCATAGCATCATCTTCGTGCACCATGTACATCTTCTCCAATTGAGGCCTCATTGCTTCATGGCTTGGCGCGTCTTCCTCCATGGAACCTAGCACAACACAAGAGAACACACTAGAGGTAGAGGGTAAGTTGTTAGAATTCGAAATGGTCTCACTTGACCTATCAACTACCACTCTCAACTCACTAGGAGTATCGCTCATGCCCTCCAAGTGGAAGCACTCAATCTCACATAAGGTGGAGTCACTCATGTCACTCTTGTTCTCACTCAAGTGGGCTAAGTGGCTCTCATACTCACATGGGATTGGTACCATATCAATACTCAAGCATATGGGGGTAGGCTCGGTTTCCTCAACTCCTTGCGCCTCCTTTGGTGAAGGGAAAATCCCATGCTCACCATTCTTGACCTTGTCGCCTTCAAGGTTGGCTGCCATAAGATGGGCATCATTGCTCGCCTCCATGGTCGAAGGGAAAATCCCATGCTCGACCGTCTTGTGGCCATCTTGTAGTAGTGGTGGAGGTAGGCTCATGCTATCCAACTTGGCGAAGTAGAGGTTTACATTTTCCTCGTTCGCGAGGTCGTGGAAGTCAAGCGTAGGCGTTGAAGCTTGATGATGCGCCTCCTCTTGCTTGGCGTAGTAGGCTTCCATCTCCACACGGTGGAGGAATTGTTCATGGCTCCTGGAGGAGCCATCAAAGTCGATGAAGTTCTCTGTGTCCTCCATGCTTGGCGAGGCGTCGTCGATGTCGCACTCGAAGTCGTCCATGCTTGGAGAGTAATTGTTGGTGTAGTACTCCATATCACCCAAGCATGTGGAGCTATTGTCGGTGTAGTGCTCCATAGGCTCCATGCATGAGGATCCATTGTCGACGTAGAGCTCCATGTCTTCCATGCATGTGGAGTCGTCGTAGGTGTAGTGCTCCGGGTCCTCAAAGCATGCAGAGCCATTGTCGGTGTTGTGCTCCATCATGTCCTCTATACTTGTGGAGTCGTAGTCATGGTGGCTCATCATGGATTCTTCATAGATATCATCCTCGGTTCCGGAGTCCCTAGACATGATGCACAAGACCAAGCGGTGTATATGGAAGTGGTAGTGGGAGTTAGGGATACAACGTCAAACCTTACTTTACCTTGGAAGATCGTATCGTACAAGTGGCCAAACTTGAGAGCAATAAACCAAGCAAAGTGAAGTTCACGCGGAACACCAAAACCAACTACGAACCAAAAAACAAACACACACAAGGCCTAAGGTGGATAGATATGGAATGTGGCATGTCAAGAACAAATTCAAAATCAAGATGTTGTAATGGCAAGTAAAGAACCACAATGATCACAAAGCAAACAAGTTAATCCACAAGATAGGAAATATGTACAAGGAAACACACACGGTGGGATAAATATGACTTGTGCGACGGAGAAAGTGAGCTAAGAACCAAATGATTACCTAGCGAAGACTATAAGCTCGTGTCACACAAGTACAAGGAGAGACGCTAGTTCGATTGCACAAAATTGGTGGGCTACAAGATATGCACAATAAGTACCACCTATATGATGTTCATCGAGCTTGCGCTTCCTATTCTATGAGGCACATGTATATATCTTTCTTTTATTTTTATTTTTCTTTTTCTATATTTTTTTCTCTTTTTTTTCTTTATATTTTTCACTTGCCTCTTCCTTGTGCCAACAACTATACAAGATAACTATATGAGATAGTGCTCACAATGTTTGCTCGGAATCTACAAGGTATCAAATGTGCATAGCCCAAGCAATCATAAGAGGAACTAGTCTCAATAGGTGTTTGTTGCTCGCAAAGATAGTGGGGTTCACAAAGGAATGCAAGTGGGGAGAAGTCGCGGAATGTTTATACCTTTCGTCGACGATCTTCACCCTTTATTGTTGGATTCTGCCTTTGATAGGGGGTAACCCTGGGGTTGGCCCGATCTTTCACGAATTCCATGAGAAACGAGGGGAAAGAGGTGGTCGAGGGATGAAATCGAGGAAAGCGATGAAAACCACGAACACACACTCCAAAACACGATACACGCCTACTCCTCACGCCGGTGGCAACCGGTCCAACATAATCCCTAGGATCGGTGTTGGGCGAAGCTCGCTCTCCACGCCAGCAACGGGGGATGAGGTGCTTGGTGAGATCTTGACGACTTGGGGGCGAGAAACCGAGAACCCAAGGCCTTGTACAACTTGAACGCACTAGGCAAGATCCAAGAGGGGGGTGGATAATCCGATGCTCCTTGGTAGGAGCATGAGACCAATAGATATAAGTTCCTCAAAGGGGTTTCCTTAATATCTATTATTATCCAAGTCTAGGGTTTACAATAGAGGGTGGGGGCTATATATAGACCAACCACATAAACAGGGGTATTTTGGGAACAAATAGCGAAATATAGAGAGGGTTACAAGGCGCTGGGCCGAATTAACACGTTTAGGCTTTTCCAGGTCCGGTAGTACCGGTCCAGCTCGACCGGTAGTACCGGTCGTGCGGTAGTACCGCTTCCTAGCCGGTAGTACCGCTTGTCGTCCTGGGACTTGCGTTGGGGCCTTCTGTTGGTGGCGGTAGCAGGGGGCGGTAGTACCGCAGCCCGGTAGTACCGGATCCGGGGCCGGTAGTACCGCCAGTGACAGAGAGTACTTGGGCAGCTCTGGAACCTTCTGTTGTTGGCAGTAGCATTTGGCGGTAGTGCCGCCAAGCGGTAGTACCGGTCGCCAGGTCCGGTAGTACCGCTGGCGACAGAGAGCATTTGGTCTTGTCTGCTGGCGCTCCTCCGTCCTGTGGGTTCTTCTCTTCGTACCTGATGATGCACAAGGTATGGGTATGAAGTAGCAGGCCATCCAAAGGTGTATCGAAGTCACACAAGGAGAGGAGCGAGTTCACCTTAGCTTGAAGGAGTTTGGCTCGGGCGCGAGTCATGGGTCCACTTGGGGAGCTTGTGGGAGTAGATGTAGTAGCGGTCGTAGGACGGGCTGCATCAGCTCCCCCCCCTTGGGAAAGAGTCGTCCTCGACTCTTCAACCTTCTCAACTTCATCTTCTCCATGGTAGGGTGAGAGGTCCTTGACATTGAATGTCGAGCTCACAAGATACTTTGATGTTGGGATATCGATGACATAAGCGTTGTTGTTGATTCTCTTGAGCACTTTGAATGGTCCATCACCTCTTGGCTTTAGCTTGGAGTCGCGTTCCTTGGGGAAGCGGTCTTTACTCAAGTGGATCCACACAAGGTCACCCTCGTCAAAGATCATCTCTTTCTTGGTCTTGTTTAGCCTTGATGCTTGGCGAAGGACTTGTTGCTCGATAGTAGCTCGTGTGTCTTCATGGAGTTTCTTCATTGTGTGGGCACGCTTGACAACGTCCATATTGGCACGTTCATGAAGTGGAAGTTGAAGTATATCGAGCGCGGTGAGAGGCTCGAAACCATAGACGATCATGAACGGGCTCCTCATGGTGGTGGAGTGCTTGGCGCGGTTGTAGGCGAACTCGGCGTGTGGAATGCATTCCTCCCAGTCTTTAAGGTTCTTCTTTATCAACACCCGGAGGAGTGTTCCAAGACTTCGATTGACGACCTCGGTTTGTCCATCGGTTTGAGGATGCGAGGCGGACGAGAAGAGGAGCTTGATGCCGAGCTTCGCCATGAGAGTCTTCCAGAAGTAGCTCATGAATTTTACATCGCGGTCGGAGACGATTGTTCTAGGCACACCGTGTAGCTGAATTATTTCCCTGAAAAACAAATTGGCTACATGGGAAGCATCATCGGTTTTATGGCACGGAATGAAATGTGCCATTTTAGAAAAGCGATCCACTACTACAAATATGGAATCATGTCCATGTTTAGATCTAGGCAAGCCTAATACAAAGTCCATGCTAATGTCCGACCAAGGTGCATGAGGAATAGGTAATGGCATATAAAGACCAAAGGGGTTGGACTTAGACTTAGCTTGGATACATGTAGTGCATCGTTGGACGTGGCGCTCCACGTCGCGCTTCATCTTTGGCCAAAAGTAGTGAGTGGAGAGCATGTCATATGTCTTGTCACGGCCAAAGTGACCCATAAGCCCTCCACCATGGGACTCTTGAAGAAGCAAAAGTTGGAGAGACGATTTCGGAATGCAAAGCTTGTTTTGTTTGAAAAGAAAACCCTTATGCAAATAGAAATCATCAATCCCTTTGTCTAATGAACATTGGGCAAATATTGGACCAAAGAAAGGGTTGGACGCGTACAAAGATTTGATGTCATCAAGACCCAACACATTGACTTCGAGTCGTGTAAGAAGGCTTGTGTTTTTGCGAGACAAGGCGTCCGCTACCACATTTTCTTTGCCCTTCTTGTATTTGACAATGTAAGGTAAAGACTCCATAAACTCAACCCATTTTGCGTGCCTTTTACTCAAGTTGGCTTGACCCTTAAGATACTTCAACGACTCATGGTCGGAATGGATGATAAATTCTTTAGGCCAAAGATAGTGTTGCCACACTTGAAGAACTCGAACCAAGGCAAAAAGTTCTTTGTCATAAATGGGATAATTGAGGCGTGCGCCATCAAGTTTCTCACTATGGTAAGCAATAGGGCGCCCATTTTGCATAAGGACGCCACCAATGCCAATACCACTAGCGTCACACTCAATCTCAAAGGTTTTTGTGAAATCCGGCAAAGCAAGAAGTGGTGCTTCGGTGAGCCTCTTTTTGAGCTCATCAAAAGCCTTTTGTTGTGCTTTTCCCCAAACGAACGTGACATTTTTCTTAGTCAATTCGTTAAGGGGGCAAGCAATGGTAGAAAAATCTTTCACAAAGCGACGGTAAAAGCCAGCCAACCCATGAAAACTACGAAGTTCACTAACATTTGTTGGGATGGGCCAATCTCGTATGTCCTTGACTTTTGAGACATCCACTTCTATGCCATGAGAAGACACAACAAACCCAAGGAAAATCAGCTTGTCTCTTGCAAAAGTGCACTTTGGGAGATTAGCATAAAGCTTTTCATGACGAAGGATTTGAAGGACCTCCTTAACATGAGTAACATGCTCCTCTAGTGACTTGCTATAGACAAGGATGTCATCAAAGTAAACAACTACACTCTTCCCAATGAGAGATCTCAAAATATGGTTCATGAGGCGCATGAAGGTAGATGGGGCATTGGATAAGCCAAAAGGCATAACCAACCATTCATAGAGACCAAGCTTGGTCTTGAATGCGGTTTTCCACTCATCACCTTCAGCCATGCGAATTTGATGGTAACCACTACGAAGGTCAATTTTCGAAAATATAGTGGCTCCACATAACTCATCAAGCATGTCATCAAGACGCGGTATAGGATGTCGATAACGCACGGTGATAGCATTGATTGGACGGCAGTCCATGCATAACCGCAACGTGTCATCCGTTTTTGGGACTAGGATCACGGGAACCGCGCTTGGGCTAGTGCTTACTTGGATCAAACCTTTGGAGACGAGTTGGTTGATTTGACGCTCGATCTCCTTCGTCTCTTCCGGGTTCGTGCGATACGCGGCGCGGTTTGGGAGTGGAGCGCCGGGTATGAGGTCGATGCGGTGCTCGATTCCACGAAGAGGAGGAAGGCCATGAGGAAGCTCTTCGGGAAAAACATCTTGGAGTTCCTGCAAAATAGCCATCAAAGAAGGAGGAACATTTGTCAAGTCGTTAGTTCCTTGCGCTAGTCCCTTGCAAACAAGGACATAGTGCAAGATGGATGGGTTGTTCCGCACTTCTCTCATCTCACTTTTGGTGGCAAGAAGAACACTCTTAGTTTTTCCACTCGAGTTTGGCTTGTAGCTCTCACTCACTATGGTGTGGTTCTCTCGCTCACCACTCTTCTCACAAGGTGTTTTTGTGTATTGCGCCCTCGCTAAAGCCTTTGCATTGTCCGCAATTATTTGGCTAGGAGTCATTGGTTGCAACACACAAGTTTTATCAAGCCATTTGAAGGTGTAAGTGTTTGAGTGACCATTATGCAAAGCACGCTTGTCATATTGCCACGGCCTTCCGAGCAACATGTGGCAAACCGTCATTGGAACCACGTCACATTCCACCGTGTCCTTGTAGTGCCCAATTGAGAACGTCACCGAGACGGTGTGCTTGATCTTGACGGATCCTTGGTCACTTAGCCATTGGATATGGTAGGGGTGTCTATGTGGATGAAGGGTGAGGTTGAGTTTCTCACACAATTCCGTGCTTGCAAGGTTGTGGCAACTCCCTCCATCGATGACAACTTTGATGGACTTCCCATCGATGCCGGCACGAGTTTGGAAGATGTTCGAGCGTTGGTCTTCATTGTCATTGGCTTGGGTAGTCAAGACCCTTGTGACCACAAGCGATGGACTTGCGTCATGCTCACACACGAGAAGTTCTTGGTCCTCTTCCAAATGTTGCCTTGCCATAGCTTCCTTCACTCTTGCATCAAATTCTTCCTCACTCAAGTATTCTTCATCGCCGTTGTCATGGATGAACAAAACTTTCTTGTTTCCACATGCATTCGACTTGTGCCCTTTGCCTCCACACTTGTAGCATTCACCATTGAATGGTAGATCATCCCTTGTGTGTTTGCCACTTGGGGGCTGTTTTCCTTGAGGGAGAGTGGGCTTGAAGGGAAGCTTGGTGGTACTGGAGGAGCTTCCACTTGGTGTTGTTGGGGTAGTGGTTGATGCTTGCTTGTAGGTGAAGTACGTTTTTGGCTTGTTGTACTTGATGTCCTCTTGCACTTGACGCTCGGCCTTGGATGCGATGTGCACAAGCTCAACCATGTTGTTGTACCTTTGGAACTCGGTGATGCGCTTGATGGGATGGTTCAAGCCATTGAGGAAGCGTGCCATTGTTTGTTCATCTCTCTCTTCAATGTTGGCACGGATCATGTTGAGCTCCATTTTCTTGAAGTACTCTTCCACGGTCTTTGTCCCTTGACTAAGCGTTTGAAGCTTGTTGAAAAGGTCACGCGTGTAGTGTGAAGGAACAAAGCGGGATCTCATATGAGCCTTCATATCTTGCCAAGTTGTGATTGGAGGCTCTTCTTTTGCTTCGCGAGCGAGTTGGACTTGTTCCCACCAAAGGTTGGCATACTCATCAAACTCGAGGGATGCCATGGCCATCATCTTCTCATTGCTATAGTTGTGCATGCGGAAGATCTTGTCGACCTTGAGTTCCCAAGAGAGATATTCTTCGGGCTCATTGGAACCGGTGAACTTGGGCATGGTGAATTTGAGCTTGCCAAAAGTTTCTTCTCCATTGCGGTTCCGGTTGCGTCGGTTGCCATGATTTTGGCGGTCATCATCATCATCCGAGCTCTCATGTCTTGCTTGGTGATTGTTGCGTTGCTCTTGCGGTTGATGATGTAGCCCGACCTACGGTCGTTACTACATCTTGGTCTCCAACTTACGCCAAGTCGTCATGGACTCCAAAGGTGAATCCATTCCTCTATGCGAGCCCCCTTCCTACCCTATTGAATGGTATGCTACTTCATACTCCGTCACATATGCATGATAGGTTCACATTGACAAGTACGGAGGCAAGGGAGGAAGCCCGGAACATCAAGCCCGACAAGACGGAGGCTTGGAAGAGGAGGCGGAAGAAGACAGACTGCCAAATGCTCTCTGTCGCCAGCGGTACTACCGGACCTGGTGACCGGTACTACCGCCCGGCGGCACTACCGCCCTATGCTACCGCCAGCAACAGACGACACCAGCGCAAGCCAAATGCTCTCTGTCACCGGCGGTACTACCGGCCCCGGATCCGGTACTACCGGGCCACGGCACTACCGCCCCCTGCTACCGCCACCAACAGAAGGCTCCAACGGAAGCTCCAGGACCGCAAGCGGTACTACCGGTCCCAGAGCGGTACTACCGGACCAAGCGGTACTACCGGTCCCAAGTCCGGTACTGATAGGGCAAAGGTGTCCGATCTTTCGATGAGATGGCGATAGTCGATTTGGTGGAGTTCGGGCTTGACGATCCGACTACACGTGCGAGCACGAGCGCCAATGCAATCGCTAGGCCAATCTCCTGGAGGTTACCGATCCTGCGTGAACACGATCAGCCTGACCAGCGAGGGTCTTAATTCCTACCTGAAATCGAGAACAAGTAAGAACCAATATTGCAATCAAGATATTGCGGATTAAGAGGAAAGCTTTATTGAAAGAGGTGGGATCCTGAATAGGTGCGAAGTACAAGAGGCCTCTGCGACGCTCGAGCCTTGGCGAAGTTGCGACTATGGCTAACTTAATGTCTAAACAAAATCCGAGTCTAGAGGTTCGGCTATGGGGCGTATTTAAGGGCGAAAAGGTGGGGTTTCGGCCAGCCATTGAAGTGGTGGCCGAATCCAACCCTAAAAGTCCTTTTCCCCTCAAATACGGACTCTAAAAAGTGGCTAATTAAAATCCTGCGAAAATTACATGGGCCTGGCCCAAAATAAAGGTGTCGCAGCACCATATTAAGCTATGGACGAATTCGTAAAGTATTGATCTTGAATATTTCGTCCAAGCCTTCTTTCTTCATTATGGTGGCCTCAAAGTTCTGAAATCTTCATCCGTGGCTTTCTCTTGGATCATCACATGCTTGCTGCCATCTCCATGCATGGCCATGCTCCAATGCTTGTCCCTCTCATCCATGCTTGGTCCATCATTCCTAAGAGTAAGAAATATATCTGATTTAGGCAGCATCATATTCTCATGTATGTGAGGAATAGTTCCAAGAAACGAAAGTACCTGATAGTTAAGTTGTTTGGCACGAGATCTTGTGATGGGTCCTTGTATGTGTGTTGCTGTAGGTACAACGGTTGTATCAATAGTAGGGATGTCCACATCATGCTCCCCTTCTTGAATTGAAGTCGTCCTCGACGCAATCTCATCTTCCTCACCAAAATAAGGCTTCAAATCTGCAATGTTAAATGTAGGACTAACCGTACCAAAATCTGCAGGCAACTCAAGTTTATATGCATTATCATTGATTTTCTCTAACACCTTAAATGGACCAGCAGCACGAGGCATTAACTTAGACTTGCGTAAATCAGGAAAACGATCTTTACGCAAATGTAACCAAACAAGATCGCCAACATCAAACACAACATGCTTTCTCCCTTTATCCCCAGCAAGTTTATACTTAGCATTCATGTGTTCAATGTTATCTTTAGTAGTCTTATGCAAGTTTAATATCATTTCAGCGCGTTGTGTAGCATCCAAATTATGTTGCACCGAAGAAGGTAAAGGCAATAAATCAATAGGTGCACGAGGAACAAAACCATACACAATCTCAAATGGGCACATCTTTGTGGTAGAATGCAACGAACGATTATAAGCAAATTCTATATGAGGTAAACACTCTTCCCACAATTTTAAGTTCTTCTTTAAAACAGCCCGTAACATAGTAGACAAAGTTCTATTTACTACTTCAGTTTGACCATCAGTTTGGGGATGACACGTAGTACTAAAGAGCAATTTAGTCCCCAACTTAGCCCATAAACATCTCCAAAAGTGGCTAAGAAATTTAGTATCACGATCAGAGACAATAGTATTAGGCACACCATGCAAACGAACAATTTCACGAAAGAACAAATCAGCAATATGCGCAGCATCATCCGTTTTATGACAAGGAATAAAGTGTGCCATCTTAGAAAACCGATCCACAACAACAAAAATACTATCCCTCCCCTTCTGTGTTCGTGGCAATCCCAAAACAAAGTCCATAGAAATATCCTCCCAAGGAACACTAGGAACAGGAAGAGGCATATATAAACCATGTGGATTAAGGCGAGACTTAGCTTTTTGACAAGTAGTGCAGCGTGCCACAAATCTCTCAACATCTCGACGCATACGTGGCCAAAAGAAGTGTGCAGCAAGAACATCCTCCGTCTTCTTGACACCAAAGTGTCCCATCAATCCTCCTCCATGCGCCTCCTGTAACAACAAAAGACGAACAGAGCTATCTGGAATGCATAGTTTGTTAGCACGGAACACAAATCCATCATTGAAGACGAACTTGTTCCAAGTTCTACCATCTCTACAATTCTGCAACACATCTTTAAACTCAGCATCATGCACATATTGTTCCTTAATAGTTTCCAATCCAAATATTTTGAAGTCAAGTTGAGATAACAAAGCATAACGGCGTGACAAAGCATCAGCAATAACATTATCTTTACCCTTTTTGTGTTTGATAACATAAGGAAAAGACTCAATAAATTCAACCCACTTTGCATGACGACGATTCAACTTAGCTTGACTACGAATATGCTTCAAAGATTCATGATCAGAATGAATAACAAATTCCTTAGGCCATAGATAATGTTGCCAAGTTTCTAATGTCCGAACCAATGCATATAATTCTTTATCATAAGTAGAATAGTTCAGACTAGCCCCACTCAATTTCTCTCTAAAATATGCAACAGGTTTTCCCTCTTGTAATAACACCCCTCCCAAACCAATTCCACTAGCATCACATTCAAGCTCAAAAGTCTTAGTAAAATCAGGAAGTTGGAGCAAGGGAGCATGTGTTAGCTTATCTTTCAATATGACGAAGGCCTGTTGTTGTGCATCGCCCCAAACAAAGGGCACATCCTTCTTGGTAAGCTCATTCAGCGGCGCGGCAATAGATCCAAAGTCTTTGACAAAGCGCCTATAAAAACCAGCGAGGCCAAGAAAACTCCTCACTTGTGTGACCGTCTTGGGCTGCGGCCAATTCTCAATAGCTTCAATCTTGGCTGGATCCACTTCAATACCCTGTGATGTAACAACATAGCCAAGAAACGCAACTCGATTGGTGCAAAAGGTGCACTTCTCAAGGTTACCAAACAAACGTGCATCACGTAAAGCATTAAAAACAGCACGTAAATGGTCCAAATGATCCTCTAAAGATTTGCTATAAATCAGAATATCATCAAAGTAGACTACCACAAAACGTCCAATGAAAGCACGTAAAACTTCGTTCATTAATCTCATGAAAGTGCTAGGTGCATCTGTTAAACCAAACGGCATTACTAACCACTCATATAAACCGAACTTAGTTTTAAATGCTGTTTTCCATTCATCTCCTAATTTCATACGAATCTGGTGGTAACCACTACGCAAATCAACTTTAGAAAACATGGTAGAGCCACTCAATTCATCAAGCATGTCATCTAAACGTGGAATAGGATGACGATATCGAATAGTAATATTATTGATAGCTCTACAATCAGTACACATGCGCGAAGAACCATCTTTCTTAGGTACCAAAATAATAGGAACAGCACAGGGGCTAAGGGACTCACGAATATGATCTCTGTCGAGTAGTTCCTGAATTTGGCGTTGTATCTCCTTTGTCTCCTCTGGATTGGTTCTATATGGCGCGCGGTTGGGCAACGTGGCACCAGGAATTAGATCAATTTGGTGCTCAATTCCTCTAATAGGAGGTAGTCCTGGTGGCAACTCAGCGGGAAAGACGTCCTCATATTCCTGCAAAATGTTAGCAACAGCGGGTGGCAAAGAAGGAGGCATATCCTCAAATGAAAACAAAACCTCTTTGCAGACAATTGCATAACATTGAGTATTGTTTACATCTAGTTCAGCAATATCAATTTTATTTGCAAGCATACATGGACTCTTCAAACGAATTTCAGTAGCATGTGTAGAATCAGATTTAGTGTTCTTGGGTGGTATAAAATCTGCAGCAACAATCTGATTCTCACTTTTATTTTTCTCCTCAGTTTTAGCTCTACTAGCTCTAGCAAGATCATCTTTTAAAATCTGTTCGGGAGTCATAGGTTTTAGACCAATTTTCTTTCCATCATGCATAAGAGAATAGTGATTAGTTTTGCCATTATGAACAGATTCTCTATCAAATTGCCATGGTCTACCAAGTAACAAAGAACAAGCTTGCATAGGTACAACATCACAATCAACAAAATCAGAATATGTACCAATAGTAAAATGCACGCGTACCGTTCTTGTTACCTTGATCTTGCGAGAACTCTCAAACCATTGGATGTAGTATGAATGTGGGCGTTGTCTTGTTGGAAGCGCAAGCTTCTCTACCATGTCAACACTGGCCAGATTATTACAACTCCCTCCATCAATGATTATCCGTATAGCTCTTTCCTTGACAACACCACGTGTTTGGAACAGGTTGTGGCGTTGATCTTGCTCAGATTTGCTCAATTGCACACTCAACACACGTTGTGTAATTAAACTCTTGTATTGATCAGCAGCTTCAGCTCCCATTACCTCTGGCTCTTCATCAGCATCAGAATTGTCTCCATCTCGAGCAGAAATAAGGGCTAGTGTATCTTCATCAAAGTCACTCGCTGAATCGTATTCACCATCTTCTCGCACCATCATCACACGTTGTGTTGTGCACTGTCTCTCAATATGACCAAAACCCCAGCACTTGCGGCATTGTATATCCTTTGTCTTACCCGTGGAAGCCATAGAAGATGCACTACGAGCAGGGGCATTGGATGATGGTGGAGGAGCAGCTGGAAATCTTGTGGTGGCCTTGGATGTGGTAGTAGCTGGAGGCGAATCACGAGGAGGCGCTGATTGTCGGGATGTCCAAGTGGATGTACGACCTGCAGAATTATTAGTCCTCCTCCATGGTGTTTGGCGATCCTGCACTTCACGTTCAGCTTTGCAAGCAAGATGAAACAAACGAGTGATAGAATTATATTCCTTATAATCTAATATGTGCTGAATGTCCTTGTTTAATCCACCAAAGAAACGTGCAAGCATTTGTTCATTAGATTCAACAAGACCACACCTAACCATCCCCGTTTGCAATTCCTGATAATACTCTTCTACAGAATTTTTCCCTTGC
This sequence comes from Avena sativa, assembly GCA_916181665.1. Classification (NCBI taxonomy): domain Eukaryota; kingdom Viridiplantae; phylum Streptophyta; class Magnoliopsida; order Poales; family Poaceae; genus Avena; species Avena sativa. The sequence goes on from OV702300.1 coordinate 56,056,571, forward strand.
TCTAAGCGTGTCAGATTCTTTAGTAAATCACGTTGATAAGTGGGAGGTACAAAACGAACACGCATAGCAGTTTTTAAAGCAGTCCAAGTACTAGGAATAGTAGTAGGATTTAAACGACAATACTCAGACCACCAAAGGGAAGCAAATTTAGTAAATTCACATGTAGCAGCACTAACACGCATATTCTCAGGATATTTTAAGCATGCAAAACGTTGTTCTACTTCCATCTCCCATGTAAGATATGCATCAGGATTATATTTACCCTCAAAAGATGGAATATTTAATTTAAGCTTTGCAACATGATCATCATCATTACGTACCGGTGGGCGAGCGTTGCGGTAGTAATGTCGGGGACGACCAGCAGGTACCTGTGGAGGTTGTTCAACCTCCTCGTCGAACAGATCGTCGTCGTCGGGGTCGTAGTAGTACCCGTCGTCTGTCCCCAATGTCGCAGCAGCAGCAGCCGCGGCGGAAGTCTGAGGAACGTCAGTCGTAGCAGGAGCCGCCGGGGGCGCGGCGGCAGCCGAACCAGCAGTCCGACCCGTGATCGGAATGCGCCGTGCGCCATGTGTGGGTGCCGGTGCGGGTGCGGGCAGTCGGTTCAGAAGCTCCTTGAACCGAACGTCAAGCTTGGCGTTGAAGGATTTCTCGAGTCCATCGATCTTGTCCACGGCGTTGGTGAGCTTGGTGTCAAACTCCCCAAGGCGCGTATCCACGTCTTCAGCGCGACTGACCAAGAGCGCGGAGAAGTGGGCATGTAGTTCTTCGTTCGTCATGGTGGCAGGGTTCCGCGAAGTATCTGTCATGGTTAGTCCTTAAAAAGCACAGGTATATACTACAGGAATATGGTGGAAGTCACGCGTAATCCGTCAAGCAATATACGAAGCTCTTACAAGTTCTTACCAAACAGCAGGAAAAGGCGATGTGCAACCACGAGGATCAGTGGGTCCAGAGATTGAACCAAGCGATTACCAGGAGTCGAAACACCGCACGTGGAGAGTATCTGTGGAGCTCTGGGAAGGCTTAGCAAAGGGGTTAGCAATTATCAAAACAGCAATGCAAAAGTTGAAAGAATGCTCAACGACGGTACTGTGCTGGTCCTAGGCGAGACCGTACTAGAGACGCGAGCCTAGATCACCAACGATGTCACGATGCGACACAACAAGCACTGTATGATGATATAGCACCCTGAAAAGCGATCCGAGATGCAGAAAATCACTATGATGGCGAGTGTCTAGAACTGATCTACGGGGTCTAAAAAGAGGTTAGCCCCCAAAATTTTTTTTGAAATTTTTTATTTTGCTCCGGAAAGCGCGCAGGCGCCAAAAAAATATCGCTATAACGGCCGATGGAGAAAAATGATCCCCAAAGCCGAAAACTAGTATAGCCAGAAAAATTTTTCGGAGGCGGTTCCAGACTTTTTTTTTTTTTTTTTTTGCTCTCCTTCTGGACTTACGACCGGACTCTTAGTGCGACACGGACTTTAGCTGAATACGGAAACAACAAAGAAGGAAAGTCAAAAGAAATAACTAGGAAACAGTAACTCTACTCGGACTCGTACCGCGGCAGGAAAACTGATCGGATCTGTGTCGTGGTAGGAAGGCGGTGGCGGAGTATTAGGGTTTATGGTGGTAGGGTATATGGCGGCAGAAGATGGTGGCGGAATATGGTGGTGGTGATCGGCGAGTGTGGCGGTGACTATTATGATCAGAACTCGAAACTCTAAGGGACGAGACACTAAGACCAGCAACTCGACGCGACGAAGTAGACACAAATTCAACAATGCAAAAACTGAAAAGATAATGCGAGGCGTAGATTGGTTATGGGATGGATCTAAACTCTAACTGTGTTTTTGGCTTTTTCGTGGGTTATAGGTAAAAACAGATCTAATCTATGAAAAACAGTAAAATCTCACCGAGCAACCTGAAATCTGATACCACTTGATAGGGCAAAGGTGTCCGATCTTTCGATGAGATGGCGATAGTCGATTTGGTGGAGTTCGGGCTTGACGATCCGACTACACGTGCGAGCACGAGCGCCAATGCAATCGCTAGGCCAATCTCCTGGAGGTTACCGATCCTGCGTGAACACGATCAGCCTGACCAGCGAGGGTCTTAATTCCTACCTGAAATCGAGAACAAGTAAGAACCAATATTGCAATCAAGATATTGCGGATTAAGAGGATAGCTTTATTGAAAGAGGTGGGATCCTGAATAGGTGCGAAGTACAAGAGGCCTCTGCGACGCTCGAGCCTTGGCGAAGTTGCGACTATGGCTAACTTAATGTCTAAACAAAATCCGAGTCTAGAGGTTCGGCTATGGGGCGTATTTAAGGGCGAAAAGGTGGGGTTTCGGCCAGCCAAGGAAGTGGTGGCCGAATCCAACCCTAAAAGTCCTTTTCCCCTCAAATACGGACTCTAAAAAGTGGCTAATTAAAATCCTGCGAAAATTACATGGGCCTGGCCCAAAATAAAGGTGTCGCAGCACCATATTAAGCTATGGACGAATTCGTAAAGTATTGATCTTGAATATTTCGTCCAAGCCTTCTTTCTTCATTATGGTGGCCTCAAAGTTCTGAAATCTTCATCCGTGGTCTTCTCTTGGATCATCACATGCTTGCTGCCATCTCCATGCATGGCCATGCTCCAATGCTTGTCCCTCTCATCCATGCTTGGTCCATCATTCCTAAGAGTAAGAAATATATCTGATTTAGGCAGCATCATATTCTCATGTATGTGAGGAATAGTTCCAAGAAACGAAAGTACCTGATAGTTAAGTTGTTTGGCACGAGATCTTGTGATGGGTCCTTGTATGTGTGTTGCTGTAGGTACAACGGTTGTATCAATAGTAGGGATGTCCACATCAGGTACTACCGCTCCTGGCAGTGCCTGCGCGCACTAGTTGGGCCACAGCCCATGTATCCCCCTTTTACTTACCAAACCCTAGTTTTATCCCCAAACTACCCTTGTTTAGTGGTTGGCCTATAAATAGAGCCTCCACCCCTCATGTATCCCTTAGGCATAGATGATAGACTAAAGACAACCCCCATTGTGGAATCTCTAGTTTTGCCTCATCCCCTTTACCAAGGGGACCGACTATCGTCACCAACCTCGATTGGACTTTGCATCACGCATCCATCGTTGAACAAGGCCTTGGGTTCTCGGTTTCTCGCCCCCAAGTCGTCAAGACCCTCCTCAAGGTGTTCTTCCCTCTCCGATGTGGATTTGAGGGAGCACGTTGACCGATCTTTCCTTGCGAGGATTCTATCGGACCGGTGGCCGCCGTTCGGGAGCAATCGGCCTTGTATCGTGTGAGTTTTGCGTGTGTTCATTGTGTTCTTCGCGAGGTGTGTGTTCGCTTCCGCTACCTTCTCCCTTTCCCCTCGCTTTCCCATCGATTTGACCACGAGATCCGTGAAGATCAGGCACCCAAGAGGTTAACCCCTCCATCATCTGGTATCAGCAGCTTTTGGTTGCCACGGATTTCTCATCGATTTGGTCTTTTCCCCATAAATTCGAAAATTTCACCAAAAACAGCCCCAATTCGTGTTTTGGATCGATCTGTGATTTGAGTGTGTTTTGGTAGGTTTTGATCCGTGGATTGCTTGCTAAACTTGTTGATCTACCTTCCTTTGCGTTCCCATGGCCTAATTCCTTGTTTTCCCCCGCCGATTTGGTGTTTTTCTTGAAGATTTTCCGCCCAAATCGCCCCAAGCTCGCGAAATCGCGTCAGATCTGGTTTTCTCTGTCCCGAGCGGTACTACCGCTCCAAATCTACGGTACTACCGCCCAGCGGTACCAAAAACCGGTACTACCGCCCAAGACAGAAAGAAAACAGCAAGTTCCAGATTTCAGCCTCTCACCGTTTTAAGCATATCTTTTGCATCCGAACTCGGATTTTGGTGTTCTTTAGCTCGTTTCGAAGAGGAGAAGGAGCTCTACATCATCATCCACGTGGTTCATGCAATCTACTCCATCCAAATTCCGTGAGCAAGGCGGAATCCAACAATAAAGGGTGAAGATCGTCGATGAAAGGTATAAACATTCCGCGACTTCTCCCCACTTGCATTCCTTTGTGAACCCCACTATCTTTGCGAGCAACAAACACCTATTGAGACTAGTTCCTCTTATGATTGCTTGGGCTATGCACATTTGATACCTTGTAGAATTCCGAGCAAACATTGTGAGCGCTATCTCATATAGTTATCTTGTATAGTTGTTGGCACAAGGAAGAGGCAAGTGAAAAGAAAAAGAAAGAAAAAGAAAAAAGAGAAAAAAAAATAGAAAAAGAAAAAGAAAAAGAAAAAGAAAAGAAAGAGATATACATGTGCCTTATAGAATAGGAAGCGCAAGCTCGATGAACATCATATAGGTGGTACTTATTGTGCATATCTTGTAGCCCACCAATTTTGTGCAATCGAACTAGCGTCTCTCCTTGTACTTGTGTGACACGAGCTTATAGTCTTCGCTAGGTAATCATTTGGTTCTTAGCTCACTTTCTCCGTCGCACAAGTCCCATTTATCCCACCGTGTGTGTTTCCTTGTATATATTTCCTATCTTGTGGATTAACTTGTTTGCTTTGTGATCATTGTGGTTCTTTACTTGCCATTACAACATCTTGATTTCGGATTGGTTCTTGACATGCCATTTTCCATATCTATCCACCATAGGCCTTGTGTGTGTGTTTTTTTTGTTGGTAGTTGGTTTTGGTGTTCCGCGTGAACTTCACTTTGCTTGGTTTATTGCTCTCAAGTGTGGCCACTTGCACGATACGATCTTCCAAGGTAAAGTAAGGTTTGACGTTGTATCCCTAACACCCTCTACCACTTCCATATACAACACTTGGTCTTGTGAAGCATGTCTAGGGACTCCGGGACCGAGAATGATTTCCATGAAGAATCCATGATGAGCCACCATGCATATGTCTCCACAAGCATGGACAACATGATGGAGCACTACACCGACAATGGCTCCACATGCTTGGGTGACATGGAGTTCTACAACAACAATGACTCCCCAAGCATGGACGACTTCAAGAACGACAACGCGAAGCTCCTCACGTCGCACCGACCAAGACGGAGCCTCTAACTCGAGTGCGCCAAGGTCCATCATCAAATGGACAAGTTCCAAAGCGACCTCCACAACTTCAAGAAGGGCATGGACAACGACTTCGACAAAAACATGAGGATGGTCGCCAAGACTAATGATGCTTTGCGCTCATTAGAAAAACTTACAAGGAAGAGTGCCAAGGTCAAGGGCCATCGTCGTGAGCGTCATATGGATGACCAAGTGCGCCACCTACATCAACCTTCGGCAAGGCACGCCAATGACCTCCGTCGACACCATCACAAGGCACCTTCAACTTCTTGTGCCACCACCAAAATGGCACCAAGAGCAAGCCTTCGTCCACGCCATCAAGCTTCAACGACTACACTTGCATTTGAAGACCTCATGACCGAGGAAAATGAAGACCTCTACTTCGCCAAGTTGGATAGCATGAGCCTACCTCCACCACTACTACAAGATGGCCACAAGACGGTCGAGCATGGGATTTTCCCTTCGACCATGGAGGAGAGCAATGATGCCCATCTTATGGCATCCAACCTTGGAGGCGACAAGGTCAAGAATGGTGAGCATGGGATTTTCCCTTCACCAAAGGAGGCGCATGGAGTTGAGGAAACCGAGCCTACCCCCATATGCTTGAGTGATGATGTGGTACCAATCCCATGTGAGTATGAGAGCCACTTAGCCCACTTGAGTGAGAAAAAGAGTGACATGAGTGACTCCACCTTATGTGAGATTGAGTGCTTCCACTTGGAGGGCATGAGTGATACTCCTAGTGAGTTGAGAGTGGTAGTTGAGAGGTCAAGTGAGACCATTTCGATTTCTAACAACTTACCCTCTACCTCTAGTGTGTTCTCTTGTGTTGTGCTAGGTTCCATGGAGGAAGACGCCCGAAGCTATGAAGCAATGATGCCTCGAATGGAGAAGATGTACATGGTGCACGAAGATGATGCGACGCCATGGCTACATGAAGAAGACGAAGTCGTCCACAAGGAGGCCACTACTTCCACAACACCCACTTCATATGAGAGGTATGACGAAGGTAATAATAAGGGTGTTGATGATGCCATGATCCCACTAGTGGACATGATGAATTGTGAGGATATGCATGCTATGGATGATACTTGTGACATTACATATGCTTCATCCACTTTCCCATGTGATGATTTTCCTTTGCATAATATTGATCATGTGGAATTGTTTGATTGCGATTTCATTGCCATCAACATGCCATGCTATGCATCTTGTGTGTATCCTCCAATTGCTTGGACTTGCCTTGTCATGCTAGTCATTCAATTTCTCCCGTTGCTTGCAATAAGATGAATGCTTGCTATTTCACTTGTTTTGCTTGCAACAATGTTGACCACATGCATTATAATGAGATGGCCCCCATAGCTTTCTCAATTTTTGGAGAGTTTGATGATTGCCATGATAAGCATGTTCCCCACTTGCATACTCACCATGCATCTATTTCATACTTAATTGACATTAATGGTGATGTGCACAAGAAGAGATACGTCATGATGGATGATGTGTATCTCTACCATGCACACACGTTCTTCCTTTTACATATGATGTGTGTAGGTACCCGCACGAGAATGTCAACCTCGGTTGAGCACGAGTTGACAAAAAGAGCTCTAGAGAGCATCCAACAAGTGAGTTCAAGATCGAACCCAGCTCTGATACCTTTTGCATGCTTTGCATCTTTCATGTTAGCAAATTGCTCTTTTCTATGGTTTGATTGCAAGCGTATTATCTTCCCTCGTGACATTCATGTTTCTTCGCATTTCGATAATGATGCTTTGTGTGTTGCAACAAAAATGTTGAACATTTTCTCTTTCCGATGTTTTGTGTGCAACCACAATTCCTTTAAGAGCATGTATTGTCATGAGAGCTTCCAAGAATCTCGTCTTGTTGTTGCAACAAACATAAGGACCACTTGCTCTTTCATTTGGTTTGTTTGCAAACATAATACTTTTGTTTTGGATATGCTTCCTTGTGTGTTTTTGCCAAATTCTCCTATTCTTGCATCAAAGATGTTGTTTGAAATTTTGACCCAATGCTTTGAATGCCCCACTTATATGTTATATGGAGTTTTTGAGTTTCCACATTTGGATGATGTTCAAACGATTTCCATGCACATTGGCCATGCATATGCATCCCATTTGCTATACTTGAGTTGTGCTAATCGTGTAGTGAACAAGAATGGACATGCCACAAATGACATGCTCCTCTATCACACACAAACATATGTTGCTTGGTCTTTGTTGTATGAAGGTACAAATGCATACACGTCAACCTCTATGGACTATATGTTGACAAGAAGAACCGAAGAGAGTTACCTATGGCTACCCTTCATCGAGCTATCTCTACAAGCTAAGGTGACTTCCTTCTACTTGAGGACTCATGCTATAATCTTCGTGAATTGGCTACGCTTTGAGTGTTGCTTTGCTTTTGTTGTGAGCTTTGTAGGCTTCAAGGAAGGTGAAGGAACATTGAAGTGTTGTCAAGTCAATCTTCCCGAGGACGACTATATGGTGAACCCCAGGATCAAGAAGGTCTCTCGACCGTTTCTACCTTCTGATGAGCATGTAGAGTCGAGGACGACTCTTTTTGAAGGGGGGGGAGCTGATGTAGCCCGACCTACGGTCGTTACTACATCTTGGTCTCCAACTTACGCCAAGTCGTCATGGACTCCAAACGTGAATCCATTCCTCTATGCGAGCCCCCTTCCTACCCTATTGAATGGTATGCTACTTCATACTCCGTCACATATGCATGATAGGTTCACATTGACAAGTACGGAGGCAAGGGAGGAAGCCCGGAACATCAAGCCCGACAAGACGGAGGCTTGGAAGAGGAGGCGGAAGAAGACAGACTGCCAAATGCTCTCTGTCGCCAGCGGTACTACCGGACCTGGTGACCGGTACTACCGCCCGGCGGCACTACCGCCCTATGCTACCGCCAGCAACAGACGACACCAGCGCAAGCCAAATGCTCTCTGTCACCGGCGGTACTACCGGCCCCGTATCCGGTACTACCGGGCCACGGCACTACCGCCCCCTGCTACCGCCACCAACAGAAGGCTCCAGCGGAAGCTCCAGGACCGCAAGCGGTACTACCGGTCCCAGAGCGGTACTACCGGACCAAGCGGTACTACCGGTCCCAAGTCCGGTACTACCGCTCCTGGCAGTGCCTACGCGCACTAGTTGGGCCACAGCCCATGTATCCCCCTTTTACTTACCAAACCCTAGTTTATCCCCAAACTACCCTTGTTTAGTGGTTGGCCTATAAATAGAGCCTCCACCCCTCATGTATCCCTTAGGCATAGATGATAGACTAAAGACAACCCCCATTGTGGAATCTCTAGTTTTGCGTCATCCCCTTTACCAAGGGGACCGACTATCGTCACTAACCTCGATTGGACTTTGCATCACGCATCCATCGTTGAACAAGGCCTTGGGTTCTCGGTTTCTCGCCCCCAAGTCGTCAAGACCCTCCTCAAGGTGTTCTTCCCTCTCCGATGTGGATTTGAGGGAGCACGTTGACCGATCTTTCCTTGCGAGGATTCTATCGGACCGGTGGCCGCCGTTCGGGAGCAATCGGCCTTGTATCGTGTGAGTTTTGCGTGTGTTCATCGTGTTCTTCGCGAGGTGTGTGTTCGCTTCCGCTACCTTCTCCCTTTCCCCTCGCTTTCCCATCGATTTGACCACGAGATCCGTGAAGATCGGGCACCCAAGAGGTTAACCCCTCCAGATGAGGTGCCACGTTTGGTGGTGGAACTTGTTGTTGACGACGAGCTTGGGGAGCTTGCTCGTTTTGTTGACGCGGTTGAGGACGAGGAGGAGGTTGATGGTCCTCACGACGAGCTTGGGGAGCTTGCTCTTGTTCTTGTCGTGGTTGATGCCGAGGCGCATTAGCTTGCGCCATATGGCGAGGAGGACGTCGAGCCGCGTGCGCAATGGGCTGCTCTTCTTCTTCTTGGTGTAGGGGAGGCTCGTCATGACCATCATGTTGCCGACGTGGACGATCATGTCGATGATGACGCCTTGGAGGATCTTCGAGTGCTTCCCGTCGACGGTGATCTTGTTCGTCCTCTTCGGAAGCTTCACTTGTTGTTGAAGGGACATGTCGACGTCGATGGCCTTGGTGGTCCATGCGAGGTTGCTCTTGTTGAATCACAAGTGCCCTTGGTTGTGGCCGGGTCGCTTCGCGCCTTGGAGGTCTTGCGGAGAGGTCACCATCATAGCTTGACGTTGCGGCGTGACGCGGAGATGGTACCGCTTGCGAAGAGCTCATGGATTGAAGAACGGGTCCATCCCGATGCTTTGAAGCGTGACGGCGAGGTGCACTTGATTCACTTGAGGAGTGCCGAGATGAGCTTGATTCGCGCGAGCGTGGCCTTGCGAGTCCATCGATGATGCGTTGAAGCTTCTCATCCGTTGAGGCGAGTGCACGACCAAGAGCTTCATTTTGATGACCGAGGTTGTGTTGCATGGCATGCATTTGGCCACGGACTTCTTCGAAGCGGTTGTCGATGTTCTTGAATTCCACGCGGGCCTCGCTAAATTGTTCATCTTGGCGCCGCTCGAGAGCTTCACAACGATAGTTGAATTCTCCTCGGACCTTCCAATGGTCCCATCTTGTCATGAATTGTGTGTCATCCTCCGGAGGTGGTGGTTGGGATGGCTCTCCATGCCTGTCTGATGTGGACATCCCTACTATTGATACAACCGTTGTACCTACAGCAACACACATACAAGGACCCATCACAAGATCTCGTGCCAAACAACTTAACTATCAGGTACTTTCGTTTCTTGGAACTATTCCTCACATACATGAGAATATGATGCTTCCTAAATCAGATATATTTATTACTCTTAGGAATGATGGACCAAGCATGGATGAGAGGGACAAGCATTGGAGCATGGCCATGCATGGAGATGGCAGCCACCATGTGATGATCCAAGAGAAGGCCACGGATGAAGATTTCAGAACTTTGAGGCCACCATAATGAAGAAAGAAGGCTTGGACGAAATATTCAAGATCAATACTTTACGAATTCGTCCATAGCTTAATATGGTGCTGCGACACCTTTTATTTTGGGCCAGGCCCATGTAATTTTCGCAGGATTTTAATTAGCTATTTTTTAGAGTCCGTATTTGAGGGGAAAAGGACTTTTAGGGTTGGATTCGGCCACCACTTCCATGGCTGGCCGAAACCCCACCTTTTCGCCCTTAAATACTCCCCATAGCCGACCTCCTAGACTCGGATTTTGTTTAGACATTAAGTTAGCCATAGTCGCAACTTCGCCAAGGCTCGAGCGTCGCAGAGGCCTCTTGTACTTCGCACCTATTCAGGATCCCACCTCTTTCAATAAAACTTTCCTCTCAATCCGCAATATCTTGATTGCAATATTGGTTCTTACTTGTTCTCGATTTCAGGTAGGAATTAAGACCCTCGCTGGTCAGGCTGATCGTGTTCACGCAGGATCGGTAACCTCCAGGAGATTGGCCTAGCGATTGCATTGGCGCTCGTGCTCGCACGTGTAGTCGGATCGTCAAGCCCGAACTCCACCAAATCGATTATCGCCATCTCATCGAAAGATCGGACACCTTTGCCCTATCAAGTGGTATCAGATTTCAGGTTGCTCGGTGAGATTTTACTGTTTTTCATAGATTAGATCTGTTTTTACCTATAACCCACGAAAAAGCCAAAAACACAGTTAGAGTTTAGATCCATCCCATAACCAATCTACGCCTCGCATTATCTTTTCAGTTGTTGCATTGTTGAATTTGTGTCTACATCGTCGCGTCGAGTTGCTGGTCTTAGTGTCTCGTCCCTTAGAGTTTCGAGTTCTGATCATAATAGTCACCGCCACACTCGCCGATCACCACCACCATATTCCGCCACCATATTCCGCCGCCATATACCCTGCCACCATAAACCCTAATACTCCGCCACCGCCTTCCTACCACGACACAGATCCGATCAGTTTTCCTGCCGCGGTACGAGTCCGAGTAGAGTTACTGTTTCCTAGTTATTTCTTTTGACTTTCCTTCTTTGTTGTTTCCGTGTTCAGATAAAGTCCGTGTCGCGCTAAGAGTCCAGCCGTAAGTCCAGAAGGAGAGCAAAAAAAAAAAATAGATCACTTTTCTCCATCGGCCGTTATAGCGATATTTTTTTGGCGCCTGCGCGCTTTCCGGAGCAAAATAAAAAATTTCAAAAAAAAATTTTGGGGCTAACCTCTTTTTAGACCCCATAGATCACTTCTAGACACTCGCCATCATAGTGATTTTCTGCATCTCGGTTCGCTTTTCAGGGTGCCATATCATCATACAGTGCTTGTTGTGTCGCGTCGTGACATCGTTGGTGATCTAGGCTCGCGTCTCTAGTACGGTCTAGCCTAGGACCAGCACAGTACCGTCGTTGAGCATTCTTTCAACTTTTGCATTGCTGTTTTGATAATTGCTAACCCCCTTTGCTAAGCCTTCCCAGAGCTCCATAGATATTCTCCACGTGCGGTGTCTCGACTCCTGGTAATCGCTTGGTTCAATCTCTGGACCCACTGATCCTCGTGGTTGCACATCGCCTTTTCCTGCTGTTTGGTAAGAACTTGTAAGAGCTTCGTATATTGCTTGACGGATTACGCGTGACTTCCACCATATTCCTGTAGTATATACCTGTGCTTTTTAAGGACTAACCATGACAGATACTTCGCGGAACCCTGCCACCATGACGAACGAAGAACTACATGCCCACTTCTCCGCGCTCTTGGTCAGTCGCGCTGAAGACGTGGATACGCGCCTCGGGGAGTTTGACACCAAGCTCACCAACGCCGTGGACAAGATCGATGGACTCGAGAAATCCTTCAACGCCAAGCTTGACGTTCGGTTCAAGGAGCTTCTGAACCGATTGCCCGCGCCCGCACCGGCACCCACACATGGCGCACGGCGCATTCCGATCACGGGTCGGACTGCTGGTTCGGCTGCCGCCGCACCCCCGGTGGCTCCTGCTACGACTGACGTTCCTCAGACTTCCGCCGCGGCTGCTGCTGCGACATTGGGGACAGACGATGGGTACTACTACGACCCCGACGACGACGATCTGTTTGACGAGGAGGTTGAACAACCTCCACAGGTACCTGCTGGTCGCCCCCGACATTACTACCGCAACGCTCGCCCACCGGTACGTAATGATGATGATCATGTTGCAAAGCTTAAATTAAATATTCCATCTTTTGAGGGTAAATATAATCCTGATGCATATCTTACATGGGAGATGGAAGTAGAACAACGTTTTGCATGCTTAAAATATCCTGAGAATATGCGTGTTAGTGCTGCTACATGTGAATTTACTAAATTTGCTTCCCTTTGGTGGTCTGAGTATTGTCGTTTAAATCCTACTACTATTCCTAGTACTTGGACTGCTTTAAAAACTGCTATGCGTGTTCGTTTTGTACCTCCCACTTATCAACGTGATTTACTAAAGAATCTGACACGCTTAGAGCAAGGGAAAAATTCTGTAGAAGAGTATTATCAGGAATTGCAAACGGGGATGGTTAGGTGTGGTCTTGTTGAATCTAATGAACAAATGCTTGCACGTTTCTTTGGTGGATTAAACAAGGACATTCAGCACATATTAGATTATAAGGAATATAATTCTATCACTCGTTTGTTTCATCTTGCTTGCAAAGCTGAACGTGAAGTGCAGGATCGCCTAACACCATGGAGGAGGACTAATAATTCTGCAGGTCGCACATCCACTTGGACATCCCGACAATCAGCGCCTCCTCGTGATTCGCCTCCAGCTACTACCACATCCAAGGCCACCACAAGATTTCCAGCTGCTCCTCCACCATCATTCAATGCTCCTGCTCGTAGTGCATCTTCTATGGCTTCCACGGGTAAGACAAAGGATATACAATGCCGCAAGTGCTGGGTTTTGGTCATATTGAGAGACAGTGCACAACACAACGTGTGATGATGGTGCGAGAAGATGGTGAATACGATTCAGCGAGTGACTTCGATGAAGATACACTAGCCCTTATTTCTGCTCGAGATGGAGACAATTCTGATGATGATGAAGAGCCAGAGGTAATGGGAGCTGAAGCTGCTGATCAATACAAGAGTTTAATTACACAACGTGTGTTGAGTGTGCAATTGAGCAAATCTGAGCAAGATCAACGCCACAACCTGTTCCAAACACGTGGTGTTGTCAAGGAAAGAGCTATACGGATCATCATTGATGGAGGGAGTTGTAATAATCTGGCCAGTGTTGACATGGTAGAGAAGCTTGCGCTTCCAACAAGACAACGCCCACATTCATACTACATCCAATGGTTTGAGAGTTCTCGCAAGATCAAGGTAACAAGAACAGTACGCGTGCATTTTACTATTGGTACATATTCTGATTTTGTTGATTGTGATGTTGTACCTATGCAAGCTTGTTCTTTGTTACTTGGTAGACCATGGCAATTTGATAGAGAATCTGTTCATAATGGCAAAACTAATCACTATTCTCTTATGCATGATGGAAAGAAAATTGGTCTAAAACCTATGACTCCCGAACAGATTTTAAAAGATGATCTTGCTAGAGCTAGTAGAGCTAAAGCTGAGGAGAAAAATAAAAGTGAGAATCAGATTGTTGCTGCAGATTTTATACCACCAAAGAACACTAAATCTGATTCTACACATGCTACTGAAATTCGTTTGAAGAGTCCATGTATGCTTGCAAATAAAATTGATATTGCTGAACTAGATGTAAACAATACTCAATGTTATGCAATTGTCTGCAAAGAGGTTTTGTTTTCATTTGAGGATATGCCTCCTTCTTTGCCACCTGCTGTTGCTAACCTTTTGCAGGAATATGAGGACGTATTTCCCGCTGAGTTGCCACCAGGACTACCTCCTCTTAGAGGAATTGAGCACCAAATTGATCTAATTCCTGGTGCCACGTTGCCCAACCGCGCGCCATATAGAACCAATCCAGAGGAGACAAAGGAGATACAACGCCAAATTCAGGAACTACTCGACAGAGATCATATTCGTGAGTCCCTTAGCCCCTGTGCTGTTCCTATTATTTTGGTACCTAAGAAAGATGGTTCTTCGCGCATGTGTACTGATTGTAGAGCTATCAATAATATTACTATTCGATATCGTCATCCTATTCCATGTTTAGATGACATGCTTGATGAATTGAGTGGCTCTACCATGTTTTCTAAAGTTGATTTGCGTAGTGGTTACCACCAGATTCGTATGAAATTAGGAGATGAATGGAAAACAGCATTTAAAACTAAGTTCGGTTTATATGAGTGGTTAGTAATGCCGTTTGGTTTAACTAATGCACCTAGCACTTTCATGAGATTAATGAACGAAGTTTTACGTGCTTTCATTGGACGTTTTGTGGTAGTCTACTTTGATGATATTCTGATTTATAGCAAATCTTTAGAGGATCATTTGGACCATTTACATGCTGTTTTTAATGCTTTACGTGATGCCCGTTTGTTTGGTAACCTTGAGAAGTGCACCTTTTGCACCAATCGAGTTGCGTTTCTTGGCTATGTTGTTACATCACAGGGTATTGAAGTGGATCCAGCCAAGATTGAAGCTATTGAGAATTGGCCGCAGCCCAAGACGGTCACACAAGTGAGGAGTTTTCTTGGCCTCGCTGGTTTTTATAGGAGCTTTGTCAAAGACTTTGGATCAATTGCCGCGCCGCTGAATGAGCTTACCAAGAAGGACGTGCCCTTTGTTTGGGGCGATGCACAACAACAGGCCTTCGTCATATTGAAAGATAAGCTAACACATGCTCCCTTACTCCAACTTCCTGATTTTACTAAGACTTTTGAGCTTGAATGTGATGCTAGTGGAATTGGTTTGGGAGGGGTGTTATTACAAGAGGGAAAACATGTTGCATATTTTAGCGAGAAATTGAGTGGGGCTAGTCTGAACTATTCTACTTATGATAAAGAATTATATGCATTGGTTCGGACATTAGAAACTTGGCAACATTATCTATGGCCTAAGGAATTTGTTATTCATTCTGATCATGAATCTTTGAAGCATATTCGTAGTCAAGCTAAGTTGAATCGTCGTCATGCAAAGTGGGTTGAATTTATTGAGTCTTTTCCTTATGTTATCAAACACAAAAAGGGTAAAGATAATGTTATTGCTGATGCTTTGTCGCGCCGTTATGCTTTCTTATCTCAACTTGACTTCAAAATATTTGGATTGGAAACTATTAAGGAACAATATGTGCATGATGCTGAATTTAAAGATGTGTTGCAGAATTGTAGAGATGGTAGAACTTGGAACAAGTTCGTCTTCAATGATGGATTTGTGTTCCGTGCTAACAAACTATGCATTCCAGATAGCTCTGTTCGTCTTTTGTTGTTACAGGAGGCGCATGGAGGAGGATTGATGGGACACTTTGGTGTCAAGAAGACGGAGGATGTTCTTGCTGCACACTTCTTTTGGCCACGTATGCGTCGAGATGTTGAGAGATTTGTGGCACGCTGCACTACTTGTCAAAAAGCTAAGTCTCGCCTTAATCCACATGGTTTATATATGCCTCTTCCTGTTCCTAGTGTTCCTTGGGAGGATATTTCTATGGACTTTGTTTTGGGATTGCCACGAACACAGAAGGGGAGGGATAGTATTTTTGTTGTTGTGGATCGGTTTTCTAAGATGGCACACTTTATTCCTTGTCATAAAACGGATGATGCTGCGCATATTGCTGATTTGTTCTTTCGTGAAATTGTTCGTTTGCATGGTGTGCCAAATACTATTGTCTCTGATCGTGATACTAAATTTCTTAGCCACTTTTGGAGATGTTTATGGGCTAAGTTGGGGACTAAATTGGTACTACATGTCATCCCCAAACTGATGGTCAAACTGAAGTAGTAAATAGAACTTTGTCTACTATGTTACGGGCTGTTTTAAAGAAGAACTTAAAATTGTGGGAAGAGTGTTTACCTCATATAGAATTTGCTTATAATCGTTCATTGCATTCTACCACAAAGATGTGCCCATTTGAGATTGTGTATGGTTTTGTTCCTCGTGCACCTATTGATTTATTGCCTTTACCTTCTTCGGTGCAACATAATTTGGATGCTACACAACGCGCTGAAATGATATTAAACTTGCATAAGACTACTAAAGATAACATTGAACACATGAATGCTAAGTATAAACTTGCTGGGGATAAAGGGAGAAAGCATGTTGTGTTTGATGTTGGCGATCTTGTTTGGTTACATTTGCGTAAAGATCGTTTTCCTGATTTACGCAAGTCTAAGTTAATGCCACGTGCTGCTGGTCCCTTTAAGGTGTTAGAGAAAATCAATGATAATGCATATAAACTTGAGTTGCCTGCAGACTTTGGTACGGTTAGTCCTACATTTAACATTGCAGATTTGAAGCCTTACTTTGGTGAGGAAGATGAGATTGCGTCGAGGACGACTTCAATTCAAGAAGGGGAGCATGATGTGGACATCCCTACTATTGATACAACCGTTGTACCTACAGCAACACACATACAAGGACCCATCACAAGATCTCGTGCCAAACAACTTAACTATCAGGTACTTTCGTTTCTTGGAACTATTCCTCACATACATGAGAATATGATGCTGCCTAAATCAGATATATTTATTACTCTTAGGAATGATGGACCAAGCATGGATGAGAGGGACAAGCATTGGAGCATGGCCATGCATGGAGATGGCAGCCACCATGTGATGATCCAAGAGAAGGCCACGGATGAAGATTTCAGAACTTTGAGGCCACCATAATGAAGAAAGAAGGCTTGGACGAAATATTCAAGATCAATACTTTACGAATTCGTCCATAGCTTAATATGGTGCTGCGACACCTTTTATTTTGGGCCAGGCCCATGTAATTTTCGCAGGATTTTAATTAGCTATTTTTTAGAGTCCGTATTTGAGGGGAAAAGGACTTTTAGGGTTGGATTCGGCCACCACTTCCATGGCTGGCCGAAACCCCACCTTTTCGCCCTTAAATACTCCCCATAGCCGACCTCCTAGACTCGGATTTTGTTTAGACATTAAGTTAGCCATAGTCGCAACTTCGCCAAGGCTCGAGCGTCGCAGAGGCCTCTTGTACTTCGCACCTATTCAGGATCCCACCTCTTTCAATAAAACTTTCCTCTCAATCCGCAATATCTTGATTGCAATATTGGTTCTTACTTGTTCTCGATTTCAGGTAGGAATTAAGACCCTCACTGGTCAGGCTGATCGTGTTCACGCAGGATCGGTAACCTCCAGGAGATTGGCCTAGCGATTGCATTGGCGCTCGTGCTCGCACGTGTAGTCGGATCGTCAAGCCCGAACTCCACCAAATCGATTATCGCCATCTCATCGAAAGATCGGACACCTTTGCCCTATCACTGTCCATGATGCAAAGCCACAAGGGTTGTATATGGAGAGAAAGGGTGCGTAGAGTTAGCCTTTTACCTCACCTTGGAGATTATATCAAACCAATTGCCACACAAATGAGCGAAAAGCGTGCAAAGTGAAATGGCAAGAACCTCACACACAAATATGCTACAACTCTCAAAAGGCTTTTGGTGGAAGGTTAGGATTGTGGAAAACCAAACAAAACGATCCAAGCAAAAGGTTATTGTCTAACGTGGTAAAGAACCAAAGATCAAAAGCAAAAGGATACGATCTACGAAAAACACAGAAAACACACACGTGGAGAAAAACGGGGTTAGCACGACTATGAAAATGAGCACAAAAGGGCCTAACTAAGACTACGCTCGGCTGTCGTGCCAACTCAAGGAGAGACCACAACTCGTTTGCCAAAAGAGGATAAGCAATAGATTTGTGCACTTGCCTCGGTGCGCTCTTTCTTCTCTCTTTCTTGGCTTACAAGCTTGGTATTCTCTTTGGATTGGGAGACTATGTATCTTTTTTCTCTTTTTCTTTTGTTCTTTTTTTTTTTGATTCTTTCTCCTTTTTCTCCCTTGCTATGCTACTATGTTAGCTTTTGTATTTGGCCTCACACTCTCACTTTCCGAAGGCAAGTGCACAATGCTTAGACAAACACAAAATGAGTTGCTCTCAAGGATAGATACACACAAAGGAAGATATGGGGCTGTCAAAGTGGCGCAAGTTATACCTTTGGTATCGTTGAGGACTTGCAACCGTTGGTGGTGGGTGATGTTCGAGTGTCGCGGTGTCGATGAGCGCGGAAGACTTGGATGCAGAAGCTTGTGTTAAGATGGCGACAAACACGCGAAACACGAACAAGCTAAAGGGTAAAAGTCAGCAAGCGAAAATGAGGTTTCAAGTAGAAGGAAAAAAAAACCTTCTGTTACTGGCGGTAGTACCGCTTGGTACAGGCGGTAGTACCGGACGGCGGTAGTACCGCTTGTTACGGGCGGTAGTACCGGACGGCGGTAGTACCGTTTGTCACGGGCGGTAGTACCGCTGGTCACAGAACACGAACGAAAACGAGATCCACTTGACACAAACCTCAAATCCGTGGGAAAACTGACCGAAAGGCTGGCTAGGAACAACAGGGGCTATAGATCGACTCCCAAAGCAACAGATCTATGGACCAAAACCACGAAAAACGCACCAAATCCAGAGATCGATCCGAAGGCAAATTGGGGCTCTTTTTGGTGAGATTTTCGATTTTAAGGTGGATAAAAGAAAAATTGGGGGAAAATTCGTGATCAACCGTGCTCTTGATACCAATATGATAGGGGGTAACCCTGGGGTTGGCCCGATCTTTCACGAATTCCACGAGAAACGAGGGGAAAGAGGTGGTCGAGGGATGAAATCGAGGAAAGCGATGAAAACCACGAACACACACTCCAAAACACGATACACGCCTACTCCTCACGCCGGTGGCAACCGGTCCAACATAATCCCTAGGATCGGTGTTGGGCGAAGCTCGCTCTCCACGCCAACAACGGGGGATGAGGTGCTTGGTGAGATCTTGACGACTTGGGGGCGAGAAACCGAGAACCCAAGGCCTTGTACAACTTGAACGCACTAGGCAAGATCCAAGAGGGGGGTGGATAATCCGGTGCTCCTTGGTAGGAGCATGAGACCAATAGATATAAGTTCCTCAAAGGGGTTTCCTTAATATCTATTATTATCCAAGTCTAGGGTTTACAATAGAGGGTGGGGGCTATATATAGACCAACCACATAAACAGGGGTATTTTGGGAACAAATAGCGAAATATAGAGAGGGTTACAAGGCGCTGGGCCGAATTAACACGTTTAGGCTTTTCCAGGTCCGGTAGTACCGGTCCAGCTCGACCGGTAGTACCGGTCGTGCGGTAGTACCGCTTCCTGGCCGGTAGTACCGCTTGTCGTCCTGGGACTTGCGTTGGGGCCTTCTGTTGGTGGCGGTAGCAGGGGGCGGTAGTACCGCAGCCCGGTAGTACCGGATCCAGGGCCGGTAGTACCGCCAGTGACAGAGAGTACTTGGGCAGCTCTGGAACCTTCTGTTGTTGGCAGTAGTGCCGCCAAGCGGTAGTACCGGTCGCCAGGTCCGGTAGAACCGCTGGCGACAGAGAGCATTTGGTCTTGTCTGCTGGCGCTCCTCCATCCTGTGGGTTCTTCTCTTCGTACCTGATGATGCACAAGGTATGGGTATGAAGTAGCAGGCCATCCAAAGGTGTATCGAAGTCACACAAGGAGAGGAGCGAGTTCACCTTAGCTTGAAGGAGTTTGGCTCGGGCGCGAGTCATGGGTCCACTTGGGGAGCTTGTGGGAGTAGATGTAGTAGCGGTCGTAGGACAGGCTGCATCAGCCTTGCTCACGGAATTTGGATGGAGTAGATAGCATGAACAACGTGGATGATGATGTAGAGCTCCTTCTCCTCTTCGAAACGAGCTAAAGAACACCAAAATCCGATTTCGAATGTAAAAGTTATGCTCAAAACGGTGAGAGGCTGAAATCTGGGAACCTACTGTTTTCTTTCTGTACTGGGCGGTAGTACCGGATTTTGGGAGCGGTAGTACCGGTGAGCAGTAGTACCGGTGAGCGGTAGTACCGGATATTTGGAGCGGTAGTACCGCTGGAGACAGAGACGCCCAGATCTGACGTGTTTTCGCGATTTCGGGGCGATTTGGGCGGAAAATCTTCAAGAAAAACACCAAATCGATGGGGGAAATCAAGGAATTAGGCTATGGGAACGCAAAGGAAGGTAGATCAACAAGTTTAGCAAGTAATCCACGGATCAAAACCTACCAAAACGCACTCAAATCACAGATCGATCCAAAACACGAATTGGGGCTATTTTTGGTGGAATTTTCGAATTTATGGGTAAAAGACCAAATCGATGAGAAATCTGTGGCAACCAAAAGCTGCTGATACCAGATGATGGAGAGGTTAACCTCTTGGGTGGCCCAATCTTCACGGATCTCGTGGTCAAATCGATGGGAAAGCAAGGGGAAAGGGAGAAGGTAGCGGAAGCGAACACACACCTCGCGAAGAACACGATGAACACACGCAAAACTCACACGATACAAGGCCGATTGCTCCCGAACGGAGGCCACCGGTCCGATAGAATCCTCGCAAGGAAAGATCGGTCAACGTGCTCCCTCAAATCCACATCGGAGAGGGAAGAACACCTTGGGGAGGGTCTTGACAACTTGGAGACGAGACATCGAACTCCAAGGCCTTGTTCAACGATGGATGCGTGAGGAAAAGTCCAATCGAGGTTGGTGACGATAGTCGGTCCCCTTGGTAAAGGGGATGAGGCAAAACTAGAGATTCCCAATGGGGGTTGTCTTTAGTCTATCATCTATGCCTAAGGGATACATGAGGGGTGGAGGCACTATTTATAGGCCAACCACATAAACAAGGGTAGTTTGGGCATAAACTAGGCGAATAGGTAAGTAAAGGGGGATACATGGGCTGTGGCCCAACTAGTGCGCGCAGGCACTGCCAGGAGCGGTAGTACCGGACTTGGGACCGGTAGTACTGCTTGGTCCGGTAGTGCTGCTCTGGGACCGGTAGTACCGCTTGCGGTCCTGGAGCGTCAGCTGGAGCCGTCTGTAGCGAGCGGTATCAGGGGACGGTAGTACCGCTGACCGGTAGTACCGGGTCCAGATCCGGTAGTACCGCCGGAGACAGAGAGTATTTGTGATGGAGGGGTTAACCTCTTGGGTGCCCGATCTTCACGGATCTCGTGGTCAAATCGATGGGAAAGCGAGGGGAAAGGGAGAAGGTAGCGGAAGCGAACACACACCTCGCGAAGAACACGATGAACACACGCAAAACTCACACGATACAAGGCCGATTGCTCCCGAACGGCGGCCACCGGTCCGATAGAATCCTCGCAAGGAAAGATCGGTCAACGTGCTCCCTCAAATCCACATCGGAGAGGGAAGAACACCTTGGGGAGGATCTTGACAACTTGGAGACGAGACATCGAACTCCAAGGCCTTGTTTAACGATGGACGCGTGATGCAAAGTCCAATCGAGGTTGGTGACGATAGTCGGTCCCCTTGGTAAAGGGGATGAGGCAAAACTAGAGATTCCACACAAGGGGGTTGTCTTTAGTCTATCATCTATGCCTAAGGGATACATGAGGGGTGGGGGCTCTATTTATAGGCCAACCACATAAACAAGGGTAGTTTGGGGATAAACTAGGCGAATAGGTAAGTAAAGGGGGATACAAGGGCGGTGGCCCAACTAGTGCGCGCAGGCACTGCCAGGAGCGGTAGTACCGGACTTGGGACCGGTAGTACCGCTTGGTCCGGTAGTGCCGCTCTGGGACCGGTAGTACCGCTTGCGGTCCTGGAGCGTCAGCTGGAGCCGTCTGTAGCGAGCGGTATCAGGGGACGGTAGTACCGCTGACCGGTAGTACCGGTTCCAGATCCGGTAGTGCCACCGGAGACAGAGAGTATTTGGCTTCTGTTGGCGTCGTCTGTTGGTGGCGGTAGCAGGGGGCACGCATAGAGGAACGGATTCACCTTTGGAGTCCATGACGACTTGGCGTAAGTTGGAGACCAAGATGTGGTAGACCGTAGGTCGGGCTACATCAGCTCCCCCCCCCCCTTCAAAAAGAGTCGTCCTCGACTCTACATGCTCATCACAAAGTAGAAGCGAACGAGAGACCTTCTTGATCCTGGGGTTCACCATATCGTCGTCCTCGTGAAGATTGACTTGACAACACTTCAATGTTCCTTCACCTTCCTTGAAGCCTACAAAGATCACAACAAAAGCAAAGCAACACTCAAAGCGTAGCCAGTTCATGCAGATTATGGCATGAGTCCTCAAGTAGAAGGAAGTCACCTTAGCTTGTAGAGATAGCTCGATGAAGGGTAGCCATAGGTAACTCTCTTCGTTTCTTCTTGTCAACATATAGTCCATAGAGGTTGACGTGTATGCATTTGTACCTTCATACAACAAAGACCAAGCAACATATGTTTGTGTGTGATAGAGGAGCATGTCATTTGTGGCATGTCCATTCTTGTTCACAACACGATTAGCACAACTCAAGTATAGCAAACGTGATGCATATGCAAGGTCAATGTGCATGGAAATCGTTTGAACGTCATCCAAATGTGGAAACTCAAAAAGTCCATATAACATAGAAGTGGGGCATTCAAAGCATTGAATCCAAATTTCAAACAACATCTTTGATGCAAGAATAGGACAATTTGGCAAAAACACACAAGGAAGCATATCCAAAACAAAAGTATTATGTTTGCAAACAAACCAAATGAAAGAGCAAGTGGTCCTTATGTTTGTTGCAACAACAAGACGAGATTCTTGGAAGCTCTCATGACAATACATGTTCTTAAAGGAATTGTGGTTGCACACAAAACATCGGAAAGGTAAATTGTTCAACATGTTTGTTGCAACACACAAAGCATCATTATCGAAAGGCGAAGAAACATGCATGTCACAAGGGAAGATAATACCATTAACATGCTTGCAATCAAACCATAGGGAAGAGCAATTTGCCAACATGAAAGATTCAAAGCATGCAAAAGGTATCAGATCTGGGTTCGATCTTGAACTCACTTGTGGGATGCTCTCTAGAGCTCTTTTTGTCAACTCGTGCTGAACCGAGGTTGACATTCTCGTGCGGTTACCTACACACATCATATGTAAAAGGAAGAACGTGTGTGCATGGTAGAGATACACATCATCCATCATGACGTATCTCTTCTTGTGCACATCACCATTAATGTCATTCAAGTATGAAATAGATGCATGGTGAGTATGCAAGTGGGGAACATGCTTATCATGGCCATCAGCAAAATCTCCAAAAATTGAGAAAGCTATGGGGGCCATCTCATTATAACGCATATGATCAATATTGTTGCAAGCAAAACAAGTGAAATAGCAAGCATTCATCGTATCGCAAGCAACGGGAGAAATTGAATGACTAGCATGACAAGGCAAGTCCAAAGCAATTGGAGGATACACACAATATGCATAGCATGGCATGTTTATGGCAATGATATCGCAATCAAACAATTCCACATGATCAATATTATGCAAAGGTAAATCATCACATGGGAAAGTGAGTGAAGCATATGTAATGTCACAAGTATCATCCATAACATGCATATCCTCACAATTCATCATGTCCACTAGTGGGATCATGGCATCATCAACACCCTTATTGTTACCTTGTTCATACCTCTCATATGAAGTGGGTGTTGTGGAAGTAGTGGCCTCCTTGTGGATGACTTCGTCTTCTTGATGTTGCCATGGCGTAGCATCATCTTCGTGCACCATGTACATCTTCTCCAAATGAGGCATCATTGCTTCATGGCTTGGCGCTTCTTCATCCATGGAACCTAACATAACACAAGAGAACACACTAGAGGTAGAGGGTAAGTTGTTAGAATTCGAAATGGTCTCACTTGACCTATCAACTACCACTCTCAACTCACTAGGAATATCGCTCATGCCCTCCAAGTGGAATCACTCAATCTCACATAAGGTGGAGTCACTCATCTCACTCTTGTTCTCACTCAAGTGGGCTAAGTGGCTCTCATACTCACATGGGATTGGTACCACATCATCACTCAAGCATATGGGGATAGGCTCGGTTTCCACAACTCCATGCGCCTCCTTTCGTGAAGGGAAAATCCTATGCTCACCATTCTTGACCTTGTCACCTTCAAGGTTGGATGCCATAAGGTGGGCATCATCGCTCTCCTCCATGGTCGAAGGGAAAATCCCATGCTCGACCGTCTTGTGGCCATCTCGTAGTAGTGGTGGAGGTAGGCTCATGCTATCCAACTTGGCGAAGTAGAGGTCTACATTTTCCTCGTTCGCGAGGTCGTGGAAGTCAAGCGTCGGCGTTGAAGCTTGATGGCGTGGAGGAAGGCTTGCTCTTGGTGCCATTTTGGTGGTGGCACGAGTAGTTGAAGGTGCCCTATGATGGTGTCGACGGAGGTCATTGGCGTGCCTTGCCGATGGTTTATGTTGGTGAAGCACTTGGTCATCCACATGACGCTCGCGACGGTGATCATTTGCCTTGGCACTCTTCTTGTGCTTGTGGTGCCTTCTTGAGCTTGCTTGAGCATTATGGTTGGTGCTCATCACGAATTCTTCGTCTTGGTGGCGAAGATGCCTTTGACGATGTCTTGTATCCTCTTTATGGTGGCGATGCTCATGAGAGGATGTTTGTCGATGAAGAGTCTTGTTTCTTGGCGCCTCTTGATGCATATGATGTTTGGACGCCACTCTTGTTTGGATAGGAGGTGGATCTTGGCGCCTTGGAGGTGATGTAGCTTGGCGCCTTGGAGATGGTGGAGCTTGACGCCTTGGAGATGGTGGCGCTTGACGCCATCTAGGTTGTGGCACTTGTCGCCTTGGAGGTGGATCATCGAAGTAGGTGGTGCCCTTTGGTGTGGCACGCTTGGCCTTGAAGGTCATGGATTCTTGATGATGCGCCTCCTCTTGCTTGGCATAGTAGGCTTCCATCTACACGCGGTGGAGGAATTCTTCATGGCTCGTGGAGGAGCCATCAAACTCGATGAAGTTCTCCGTGTCCTCCATGCTTGGCGAGGCGTCGTCGATGTCGCACTCGAAGTCATCCATGCTTGGGGAGTAATTGTTGGTGTAATACTCCATATCACCCAAGCATGTGCAGCCATTGTCGGTGTAGTGCTCCATAGGCTCTGGTGGAGGGGTTAACCTCTTGGGTGCCCGATCTTCACGGATCTCGTGGTCAAATCGATGGGAAAGCAAGGGGAAAGGGAGAAGGTAGCGGAAGCGAACACACACCTCGCGAAGAACACGATGAACACATGCAAAACTCACACGATACAAGGCCGATTGCTCCCGAACGGCGGCCACCGGTCCGATAGAATCCTCGCAAGGAAAGATCGGTCAACGTGCTCCCTCAAATCCACATCGGAGAGGGAAGAACACCTTGAGGAGGGTCTTGACGACTTGGGGGCGAGAAACCGAGAACCCAAGGCCTTGTTCAACGATGGATGCGTGATGCAAAGTCCAATCGAGGTTGGTGACGATAGTCGGTCCCCTTGGTAAAGGGGATGAGGCAAAACTAGAGATTCCACAATGGGGGTTTTCTTTAGTCTATCATCTATGCCTAAGGGTTACATGAGGGGTGGGGGCTCTATTTATAGGCCAACCACAAAACAAGGGTAGTTTGGGAATAAAACTAGGGTTTGGTAAGTAAAAGGGGGATACATGGGCTGTGGCCCAACTAGTGCGCGCAGGCACTGCCAGGAGCGGTAGTACCGGACTTGGGGCCGGTAGTACCGCTTGGTCCGGTAGTACCGCTCTGGGACCGGTAGTACCGCTTGCGGTCCTGGAGCTTCAGCTGGAGCCGTCTGTTGGTGGCGGTAGCAGGGGGCGGTAGTGCCGGGGCCCGGTAGTACCGGATCCGGGGCCGGTAGTACCGCCGGTGACAGAGAGCATTTGGCTTGCGCTGGTGTCGTCTGTTGCTGGCGGTAACAGAGGGCGGTAGTACCGCCGGGCGGTAGTACCGGTCGCCAGGTCCGGTAGTACCGCTGGCGACAGAGAGCGTTTGGCAGTCTGTCTTCTTCCGCCTCCTCTTCCAAGCCTCCGTCTTGCCGGGCTTGATGTTCCGGGCTTCCTCCCTTGCCTCCGTACTTGTCAATGTGAACCTATCATGCATATGTGACGGAGTATGAAGTAGCATGCCATTCAATAGGGAAGGAAGGGGGCTCGCATAGAGGAACGGATTCACCTTTGGAGTCCATGACGACTTGGTGTAAGTTGGAGACCAAGATGTGGCAACGACCGTAGGTCGGGCTACATCAGCTCCCCCCCTTCAAAAAGAGTCGTCCTCGACTCTACATGCTCATCACAAAGTAGAAGCGGTCGAAGGACATCCTTGATCCTGGGGTTCACCATATAGTCGTCCTCGGGAAGAGTGACTTGACAACACTTCAATGTTCCTTCACCTTCCTTGAAGCCTACAAAGCTCACAACAAAAGCAAAGCAACACTCAAAGCGTAGCCAATTCACCAAGATTATAACATGAGTCCTCAAGTAGAAGGAAGTCACCTTAGCTTGTAGAGATAGCTCGATGAAGGGTAGCCATAGGTAACTCTCTTCGGTTCTTCTTGTCAACATATTGTCCATAGAGGTTGACGTGTATGCACTTGTACCTTCATACAACAAAGACCAAGCAACATATTTTCGTGCGTGATAGAGGAGCATGTCAAATGTAGCATGTCCATTCTTGTTCACAACACGATTAGCACAACTCAAGTATAGCAAACGGGATGCATATGCATGGTCAATGTGCATGGAAATCGTTTGAACATCATCCAAATGTGGAAACTCAAAAACTCCATATAACATCTTATTGTGGCACTCAAAGCAATCGAATAGAAATTTTATCAACATCTTTGATGCAAAGCTTGGAGAATTTGGCAAAAACACAAAAGGAAGCATATCCAAAACAAAAGTATTATGTTTGCAAACAAACCAAATGAAAGAGCAAGTGGTCCTTATGTTTGTTGCAACAACAAGACGAGATTCTTGGAAGCTCTCATGACAATACATGCTCTTAATGGAATTGTGGTTGCACCCAAAACATCGGAAAGAGAAAATGTTCAACATTTTTGTTGCAACACACAAAGCATCATTATCTAAATGCGAAGAAACATGAATGTCACGAGGGGATATAATACCATTAACATGCTTGCAATCAAACCATAGGAAAGAGCAATTTGCCAACATGAAAGATGCAAAGCATGCAAAAGGTATCAGAGCTGGGTTCGATCTTGAACTCACTTGTGGGATGCTCTCTAGAGCTCTTTTTGTCAACTCGTGCTCAACCGAGGTTGACATTCTCGTGCGGGTACCTACACACATCATATGTAAAAGGAAGAACGTGTGTGCATGGTAGAGATACACATCATCCATCATGACGTATCTCTTTTTGTGCACATCACCATTAATGTCATTCAAGTATGAAATAGATGCATGGTGAGTATGCAAGTGGGGAACATGCTTATCATGGCAATCATCAAAATCTCCAAAAATTGAGAAAGCTATGGGGGCCATCTCATTATAACGCATATGATCAATATTGTTGCAAGCAAAACAAGTGAAATAGCAAGCATTCATCTTATCGCAAGCAACGGGAGAAATTGAATGACTAGCATGACAAGGCAAGTCCAAAGCAATTGGAGGATACACACAAGATGCATAGCATGGCATGTTTATGGCAATGATATCGCAATCAAACAATTCCACATGATCAATAGTATGCAAAGGCAAAGCATCACATGGGAAAGTGGATGAAGCATATGTAATGTCACAAGTATCATCCATAGCATGCATATCCTCACAATTCATCATGTCCACTAGTGGGATCATGGCATCATCAACACCCTTATTGTTACCTTGTTCATACCTCTCATATGAAGTGGGTGTTGTGGAAGTAGTGGCCTCCTTGTGGACGACTTCGTCTCCTTCATGTAGCCATGGCGTCACATCATCTTCGTGCACCATGTACATCTTCTCCAATTGAGGCATCATTGCTTCATGGCTTCGGGCGTCTTCCTCCATGGAACCTAGCACAACACAAGAGAACACACTAGAGGTAGAGGGTAAGTTGTTAGAAATCGAAATGGTCTCACTTGACCTATCAACTACCACTCTCAACTCACTAGGAGTATCGCTCATGCCCTCCAAGTGGAAGCACTCAATCTCACCTAAGGTGGAGTCACTCATCTCACTCTTGTTCTCACTCAAGTGGGCTAGGCTCTCATACTCACATGGGATTGGTACCACATCATCACTCAAGCATATGGGGGTAGGCTCGGTTTCCTCAACTCCATGCGCCTCCTGTGGTGAAGGGAAAATCCCATGCTCACCATTCTTGACCTTGTCGCCTCCAAGGTTGGATGCCATAAGATGGGCATCATTGCTCGCCTCCATGGTCGAAGGGAAAATCCCATGCTCGACCGTCTTGTGGCCATCTCGTAGTCGTGGTGGAGGTAGGCTCATGCTATCCAACTTGGCGAAGTAGGCGTCTATATTTTCCTCGTTCGCGAGGTCGTAGAAGTCAAGCGTCGGCTTTGAAGCTTGATGGCGTGGAGGAAGGCTTGCTCTTGGTGCCATTATGGTGGTGGCACGAGTAGTTGAAGGTGCCCTATGATGGTGTCGACGGAGGTCATTGGCGTGCCTTGCCGATGGTTGATGTAGGTGGCGCACTTGGTCGTCCACATGACACTCGCGACGATGATCATTTGCCTTGGCACTCTTCTTGTGCTTGTGGTGCCTTCTTGAGCTTGCTTGAGCATTATGGTTGGTGCTCATCTTGAATTCTTCGTCTTTATGGCGAAGATGCCTTTGACGATGTCTTGTATCCTCTTTATGGTGGCGATGCTCATGAGAGGATGTTTGTCGATGAAGATTCTTGTTTCTTGGCGCCTCTTGATGCATATGATGTTTGGACGCCACTCTTGTTTCGATAGGAGTTGGAGCTTGGCGCCTTGGCGGTGATGAAGTTTGGCGCCTTGGAGATGGTAGAGCTTGATGCCTTGGAGGTGATGGAGCTTGGTGCCTTGGAGATGGTGGCGCTTGACGCCATCTAGGTGGTGGCACATGTCGCCTTGGAGGTGAATCATCGAAGTAGGTGGTGCCCTTTGGTGTGGCACGCTTGGCCTTGAAGGTCATGGAATCTTGATGATGCGCCTCCTCTTGCTTGGCGTAGTAGGCTTCCATCTCCACATGGTGGAGGAATTCTTCATGGCTCATGGAGGAGCCATCAAAGTCAATGAAGTTCTCCGTGTCCTCCATGCTTGGCGAGGCGTCATCGATGTCGCACTCGAAGTCGTCCATGCTTGGGGAGTAGTTGTTGGTGTAGTACTCCATATCACCCAAGCATGTGGAGCCATTGTCGGTGTAGTGCTCCATAGTCTCCATGCAAGAGGAGCCATTGTCGACGTAGAGCTCCATGTCTTCCATGCATGTGGAGTCGTCGTAGGTGTAGTGCTCCGGGTCCTCAAAGCATGCGGAGCCATTGTCGGTGTTGTGCTCCGTCATGTCCTCTATACTTGTGGAGTCGTAGTCATGGTGGCTCATCATGGATTCTTCATAGATATCATCCTCGGTTCCGGAGTTCCTAGACATGATGCACAAGACCAAGCGGTGTATATGGAAGTGGTAGTGGGAGTTAGGGATACAACGTCAAACCTTACTTTACCTTGGAAGATCGTATCGTGCAAGTGGCCACACTTGAGAGCAATAAACCAAGCAAAGTGAAGTTCACGCGGAACACCAAAACCAACTACGAACCAAAAAACACACACACACAAGGCCTATGGTGGATAGGTATGGAAAGTGGCATGTCAAGAACCAATCCGAAATCAAGATGTTGTAATGGCAAGTAAACAACCACAATGATCACAAAGCAAAACAAGTTAATCCACAAGATAGGAAATATGTACAAGGAAACACACACGGTGGGATAAATGGGACTTGTGCGACGGAGAAAGTGAGCTAAGAACCAAATGATTACCTAGCGAAGACTATAAGCTCGTGTCACACAAGTACAAGGAGAGACGCTAGTTCGATTGCACAAAATTGGTGGGCTACAAGATATGCACAATAAGTACCACCTATATGATGTTCATCGAGCTTGCGCTTCCTATTCTATGAGGCACTTGTATATCTCTTTCTTTTTCTTTTCTTTTCCTTTTTCTATTTTTTTTTCTTTTTGTATCACTCTTTTTCTTTTTATTTCTTTTTCACTTGCCTCTTCCTTGTGCCAACAACTATACAAGATAACTATATGAGATAGCGCTCACAATGTTTGCTCGGAATTCTACAAGGTATCAAATGTGCATAGTCCAAGCAATCATAAGAGGAACTAGTCTCAATAGGTGTTTGTTGCTCGCAAAGATAGTGGGGTTCACAAAGGAATGCAAGTGGGGAGAAGTCGCGGAATGTTTATACCTTTCGTCGACGATCTTCACCCTTACTTGTTGGATTCCGCCTTGCTCACGGATATTGGATGGAGTAGATAGCATGAACAACGTGGATGATGATGTAGAGCTCCTTCTCCTCTTCGAAACGAGCTAAAGAACACCAAAATCCGAGTTCGGATGCAAAAGATATGCTCAAAACGGTGAGAGGCTGAAATCTGGAACTTGCTGTTTTCTTTCTGTCTTGGGCGGTAGTACCGGATTTTGGTACCGCTGGGCGGTAGTACCGTATTTTTGGAGCGGTAGTACCGCTCGGGACAGAGAAATCCAGATCTGACGCGATTTCGCGAGATTGGGGCGATTTGGGCGGAAAATCTTCAAGAAAAACACCAAATCGACGGGGGAAATCAAGGAATTAGGCTATGGGAACGCAAAGGAAGGTAGATCAACAAGTTTAGCAAGTAATCCACGGATCAAAACCTACCAAAACGCACTCAAATCACAGATCGATCCAAAACACGAATTGGGGCTATTTTTGGTGGAATTTTCGAATTTATGGGGAAAAGACCAAATCGATGAGAAATCCGTGGCAACCAAAAGCTGCTGATACCAGATGATGGAGGGGTTAACCTCTTGGGTCCCGATCTTCACGGATCTCGTGGTCAAATCGATGGGAAAGCGAGGGGAAAGGGAGAAGGTAGCGGAAGCGAACACACACCTCGCGAAGAACACGATGAACACACGCAAAACTCACACGATACAAGGCCGATTGCTCCCGAACGGCGGCCACCGGTCCGATAGAATCCTCGCAAGGAAAGATCGGTCAACGTGCTCCCTCAAATCCACATCGGAGAGGGAAGAACACCTTGAGGAGGGTCTTGACGACTTGGGGGCGAGAAACCGGGAACCCAAGGCCTTGTTCAACGATGGATGCGTGATGCAAAGTCCAATCGAGGTTGGTGACGATAGTCGGTCCCCTTGGTAAAGGGTATGAGGCAAAACTAGAGATTCCACAATGGGGGTTTTCTTTAGTCTATCATCTATGCCTAAGGGATACATGAGGGGTGGAGGCTCTATTTATAGGCCAACCACAAAACAAGGGTAGTTTGGGAATAAAACTAGGGTTTGGTAAGTAAAAGGGGGATACATGGGCTGTGGCCCAACTAGTGCGCGCAGGCACTGCCAGGAGCGGTAGTACCGGACTTGGGGCCGGTAGTACCGCTTGGTCCGGTAGTACCGCTCTGGGACCGGTAGTACCGCTTGCGGTCCTGGAGCTTCAGCTGGAGCCGTCTGTTGGTGGCGGTAGCAGGGGGCGGTAGTGCCGGGGCCCGGTAGTACCGGATCCGGGGCCGGTAGTACCGCCGGTGACAGAGAGCATTTGGCTTGCGCTGGTGTCGTCTGTTGCTGGCGGTAGCAGAGGGCGGTAGTACCGCCGGGCGGTAGTACCGGTCGCCAGGTCCGGTAGTACCGCTGGCGACAGAGAGCGTTTGGCAGTCTGTCTTCTTCCGCCTCCTCTTCCAAGCCTCCGTCTTGTCGGGCTTGATGTTCCGGGCTTCCTCCCTTGCCTCCGTACTTGTCAATGTGAACCTATCATGCATATGTGACGGAGTATGAAGTAGCATGCCATTCAATAGGGAAGGAAGGGGGCTCGCATAGAGGAACGGATTCACCTTTGGAGTCCATGACGACTTGGTGTAAGTTGGAGACCAAGATGTGGCAACGACCGTAGGTCGGGCTACATCAGGCTCCATGCATGAGGAGCCATTGTCGACGTAGAGCTCCATGTCTTCCATGTGATGCAGCCTGACCTACGTTCGTTACTACATCAAGGTCTCCAACTTACGCCAAGTCGTCATGGACTCCAAAGGTGAATTCGTTCCTCTATGCGAGCCCACTTCCTACCATATGGAATGGTATGCTACTTCATACTCCGTCACATATGCATGATAGGTTCACACCGACCAGTACGGAGGAAAGGGAGGAAGCCCGGAACATCAAGCCCGACAAGACGGAGGCTTGGAAGAGGAGACGGAAGAAGACAGGTCGGCAGCTGCCAGGTCCAAGCGGTACTACCGGTTGTCAGAACCGGTACTACCGGTCAGCGGTACTACCGCCCCCTTCTACCGCTCACTACTTACGGCTCCAACGGATGCTCCAAGACCGCAAGTGGTACTACCGGTCCCAGAGCGGTACTACCGGTGATGCCAGGTACTACCGGTCCTAAGTCCGGTACTACCGGTCATGTCTTCCTGCGCGCACCAGTTGGGCCACAGCCCATGTATTCCCCTTTACTTACCTATTCGCCTAGTTTCTCCCCAAACTACCCTTGTTTAGTGGTTGGCCTATAAATAGAGCCCCCACCCCTCATGTATCCCTTAGGCATAGATGATAGACTAAAGAAAACCCCCATTATGGAATCTCTAGTTTTGCCTCATCCCCTTTACCAAGGGGACCGACTATCGTCACCAACCTCGATTGGACTTTGCATCACGCATCCATCGTTGAACAAGGCCTTGGAGTTCGATGTCTCGTCTCCAAGTCGTCAAGACCCTCCCCAAGGTGTTCTTCCCTCTCCGATGTGGATTTGAGGGAGCACGTTGACCGATCTTTCCTTGCGAAGATTCTATTGGACCGGTGGCCGCCGTTCGGGAGAAATCGGCCTTGTATCGTGTGAGTTTTGCGTGTGTTCATCGTGTTCTTCGCGAGGTGTGTGTTCGCTTCCGCTACCTTCTCCATTTCCCCTCGCTTTCCTATCGATTTGACCACGAGATCCGTGAAGATCGGGCACCCAAGAGGTTAACCCCTCCATCATCTGGTATCAGCAGCTTTTGGTTGCCACTGATTTCTCATCGATTTGGTCTTTTCCCTATAAATTCGAAATTCCACCAAAAATAGCCCCAATTCGTGTTTTGGATCGATCTGTGATTTGAGTGCGTTTTTGTAGGTTTTGATCCGTGGATTACTTGCTAAACTTGTTGATCTACCTTCCTTTGCATTCCCATAGCCTAATTCCTTGATTTTCCCCTTCGATTTGGTGTTTTTCTTGAAGATTTTCCACCCAAATCACCCCAAAATCGCGAAAACGCGTCAAATCTGGGCGTCCCAGGACCAACCGGTACTACCGGGCTCAAAACCCGGTACTACCGCACCTCCTCGGTACCTAAACGGTACTACCGGGCCTTCGTACAACCGGTACTACTGCTCAAAAACCCGGTACTACCGCTCGGTACTGATCAAAAACAGCAGGTTCCCACATTTCAGCCGCTCACCGTTTTGAGCATAACTTTTGCATTCAAACTCGGATTTTGGTGTTCTTTAGCTCGTTTCGATGAGGAGAATGATGTAGCCCGACCTACGGTCGTTACTACATCTTGGTCTCCAACTTACGCCAAGTCGTCATGGACTCCAAAGGTGAATCCGTTCCTCTATGCGAGCCCCCTTCCTACCCTATTGAATGGTATGCTACTTCATACTCCGTCACATATGCATGATAGGTTCACATTGACAAGTACGGAGGCAAGGGAGGAAGCCCGGAGCATCAAGCCCGACAAGACGGAGGCTTGGAAGAGGAGGCGGAAGAAGTCAGATCGCCAAATGCTCTCTGTCGCCAGCGGTACTACCGGACCTGGCGACCGGTACTACCGCCCGGCGGTACTACCGCCCTCTGCTACCGCCAGCAACAGACGACACCAGCGCAAGCCAAATGCTCTCTGTCACCGGCGGTACTACCGGCCCCGGATCCGGTACTACCGGGCCCCGGCACTACCGCCCCCTGCTACC
Source organism: Avena sativa (assembly GCA_916181665.1). NCBI lineage: Eukaryota > Viridiplantae > Streptophyta > Magnoliopsida > Poales > Poaceae > Avena > Avena sativa. The sequence goes on from OV702300.1 coordinate 56,090,801, forward strand.
GCCACCAACAGACGGCTCCAGCTGAAGCTCCAGGACCGCAAGCGGTACTACCGGTCCCAGAGCGGTACTACCGGACCAAGCGGTACTACCGGTCCCAAGTCCGGTACTACCGCTCCTGGCAGTGCCTGGGCGCACTAGTTGGGCCACAGCCCATGTATCCCCCTTTACTTACCAAACCCTAGTTTTATCCCCAAACTACCCTTGTTTAGTGGTTGGCCTATAAATAGAGCCTCCACCCCTCATGTATCCCTTAGGCATAGATGATAGACTAAAGACAACCCCCATTGTGGAATCTCTAGTTTTGCCTCATCCCCTTTACCAAGGGGACCGACTATCGTCACCAACCTCGATTGGACTTTGCATCACGCATCCATCGTTGAACAAGGCCTTGGGTTCTCGGTTTCTCGCCCCCAAGTCGTCAAGACCCTCCTCAAGGTGTTCTTCCCTCTCCGATGTGGATTTGAGGGAGCACGTTGACCGATCTTTCCTTGCGAGGATTCTATCGGACCGGTGGCCGCCGTTCGGGAGCAATCGGCCTTGTATCGTGTGAGTTTTGCGTGTGTTCATCGTGTTCTTCGCGAGGTGTGTGTTCGCTTCCGCTACCTTCTCCCTTTCCCCTCGCTTTCCCATCGATTTGACCACGAGATCCGTGAAGATCGGGCACCCAATAGGTTAACCCCTCCATCATCTGGTATCAGCAGCTTTTGGTTGCCACGGATTTCTCATCGATTTGGTCTTTTCCCCATAAATTCGAAAATTCCACCAAAAATAGCCCCAATTCGTGTTTTGGATCGATCTGTGATTTGAGTGCGTTTTGGTAGGTTTTGATCCGTGGATTGCTTGCTAAACTTGTTGATCTACCTTCCTTTGCGTTCCCATGGCCTAATTCCTTGTTTTCCCCGTCGATTTGGTGCTTTTCTTGAAGTTTTTCCGCCCAAATCGCCCCAATCTTGCGAAATCGCGTCAGATCTGGATTTCTCTGTCCCGAGCGGTACTACCGCTCCAAATCTACGGTACTACCGCCCAGCGGTACCAAAATCCGGTACTACCGCCCAAGACAGAAAGAAAACAGCAAGTGTTAGGGGTAACCCTGGGGTTGGCCCGATCTTTCACGAATTCCACGAGAAACGAGGGGAAAGCGGTGGTCGGAGGATGAAATCGAGGAAGGAGATGAAATCTGCGAACACACGCACACCAAAACACGATACACGCCTACTCCTCACGCCGGTGGCAACCGGTCCAACATAATCCCTAGGATCGGTGTTGGGCGAAGCTCGCTCTCCACGCCAACAACGGGGGATGAGGTGCTTGGTGAGATCTTGACGACTTGGGGGCGAGAAACCGAGAACCCAAGGCCTTGTACAACTTGAACGCACTAGGCAAGATCCAAGAGGGGGGTGGATAATCCGGTGCTCCTTGGTAGGAGCATGAGACCAATAGATACAAGTTCCTCAAAGGGGTTCCTTAATATCTATTATTATCCAAGTCTAGGGTTTACAATAGAGGGTGGGGGCTATATATAGGCCAACCACATAAACAGGGGTATTTTGGGAACAAATAGCGAAATATAGAGAGGGTTACAAGGCGCTGGGCCGAATTAACATGTTTAGGCTCTGCCAGATCCGGTAGTACCGGTCCAGCCCGACCGGTAGTACCGGTCGTGCGGTAGTACCGCTTCCTGGCTGGTAGTACCGCTTGTCATCCTGGGACTTGCGCTGGGCGCCTTCTGCTGGTGGCGGTAGCAGGGGGCGGTAGTACCGCAGGCCGGTAGTACCGGGTCCGGGGCCGGTAGTACCGCCAGTGACAGAGAGTTCTTGGGCAGCTCTGGATCCTTCTGTTGTTGGCAGTAGTATTCGGCGGTAGTACCGCCAAGCGGTAGTACCGGGTCCGGGGCCGGTAGTACCGCTGGCGACAGAGAGTTTTTGATCTTGTCTGCTGGCGCGCCTCCGTCCTGTGGGTTCTTCTCTTCGTACCTGATGATGCACAAGGCATGGTTATGAAGTAGCAGGCCATCCAAAGGTGTATCGAAGTCACACAAGGAGAGGAGCGAGTTCACCTTAGCTTGAAGGAGTTTGGCTCGGGCGCGAGTCATGGGTCCACTTGGGGAGCTTGTGGGAGTAGATGTAGTAGCGGTCGTAGGACGGGCTGCATCAGCTCCCCCCCCCTTGGGAAAGAGTCGTCCTCGACTCTTCAACCTTCTCAACTTCATCTTCTCCATGGTAGGGTGAGAGGTCCTTGACATTGAATGTCGAGCTCACAAGATACTTTGATGTTGGGATATCGATTACATAAGCGTTGTTGTTGATTCTCTTGAGCACTTTGAATGGTCCATCACCTCTTGGCTTTAGCTTGGAGTCGCGTTCCTTGGGGAAGCGGTCTTTACTCAAGTGGATCCACACAAGGTCGCCCTCATCAAAGATCATCTCTTTCTTGGTCTTGTTTAGCCTTGAAGCTTGGCGAAGGACATGTTGCTCGATAGTAGCTCGTGTGTCTTCGTGGAGTTTCTTCATTGTTTGGGCACGCTTGACAACGTCCATATTGGCACGTTCATGAAGTGGAAGTGGAAGTATATCGAGCGCGGTGAGAGGCTCGAAACCGTAGACGATCATGAACGGGCTCCTCATGGTGGTGGAGTGCTTGGGGCGGTTGTAGGCGAACTCGGCGTGTGGAATGCATTCCTCCCAGTCTTTAAGGTTCTTCTTTATCAACACCCGGAGGAGTGTTCCAAGACTTCGATTGACGACCTCGGTTTGTCCATCGGTTTGAGGATGCGAGGCGGACGAGAAGAGGAGCTTGATGCCGAGCTTGGCCATTAGAGTCTTCCAGAAGTAGCTCATGAATTTTACATCGCGGTCGGAGACGATTGTTCTAGGCACACCGTGTAGCCGAATTATTTCCCTGAAAAACAAATTGGCTACATGTGAAGCATCATCGGTCTTATGGCACGGAATGAAATGTGCCATTTTAGAAAAGCGATCCACGACTACAAATATGGAATCATGTCCATGTTTAGATCTAGGCAAGCCTAATACAAAGTCCATGCTGATGTCCGACCAAGGTGCATGAGGAATAGGTAATGGCATATAGAGACCAAAGGGGTTGGACTTAGACTTAGCTTGGATACATGTAGTGCATCGTTGAACGTGGCGCTCCACGTCGCTCTTCATCTTTGGCCAAAAGTAGTGAGTGGAGAGCATGTCATATGTCTTGTCACGGCCAAAGTGACCCATAAGCCCTCCACCATGGGACTCTTGAAGAAGCAAAAGTTGGAGAGACGATTTCGGGATGCAAAGCTTGTTTTGTTTGAAAAGAAAACCCTTATGCAAATAGAAATCATCAATCCCTTTGTCTAATGAACATTGGGCAAATATTGGACCAAAGAAAGGGTCGGACGCGTACAAAGATTTGATGTCATCAAGACCCAACACATTGACTTCGAGTCGTGTAAGAAGGCTTGTGTTTTTGCGAGACAAGGCGTCCGCTACCACATTTTCTTTGCCCTTCTTGTATTTGACAATGTAAGGAAAAGACTCCATAAACTCAACCCATTTTGCGTGCCTTTTACTCAAGTTGGCTTGACCCTTAAGATACTTCAACGACTCATGGTCGGAATGGATGATAAATTCTTTAGGCCAAAGATAGTGTTGCCACACTTGAAGAACTCGAACCAAGGCAAAAAGTTCTTTGTCATAAATGGGATAATTGAGGCGTGCGCCATCAAGTTTCTCACTATGGTAAGCAATAGGACGCCCATTTTGCATAAGGACGCCACCAATGCCAATACCACTAGCGTCACACTCAATCTCAAAAGTTTTTGTGAAATCCGGCAAAGCAAGAAGTGGTGCTTCGGTGAGCCTCTTTTTGAGCTCATCAAAAGCCTTTTGTTGTGCTTTTCCCCAAACGAACGTGACATTTTTCTTGGTTAAGTCGTTAAGGGGGCAAGCAATGGTAGAAAAATCTTTCACAAAGCGACGGTAAAAGCCAGCCAACCCATGAAAACTACGAAGTTCACTAACATTTGTTGGGATGGGCCACTCTCGTATGTCCTTGACTTTTGAGACATCCACTTCTATGCCATTAGAAGACACAACAAAACCAAGGAAAATCAGCTTGTCTCTTGCAAAAGTGCACTTTGGGAGATTAGCATAAAGCTTTTCATGACGAAGGATTTGAAGGACCTCCTTAACATGAGTAACATGCTCCTCTAGTGACTTGCTATAGACAAGTATGTCATCAAAGTAAACAACTACACTCTTCCCAATGAGAGATCTCAAAATATGGTTCATGAGACGCATGAAGGTAGATGGGGCATTGGATAAGCCAAAAGGCATAACCAACCATTCATAGAGACCAAGCTTGGTCTTGAAGGCGGTTTTCCACTCATCACCTTCAGCCATGCGAATTTGATGGTACCCACTACGAAGATCAATTTTCGAAAATATAGTGGCTCCACATAACTCATCAAGCATGTCATCAAGACGCGGTATAGGATGTCGATAACGCACGGTGATAGCATTGATTGGACGGCAGTGCATGCATAACCGCAACGTGTCATCCGTTTTTGGGACTAGGATCACGGGAACCGCGCTTGGGCTAGTGCTTACTTGGATCAAACCTTTGGAGACGAGTTGGTTGATTTGACGTTCTATCTCTTTCGTCTCTTCCGGGTTCGTGCGATACGCGGCACGGTTTGGGAGTGGAGCGTCGGGTATGAGGTCGATGCGGTGCTCGATTCCACGAAGAGGAGGAAGGCCATGAGGAAGCTCTTCGGGAAATACATCTTGGAATTCCTGCAAAATAGCCATCAAAGAAGGAGGAACATTTGTCAAGTCGTTAGTTCCTTGCGCTAGTCCCTTGCAAACAAGGACATAGTGCAAGATGGATGGGTTGTTCCGCACTTCTCTCATCTCACTTTTGGTGGCAAGAAGAACACTCTTAGTTTTTCCACTCGAGTTTGGCTTGTAGCTCTCACTCACTATGGTGTGGTTCTCTCGCTCACCACTCTTCTCACAAGGTGTTTTTGTGTATTGCGCCCTCGCTAAAGCCTTTGCATTGTCCGCAATTATTTGGCTAGGAGTCATTGGTTGCAACACACAAGTTTTATCAAGCCATTTGAAGGTGTAAGTGTTTGAGTGACCATTATGCAAAGCACACTTGTCATATTGCCACGGCCTTCCGAGCAACATGTGACAAACCGTCATTGGGACCACGTCACATTCCACCGTGTCCTTATAGTGTCCAATGGAGAACGTCACCGAGACGGTGTGCTTGATCTTGACGGATCCTTGGTCACTTAGCCATTGGATATGGTAGGGGTGTGTATGCGGATGAAGGGTGAGGTTGAGTTTCTCACACAATTCCGTACTTGCAAGGTTGTGGCAACTCCCTCCATCGATGACAACTTTGATGGACTTCCCATTGATGCCGGCACGAGTTTGGAAGATGTTCGAGCGTTGGTCTTCATTTTCATTGGCTTGGGTAGTCAAGACCCTTGTGACCACAAGCGATGGACTTGCGTCATGCTCACACATGAGAAGTTCTTGGTCCTCTTCCAAATGTTGCCTTGTCATAGCTTCCTTCACTCTTGCATCAAACTCTTCGTCACTCAAGTATTCTTCATCGCCGTTGTCATGGATGAACAAAACTTTCTTGTTTCCACATGCATTCGACTTGTGCCCTTTGCCTCCACACTTGTAGCATTCACCATTGAATGGTAGATCATCCCTTGTGTGTTTGCCACTTGGGGGCTGTTTTCCTTGAGGGAGAGTGGGCTTGAAGGGAAGCTTGGTGGTACTTGAGGAGCTTCCACTTGGTGTTGTTGGGGTAGTGGTTGATGCTTGCTTGTAGGTGAAGTACGTTTTTGGCTTGTTGTACTTGATGTCCTCTTGCACTTGACGCTCGGCCTTGGATGCGATGTGCACAAGCTCAACCATGTTGTTGTACCTTTGGAACTCGGTGATGCGCTTGATGGGATGGTTCAAGCCATTGAGGAAGCGTGCCATTGTTTGTTCATCTCTCTCTTTAATGTTGGCACGGATCATGTTGAGCTCCATTTGCTTGAAGTACTCTTCCACGGTCTTTGTCCCTTGACTAAGCGTTTGAAGCTTGTTGAAAAGGTCACGCGTGTAGTGTGAAGGAACAAAGCGGGATCTCATATGAGCCTTCATATCTTGCCATGTTGTGATTGGAGGCTCTTCTTTTGCTTCGCGAGCGAGTTGGACTTGTTCCCACCAAAGGTTGGCATACTCATCAAACTCGAGGGACGCCATGGCCATCATCTTCTCATTGCTATAGTTGTGCATGCGGAAGATCTTGTCGACCTTGAGTTCCCAAGAGAGATATTCTTCGGGCTCATTGGAACCGGTGAACTTGGGCATGGTGAATTTGAGCTTGCCAAAAGTTTCTTCTCCATTGCGGTTCCGGTTGCGTCGGTTGCCATGATCTTGGCGGTCATCATCATCATCATCCGAGCTCTCATGTCTTGCTTGGTGATTGTTGCGTTGCTCTTGCGGTTGTTGAGGTGCCGCATTTGGTGGTGGAACTTGTTGTTGACGACGAGCTTGGGGAGCTTGCTCGTTTTGTTGACGCGGTTGAGGACGAGGAGGAGGTTGATGGTCCTCACGACGAGCTTGGGGAGCTTGCTCTTGTTCTTGTCGTGGTAGATGCCGAGGCGCATTAGCTTGCGCCATATGGCGAGGAGGACGTCAAGCCGCGTGCGCCATGAGCTGCTCTTCTTCTTCTTGGTGTAGTGGAGGCTCGTCATGAACATCATGGTGCCGACGTGGACGATCATGTCGATGATGACGCCTTGGAGGATCTTCGGGTGCTTCCCGACGACGGTGATCTTGTTCGTCCTCTTCGGAAGCTTCACTTGTTGTTGAAAGGACATGTCGACGTCGATGGCCTTGGTGGTCCATGCGAGGTTGCTCTTGTTGAATCACAAGTGCCCTTGGTTGTGGCCGGTTCGCTTCGCGCCTTGGAGGTCTTGCGGAGAGGTCACCATCATAGCTTGACGTTGCGGCGTGACGCGGAGATGGTACCGCTTGCGAAGAGCTCATGGATTGAAGAACGGGTCCATCCCGATGCCTTGAAGCGTGACGGCGAGGTGCACTTGATTCACTTGAGGAGTGCCGAGATGAGCTTGATTCGCGCGAGCGTGGCCTTGCGAGTCCATCGATGATGCGTTGAAGCTTCTCATCCGTTGAGGCGAGTGCACGACCAAGAGCTTCATTTTGATGACCGAGGTTGTGTTGCATGGCATGCATTTGGCCACGGACTTCTTCGAAGCGGTTGTCGATGTTCTTGAATTCCACACGGGCCTCGCTAAATTGTTCATCTTGGCGCCGCTCGAGAGCTTCACAACGATAGTTGAATTCTCCTCGGACCTTCCAATGGTCCCATCTTGTCATGAATTGTGTGTCATCCTCCGGAGGTGGTGGTGGTTGAGATGGCTCTCCATGCCTGTCCATGATGCAAAGCCACAAGGGTTGTATATGGAAGAAAGGGAGCGTAGAGTTAGCCTTTTACCTCACCTTGGAGATTATATCAAACCAATTGCCACACAAATGAGCGAAGAGCGTGCAAAGTGAAATGGCAAGAAACTCACACACAAATATGCTACAACTCTCAAAAGGCTTTTGGTGGAAGGTTAGGATTGTGGAAAACCAAACAAAACGATCCAAGCAAAAGGTTATTGTCTAACGTGGTAAAGAACCAAAGATCAAAAGCAAAAGGATACGATCTACGAAAAACACGGAAAACACACACGTGGAGAAAAACGGGGTTAGCACGACTATGAAAAAGAGCACAAAAGGTCCTAACGAAGACTACGCTCGGATGTCGTGCCAACTCAAGGAGAGACCACAACTCGTTTGCCAAAAGAGGATAAGCAATAGATTTGTGCACTTGCCTCGTTGCGCTCTTTCTTCTCTCTTTCTTGGCTTACAAGCTTGGTATTCTCTTTGGTTGGGGAGACTATGTATCTTTTTCTCTTTTTCTTTTGTTCTTTTTTTTTTTTGATTCTTTCGCCTTTTTCTCCCTTGCTATGCTACTATGTTAGCTTTTGTATTTGGCCTCACACTCTCACTTTCCGAAGGCAAGTGCACAATGCTTAGACAAACACAAAATGAGTTGCTCTCAAAGGATAGATACACACAAAGGAAGATATGGGGCTGTCAAAGTGGCGCAAGTTATACCTTTGGTATTGTTGAGGACTTGCAACCGTTGGTGGTGGATGATGTTCGAGTGTCGCGGTGTCGATGAGCGCGGAAGACTTGAATGCGGAAGCTTCTGTTGAGATGGCGACAAACACGCGGAACACGAACAAGCTAAAGGGGAAAAAGTCAGCCAGCGAAAATGAGGCGTCAAGAAGAAGAAAAACCTTCTGTTACTGGCGGTAGTACCGCTTGGTACAGGCGGTAGTACCGGACGGCGGTAGTACCGCTTGTTACGGGCGGTAGTACCGGACGGCGGTAGTACCGCTTGTACGGGCGGTAGTACCGCTGGTCACAGAACACGAACGAAAACGAGATCCACTTGACACAAACCTCAAATCCGTGGGGAATCTGACCGAAAGGCTGGCTAGGAACAACAGGGGCTATAGATCGACTCCCAAAGCAACAGATCTATGGACCAAAACCACGAAAAACTCACCAAATCCAGAGATCGATCCGAAGGCAAATTGGGGCTCTTTTTGGTGGGATTTTCGATTTTAAGGTGGAAAAAAGAAAAATTGGGGGAAAATTCGTGATCAACCGTGCTCTTGATACCAATATGTTAGGGGTAACCTTGGGGTTGGCCCGATCTTTCACGAATTCCACGAGAAACGAGGGGAAAGCGGTGGTCGGAGGATGAAATCGAGGAAGGAGATGAAATCTGCGAACACACGCACACCAAAACACGATACACACCTACTCCTCACGCCGGTGGCAACCGGTCCAACATAATCCCTAGGATCGGTGTTGGGCGAAGCTCGCTCTCCACGCCAACAACGGGGGATGAGGTGCTTGGTGAGATCTTGACGACTTGGGGGCGAGAAACCGAGAACCCAAGGCCTTGTACAACTTGAACGCACTAGGCAAGATCCAAGAGGGGGGTGGATAATCCGGTGCTCCTTGGTAGGAGCATGAGACCAATAGATACAAGTTCCTCAAAGGGGTTCCTTAATATCTATTATTATCCAAGTCTAGGGTTTATAATAGAGGGTGGGGGCTATATATAGGCCAACCACATAAACAGGGGTATTTTGGGAACAAATAGCGAAATATAGAGAGGGTTACAAGGCGCTGGGCCGAATTAACATGTTTAGGCTCTGCCAGATCCGGTAGTACCGGTCCAGCCCGACCGGTAGTACCGGTCGTGCGGTAGTACCGCTTCCTGGCCGGTAGTACCGCTTGTCATCCTGGGACTTGCGCTGGGGGCCTTCTGCTGGTGGCGGTAGCAGGGGGCGGTAGTACCGCAGGCCGGTAGTACCGGGTCCGGGGCCGGTAGTACCGCCAGTGACAGAGAGTTCTTGGGCAGCTCTGGATCCTTCTGTTGTTGGCAGTAGTATTCGGCGGTAGTACCGCCAAGCGGTAGTACCGGGTCCGGGGCCGGTAGTACCGCTGGCGACAGAGAGTTTTTGATCTTGTCTGCTGGCGCGCCTCCGTCCTGTGGGTTCTTCTCTTCGTACCTGATGATGCACAAGGCATGGTTATGAAGTAGCAGGCCATCCAAAGGTGTATCGAAGTCACACAAGGAGAGGAGCGAGTTCACCTTAGCTTGAAGGAGTTTGGCTCGGGCGCGAGTCATGGGTCCACTTGGGGAGCTTGTGGGAGTAGATGTAGTAGCGGTCGTAGGACGGGCTGCATCAGCAAGTTCCAGATTTCAGCCTCTCACCGTTTTGAGCATATCTTTTGCATTCGAACTCGGATTTTGGTGTTCTTTAGCTCGTTTCGAAGAGGAGAAGGAGCTCTACATCATCATCCACGTTGTTCATGCTATCTACTCCATCCAAATTCCGTGAGCAAGGCGGAATCCAACAATAAAGGGTGAAGATCGTCGATGAAAGGTATAAACATTCCGCTACCTTCTCCCTTTCCCCTCGCTTTCCCATCGATTTGACCACGAGATCCGTGAAGATCGGGCAACAAACACCTATTGAGACTAGTTCCTCTTATGATTGCTTGGGCTATGCACATTTGATACCTTGTAGAATTCCGAGCAAACATTGTGAGCGCTATCTCATATAGTTATCTTGTATAGTTGTTGGCACAAGGAAGAGGCAAGTGAAAAAGGAAAATAGAAAGAAAAAAAAAAGAGAAAAAAGAATAGAAAAAAGAAAAGAGAGAAAAAGAGAAAAAAATATATAGAAAAGGAAAAGAGAAAAAAAAAGAAAGAAATATACATGTGCCTCAAAGAATAGGAAGCGCAAGCTCGATGAACATCATATAGGTGGTACTTTTGTGCATATCTTGTAGCCCACCAATTTTGTGCAATCGAACTAGCGTCTCTCCTTGTACTTGTGTGACACGAGCTTATAGTCTTCGCTAGGTAATCATTTGGTTCTTAGCTCACTTTCTCCGTCGCACAAGTCCCATTTATCCCACCGTGTGTGTTTCCTTGTACATATTTCCTATCTTGTGGATTAACTTGTTTTGCTTTGTGATCATTGTGGTTCTTTACTTGCCATTACAACATCTTGATTTCAGATTGGTTCTTGACATGCCATTTACCATACCTATCCACCATAGGCCTTGTGTGTGTGTTTTTTTTTTGTTGGTAGTTGGTTTTGGTGTTCCGCGTGAACTTCACTTTGCTTGGTTTATTGCTCTCAAGTGTGGCCACTTGTACGATACGATCTTCCAAGGTAAAGTAAGGTTTGACGTTGTGTCCCTAACTCCCACTACCACTTCCATATACACCGCTTGGTCTTGTGCATCATGTCTAGGGACTCCGGAACCGAGGATGATATCTATGAAGAATCCATGATGAGCCACCATGACTACGACTCCACAAGTATAGAGGACATGACGGAGCACAACACCGACAATGGCTCCGCATGCTTTGAGGACCCGGAGCACTACACCTACGACGACTCCACATGCATGGAAGACATGGAGCTCTACATCGACAATGGCTCCTCATGCATGGAGCCTATGGAGCACTACACCGACAATGGCTCCACATGCTTGGGTGATATGGAGTACTACACCAACAACTACTCCCCAAGCATGGACGACTTCGAGTGCGACATCGATGATGCCTCGCCAAGCATGGAGGACACGGCGAACTTCATCGACTTTGATGGCTCCTCCATGAGCCATGAAGAATTCCTCCACCGTGTGGAGATGGAAGCCTACTACGCCAAGCAAGAGGAGGCGCATCATCAAGATTCCATGACCTTCAAGGCCAAGCGTGCCACACCAAAGGGCACCACCTACTTCGATGATTCACCTCCAAGGCGACATGTGCCACCACCTAGATGGCGTAAAGCGCCACCATCTCCAAGGCACCAAGCTCCATCACCTCCAAGGCGTCAAGCTCTACCATCTCCAAGGCGCCAAGCTTCATCACCGCCAAGGCGCCAAGATCCACCTCCTATCCAAAAAAGAGTGGCGTCCAAACATCATATACATCAAGAGGCGCCAAGAAACAAGAATCTTCATCGACAAACATCCTCTCATGAGCATCGCCACCATAAAGAGGATACAAGACATCGTCAAAGGCATCTTCGCCATAAAGACGAAGAATTCAAGATGAGCACCAACCATAATGCTCAAGCAAGCTCAAGAAGGCACCACAAGCACAAGAAGAGTGCCAAGGCAAATGATCATCGTCGCGAGTGTCATGTGGACGACCAAGTGCGCCACCTACATCAACCATCGGCAAGGCACGCCAATGACCTCCGTCGACACCATCATAGGGCACCTTCAACTACTCGTGCCACCACCATAATGGCACCAAGAGCAAGCCTTCATCCACGCCATCAAGCTTCAAAGCCGACGCTTGACTTCTACGACCTCGCGAACGAGGAAAATGTAGACGCCTACTTCGCCAAGTTGGATAGCATGAGCCTACCTCCACCACTACTACGAGATGGCCACAAGACGGTCGAGCATGGGATTTTCCCTTCGACCATGGAGGCGAGCAATGATGCCCATCTTATGGCATCCAACCTTGAAGGCGACAAGGTCAAGAATGGTGAGCATGGGATTATCCCTTCACCAAAGGAGGCGCATGGAGTTGAGGAAACCGAGCCTACCCCCATATGCTTGAGTGATGATGTGGTACCAATCCCATGTGAGTATGAGAGCCACTTAGCCCACTTGAGTGAGAACAAGAGTGAGATGAGTGACTCCACCTTATGTGAGATTGAGTGCTTCCACTTGGAGGGCATGAGCGATACTCCTAGTGAGTTGAGAGTGGTAGTTGATAGGTCAAGTGAGACCATTTCGAATTCTAACAACTTACCCTCTACCTCTAGTGTGTTCTCTTGTGTTGTTCTAGGTTCTATGGATGAAGACGCGCCAAGCCATGAAGCAATGATGCCTCAATTGGAGAAGATGTACATGGTGCACGAAGATGATGCGACGCCATGGCTACATGAAGAAGACGAAGTCGTCCACAAGGAGGCCACTACTTCCACAACACCCACTTCATATGAGAGGTATGAACAAGGTAACAATAAGGGTGTTGATGATGCCATGATCCCACTAGTGGACATGATGAATTATGAGGATATGCATGCTATGGATGATACTTGTGACATTACATATGCTTCACTCATATTCCCATGTGATGCTTTGCCTTTGCATAATATTGATCATGTGGAATTGTTTGATTGCAAACTCATTGCCATAAACATGCCATGCTATGCATCTTGTGTGTATCCTCCAATTGCTATGGACATGCTTTGTCATGCTAGTCATTCAATTTTCCCCGTTGCTTGCTATAAGATGAATGCTTGCAACAATGTTGACCACATGCGTTATAATGAGATGGCCCCCATAACTTTCTCAATTTTTGGAGATTTTGATGATTGCCATGATAAGCATGTTCCCCACTTGCATACTCACCATGCATCTATTTCATACTTGAATGACATTAATGGTGATGTGCACAAGAAGAGATACGTCATGATGGATGATGTATATCTCTACCATGCACACACGTTCTTCCTTTTACATATGATGTGTGTAGGTACCCGCACAAGAATGTCAACCTCGGTTGAGCACGAGTTGACAAAAAGAGCTCTAGAGAGCATACCACAAGTGAGTTCAAGATCGAACCCAGCTCTGATACCTTTTGCATGCTTTACATCTTTCATGTTGGCAAATTGCTCTTTCATATGGTTTGATTGCAAGCATGTTGATGGTATTATCTCCCCTTGTGACATTCATGTTTCTTCGCTTTTAGATAATGATGCTTTGTGTGTTGCAACAAAAATGTTGAACAATTTACCTTCTCGATGTTTTGTGTGCAACCACAATTCCTTTAAGAACATGTATTGTCATGAGAGCTTCCAAGAATCTCGTCTTGTTGTTGCAACAAACATAAGGACCACTTGCTCTTTCATTTGGTTTGTTTGCAAACATAATACTTTTGTTCTGGATATGCTTCCTTGTGTGTTTTTGCCAAATTCTCCTATTCTTGCATCAAAGATGTTGTTTGAAATTTGGATCCAATGCTTTGAGTGCCCCACTTCTATGTTATATGGAGTTTTTGAGTTTCCACATTTGGATGATGTTCAAACGATTTCCATGCACATTGACCATGCATATGCATCCCGTTTGCTATACTTGAGTTGTGCTAATCGTGTTGTGAACAAGAATGGACATGCTATATTTGACATGCTCCTCTATCACGCACGAAAATATGTTGCTTGGTCTTTGTTGTGTGAAGGTACAAGTGCATACACGTCAACCTCTATGGACTATATGTTGACAAGAAGAACCGAAGAGAGTTACCTATGGCTACCCTTCATCGAGCTATCTCTACAAGCTAAGGTGACTTCCTTCTACTTGAGGACTCATGCAATAACCTTCATGAATTGGCTATGCTTTGAGTGTTGCTTCGCTTTTGTTGTGAGCTTTGTAGGCATCAAGGAAGGTGAAGGAACATTGAAGGGTTGTCAAGTCAATCTTCCCGAGGACGACTATATGGTGAACCCCAGGATCAAGAAGGTCTCTCGACCGCTTCAACTTGGTGATGAGCATGTAGAGTCGAGGACGACTCTTTTTGAAGGGGGGGGAGCTGATGTAGCCCGACCTACGGTCGTTACTACATCTTGGTCTCCAACTTACGCCAAGTCGTCATGGATTCCAAAGGTGAATCCGTTCCTCTATGCGAGCCCCCTTCCTACCCTATTGAATGGTATGCTACTTCATACTCCGTCACATATGCATGATAGGTTCACATTGACAAGTACGGAGGCAAGGGAGGAAGCCCGGAGCATCAAGCCTGACAAGACGGAGGCTTGGAAGAGGAGGCGGAAGAAGTCAGATCGCCAAATGCTCTCTGTCGCCAGAGGTACTACCGGACCTGGCGACCGGTACTACCGCCCGGCGGTACTACCGCCCTCTGCTACCGCCAGCAACAGACGACACCAGCGCAAGCGAAATGCTCTCTGTCACCGGCGGTACTACCGGCCCCGGATCCGGTACTACCGGGCCCCGGCACTACCGCCCCCTGCTACCGCCACCAACAGACGGCTCCAGCTGAAGCTCCAGGATCGCAAGCGGTACTACCGGTCCCAGAGCGGTACTACCGGACCAAGCGGTACTACCGGTCCCAAGTCCGGTACTACCGCTCCTGGCAGTGCCTGCGCGCACTAGTTGGGCCACAGCCCATGTATCCCCCTTTACTTACCAAACCCTAGTTTTATCCCCAAACTACCCTTGTTTAGTGGTTGGCCTATAAATAGAGCCTCCACCCCTCATGTATCCCTTAGGCATAGATGATAGACTAAAGACAACCCCCATTGTGGAATCTCTAGTTTTGCCTCATCCCCTTTACCAAGGGGACCGACTATCGTCACCAACCTCGATTGGACTTTGCATCACGCATCCATCGTTGAACAAGGCCTTGGGTTCTCGGTTTCTCGCCCCCAAGTCGTCAAGACCCTCCTCAAGGTGTTCTTCCCTCTCCGATGTGGATTTGAGGGAGCACGTTGACCGATCTTTCCTTGCGAGGATTCTATCGGACCGGTGGCCGCCGTTCGGGAGCAATCGGCCTTGTATCGTGTGAGTTTTGCGTGTGTTCATCGTGTTCTTCGCGAGGTGTGTGTTCGCTTCCGCTACCTTCTCCCTTTCCCCTCGCTTTCCCATCGATTTGACCACGAGATCCGTGAAGATCGGGCACCCAATAGGTTAACCCCTCCATCAGAGAAGGAGCTCTACATCATCATCCACGTTGTTCATGCTATCTACTCCATCCAAATTCCGTGAGCAAGGCGGAATCCAACAATAAAGGGTGAAGATCGTCGACGAAAGGTATAAACATTCTGTGACTTCTCCCCACTTTCATTCCTTTGTGAACCCCACTATCTTTGCGAGCAACAAACACCTATTGAGACTAGTTCCTCTTATGATTGCTTGGGCTATGCACATTTGATACCTTGTAGATTCCGAGCAAACATTGTGAGCGCT
Source organism: Avena sativa (assembly GCA_916181665.1). Classification (NCBI taxonomy): domain Eukaryota; kingdom Viridiplantae; phylum Streptophyta; class Magnoliopsida; order Poales; family Poaceae; genus Avena; species Avena sativa. The sequence goes on from OV702300.1 coordinate 56,106,427, forward strand.
ATCTCATATAGTTATCTTGTATAGTTGTTGGCACAAGGAAGAGGCAAGTGAAAAGAAAAAGAAAATAAAAGAGTGAAAAAGAAAAAGAAAAAAAATAGAAAAAGAAAAAGAAAAAAAAAGAAATATACATGTGCCTCATAGAATAGGAAGCGCAAGCTCGATGAACATCATATAGGTGGTACTTATTGTGCATATTTTGTAGCCCACCAATTTTGTGCAATCGAACTAGCGTCTCTCCTTATACTTGTGTGACACGAGCTTATAGTATTCGCTAGGTAATCATTTGGTTCTTAGCTCACTTTCTCCGTCACACAAGTCCCATTTATCCCACCGTGTGTGTTTCCTTGTACATATCTCCTATCTTGTGGATTGACTTGTTTGCTTTGTGATCATTGTGGTTCTTTACTTGCCAATACAACATCTTGATTTCGGATTGGTTCTTGACATGCCACTTTCCATACCTATCCACCATAGGCCTTGTGTGTGTGTGTTTTTTGGTTAGTAGTTGGTTTTGGTGTTCCGCGTGAACTTCACTTTGCTTGGTTTATTGCTCTCAAGTGTGGCCACTTGCATGATACGATCTTCCAAGGTAAAGTAAGGTTTGACGTTGTATCCCTAACTCCCACTACCACTTCCATATACACCGCTTGGTCTTGTGCATCATGTCTAGGCACTCCGGAACCGAGGATGATATCTATGAAGAATCCATGATGAGCCACCATGACTACGACTCCACAAGTATAGAGGACATGACGGAGCACAACACCGACAATGGCTCCGCATGCTTTGAGGACCCGGAGCACTACACCTACGACGACTCCACATGCATGGAAGACATGGAGCTCTACGTCGACAATGGCTCCTCATGCATGGAACCTATGGACCACTACACCGACAATGGCTCCACATGCTTGGGTGATATGGAGTACTACACCAACAATTACTCCCCAAGCATGGATGACTTCGAGTGCGACATCGACGACGCCTCGCCAAGCATGGAGGACACGGAGAACTTCATCAACTTTGATGGCTCCTGCATGAGCCATGAAGAATTCCTCCACCGGGTGGAGATGGAAGCCTACTACGCCAAGCAAGATGAGGCGCATCATCAAGATTCCATGACCTTCAAGGCCAAGCGTGCCACACCAAAGGGCACCACCTACTTCGATGATCCACCTCCAAGGCGACATGTGCCACCACCTAGATGGCGTCAAGCGCCACCATCTCCAAGGTACCAAGCTCCATCACCTCCAAGGCGTCAAGCTCTACCATCTCCAAGGCGCCAAGCTTCATCACCGCCAAGGCGCCAAGCTCCAACTCCTATACAAACAAGAGTGGCGTCCAAACATCATATGCATCAAAAGGCGCCAAGAAACAAGACTCTTCATCGACAAACATCCTCTCATGAGCATCGCCACCATAAAGAGGATACAAGACATCGTCAAAGGCATCTTCGCCACCAAGACGAAGAATTCGTGATGAGCACCAACCATAATGCTCAAGCAAGCTCAAGAAGGCACCACAAGCACAAGAAGAGTGCCAAGGCAAGTGATCATCGTCGCGAGTGTCATGTGGACGACCAAGTGCGCCACCTACATCAACCATCGGCAAGGCACGCCAATGACCTCCGTCGACACCATCATAGGGCACCTTCAACTACTCGTGCCACCACCATAAAGACACCAAGAGCAAGCCTTCCTCCACGCCATCAAGCTTCAACGCCTACGCTTGACTTCCACGACCTCGCGAACGAGGAAAATGTAAACCTCTACTTCGCCAAGTTGGATAGCATGAGCCTACCTCCACCACTACTACGAGATGGCGACAAGGTCAAGAATGGTGAGCATGGGATTTTCCCTTCACCAAAGGAGGCGCATGGAGTTGAGGAAACCGAGCCTATCCCCATATGCTTGAGTGATGATGTGGTACCAATCCCATGTGAGTATGAGAGCCACTTAGCCCACTTGAGTGAGAACAAGAGTGACATGAGTGACTCCACCTTATGTGAGATTGAGTGCTTCCACTTGGAGGGCATGAGCAATACTCCTAGTGAGTTGAGAGTGGTAGTTGAGAGGTCAAGTGAGACCATTTCGATTTCTAACAACTTACCCTCTACCTCTAGTGTGTTCTCTTGTGTTATGCTAGGTTCCATGGATGAAGACGCTCTAAGATATGAAGCAAGGATGCCTCAATTGGAGAAGGTGTACATGGTGCATGAAGATGATGTTATGCCATGGCTACATCAAGAAAACAAAGTCGTCCACAAGGAGGCCACTACTTCCACAACACCCACTTCATATGAGAGGTATGACCAAGGTAATAATAAGGGTGTTGATGATGCCATGATCCCACTAGTGGACATGATGAATTGTGAGGATATGCATGCTATGGATGATACTTGTGACATTACATATGCTTCATCCACTTTCCCATGTGATGATTTGCCTTTGCATAATATTGATCATGTGGAATTGTTTGATTGCGATATCATTGCCATAAACATGCCATGCTATGCATCTTGTGTGTATCCTCCAATTGCTTTGGACTTGCCTTGTCATGCTAGTCATTCAATTTCTCCTGTTGCTTGCGATAAGATGAATGCTTGCTATTTCACTTGTTTTGCTAGCAAAAATATTGATCATATGCGTTATAATGAGATGGCCCCCATAGCTTTCTCAATTTTTGGAGATTTTGATGATTGCCATGATAAGCATGTTCCCCACTTGCATACTCACCATGCATCTATTTCATACTTGAATGACATTAATGGTGATGTGCACAAGAAGAGATACGTCATGATGGATGATGTGTATCTCTACCATGCACACATGTTCTTCCTTTTGTGTATGATGTGTGTAGGTACCCGCACGAGAATGTCAACCTCGGTTGAGCACGAGTTGACAAAAAGAGCTCTAGAGAGCATTCCACAAGTGAGTTCAAGATCGAACCCAGCTCTGATACCTTTTGCATGCTTTGCATCTTTCATGTTGACAAATTTTCTTTCCTAGGTTTGCTTGCAAGCATGTTGATGGTATTATCTCACCTTGTGACATTCATGTTTTTTGCTTTTGGATAATGATGCTTTGTGTGTTGCAACAAAAATGTTGAACATTTTCTATTTCCGATGTTTTGGGTGCAACCACAATTCCATTAAGAGCATGTATTGTCATGAGAGCTTCCAAGAATCTCGTCTTGTTGTTGAAACAAACATAAGGACCACTTGCTCTTTCATTTGGTTTGTTTGCAAATATATTGTTTTTGCTTCCGCTTGGGATAATCATATTCCCATGATATTTGCTTTCGATGATTCGTGTGTGACGTCCAACATGTCGAGCAATTTCTCTTTCCAATGGTTGGTTTGCACACATAATGATGTTGCTTTGGATATTCTTCCTTTTGTGTTTTTGCCAAATTCTCCTAACTTTGCATCAAATATGTTGATAAAATTCCTATTCGATTGCTTTCAATGCCACAATAAGATGTTATATGGAGTTTTTGAGTTCCCACATTTGGATGATTTTGCAACACCTTCCATGCACTTTGACCTTGCATATGCATCCCGTTTGCTATACTTGAGTTGTGCTAATCGTGTTGTGAACAAGAATGGACATGCCACAAATGACATGCTCCTCTATCACACACAAACATATGTTGCTTGGTCTTTGTTGTATGAAGGTACAAATGCATACACGTCAACCTCTATGGATTATATGTTGACAAGAAAAACCGAAGAGAGTTACCTATGGCTACCCTTCATCGAGCTATCTCTACAAGCTAAGGTGACTTCCTTCTACTTGAGGACTCATGCTATAATCTTCATGAATTGGCTACGCTTTGAGTGTTGCTTTGCTTTTGTTGTGAGCTTTGTAGGCTTCATGGAAGGTGAAGGAACTTTGAAGTGTTGTCAAGTCAATATTCTCGAGGACGACTATATGGTGAACCCCAGGATCAAGAAGGTGATGCAGCCCGTCCTACGACCGCTACTACATCTACTCCCACGAGCTCCCCAAGTGGACCCATGACTCGCGCCCGAGCCAAACTCCTTCAAGTTAAGGTGAACTCGCTCCTCTCCTTGTGTGACTTCGACACACCCTTGGATGGCTTGCTACTTCATACCCATACACTGTGCATCATCAGGTACGAAGAGAAGGACCCAAGGAACGGAGGGAAAGCAACCAGTCGCTGCCAGACGCCACCGGTACTACCGGTTGAGACGACCGGTACTATCGCTCCAAGCAGCCCTACCGGCCCCAGCTACCGGACGCTCCAGGAAGCACCAACCCACGCCCCAGACGCAAGCGGTACTACCGGCCCAGCGACCGGTACTACTGGACAGCGGTACTACCGCCCCCTCCTACCGCTCGCCACAGGCGCCTCCGACGGAAGCTCCAGGCCCTCAAGCGGTACTACCGCTCCCGGAGCGGTACTACCGGATGCAACCGGTACTACTGGTTGATGAACCGGTACTACCGGTCCTGACTGAATCTGCATGCCTGAGTTCGGCCCTGTGCCTTGTAACCCTACCTATAATTTACCTTTTCATTCCGAAACTACCCCTGTTTTGTGGCTGGACTATATATAGCCCCCACCATCCATTGTAAACCCTAGACTTGGATAATAATAGATATTAAGGAAACCCTTTGAGGACTTATATCTATTGGTCTCATGCTCCTACCAAGGAGCACCGGATTATCCACCCCCCTCTTGGATCTTGCCTAGTGCGTTCAAGTTGTACAAGGCCTTGGGTTCTCGGTTTCTCGCCCCCAAGTCGTCAAGATCTCACCAAGCACCTCATCCCCCGCTGTTGGCATGGAGAGCGAGCTTCGCTCAACACCGATCCTAGGGATTATGTTGGACCGATGCCACCGGCGTGAAGAGTAGGCGTGTATCGTGTTTTGGGCGTGCGTGTGTTCGTGGTTTTCATCTCCTTCCTCGATTTCATCCCCCGACCCCCGCTTTCCCCTCGTTTCTCGTGGAGTTCGTGAAAGATCGGGCCAACCCCAGGGTTATCCCATAACATATTGGTATCAAGAGCACGGTTGATCACGAATTTCCCCCCATTTTTCTTTTATCCACCGTAAAATCGAAAAGCCCACCAAAAAGAGCCCCAATTTGCCTTCGGATCGATCTCTGGATTTGGTGAGTTTTTCGTGGTTTTGGTCCATAGATCTGTTGCTTTGGGAGTCGATCTATAGCCCCTGTTGTTCCTAGCCCAGCCTTCGGTCAGATTTCGCACGAATTTGAGGTTTTTGGCAAGTTCATCGCGCTCCAGTTCTGAGCCAAGCGGTACTACCGGCCATGCAAGCGGTACTACCGCAAGTAACCGGTACTACCGGTAGTACAAGCGGTACTACCGCTCACCGGTACTACCGGTCATGGCAAGCGGTACTACCGCTCGACTCTGACCGTGTTGCCTTGCCCCTTGACGCCTCAGTTTCGTTTGCTGACTTTTTCCACCTCGCTTTTTCGTGTTTCGCGTGTTTGTCGCCATTTTCACAACAGCTTCCGCATCAAAGTCATCCCGCGCTCAACGACACCGCGACACTCGAACACCATCCCCCACCAACGGTTGCAAGTCGTCAACAATACCAAAGGTATAACTTGCACCACCATTGACAGCCCCATATCTTCCTTTGTGTGTATCTATCCTATGAGAGCAACTCATTTTGTGTTTGTCTAAGCATTGTGCACTTGCCTTCGGAAAGTGAGAGTGTGAGGCCAAATACAAAAGCTAACATAGTAGTATAGAGAGGGAGAAAAAGAATAAAAAAAAATAGAATAGAAAGATACATAGTCTCCCAATACAAAGAGAATACCAAGCTTGTACGCCAACAAGAGAGAAAAAAGAGCGCACCGAGGCAAGTGCACAAATCTATTGCTTATCCTCTTTTGGCAAACGAGTTGTGGTCTCTCCTTGTGTTGGCACGACAACCGAGCGTAGTCTTCGTTAGGACCTTTTGTGCTCATTTTCATAGTCGTGCTAACCCCGTTTTTCTCCACGTGTGTGTTTTCCGTGTTTTTGGTAGATCGTATCCTTTTGCTTTTGATCTTTGGTTCTTTACCACGTAGGACATAACCTTTTGCTTGGATCGTTTCGTTTGGTTTTCCACAATCCTAACCTTCCACCAAAAGCTTTTGAGAGTTGTAGAATAGTTGTGTGTGAGTTTCTTGCCCATTTCACTTTGCACGCTTTTCGCTCATTTGTGTGGAAATTGGTTTGATATAATATCCAAGGTGAGGTAAAAGGCTAACTCTCAGCACCCTTTCTCTCCATATACAACCCTTGTTGGCTTTGCATCATGGACAGGCATGGAGAGCCATCCCAAACACCACCACCTCCGGAGGATGACACACAATTCATGACAAGATGGGACCATTGGAAGGTCCGAGGAAAATTCAACTATCGTTGTGAAACTCTCGAGCGACGCCAAGATGAACAATTTAGCGAGGCCCGTGTGGAATTCAAGAACATCGACAACCGCTTCGAAGAAGTCCGTGGCCAAATGCATGCCATGCAACACAACCTCGGTCATCAAAATGAAGCTCTTGGTCGTGCACTCGCCTCAACGGATGAGAAGCTTCAATGCCTCATTGATGAACTAGCAAGGCCACGCTCGCGCGAATCAAGCTCATCTCAGCACTCCTCAAGTGAATCAAGTGCACCTCGCCGTCACGCTTCAAGGCACCGGGATGGACCCGTTCTTCAATCCATGAGCTCTTCGCAAGCGGTACCATCTCCGCGTCACGCCGCAACGTCAAGCTATGATGGTGACCTCTCCGCAAGACCTCCAAGACGCGAAGCGAACTGGCCACAACCAAGGGCACTTGTGATTCAACAAGAACAACCTCGCATGGACCACCAAGGACATCGACGTCGACATGCCCCTTCAACAACAAGTGAAGCTTCCGAAGAGGACGAACAAGATCACCGTCGACGGGAAGCACTCGAAGATCCTCCAAGGCGTCATCATCGACATGATCGTCCACGTCGGCAACATGATGGTCATGACGAGCCTCCCCTACACCAAGAAGAAGAAGAAGAGCAGCCCATTGCGCATGCGGCTCGACGTCCTCCTCGCCACATGGCGCAAGCTAATGCTCCTCGGCATCAACCACGATAAGAACAAGAGCAAGCTCCCCAAGCTCGTCGTGAGGACCATCAACCTCCTCCTCGTCCTCAATCGCGACAACAAAACGAGCAAGCTCCCCAAGCTCGTCAAAAACAACAAGTTCCACCACCAAACGCGGCACCTCAACAACCGCAAGAGCAACGCAACAATCACCAAGCAAGACATGAGAGCTCGGATGATGATGATGACTGCCAAAATCATGGCAACCGCCGCAACCGGAACCGCAACGCAGAAGAAACTTTCGGCAAGCTCAAGTTCACCATGCCAAAGTTCACCGGTTCCAATGAGCCCGAGGAATATCTCTCTTGGGAACTCAAGGTCGACAAGATCTTCCGCATGCACAACTATAGCAATGAGAAGATGATGGCCATGGCATCCCTCGAGTTTGATGAGTATGTCAACCTTTGGTGGGAACAAGTCCAACTTGCTCGCGAAGCAAAAGAAGAGCCTCCAATCGCAACTTGGCAAGATATGAAGGCTCATATGAGATCCCGCTTTGTTCCTTCACACTACACGCGTGACCTCTTCAACAAGCTTCAAACGCTTAGTCAAGGAACAAAGACCGTGGAAGAGTACTTCAAGCAAATGGAGCTCAACATGATCCGTGCCAAAATTGAAGAGCGAGATGAACAAACAATGGCACGTTTCCTCAATGGCTTGAACCATCCCATCAAGCGCATCACCGAGTTCCAAAAGTACAACAACATGGTTGAGCTTGTGCACATCGCTTCAAAGGCCGAGCGTCAAGTGCAAGAGGACATCAAGTACAACAAGCCAAAGACGTACTTCACCTACAAGCAAGCGCCAACCACTACTCCAACAACACCAAGTGGAAGCTCCTCAAGTACCAACAAGCTTCCCTTCAAGCCAACTCTCCATCAAGGAAAACAGTCCCCAAGTGGCAAACACACAAGGGATGATCAACCATTCAATGGTGAATGCTACAAGTGTGGAGGAAAAGGGCACAAGTCGAATGCATGTGGAAACAAGAAAGTTTTGTTCATCCATGACAACGGCGATGAAGAATACTTGAGTGAAGAAGAGTTTGATGCAAGGGTCAAGGAAGCCTTGGCAAGGCAACATTTGGAAGAGGACCAAGAACTTCTCGTGTGTGAGCATGACGCAAGTCCATCGCTTGTGGTCACAAGGGTCTTGACTACCCAAGTCAATGAAAATGAAGACGAACGCTCGAACATCTTCCAAACTCGTGCCGGAATCAATGGGAAGTCCATCAAAGTTGTCATCGATGGAGGGAGTTGCCACAACCTTGCAAGCACGGAATTGTGTGAGAAACACAACCTCACCCTTCATCCGCATAGACACCCCTACCATATCCAATGGCTAAGTGACCAAGGATCCGTCAAGATCAAGCACACCGTCTCGGTGACGTTCTCCATTGGGCACTACAAGGACACGGTGGAATGTGACGTGGTCCCAATGACGGTTTGTCACATGTTGCTCGGAAGGCCGTGGCAATATGACAAACGTGCTTTGCATAATGGTCACTCAAACACTTATACCTCAAATGGCTTGATAAAACTTGTGTGTTGCAACCAATGACTCCTAGCCAAATAATTGCGGACAATGCAAAGGCTTTAGCGAGGGCGCAATACGCAAAAACACCTTGTGAGAAGAATGGTGAGCGAGAGAACCACACCATAGTGAGTGAGAGCTACAAGCCAAACTCGAGTGGAAAAACTAAGAGTGTTCTTCTTGCCACCAAAAGTGAGATGAGAGAAGTGCGGAACAACCCATCCATCTTGCACTATGTCCTTGTATGCAAGGGACTAGCGCAAGGGACTAACGACTTGACAAATGTTCCTCCTTCTTTGATGGCTATTTTGCAGGAATTTCAAGACGTATTCCCCGAAGAGCTTCCTCATGGACTCCCTCCTCTTCGTGGAATCGAGCACCGCATCGACCTCATACCCGGCGCACCACTCCCAAACCGCGCCGCGTATCGCACGAACCCGGAAGAGAAGAAGGAGATCGAACGTCAAATCAACCAACTCGTCTCCAAAGGTTTGATCCAAGTAAGCACTAGCCCAAGCGCGGTCCCCGTGATTCTAGTCCCGAAAACGGATGATACGTTGCGGTTATGCATGGACTGCCGTCCAATCAATGCTATCACCGTGCGTTATCGACATCCTATACCGCGTCTTGATGACATGCTTGATGAGTTATGTGGAGCCACTATATTTTCGAAAATTGATCTTCGTAGTGGTTACCATCAAATTCGCATGGCTGAAGGTGATGAGTGGAAAACCGCCTTCAAGACCAAGCTTGGTCTCTATGAATGGTTGGTTATGCCTTTTGGCTTATCTAACGCCCCATCTACCTTCATGCGTCTAATGAACCATATTTTGAGATCTCTCATTGGGAAGAGTGTAGTTGTTTACTTTGATGACATTCTTGTCTATAGCAAGTCACTAGAGGAGCATGTTACTCATGTTAAGGAGGTCCTTCAAATCCTTCGTCATGAAAAGCTTTATGCTAATCTCCCAAAGTGCACTTTTGCAAAAGACAAGCTGATTTTCCTTGGTTTTGTTGTGTCTTCTAATTGCATTGAAGTTGATGTCTCCAAAGTAAAGGACATACGAGATTGGCCCATACCTACAAATGTTAGTGAACTTCGTAGTTTTCATGGGTTGGCTGGCTTTTACCGTCACTTTGTGAAAGACTTTTCTACCATTGCTTGCCCCCTCAACGAATTGACCAAGAAGAATGTCACATTCGTTTGGGGAAAAGCACAACAAAAAGCTTTTGATGAGCTCAAAACGAGGCTCACCGAAGCACCACTTCTTGCATTGCCGGATTTCACAAAAACTTTTGAGATTGAGTGTGACGCTAGCGGTATTGGCATTGGTGGCGTCCTTGTGCAAAATGGGCGTCCTATTGCTTACCATAGTGAGAAACTTGATGGCGCACGCCTCAATTATCCCATTTATGACAAAGAACTTTTTGCCTTGGTTCGAGTTCTTCAAGTGTGGCAACACTATCTTTGGCCCAAGGAATTTATCATCCATTCCGACCATGAGTCGTTGAAGTATCTTAAGGGCCAAGCCAACTTGAGTAAAAGGCACGCAAAATGGGTTGAGTTCATGGAGTCTTTTCCTTACATTGTCAAATACAAGAAGGGTAAAGAAAATGTGGTAGCGGACGCTTTGTCTCGCAAAAACACAAGCCTTCTTACACGACTCAAAGTCAATGTCTTGGGTCTTGATGACATCAAATCTTTGTACACGTCCGACTCTTTCTTTGGACCAATATTTGCACAATGTTCAATAGACAAAGGGATTGATGATTTCTATTTGCATAAGGGTTTTCTTTTCAAACAAAACAAGCTTTGCATTCCGAAATCGTCTCTCCAACTTTTGCTTCTTCAAGAGTCCCATGGTGGAGGCCTTATGGGTCACTTTGGCCGTGACAAGACATATGACATGCTCTCCACTCACTACTTTTGGCCAAAGATGAAGCGCGGCGTGGAGCGCCACGTTCAACGATGCACTACATGTATCCAAGCTAAGTCTAAGTCTAACCCCTTTGGTCTTTATATGCCATTGCCTATTCCTCATGCACCTTGGTCGGACATTAGCATGGACTTCGTGTTAGGATTGCCTAGATCTAAACATGGTCATGATTCCATATTTGTAGTCGTGGATCGCTTTTCTAAAATGGCACATTTCATTCCGTGCCATAAGACCGATGATGCTTCACATGTAGACAATTTGTTTTTCAGGGAAATAATTCGACTACATGGTGTGCCTAGAACAATCGTCTCCGACCGCGACGTAAAATTCATGAGCTACTTGTGGAAGACCCTCATGGCCAAGCTCGGCATCAAGCTCCTCTTCTCGTCCGCCTCGCACCCTCAAACCGATGGACAAACCGAGGTCGTCAATCGAAGTCTTGGCACACTCCTCTGGGTGTTGATAAAGAAGAACCTTAAAGACTGGGAGGAATGTATTCCACACGCCGAGTTCGCCTACAACCGCGCCAAGCACTCCACCACCATGAGGAGCCCATTCATGATCGTCTATGGCTTCGAGCCTCTCACCGCGCTCGATATCCTTCCACTCCCACTTCATGAACGTGCCAATATGGACGTTTTCAAGCGTGCCCAAACAATGAAGAAACTCCATGAAGACACACAAGCTACTATCGAGCAACAAGTCCTTCGCCAAGCATCAAGGCTAAACAAGACCAAGAAAGAGATGATCTTTGAGGAGGGCGACCTTGTGTGGATACACTTGAGTAAAGACCGCTTCCCCAAGGAACGCGACTCCAAGCTAAAGCCAAGAGGCGATGGACCATTCAAGGTGCTAAAGCGGATCAACAACAACGCCTATGTCATCGATATACCAACATCGAAGTATCTTGTGAGCTCGACATTCAATGTCAAGGACCTCTCACCCTACCATGGCGAAGAGGAAGTTGTGACGGTTGAAGAGTCGAGGACGACTCTTTCCCAAGGGGGGGGGGAGCTGATGCAGCCCGTCCTACGACCGCTACTACATCTACTCCCACGAGCTCCCCAAGTGGACCCATGACTCGCGCCCGAGCCAAACTCCTTCAAGCTAAGGTGAACTCGCTCCTCTCCTTGTGTGACTTCGACACACCCTTGGATGGCTTGCTACTTCATACCCATACACTGTGCATCATCAGGTACGAAGAGAAGGACCCAAGGAACGGAGGGAAAGCAACCAGTCGCTGCCAGACGCTACCGGTACTACCGGTTGGGACGACCGGTACTACCGCTCCAAGCAGCCCTACCGGCCCCAGCTACCGGACGCTCCAGGAAGCACCAACCCACGCCCCAGACGCAAGCGGTACTACCGGCCCAGCGACCGGTACTACCGGACAGCGGTACTACCGCCCCCTCCTACCGCTCGCCACAGGCGCCTCCGACGGAAGCTCCAGGCCCTCAAGCGGTACTACCGCTCCCGGAGCGGTACTACCGGATGCAACCGGTACTACCAGTTGATGAACCGGTACTACCGGTCCTGACTGAATCTACACGCCTGAGTTCGGCCCTGTGCCTTGTAACCCTACCTATAATTTACCTTTTCGTTCTGAAACTACCCCTATTTTGTGGCTGGACTACATATAGCCCCCACCATCCATTGTAAACCCTAGACTTGGATAATAATAGATATTAAGGAAACCCTTTGAGGACTTATATCTATTGGTCTCATGCTCCTACCAAGGAGCACCGGATTATCCACCCCCCTCTTGGATCTTGCCTAGTGCGTTCAAGTTGTACAAGGCCTTGGGTTCTCGGTTTCTCGCCCCCAAGTCGTCAAGATCTCACCAAGCACCTCATCCCCCGCTGTTGGCGTGGAGAGCGAGCTGCGCCCAACACCGATCCTAGGGATTATGTTGGACCGGTTGCCACAGGCGTGAGGATTAGGCGTGTATCGTGTTTTGGGCGTGCGTGTGTTCGTGGTTTTCATCTCCTTCCTCGATTTCATCCCCCGACCCTCGCTTTCCCCTCGTTTCTCGTGGAGTTCGTGAAAGATCGGGCCAACCCCAGGGTTATCCCATAACAGAAGGTCTCTCGACCGCTTCTACTTGGTGATGAGCATGTAGAGTCGAGGACGACTCTTTTTGAAGGGGGGGGGAGATGATGCAGTCCATCCTACGGTCGTTACTACATCAACGTCTCCAACTTACGCCAAGTCGTCATGGACTCCAAAGGTGAATCCGTTCCTCTATGCGAGCCCACTTCCTACCCTATGGAATGGTATGCTACTTCATACTCCGTCACATATGCATGATAGGTTCACACCGACCAGTACGGAGGAAAGGGAGGAAGCCCGGAACATCAAGCCCGACAAGACGGAGGCTTGGAAGAGGAGACGGAAGAAGACAGGTCGGCAGCTGCTAGATCCAAGCGGTACTACCGGTTGTCGGAACCGGTACTACCGGTCAGCGGTACTACCGCCCCCTTCTACCGCTCACTACTGACGGCTCCAACGGATGCTCCAAGACCGCAAGCGGTACTACCGGTCCCAAGTACTACCGGTGATGACCGGTACTACCGGTCCTAAGTCCGGTACTACCGGTCATGTCTGCCTGCGCGCACCAGTTGGGCCACAGCCCATGTATTCCCCTTTACTTACCTATTCGCCTAGTTTATCCCCAAACTACCCTTGTTTAGTGGCTGGCCTATAAATAGAGCCCCCACCCCTCATGTATCCCTTAGGCATAGATGATAGACTAAAGAAAACCCCCATTGTGGAATCTCTAGTTTTGCCTCATCCCCTTTACAAAGGGGACCGACTATCGTCACCAACCTCGATTGGACTTTGCATCACGCATCCATCGTTGAACAAGGCCTTGGAGTTCGATGTCTCGTCTCCAAGTTGTCAAGACCCTCCCCAAGGTGTTCTTCCCTCTCCGATGTGGATTTGAGGGAGCACGTTGACCGATCTTTCCTTGCGAGGATTCTATTGGACCGGTGGCCGCCGTTCGGGAGCAATCGGCCTTGTATCGTGTGAGTTTTGCGTGTGTTCATCGTGTTCTTCGCAAGGTGTGTGTTCGCTTCCGCTACCTTCTCCCTTTCCCCTCGCTTTCCCATCGATTTGACCATGAGATCCGTGAAGATCGGGCACCCAACAGGTTAACCCCTCCATCATTATGCATGTGGAGTCGTTGTAGGTGTAGTGCTCCGGGTCCTCAAAGCATGCGGAGCCATTGTCGGTGTTGTGCTCCGTCATATCCTCTATTGATGCAGCCCATCCTACGACCGCTACTACATCTACTCCCACGAGCTCCCCAAGTGGACCCATGACTCGCGCCCGAGCCAAACTCCTTAAAGCTAAGGTGAACTCGCTCCTCTCCTTGTGTGACTTCGACACACCCTTGGATGGTTTGCTACTTCATACGCATACACTGTGCATCATCAGGTACGAAGAGAAGGACCCAAGGAACGGAGGGGAAGCAACCAGTCGCTGCCAGACGCTAGCGGTACTACCGGTTGAGCCGACCGGTACTACCGCTCCAAGCGGTCCTACCGGCTCCAGCTACCGGACGCTCCAGGAAGCACCACTCCACGCCCCAGACGCAAGCGGTACTACCGGCCCAGCAACCGGTACTACCGGACAACGGTACTACCGCCCCCTCCTACCGCTCGCCACAGGCGCCTCCGACGGAAGCTCCAGGCCCTCAAGCGGTACTACCGCTCTAGGAGCGGTACTACCGGTTACGACCGGTACTACCGGCTGCCGGACCGGTACTACCGGTCCTGACTGATCCTGAACGCCTGAGTTCGGCCCTGTGCCTTGTAACCCTTCCTACAATTTACCTTTTCGTTCCGAAACTACCCCTGTTTTGTGGCTGGACTATATATAGCCCCCACCCTCCATTGTAAACCCTAGACATGGATAATAATAGATATTAAGGAAACCCTTTGAGGACTTATATCTATTGGTCTCATGCTCCTACCAAGGAGTACCGGATTATCCAGCCCCCTCTTGGATCTTGCCTAGTGCGTTCAAGTTGTACAAGGCCTTGGGTTCTCGGTTTCTCGCCCCCAAGTCGTCAAGATCTCGCCAAGCACCTCATCCCCCGTTGTTGGCGTGGAGAGCGAGCTTCGCCCAACACCGATCCTAGGGATTATGTTGGACCGGTTGCCACCGGCGTGAGAGATAGGTGTGTATCGTGTTTTGGTGTGCATGTGTTCGTGGTTTTCATCTCCTTCCTCGTTTTCATTCTCGACCACCGCTTTCCCCCTCGTTTCTCGTGGAATTCGTGAAAGATCGGGCCAACCCCAGGGTTACCCCTTAACATTTATACTTGTGGAGTCGTAGTCATGGTGGCTCATCATGGATTCTTCATAGATATCATTCTCGGTTCCGGAGTCCCTAGGCATGATGCACAAGACCAAGCGGTGTATATGGAAGTGGTAGTGGGAGTTAGGGATACAACGTCAAACCTTACTTTACCTTGGAAGATCGTATCGTACAAGTGGCCACACTTGAGAGCAATAAACCAAGCAAAGTGAAGTTCACGCGGAACACCAAAACCAACTACGAACCAAAAAACAAACACACACAAGGCCTATGGTGGATAGGTATGTAATGTGGCATGTTAAGAACAAATCCGAAATCAAGATGTTGTAATGGCAAGTAAAGAACCACAATGATCACAAACCAAACAAGTTAATCCACAAGATAGGAAATATGTACAAGGAAACACACACGGTGGGATAAATGGGACTTGTGCGACGGAGAAAGTGAGCTAAGAACCAAATGATTACCTAGCGAATACTATAAGCTCGTGTCACACAAGTACAAGTTGAGACGCTAGTTCGATTGCACAAAATTGGTGGGCTACAAGATATGCACAAAAGTACCACCTATATGATGTTCATCGAGCTTGCGCTTCCTATTCTATGAGGCACATGTATATCTCTTTCTTTTCTTTTTCTTTTTATTTTGCTATTTTTTTCTTTTTGTATCACTCTTTTATTTTCTTTTTCACTTGCCTCTTCCTTGTGCCAATAACTATACAAGATAACTATATGACATAGCGCTCACAATGTTTGCTCGGAATTCTACAAGGTATCAAATGTGCATAGCCCAAGCAATCATAAGAGGAACTAATCTCAATAGGTGTTTGTTGCTCGCAAAGATAGTGGGGTTCACAAAGGAATGCAAGTGGGGAAAAGTCGCGGAATGTTTATACCTTTCGTCGACGATCTTCACCCTTTATTGTTGGATTCCGCCTTGCTCATGGAATTTGGATGGAGTAGATAGCATGAACCACGTGGATGATGATGTAGAGCTCCTTCTCCTCTTCGAAACGAGCTAAAGAACACCAAAATCCTAGTTCGAATGCAAAAGTTATGCTCAAAACGGTGAGAGGCTGAAATCTGGAACTTGCTGTTTTCTTTCTGTCTTGAGCGGTAGTACCGGATTTTGGGAGCGGTAGTACCGCTTGGTCCAGGGATGCCTAGATCTGACGCGTTTTCGCGAGGTTGGGGCGATTTGGGCAGAAAATCTTCAAGAAAAACATCAAATCGACGGGGGAAATCAAGGAATTAGGCTATGAGAACGCAAAGGAAGGTAGATCAACAAGTTTAGCAAGTAATCCACGGATCAAAACCTACCAAAACGCACTCAAATCACAGATCGATCCAAAACACGAATTGGGGCTATTTTTGGTGGAATTTTCGAATTTATGGGGAAAAGACCAAATCGATGAGAAATCTGTGGCAACCAAAAGCTGCTGATACCAGATGATGGAGGGGTTAACCTCTTGGGTGCCCGATCTTCACGGATCTAGTGGTCAAATCGATGGGAAAGCGAGGGGAAAGGGAGAAGGTAGCGGAAGCGAACACACACCTCGCGAAGAACACGATGAACACACGCAAAACTCACACGATACAAGGCCGATTGCTCCCGAACGGCGGCCACCGGTCCGATAGAATCCTCGCAAGGAAAGATCGGTCAACGTGCTCCCTCAAATCCACATCGGAGAGGGAAGAACACCTTGGGGAGGGTCTTGACAACTTGCAGACGAGACATCGAACTCCAAGGCCTTGTTCAACGATGGATGCGTGATGCAAAGTCCAATCGAGGTTGGTGACGATAGTTGGTCCCCTTGGATAAGGGGATGAGGCAAAACTAGATATTCCACACAAGGGGGTTGTCTTTAGTCTATCATCTATGCCTAAGGGATACATGAGGGGTGGGGGCTCTATTTATAGGCCAACCACATAAACAAGGGTAGTTTGGGGATAAACTAGGCGAATAGGTAAGTAAAGGGGGATACAAGGGCGGTGGCCCAACTAGTGTGCGCAGGCACTGCCAGGAGCGGTAGTACCGGACTTGGGAATAGTAGTACCGCTTGGTCCGGTAGTGCCGCTCTGGGACCGGTAGTACCGCTTGCGGTCCTGGAGCGTCAGCTGGAGCCGTCTATAGCGAGCGGTATCAGGGGACGGTAGTACCGCTGACCGGTAGTACCGGTTCCAGATCCGGTAGTGCCACCGGAGACAGAGAGTATTTGTCTTCTGTTGGCGTCGTCTGTTGGTGGCGGTAGCAGGGGCGGTAGTGCCGCCTGGCGGTAGTACCGGTCGCCAGGTTCGGTAGTACCGCTGGCGACAGAGAGCATTTGGCGATCTGTCTTCTTCCGCCTCCTCTTCCAAGCCTCCGTCTTGTCGGGCTTGATGCTCCGGGCTTCCTCCCTTGCCTCCGTACTTGTCAATGTGAACCTATCATGCATATGTGACGGAGTATGAAGTAGCATACCATTCAATAGGGTAGGAAGGGGGCACGCATAGAGGAACAGATTCACCTTTGGAGTCCATGAAGACTTGGCATAAGTTGGAGACCAAGATGTGGTAACGACCGTAGGTCGGGCTACATCAATTTGGCTTCTGTTGGCGTCGTCTGTTGGTGGCGGTAGCAGGGGCGGTAGTGCCGCCGGGCGGTAGTACCGGTCGCCAGGTCCGGTAGTACCGCTGGCGATAGAGAGCATTTGGCGATCTGTCTTCTTTTGCCTCCTCTTCCAAACCTCCGTCTTGTCAGGCTTGATGCTCCGGGCTTCCTCCCTTGCCTCCGTACTTGTCAATGTGAACCTATCATGCATATGTGATGGAGTATGAAGGAGCATACCATTCAATAGGGTAGGAAGGGGGCTCGCATAGAGGAATGGATTCACCTTTGGAGTCCATGACGACTTGGCATAAGTTGGAGACCAAGATGTGGTAACGACCGTAGGTCGGGCTACATCATTTAGCGAGGGCACAATACACAAAAACACCTTGCGAGAAGAGTGGTGAGTGAGAGAACCACACCATAGTGAGTGAGTGCCACAAGCCAAACTCGAGTGGAAAAACTAAGAGTGTTCTTCTTGCCACCAAAAGTGAGATGAGAGAAGTGCGGAACAACCCATCCATCTTGCACTATGTCTGATGTGGACATCCCTACTATTGATACAACCGTTGTACCTACATCGACACACATACAAGGACCCATCACAAGATCTCGTGCCAAACAACTTAACTATCAGGTACGTTCGTTTCTTGGAACTATTCCTCACATACATGAGAATATGATGCTGCCTAAATCAGATATATTTCTTACTCTTAAGAATGATGGACCAAGCATGGATGAGAGGGACAAGCATTGGAGCATGGCCATGCATGGAGATGGCAGCAAGCATGTGATGATCCAAGAGAAGGCCACGGATGAAGATTTCAGAACTTTGAGGCCACCATAATGAAGAAAGAAGGCTTGGACAAAATATTCAAGATCAATACTTTACGAATTCGTCCATAGCTTAATATGGTGCTGCGACACCTTTATTTTGGGCCAGGCCCATGTAATTTTTGCAGGATTTTAATTAGCCACTTTTTAGAGTCCGTATTTGAGGGGAAAAGGACTTCTAGGGGTTGGTTCGGCCACCACTTCCATGGCTGGCCGAAACCCCACCTTTTCGCCCTTAAATACTCCCCATAGCCGACCCCCTAGACTCGGATTTTGTTTAGACATTAAGTTAGCCATAGTCGCAACTTTGCCAAGGCTCGAGCGTCGCAGAGGCCTCTTGTACTTCGCACCTATTCAGGATCCCACCTTTTCAATAAAGATTTCCTGATGCAGCCCGTCCTACGACCGCTACTACATCTACTCCCACAAGCTCCCCAAGTGGACCCATGACTCGCGCCCGAGCCAAACTCCTTCAAGCTAAGGTGAACTCGCTCCTCTCCTTGTGTGACTTCGATACACCTTTGGATGGCCTGCTACTTCATACCCATACCTTGTGCATCATCAGGTACAAAGAGAAGGACCCACAGGACGGAGGCGCGCCAGCCGACAAGACCAAATGCTCTCTGTCGCCAGCGGTACTACCGGACCTGACGACCGGTACTACCGCTTGGCGGTACTACCGCCAAATGCTACTGCCAACAACAGAAGGTTCCAGAGCTGCCCAAATACTCTCTGTCACTGGCGGTACTACCGGCCCCGGACCCGGTACTACCGGGCTGCGGTACTACCGCCCCCTGCTACCGCCACCAACAGAAGGCCCCAGTGCAAGTCCCAGGATGACAAGCGGTACTACCGGCCAGGAAGCGGTACTACCGCACGACCGGTACTACCGGTCGGGCTGGACCGGTACTACCGGACCTGGAAGAGCCTAAACGTGTTAATTCGGCCCAGCGCCTTGTAACCCTCTCTATATTTCGCTATTTGTTCCCAAAATACCCCTGTTTATGTGGTTGGTCTATATATAGCCCCCACCCTCTATTGTAAACCCTAGACTTGGATAATAATAGATATTAAGGAACCCCCTTTGAGGAACTTATATCTATTGGTCTCATGCTCCTCCCAAGGAGCACCGGATTATCCACCCCCCTCTTGGATCTTGCCTAGTGCGTTCAAGTTGTACAAGGCCTTGGGTTCTCGGTTTCTCGCCCCCAAGTCGTCAAGATCTCACCAAGCACCTCATCCCCCGTTGTTGGCGTGGAGAGCGAGCTTCGCCCAACACCGATCCTAGGGATTATGTTGGACCGGTTGCCACCGGCGTGAGGAGTAGGCGTGTATCGTGTTTTGGTGTGCGTGTGTTCGTGGTTTTCATCTCCTTCCTCGATTTCATCCCCCGACCACCGCTTTCCCCTCGTTTCTCGTGGAATTCGTGAAAGATCGGGCCAACCCCAGGGTTACCCCCTAACATATTGGTATCAAGAGCAAGGTTGATCACGAATTTTCCCCCAATTTTTCTTTTTTCCACCTTAAAATCGAAAATCCCACCAAAAAAGAGCCCCAATTTGCCTTCGGATCGATCTCTGGATTTGGTGAGTTTTTCGTGGTTTTGGTCCATAGATCTGTTGCTTTGGGAGTCGATCTATAGCCCCTGTTGTTCCTAGCCAGCCTTTTGGTCAGTTTTCCCACGGATTTGAGGTTTGTGTCAAGTGGATCTCGTTTTCGTTCGTGTTCTGTGACCAGCGGTACTACCGCCCGTGACAAGCGGTACTACCGCCGTCCGGTACTACCGCCCGTAACAAGCGGTACTACCGCCGTCCGGTACTACCGCCTGTACAAAGCGGTACTACCGCCAGTAACAGAAGGTTTTTCCTTCTGCTTGACACCTCATTTTCGCTGGCTGACTTTTTCCCCTTTAGCTTGTTCGTGTTCCGCGTGTTTGTCGCCATCTCAACAAAAGCTTCCGCATCCAAGTCTTCCGCGCTCATCGACACCGCGATACTTGAACATCATCCACCACCAACGGTTGCAAGTCCTCAACAATACCAAAGGTATAACTTGCGCCACTTTGACAGCCCCATATCTTCCTTTGTGTGTATCTATCCTTTGAGAGCAACTCATTTTGTGTTTGTCTAAGCATTGTGCACTTGCCTTCGGAAAGTGAGAGTGTGAGGCCAAATACAAAAGCTAACATAGTAGCATAGCAAGGGAGAAAAAGGCGAAAGAATCAAAAAAAAAAGAACAAAAGAAAAAGAGAAAAAGATACATAGTCTCCCCAACCAAAGAGAATACCAAGCTTGTAAGCCAAGAAAGAGAGAAGAAAGAGCGCACCGAGGCAAGTGCACAAATCTATTGCTTATCCTCTATTGGCAAACGAGTTGTGGTCTCTCCTTGAGTTGGCACGACACCCGAGCGTAGTCTTCGTTAGGACCTTTTGTGCTCATTTTTATAGTCGTGCTAACCCCGTTTTTCTCCACGTGTGTGTTTTCCGTGTTTTTCATAGATCGTATCCTTTTGCTTTTGATCTTTGGTTCTTTACCACGTTAGACAATAACCTTTTGCTTGGATCGTTTTGTTTGGTTTTCCACAATCCTAACCTTCCACCAAAAGCCTTTTTGAGAGTTGTAGCATATTTGTGTGTGAGTTTCTTGCTATTTCACTTTGCACGCTTTTCGCTCATTTGTGTGGCAATTGGTTTGATATAATCCCCAAGGTGAGGTAAAAGGCTAACTCTACGCACCCTTTCTCTCCATATACAACCCTTGTGGCTTTGCATCATGGACAGGCATGGAGAGCCATCCCAACCACCACCTCCGGAGGATGACACACAATTCATGACAAGATGGGACCATTGGAAGGTCCGAGGAGAATTCAACTATCGTTGTGAAGCTCTCGAGCGGCGCCAAGATGAACAATTTAGCGAGGCCCGTGTGGAATTCAAGAACATCGACAACCGCTTCGAAGAAGTCCGTGGCCAAATGCATGCCATGCAACACAACCTCGGTCATCAAAATGAAGCTCTTGGTCGTGCACTCGCCTCAACGGATGAGAAGCTTCGACGCATCATCGATGGACTCGCAAGGCCACGCTCGCGCGAATCAAGCTCATCTCGGCACTCCTCCAGTGAATCAAGTGCACCTCGCCGTCACGCTTCAAGGCATCGGGATGGACCCGTTCTTCAATCCATGAGCTCTTCGCAAGCGGTACCATCTCCGCGTCACGCCGCAACGTCAAGCTATGATGGTGACCTCTCCGCAAGACCTCCAAGGCGCGAAGCGAACCGGCCACACCCAAGGGCACTTGTGATTCAACAAGAGCAACCTCGCATGGACCACCAAGGCCATCGACGTCGACATGTCCCTTCAACAACAAGTGAAGCTTCCGAAGAGGACGAACAAGATCACCGTCGACGGGAAGCACTCGAAGATCCTCCAAGGCGTCATCATCGACATGATCGTCCACGTCGGCAACATGCTGGTCCTGACGAGCCTCCCCTACACCAAGAAGAAGAAGAGCAGCCCATGGCGCACGCGGCTCGACGTCCTCCTCGCCACATGGCGCAAGCTCATGCGCCTCGGCATCAACCACGACAAGAACAAGAGCTAGCTCCCCAAGCTCGTCGTGAGGACCATCAACCTCCTCCTCGTCCTCAACCGCGTCAACAAAACGAGCAAGCTCCACAAGCTCGTCGTCAACAACAAGTTCCACCACCAAACGCGGCACCTCAACAACCGCAAGAGCAACACAACAATCAACAAGCAAGACATGAGAGCTCGGATGATGATGATGACCGCCACAATCATGGCAACCGCCGCAACCGGAACCGCAATGGAGAAGAAACTTTTGGCAAGCTCAAATTCACCATGCCCAAGTTCACCGGTTCCAATGAGCCCGAAGAATATCTCTCTTGGGAACTCAAGGTCGACAAGATCTTCCGCATGCACAACTATAGCAATGAGAAGATGATGGCCATGGCATCCCTCGAGTTTGATGAGTATGCCAACCTTTGGTGGGAACAAGTCCAACTCGCTCGCGAAGCAAAAGAAGAGCCTCCAATCACAACTTGGCAAGATATGAAGGCTCATATGAGATCCCGCTTTGTTCCTTCACACTACACGCGTGACCTTTTCAACAAGCTTCAAACGCTTAGTCAAGGGACAAAGACCGTGGAAGAGTACTTCAAGCAAATGGAGCTCAACATGATCCGTGCCAACATTAAAGAGAGAGATGAACAAACAATGGCACGCTTCCTCAATGGCTTGAACCATCCCATCAAGCGCATCACCGAGTTCCAAAGGTACAACAACATGGTTGAGCTTGTGCACATCGCATCCAAGGCCGAGCGTCAAGTGCAAGAGGACATCAAGTACAACAAGCCAAAAACGTACTTCACCTACAAGCAAGCATCCACCACTACCCCAACAACACCAAGTGGAAGCTCCTCAAGTACCACCAAGCTTCCCTTCAAGCCCACTCTCCCTCAAGGAAAACAGCCCCCAAGTGGCAAACACACAAGGGATGACCTACCATTCAATGGTGAATGCTACAAGTGTGGAGGCAAAGGGCACAAGTCGAATGCATGTGGAAACAAGAAAGTTTTGTTCATCCATGACAACGGCGATGAAGAATACTTGAGTGAGGAAGAGTTTGATGCAAGAGTGAAGGAAGCTATGGCAAGGCAACATTTGGAAGAGGACCAAGAACTTCTCGTGTGTGAGCATGACGCAAGTCCATCACTTGTGGTCACAAGGGTCTTGACTACCCAAGCCAATGAAAATGAAGACCAACGCTCGAACATCTTCCAAACTCGTGCCGGCATCAATGGGAAGTCCATCAAAGTTGTCATCGATGGAGGGAGTTGCCACAACCTTGCAAGTACGGAATTGTGTGAGAAACTCAACCTCACCCTTCATCCGCATAGACACCCCTACCATATCCAATGGCTAAGTGACCAAGGATCCGTCAAGATCAAGCACACCGTCTCGGTGACGTTCTCCATTGGCCACTACAAGGACACGGTGGAATGTGACGTGGTCCCAATGACGGTTTGTCACATGTTGCTCGGAAGGCCGTGGCAATATGACAAGCGTGCTTTGCATAATGGTCACTCAAACACTTACACCTTCAAATGGCTTGATAAAACTTGTGTGTTGCAAACAATGACTCCTAGCCAAATAATTGCGGACAATGCAAAGGCTTTAGCGAGGGCGCAATACACAAAAACACCTTGTGAGAAGAGTGGTGAGCGAGAGAACCACACCATAGTGAGTGAGAGCTACAAGCCAAACTCGAGTGGAAAAACTAAGAGTGTTCTTCTTGCCACCAAAAGTGAGATGAGAGAAGTGCGGAACAACCCAACCATCTTGCACTATGTCCTTGTTTGCAAGGGACTAGCGCAAGGAACTAACGACTTGACAAATGTTCCTCCTTCTTTGATGGCTATTTTGCAGGATTTCCAAGATGTATTTCCCGAAGAGCTTCCTCATGGCCTTCCTCCTCTTCGTGGAATCGAGCACCGCATCGACCTCATACCCGGCGCTCCACTCCCAAACCGCGCCGCGTATCGCACGAACCCGGAAGAGACGAAGGAGATCGAGCGTCAAATCAACCAACTCGTCTCCAAAGGTTTGATCCAAGTAAGCACTAGCCCAAGCGCGGTTCCCGTGATCCTAGTCCCAAAAACGGATGACACGTTGCGGTTATGCATGGACTGCCGTCCAATCAATGCTATCACCGTGCGTTATCGACATCCTATACCGCGTCTTGATGACATGCTTGATGAGTTATGTGGAGCCACTATATTTTCGAAAATTGATCTTCGTAGTGGTTACCATCAAATTAGCATGGCTGAAGGTGATGAGTGGAAAACCGCCTTCAAGACCAAGCTTGGTCTCTATGAATGGTTGGTTATGCCTTTTGGCTTATCCAATGCCCCATCTACCTTCATGCGCCTCATGAACCATATTTTGAGATCTCTCATTGGGAAGAGTGTAGTTGTTTACTTTGATGACATCCTTGTCTATAGCAAGTCACTAGAGGAGCATGTTACTCATGTTAAGGAGGTCCTTCAAATCCTTCGTCATGAAAAGCTTTATGCTAATCTCCCAAAGTGCACTTTTGCAAGAGACAAGCTGATTTTCCTTGGTTTTGTTGTGTCTTCTAATGGCATAGAAGTGGATGTCTCAAAAGTCAAGGACATACGAGATTGGCCCATCCCAACAAATGTTAGTGAACTTCGTAGTTTTCATGGGTTGGCTGGCTTTTACCGCCGCTTTGTGAAAGATTTTTCTACAATTGCTTGCCCCCTTAACGAATTGACCAAGAAAAATGTCACGTTCGTTTGGGGAAAAGCACAACAAAAGGCTTTTGATGAGCTCAAAAAGAGGCTCACTGAAGCACCACTTCTTGCTTTGCCGGATTTCACAAAAACTTTTGAGATTGAGTGTGACGCTAGTGGTATTGGCATTGGTGGCGTCCTTATGCAAAATGGGCGTCCTATTGCTTACCATAGTGAGAAACTTGATGGCGCACGCCTCAATTATCCCATTTATGACAAAGAACTTTTTGCCTTGGTTCGAGTTCTTCAAGTGTGGCAACACTATCTTTGGCATAAAGAATTTATCATCCATTCCGACCATGAGTCGTTGAAGTATCTTAAGGGTCAAGCCAACTTGAGTAAAAGGCACGCAAAATGGGTTGAGTTTATGGAGTCTTTTCCTTACATTGTCAAATAAAAGAAGGGCAAAGAAAATGTGGTAGCGGACGCCTTGTCTCGCAAAAACACAAGCCTTCTTACACGACTCGAAGTCAATGTGTTGGGTCTTGATGACATCAAATCTTTGTACGCGTCCGACCCTTTCTTTGGTCCAATATTTGCCCAATGTTCATTAGACAAAGGGATTGATGATTTCTATTTGCATAAGGGTTTTCTTTTCAAACAAGACAAGCTTTGCATTCCGAAATCGTCTCTAAAACTTTTGCTTCTTCAAGAGTCCCATGGTGGATGGCTTATGGGTCACTTTGGCCGTGACAAGACATATGACATGCTCTCCACTCACTACTTTTGGCCAAAGATGAAGCGCGACGTGGAGCGCCACGTTCAACGATGCACTACATGTATCCAAGCTAAGTCTAAGTCCAACCCCTTTGGTCTCTATATGCCATTACCTATTCCTCATGCACCTTGGTCGGACATTAGCATGGACTTTGTATTAGGCTTGCCTAGATCTAAACATGGACATGATTCCATATTTGTAGTAGTGGATCGCTTTTCTAAAATGGCACATTTCATTCCGTGCCATAAGACCGATGATGCTTCACATGTAGCCAATTTGTTTTTCAGGGAAATAATTCGGCTACACGGTGTGCCTAGAACAATCGTCTCCGACCGCGATGTAAAATTCATGAGCTACTTCTGGAAGACTCTCATGGCCAAGCTCGGCATCAAGCTCCTCTTCTCGTCCGCCTCGCATCCTCAAACCGATGGACAAACCGAGGTCGTCAATCGAAGTCTTGGAACACTCCTCCGGGTGTTGATAAAGAAGAACCTTAAAGACTGGGAGGACTGCATTCCACACGCCGAGTTCGCCTACAACCGCGCCAAGCACTCCACCACCATGAGGAGCCCATTCATGATCGTCTACGGTTTCGAGCCTCTCACCGCGCTCGATATACTTCCACTTCCACTTCATGAACGTGCCAATATGGACGTTGTCAAGCGTGCCCAAACAATGAAGAAACTCCATGAAGACACACGAGCTACTATCGAGCAACAAGTCCTTCGCCAAGCATCAAGGCTAAACAAGACCAACAAAGAGATGATCTTTGATGAGGGCGACCTTGTGTGGATCCACTTGAGTAAAGACCGCTTCCCCAAGGAACGCGACTCCAAGCTAAAGCCAAGAGGTGATGGATGATGCAGCCCGACCTACGGTCGTTACTACATCAAGGTCTCCAACTTACGCCAAGTCGCCATGGACTCCAAAGGTGAATCCGTTCCTCTATGAAAGCTCACTTCCTACCCCATTGAATGGTATGCTACTTCATACTCCGTCACATATTCATGATAGGTTCACACCGACAAGTACGGAGGCAAGGGAGGAAGCCCGGAACATCAAGCCCGACAAGACGGAGGCTTGGAAGAGGAGGCGGAAGAAGACAGACTGCCAAATGCTCTCTGTCGCCAGCGGTACTACCGGACCTGGCGACCGGTACTACCGCCCGGCGGCACTACCGCCCTATGCTACCGCCAGCAACAGACGACACCAGCGCAAGCCAAATGCTCTCTGTCACCGGCGGTACTACCGGCCCCGGATCCGGTACTACCGGGCCCCGGCACTACCGCCCCCTGCTACCGCCACCAACAGACGGCTCCAGCTGAAGCTCCAGGACCGCAAGCGGTACTACCGGTCCCAGAGCGGTACTACCGGACCAAGCGGTACTACCGGTCCCAAGTCCGGTACTACCGCTCCTGGCAGTGCCTGCGCGCACTAGTTGGGCCACAGCCCATGTATCCCCCTTTACTTACCAAACCCTAGTTTTATTCCCAAACTACCCTTGTTTTGTGGTTGGCCTATAAATAGAGCCCCCACCCCTCATGTATCCCTTAGGCATAGATGATAGACTAAAGACAACCCCCATTGTGGAATCTCTAGTTTTGCCTCATCCCCTTTACCAAGGGGACCGACTATCGTCACCAACCTCGATTGGACTTTGCATCACGCATCCATCGTTGAACAAGGCCTTGGGTTCTCGGTTTCTCGCCCCCAAGTCGTCAAGACCCTCCTCAAGGTGTTCTTCCCTCTCCGATGTGGATTTGAGGGAGCACGTTGACCGATCTTTCCTTGCGAGGATTCTATCGGACCGGTGGCCGCCGTTCGGGAGCAATCGGCCTTGTATCGTGTGAGTTTTGCGTGTGTTCATCGTGTTCTTCGCGAGGTGTGTGTTCGCTTCCGCTACCTTCTCCCTTTCCCCTCGCTTTCCCATCGATTTGACCACGAGATCCGTGAAGATCGGGCACCCAAGAGGTTAACCCCTCCATCATCTGGTATCAGCAGCTTTTGGTTGCCACGGATTTCTCATCGATTTGGTCTTTTCCCCATAAATTCGAAAATTCCACCAAAAATAGCCCCAATTCGTGTTTTGGATCGATCTGTGATTTGAGTGCGTTTTGGTAGGTTTTGATCCGTGGATTGCTTGCTAAACTTGTTGATCTACCTTCCTTTGCGTTCCCATGGCCTAATTCCTTGATTTCCCCCGCCGATTTGGTGTTTTTCTTGAAGATTTTCCGCCCAAATCGCCCCAAACTCGCGAAATCGCGTCAGATCTGGTTTTCTCTGTCCCGAGCGGTACTACCGCTCCAAATCTACGGTACTACCGCCCAGCGGTACCAAAAACCGGTACTACCGCCCAAGACAGAAAGAAAACAGCAAGTTCCAGATTTCAGCCTCTCACCGTTTTGAGCATATCTTTTGCATCCGAACTCGGATTTTGGTGTTCTTTAGCACGTTTCGAAGAGGAGAAGGAGCTCTACATCATCATCCACGTGGTTCATGCAATCTACTCCATCCAAATTCCGTGAGCAAGGCGGAATCCAACAATAAAGGGTGAAGATCGTCGATGAAAGGTATAAACATTCCGCGACTTCTCCCCACTTGCATTCCTTTGTGAACCCCACTATCTTTGCGAGCAACAAACACCTATTGAGACTAGTTCCTCTTATGATTGCTTGGGCTATGCACATTTGATACCTTGTAGAATTCCGAGCAAACATTGTGAGCGCTATCTCATATAGTTATCTTGTATAGTTGTTGGCACAAGGAAGAGGCAAGTGAAAAGAAAAAGAAAGAAAAAGAAAAAGAGAAAAAAAAAATAGAAAATACAAAGAAAAAGAAAAAGAAAGAGATATACAAGTGCCTCATAGAATAGGAAGCGCAAGCTCGATGAACATCAAATAGGTGGTACTTATTGTGCATATCTTGTAGCCCACCAATCTTATGCAATCGAACTAGCGTCTCTCCTTGTACTTGTGTGACACGAGCTTATAGTCTTCGCTAGGTAATCTTTTGGTTCTTAGCTCACTTTCTCCGTCGCACAAGTCCCTTTTATCCCACCGTGTGTGTTTCCTTGTACATATTTCCTATCTTGTGGATTAACTTGTTTTGCTTTGTGATCAGTGTGGTTCTTTACTTGCCATTACAACATCTTGATTTCGGATTGGTCCTTGACATGCCACATTCCATACCTATCCACCATAGGCCTTGTGTGTGTTTGTTTTTTGGTTCGTAGTTGGTTTTGGTGTTCCGCGTGAACTTCACTTTGCTTGGTTTATTGCTCTCAAGTGTGGCCACTTGCACGATACGATCTTCCAAGGTAAAGTAAGGTTTGACGTTGTATCCCTAACACCCTCTACCACTTCCATATACAACACTTGGTCTTGTGAAGCATGTCTAGGGACTCCGGGACCGAGAATGATTTCCATGAAGAATCCATGATGAGCCACCATGCATATGTCTCCACAAGCATGGATAACATGATGGAGCACTACACCGACAATGGCTCCACATGCTTGGGTGACATGGAGTGCTACAACAACAACGACTCCCCAAGCATGGGCGACTTCAAGAACGACAACGCCAAGCTCCTCACATCGCACCGACCAAGACGGAGCCTCCAACTCGAGTGCGCCAAGGTCCATCATCAAATGGACAAGTTCCAAAGCGACCTCCACAACTTCAAGAAGGACATGGACAACGACTTCGACAAAAACATGAGGATGGTCGCCAAGACTAATGATGCTTTGCGCTCATTAGAAAAACTTACAAGGAAGAGTGCCAAGGTCAAGGGCCATCGTCGTGAGCGTCATATGGATGACCAAGTGCGCCACCTACATCAACCATCGGCAAGGCACGCCAATGACCTCCGTCGACACCATCACAAGGCACCTTCAACTTCTTGTGCCACCACCAAAATGGCACCAAGAGCAAGCCTTCGTCCACGCCATCAAGCTTCAACGACTACGCTTGCATTTGAAGACCTCATGACCGAGGAAAATGAAGACCTCTACTTCGCCAAGTTGGATAGCATGAGCCTACCTCCACCACTACTACAAGATGGCCACAAGACGATCGAGCATGGGATTTTCCCTTCGACCATGGAGGAGAGTGATGATGCCCATCTTATGGCATCCAACTTTGAAGGCGACAAGGTCAAGAATGGTGAGCATGGGATTTTCCCTTCACCAAAGGAGGCGCATGGAGTTGAGGAAACCGAGCCTACCCCCATATGCTTGAGTGATGATGTGGTACCAATCCCATGTGAGTATGAGAGCCACTTAGCCCACTTGAGTGAGAACAAGAGTGACATGAGTGACTCCACCTTATGTGAGATTGAGTGCTTCCACTTGGAGGGCATGAGTGATACTCCTAGTGAGTTGAGAGTGGTAGTTGATAGGTCAAGTGAGACCATTTCGATTTCTAACAACTTACCCTCTACCTCTAGTGTGTTCTCTTGTGTTGTGCTAGGTTCCATGGAGGAAGACGCCCGAAGCTATGAAGCAATGATGCCTCGAATGGAGAAGATGTACATGGTGCACGAAGATGATGCGACGCCATGGCTACATGAAGAAGACGAAGTCGTCCACAAGGAGGCCACTACTTCCACAACACCCACTTCATATGAGAGGTATGAACAAGATAACAATAAGGGTGTTGATGATGCCATGATCCCACTAGTGGACATGATGAATTGTGAGGATATGCATGCTATGGATGATACTTTTGACATTACATATGCTTCATCCACATTCCCATGTGATGCTTTGCCTTTGCATACTATTGATCATGTGGAATTGTTTGATTGCGATATCATTGCCATAAACATGCCATGCTATGCATCTTGTGTGTATCCTCCAATTGCTATGGACATGCTTTGTCATGCTAGTCATTCAATTTTTCCCGTTGCTTGCCATAAGATGAATGCTTGCAACAATGTTGACCACATGCGTTATAATGAGATGGCCCCCATAGCTTTCTCAATTTTTGGAGATTTTGATGATTGCCATGATAAGCATGTTCCCCACTTGCATACTCACCATGCATCTATTTCATACTTAATTGACATTAATGGTGATGTGCACAAAAAGAGATACGTCATGATGGATGATGTGTATCTCTACCATGCACACACGTTCTTCCTTTTACATATGATGTGTGTAGGTACCCGCACGAGAATGTCAACCTCGGTTGAGCACGAGTTGACAAAAAGAGCTCTTGAGAGCATCCCACAAGTGAGTTCAAGATCGAACCCAGCTCTGATACCTTTTGCATGCTTTGCATCTTTCATGTTGGCAAATTGCTCGTTCATATGGTTTGATTGCAAGCATGTTGATGGTATTATCTCCCCTTGTGACATTCATGTTTCTTCGCTTTTAGATAATGATGCTTTGTGTGTTGCAACAAAAATGTTGAACAATTTACCTTCTCGATGTTTTGTGTGCAACCACAATTCCTTTAAGAACATGTATTGTCATGAGAGCTTCCAAGAATCTCGTCTTGTTGTTGCAACAAACATAAGGACCACTTGCTCTTTCATTTGGTTTGTTTGCAAACATAATACTTTTGTTTTGGATATGCTTCCTTGTGTGTTTTTGCCAAATTCTCCTATTCTTGCATCAAAGATGTTGTTTGAAATTTGGATCCAATGCTTTGAGTGCCCCACTTCTATGTTATATGGAGTTTTTGAGTTTCCACATTTGGATGATGTTCAAACGATTTCCATGCACATTGGCCATGCATATGCATCCCATTTGCTATACTCGAGTTGTGCTAATCGTGTAGTGAACAAGAATGGACATGCCACAAATGACATGCTCCTCTATCACACACAAACATATGTTGCTTGGTCTTTGTTGTATGAAGGTACAAATGTATACACGTCAACCTCTATGGACTATATGTTGACAAGAAGAACCGAAGAGAGTTACCTATGGCTACCCTTCATCGAGCTATCTCTACAAGCTAAGGTGACTTCCTTCTACTTGAGGACTCATGCAATAATCTTCATGAATTGGCTACGCTTTGAGTGTTGCTTTGCTTTTGTTGTGAGCTTTGTAGGCTTCAAGGAAGGTGAAGGAACATTGAAGTGTTGTCAAGTCAATCTTCCCGAGGACGACTATATGGTGAACCCCAGGATCAAGAAGGTCTCTCGACCGCTTCTACTTTGTGATGAGCATGTAGAGTCGAGGACGACTCTTTTTGAAGGGGGGGGAGATGATGCAGCCCGACCTACGGTCGTTACTACATCAAGGTCTCCAACTTACGCCAAGTCGCCATGGACTCCAAAGGTGAATCCGTTCCTCTATGAAAGCTCACTTCCTACCCCATTGAATGGTATGCTACTTCATACTCCTCACATATTCATGATAGGTTCACACCGACAAGTACGGAGGCAAGGGAGGAAGCCCGGAACATCAAGCCCGACAAGACGGAGGCTTGGAAGAGAGGCGGAAGAAGACAGACTGCCAAATGCTCTCTGTCGCCAGCGGTACTACCGGACCTGGCGACCGGTACTACCGCCCGGCGGCACTACCGCCAGCAACAGACGACACCAGCGCAAGCCAAATGCTCTCTGTCACCGGCGGTACTACCGGCCCCGGATCCGGTACTACCGGGCCCCGGCACTACCGCCCCCTGCTACCGCCACCAACAGACGGCTCCAGCTGAAGCTCCAGGACCGCAAGCGGTACTACCGGTCCCAGAGCGGTACTACCGGACCAAGCGGTACTACCGGTCCCAAGTCCGGTACTACCGCTCCTGGCAGTGCCTGCGCGCACTAGTTGGGCCACAGCCCATGTATCCCCCTTTACTTACCAAACCCTAGTTTTATTCCCAAACTACCCTTGTTTTGTGGTTGGCCTATAAATAGAGCCCCCACCCCTCATGTATCCCTTAGGCATAGATGATAGACTAAAGACAACCCCCATTGTGGAATCTCTAGTTTTGCCTCATCCCCTTTACCAAGGGGACCGACTATCGTCACCAACCTCGATTGGACTTTGCATCACGCATCCATCGTTGAACAAGGCCTTGGGTTCTCGGTTTCTCGCCCCCAAGTCGTCAAGACCCTCCTCAAGGTGTTCTTCCCTCTCCGATGTGGATTTGAGGGAGCACGTTGACCGATCTTTCCTTGCGAGGATTCTATCGGACCGGTGGCCGCCGTTCGGGAGCAATCGGCCTTGTATCGTGTGAGTTTTGCGTGTGTTCATCGTGTTCTTCGCGAGGTGTGTGTTCGCTTCCGCTACCTTCTCCCTTTCCCCTCGCTTTCCCATCGATTTGACCACGAGATCCGTGAAGATCGGGCACCCAAGGGGTTAACCCCTCCATCAATGGACCATTCAAAGTGCTCAAGAGAATCAACAACAACGCTTATGTCATCGATATCCCAACATCAAAGTATCTTGTGAGCTCGACATTCAATGTCAAGGACCTATCACCCTACCATGGAGAAGATGAAGTTGAGAAGGTTGAAGAGTCGAGGACGACTCTTTCCCAAGGGGGGGGAGCTGATGCAGCCCGTCCTACGACCGCTACTACATCTACTCCCACAAGCTCCCCAAGTGGACCCATGACTCGCGCCCGAGCCAAACTCCTTCAAGCTAAGGTGAACTCGCTCCTCTCCTTGTGTGACTTCGATACACCTTTGGATGGCCTGCTACTTCATACCCATACCTTGTGCATCATCAGGTACGAAGAGAAGGACCCACAGGACGGAGGCGCGCCAGCCGACAAGACCAAATGCTCTCTGTCGCCAGCGGTACTACCGGACCTGACGACCGGTACTACCGCTTGGCGGTACTACCGCCAAATGCTACTGCCAACAACAGAAGGTTCCAGAGCTGCCCAAATACTCTCTGTCACTGGCGGTACTACCGGCCCCGGACCCGGTACTACCGGGCTGCGGTACTACCGCCCCCTGCTACCGCCACCAACAGAAGGCCCCAGCGCAAGTCCCAGGATGACAAGCGGTACTACCGGCCAGGAAGCGGTACTACCGCACGACCGGTACTACCGGTCGGGCTGGACCGGTACTACCGGACCTGGAAGAGCCTAAACGTGTTAATTCGGCCCAGCGCCTTGTAACCCTCTCTATATTTCGCTATTTGTTCCCAAAATACCCCTGTTTATGTGGTTGGTCTATATATAGCCCCCCACCCTCTATTGTAAACCCTAGACTTGGATAATAATAGATATTAACGAACCCCTTTGAGGAACTTATATCTATTGGTCTCATGCTCCTCCCAAGGAGCACCGGATTATCCACCCCCCTCTTGGATCTTGCCTAGTGCGTTCAAGTTGTACAAGGCCTTGGGTTCTCGGTTTCTCGCCCCCAAGTCGTCAAGATCTCACCAAGCACCTCATCCCCCGTTGTTGGCGTGGAGAGCGAGCTTCGCCCAACACCGATCCTAGGGATTATGTTGGACCGGTTGCCACCGGCGTGAGGAGTAGGCGTGTATCGTGTTTTGGTGTGCGTGTGTTCGTGGTTTTCATCTCCTTCCTCGATTTCATCCCCCGACCACCGCTTTCCCCTCGTTTCTCGTGGAATTCGTGAAAGATCGGGCCAACCCCAGGGTTAACCCCTAACATTTCCTCTTAATCCGCAATATCTTGATTGCAATATTGGTTCTTACTTGTTGTCGATTTCAGGTAGGAATTAGGACCCTCGCTGGTCAGGCTGATCGTGTTCCCGCAGGATCGGTAACCTCCAGGAGATTGGCCTAGCGATTGCATTGGCGCTCGTGCTCGCACGTGTAGTCGGATCGTCAAGCCCGAACTCCACCAAATCGACTATCATCATCTCATCGAAAGATCGGACACCTTTGCCCTATCAATGTCCTTGTTTGCAAGGGATTAGCGCAAGGAACTAATGACTTGACAAATGTTCCTCCTTCTTTGATGGCTATTTTGCAGGAATTCCAAGACGTATTTCCCGAAGAGCTTCCTCATGGCCTTCCGCCTCTTCGTGGAATCGAGCACCACATCGACCTCATACCCGGCGCCCCACTCCCAAACCGCGCCGCATATCGCACGAACCCGGAAGAGACGAAGGAGGTAGAACGTCAAATCAACCAACTCGTCTCCAAAGGTTTGATCCAAGTAAGCACCAGCCCAAGCGCGGTCCCCGTGATTCTAGTTCCAAAAACGGATGATACGTTGCGGTTATGCATGGACTGCCATCCAATCAATGCTATCACCGTGCGTTATCGACATCCTATACCGCGTATTGATGACATGCTTGATGAGTTATGCGGAGCCACTATATTTTCGAAAATTGATCTTCGTAGTGGTTACCATCAAATTCGCATGGCCGAAGGTGATGAGTGGAAAACCGCCTTCAAGACCAAGCTTGGTCTCTATGAATGGTTGGTTATGCCTTTTCGCTTATCTAATGCCCCATCTACCTTCATGCGCCTCATGAACCATATTTTGAGATCTCGCATTGGGAAGAGTGTAGTTGTTTACTTTGATGACATCCTTGTCTATAGCAAGTCACTAGAGGAGCATGTTACTCATGTTAAGGAGGTCCTTCAAATCCTTCGTCATGAAAAGCTTTATGCTAATCTCCCAAAGTGCACTTTTGCAAAAGACAAGCTGATTTTCCTTGGTTTTGTTGTGTCTTCTAATGGCATTGAAGTTGATGTCTCAAAAGTTAAGGCCATACGAGATTGGCCCATCCCTACCAATGTTAGTGAACTTCATATTTTTCATGGGTTGGCTGGCTTTTACCGTCGTTTTGTGAAAGACTTTTCTACCATTGCTTGCCCCCTCAACGAATTGACCAAGAAAAATGTCATATTCGTTTGGGGAAAAGCACAACAAAAGGCTTTTGATGAGCTCAAAACGAGGCTCACCGAAGCACCACTTCTTGCATTACCGGATTTCACAAAAACCTTTGAGATTGAATGTGACGCTAGTGGTATTGGCATTGGTGGCGTCCTTATGCAAAATGGGCATCCTATTGCTTACCATAGTGAGAAACTTGATGGCGCACGCCTAAACTATCCCATTTATGACAAAGAGCTTTTTGCCTTAGTTCGTGTCCTTCAAGTGTGGCAACACTACCTTTGGCCCAAAGAATTTATCATCCATTCCGACCATGAGTCGTTGAAGTATCTTAAGGGCCAAGCCAATTTGAGTAAAAGGCACGCAAAATGGGTTGATTTCATGGAGTCTTTTCCTTACATTGTCAAATATAAAAAGGGCAAAGAAAATGTGGTAGCGGACGCCTTGTCTCGCAAAAACACAAGCCTTCTTACACGACTCGAAGTAAATGTCTTGGGTCTTGATGACATCAAATCTTTGTATGCGTCCAACCCTTTCTTTGGACCAATATTTGCAAAATGTTCAATAGACAAAGGGATTGATGATTTCTATTTGCATAAGGGTTTTCTTTTCAAACAAAACAAGCTTTGCATTCCGAAATCGTCTCTCCAACTTTGTAGCATGGACATTAGCATGGACTTTGTATTAGGCTTGCCTAGATCTAAACATGGACATGATTCCATATTTGTAGTAGTGGATCGCTTTTCTAAAATGGCACATTTCATTCCGTGCCATAAGACCGATGATGCTTCACATGTAGCCAATTTGTTTTTCAGGGAAATAATTCGGCTACACGGTGTGCCTAGAACAATCGTCTCCGACCGCGATGTAAAATTCATGAGCTACTTCTGGAAGACTCTCATGGCCAAGCTCGGCATCAAGCTCCTCTTCTCGTCCGCCTCGCATCCTCAAACCGATGGACAAACCGAGGTCGTCAATTGAAGTCTTGGAACACTCCTCCGGGTGTTGATAAAGAAGAACCTTAAAGACTGGGAGGACTGCATTCCACATGCCGAGTTCGCCTACAACCGCGCCAAGCACTCCACCACCATGAGGAGCCCGTTCATGATCGTCTACGGTTTCGAGCCTCTCACCGCGCTCGATATACTTCCACTTCCACTTCATGAACGTGCCAATATGGACGTTGTCAAGCGTGCCCAAACAATGAAGAAACTCCATGAAGACACACGAGCTACTATCGAGCAACAAGTCCTTCGCCAAGCATCAAGGCTAAACAAGACCAACAAAGAGATGATCTTTGATGAGGGCGACCTTGTGTGGATCCACTTGAGTAAAGACCGCTTCCCCAAGGAACGCGACTCCAAGCTAAAGCCAAGAGGTGATGGACCATTCAAAGTGCTCAAGAGAATCAACAACAACGCTTATGTCATCGATATCCCAACATCAAAGTATCTTGTGAGCTCGACATTCAATGTCAAGGACCTATCACCCTACCATGGAGAAGATGAAGTTGAGAAGGTTGAAGAGTCGAGGACGACTCTTTCCCAAGGGGGGGAGCTGATGTAGCCCGTCCTACGACCGCTACTACATCTACTCCCACAAGCTCCCCAAGTGGACCCATGACTCGCGCCCGAGCCACTCCTACAAGCTAAGTACCACCTATATGATGTTCATCGAGCTTGCGCTTCTTATTCTATGAGGCACATGTATATTTCTTTCTTTTTCTTTTATTTTTCTATTTTTTTTCTCTTTTTCTTTTTCTTTCTATTTTCTTTTCATTTCTTTTTCTTTTTCACTTGCCTCTTCCTTGTGCCAACAACTATACAAGATAACTATATGAGATAGCGCTCAAACGTTTGCTCAGAATTCTACAAGGTATCAAATGTGCATAGTCCAAGCAATCATAAGAGGAACTAGTCTCAATAGGTGTTTGTTGCTCGCAAAGATAGTGGGGTTCACAAAGGAATGCAAGTGGGGATAAGTCGCGGAATGTTTATACCTTTCGTCGACGATCTTCACCCTTTATTGTTGGATTCCGCCTTGCTCACGGAATTTGGATGGAGTAGATAGCATGAACAACGTGGATGATGATGTAGTGCTCCTTCTCCTCTTTGAAACGAGCTAAAGAACACCAAAATCCGAGTTCAAATGCAAAAGTTATGCTCAAAACGGTGAGAGGCTGAAATCTGGGAATCAGTTTTTTCTTTCTGTATTGGTGGGTAGTACCGGATTTTGGGCCCGGTAGTACCGGATTGCGGTAGTAACGGATTTTTGGACCGGTAGTACCGCTTGGTCCAGGGATGCCTAGATCTGACGCGTTTTCACGATTTTGGGATGATTTGGGCGGAAAATCTTCAAGAAAAACACCAAATCGACGGGGGAAATCAAGGAATTAGGCTATGGGAACGCAAAGGAAGGTAGATCAACAAGTTTAGCAAGTAATCCACGGATCAAAACCTACCAAAACACACTCAAATCACAGATCGAACGAAAACACGAATTGGGGCTATTTTTGGTGGAATTTTCGAA
Source organism: Avena sativa (assembly GCA_916181665.1). Lineage (NCBI taxonomy): Eukaryota > Viridiplantae > Streptophyta > Magnoliopsida > Poales > Poaceae > Avena > Avena sativa. The sequence goes on from OV702300.1 coordinate 56,144,131, forward strand.
TTTATGGGGAAAAGACCAAATCGATGAGAAATCCGTGGCAACCAAAAGCTGCTGATACCAGATGATGGAGGGGTTAACCTCTTGGGTGGACCGATCTTCACGGATCTCGTGGTCAAATCGATGGGAAAGCGAGGGGAAAGGGAGAAGGTAGCGGAAGCGAACACACACCTCGGGACAAACACGATGAACACACGCAGAACTCACACGATACAAGGCCGATTGCTCCCGAACGGCGGCCACCGGTCTGATAGAATCCTCGCAAGGAAAGATCGGTCAACGTGCTCCCTCAAATCCACATCGGAGAGGGAAGAACACCTTGGGGAGGGTCTTGACAACTTGGAGACGAGACATCGAACTCCAAGTGATAGGGCAAAGGTGTCCGATCTTTCGATGAGATGGCGATAATGGATTTGGTGGAGTTCGGGCTTGACGATTCAACTACATGTGCGAGCACAAGCGCCAATGCAATCGCTAGGCCAATCTCCTGGAGGTTACCGATCCTGCGTGAACACGATCAGCCTGACCAATGAGGGTCTTAATTCCTACCTGAAATCGAGAACAAGTAAGAACCAATATTGCAATCAAGATATTGCGGATTAAGAGGAAAGCTTTATTGAAGAAGTGGGATCCTGCGAAAATTACATGGGCCGGGCCCAAAATCCTGCGAAAATTACATGGGCCGGGCCCAAAATAAAAGGTGTCGCAGCACCATATTAAGCTATGGACAAATTCGTGACGTATTGATCTTGAATATTTCGTCCAAGCCTTCTTTCTTCATTATGGTGGCCTCAAAGTTCTGAAATCTTCATCTGTGGCCTTCTCTTGGATCATCACACGCTTGCTGCCATCTCCATGCATGGCCATGCTCCAATGCTTGTCCCTCTCATCCATGTTTGGTCCATCATTCCTAAGAGTAAGAAATACATCTGATTTAGGCAGCATCATATTCTCATGTATGTGAGGAATAGTTCCAAGAAACGAAAGTACCTGATAGTTAAGTTGTTTGGCACGAGATCTTGTGATGGGTCCTTGTATGTGTGTAGCTGTAGGTACAACGATTGTATCAATAGAAGGGATGTCCACATCATGCTCCCCTACTTGAATTGAAGTCGTCCTCGACGCAATCTCATCTTCCTCACCAAAGTAAGGCTTCAAATCTGCAATGTTAAACGTAGGACTAACCGTACCAAAGTCTGCAGGCAACTCAAGTTTATATGCATTATCATTTATTTTCTCTAACACCTTAAAGGGACCAGTAGCACGCGGCATTAACTTAGACTTGCGTAAATCAGGAAAGCGATCCTTACGCAAATGTAACCAAACAAGATCTCCAACATCAAACACAACATGCTTTCTCCCTCTATCCCCTGCAAGTTTATACTTAGCATTTATATGTTCGATGTTATCTTTAGTAGTCTTATGCAAGTTTAATATCATTTCAGCGCGTTGTGTAGCATCCAAATTATGTTGCACCGAAGTAGGTAAAGGCAATAAATCAATAGGTGCACGAGGAACAAAACCATAGACGATCTCAAACGGGCACATCTTTGTGGTAGAATGCAGCGAACGATTATAAGCAAATTCTATATGAGGTAAACACTCTTCCCACAATTTTAAGTTCTATTGCACACCATGCAAACGAACAATTTCACGAAAGAACAAATCGGCAATATGCGCAGCATCATTCGTTTTATGACAAGGAATAAAGTGTGCCATCTTAGAAAACCGATCCACAATAACAAAAATACTATCCCTCCCCTTCTGTGTTCGTGGCAATCCCAAAACAAAGTCCATAGAAATATCCTCCCAAGGAACACTAGGAACAGGAAGAGGCATATATAAACCATGTGGATTAAGGCGAGACTTGCTTTTTGACAAGTAGTGCAGCGTGCCACAAATCGCTCAACATCTCGACGCATACGTGGCCAAAAGAAGTGTGTAACAAGAACATCCTCCGTTTTCTTGACACCAGAGTGTCCCATCAATCCTCCTCCATGCGCCTCCTGTAACAACAAAAGACGAACAGAACTATCCGGAATGCATAGTTTGTTAGCACGGAACACAAATCCATCATTCAAGACGAACTTGTTCCATGTTCTACCATCTCTACAATTCTGCAACACATCTTTAAATTCAGCATCATGCACATATTGTTCCTTAATAGTTTCTAATCCAAATATTTTGAAGTCAAGTTGAGATAACAAAGTATAACGGCGCGACAAAGCATCAGCAATAATATTATCTTTACCCTTTTTGTGTTTGATAACATAAGGAAAAGACTCAATAAATTCAACCCACTTTGCATGAAGACGATTCAACTTAGCTTGACTACGAATATGCTTCAAAGATTCATGATCAGAATGTATAACAAATTCTTTAGGCCATAGATAATGTTGCCAAGTTTCTAATGTCCGAACTAATGCATATAATTCTTTATCATAAGTAGAATAGTTCAGACTAGCCCCACTTAATTTCTCACTAAAATATGCAACAGGTTTTCCCTCCTGTAATAACACCCCTCCCAAACCAATTCCACTAGCATCACATTCAAGCTCAAAAGTCTTAGTAAAATCAGGAAGTTGGAGTAAGGGAGCATGTGTTAGCTTATCTTTTAATATGACGAAGGCCTGTTGTTGTGCATCGCCCCAAACAAAGGACACATCCTTCTTGGTAAGCTCATTCAGCGGCGCGGCAATTGATCCAAAGTCTTTGACAAAGCGCCTATAAAAACCAGCGAGGCCAAGAAAACTCCTCACTTGTGTGACCGTCTTGGGCTGCGGCCAATTCTCAATAGCTTCAATCTTGGCTAGATCCACTTCAATACCCTGTGATGTAACAACATAGCCAAGAAACGCAACTCGATTGGTGCAAAAGGTGCACTTCTCAAGGTTACCAAACAAACGTGCATCACGTAAAGCATTGAAAACAGCACGTAAATGGTCCAAATGATCCTCTAAAGATTTGCTATAAATCAGAATATCATCAAATTAGACTACCACAAAACATCCAATGAAAGCACGTAAAACTTCGTTCATTAATCTCATGAAAGTGCTAGGTGCATTAGTTAAACCAAACGGCATTACTAAACACTCATATAAACCGAACTTAGTTTTAAATGATGTCTTCCATTCATCTCCTAATTTCATACGAATCTGGTGGAAACCACTACGCAAATCAACTTTAGAAAACATGGTAGAGCCACTCAATTCATCAAGCATGTCATCTAAACGTGGAATAGGATGACGATATCGAATAGTAATATTATTGATACCTCTACAATCAGTACACATGCACGAAGAACCATCTTTCTTAGGTACCAAAATAATAGGAACAACACAGGGGCTAAGGGACTCACGAATATAATCTCTGTCGAGTAGTTCCTGAATTTGGCGTTGTATCTCCTTTGTCTCCTCTGGATTGGTTCTATATGGCGCGCGGTTGGGTAACGTGGCACCAGGAATGAGATCAATTTGGTGCTCAATTCCTCTAATAGGAGGTAGTCCTGGTGGCAGCTCAGCGGGAAAGACGTCCTCATATTCCTTGATCTTGCGAGAACTCTCAAACCATTGGATGTAATATGAATATGGGCGTTGTCTTGTTGGAAGCGCAAGCTTCTCTACCATGTCAACACTGGCCAGATTATTACAACTCCCTCCATCAATGATGATCCGTATAGCTCTTTCCTTGACAACACCACGTGTTTGGAACAGGTTGTGGCGTTGATCTTGCTCAGATTTGCTCAATTGCACACTCAACACACGTTGTGTAATTAAGCTCTTGTATTGATCAGCAGCTTCAGCCCCCATTACCTCTGTCTCTTCATCAGCATCAGAATTGTCTCCATCTCGAGCAGAAATAAGGGCTAGTGTATCTTCATCAAAGTCACTCGCGGAATCGTATTGACCATCTTCCCGCACCATCATCACACGTTGTGTTGTGCACTGTCTCTCAATATGACCAAAACCCCAGCACTTGCGGCATTGTATATCCTTTGTCTTACCCGTGGAAGCCATAGAAGATGCACTGCGAGCAGGAGCATTGGATGATGGTGGAGGAGCAGCTGGAAATCTTGTGGTGGCCTTGGATGTGGTAGTAGCTGGTGGCGAATCACGAGGAGGGGCTGATTGTCGAGATGTCCAATTGGACGTGCGACCTGCAGAATTATTAGTCCTCCTCCATGGTGGTTGTCGATCCTGCACTTCACGTTCAGCTTTGCAAGCAAGATGAAACAAACGAGTGATAGAATTATATTCCTTATAATCTAATATGTGCTGAATGTCCTTGTTTAATCCACCAAAGAAACGTGCAAGCATTTGTTCATTAGATTCAACAAGACCACACCGAACCATCCCGTTTGCAATTCCTGATAATACTCTTCTACAGAATTTTTTCCTTGCTCTAAACGTGTCAGATTCTTTAGTAAATCACGTTGATAAGTAGGAGGTACAAAACGAACACGCATCGCAGTTTTTAAAGCAGTCCAAGTACTAGGAATAGTAGTAGGATTTAAACGACAATACTCAGACCACCAAAGGGAAGCAAATTTAGTAAATTCACATGTAGCAGCACTAACGCGCATATTCTCAGGATATTTTAAGCATGCAAAACGTTGTTCTACTTCCATCTCCCATGTAAGATATGCATCAGGATTATATTTACCCACAAAAGATGGAATATTTAATTTAAGCTTTGCAACATGATCATCATCACGTACCGGTGGGCGAGCGTTGCGGTAGTAATGTCGGGGACGGCCAGCAGGTACCTGTGGAGGTTGTTCAACCTCCTCGTCAAACAGATCGTCGTCGTCGGGGTCGTAGTAGTACCCGTCGTTTGTCCCCAATGTCACAACAGCAGCCGTGGCGGAAGTCTGAGGTGCGTCAGCCGCAGCGGTAGCCGCCGGGGGTGCGGCGGCAGCCGAACCAGCAGTTCGACCTGTGATCGGAATGCGCCGTGCGCCAGGTACGGGTGCGGGCAATCTGTTCAAAATCTCCTTGAACCGAGCGTCAAGCTTGGCGTTGAAGGATTTCTCGGGTCCATCGATCTTGTCTACGGCGTTCGTGAGCTTGGTGTCAAACTCCCCTAGGCGTGTATCCACGTCTTTAGCGCGACTGACCAAGAGCTCGGAGAAGTGGGCATGTAGTTTTTCGTTCGTCATTGTTGCAGGGTTCCGCGAAGTATCTGTCATGGTTAGTCCTTTAAAAAGCACAGGTATATACTACGGGAAGATGGTGGAAGTCACGCGTAATCCGTCAAGCAAGATACGAAGCTCTTACAAGTTCTTACCAAACAGCAGGAAAAAGGCGATGTGCAACCGCGAGGATCAGTGGGTCCAGAGATTGAACCAAGCGATTACCAGGAGTCGAGACACCGCACGTGGAGAATATTTGTGGAGCTCTGGGAAGGCTTAGCAAAGGGGGTTAGCAATTATCAAAACAGCAATCCAAAAGTTGAAAGAATGCTCAACGACGGTACTGTGCTGGTCCTAGGCTAGACCGTACTAGAGACGCAAGCCTAGATCACCAACGATGTCACAACGCGACACAATAAGCAATGTATGATGATATGGCACCCTGAAAAGCGAACCGAGAGGTGGAAAATCACTATGATGGAGAGTGTCTAGAACTGATCTACGGGGTCTAAAAATAGGTTAGCCCCAAAAAAAATTTCGAATTTTTTTATTTTGCTCCGGAAAGCGCGCAGGCGCCAAAAAATTATTGTTATAACGGCCGATGGAGAAAAGTGATCCCCAAAGCCGAAAACTAGTATAGCCAACAATTTTTTTTTTGCTCTCCTGCTGGACTTACGACCGAACTCAGAGCTCGACTCGGACTTTAGCTGAACACGGAAACAACAAAAAAGGAAAGTAAAAGAAATAACTAGGAAACAATAACTCAACTCAGACTCGTGCCACGACAGGATAGGTGATCGAATCCGTGTCGCGGTAGGAAGGCGGTGGCGGAGTGTTTAGGGTTTATGGAGGCTGGGTATATGGCGGCGGGATATGGTGGCGGAATATGGTGGCGATGATCGGCGAGTGTGGCGGTGACTACTATGATCAGAACTCGAAACTCTAAGGGACGAGACACTAAGACTAGCAACTCGACGCGACGATGTAGACACAAATTCAACAATGCAAAAACTAAAAAGATAATGCGAGGCGTAGATTGGTTATGGGATGGATCTAAACTCTAACTGTGTTTTTTGGCTTTTTCGTGGGTTTATAGGTAAAAACAGATCTAATCTACGAAAAATAGTAAAATCTCACCGAGCAACCTGAAATCTGATACCACTTGATAGGGCAAAGGTGTCCGATCTTTCGATGAGATGATGATAGTCGATTTGGTGGAGTTCGGGCTTGACGATCCGACTACACGTGCGAGCACGAGCGCCAATGCATTCGCTAGTCCAATCTCCTGGAGGTTACCGATCCTGCGGGAACACGATCAGCCTGACCAGCGAGGGTCTTAATTCCTACCTGAAATCGAGAACAAGTAAGAACTAATATTGCAATCAAGATATTGCGGATTAAGAGGAAAGCTTTATTGAAAAGGTGGGATCATGAATAGGTGCGAAGTACAAGAGGCCTCTGCGACGCTCGAGCCTTGGCGAAGTTGCTATGATGGCTAACTTAATGTCTAAACAAAATCCGAGTCTAAGGTGACGGCTATGGGGAGTATTTAAAGGCGAAAAGGTGGGGTTTTGGCCAGCCATGGAAGTGGTGGCCGAATCCAACCCTACAAGTCCTTTTCCCCTCAAATACGGACTCTAAAAAGTGGCTAATTAAAATCCTGCGAAAATTACATGGGCCGGGCCCAAAATAAAAGGTGTCGCAGCACCATATTAAGCTATG
>OV702300.1:56168580-56257270 GCA_916181665.1 Avena sativa
TGCTAACTCTATGGATTTATACCCCCCGGTTTTACCCTCCTCGTGAATTTACCCTCCTACTGATTTTACCCCTACATGTAAGCTGCTAACTCTGCGGATTTATACCCCCCCGGTTTTACCCTCCTCGTGAATTTACCCTCCTACTGATTTTACCCCTACATGTAAGCTGCTAACTCTGCGGATTTATACCCCCCCGGTTTTACCCTCCTCGTGAATTTACCCTCCTACTGATTTTACCCCTACATGTAAGTTGCTAACTCTGTGGATTTATACCCCCCCGGTTTTACCCTCCTCGTGAATTTACCCTCCTCATGATTTTACCCCTACATGTAAGTTGCTAACTCTGCGGATTTATACCCCCCCGGTTTTACCCTCCTCGTGAATTTACCCTCCTACTGATTTTACCCCTACATGTAAGCTGCTAACTCTGCGGATTTATACCCCCCCGGTTTTACCCTCCTCGTGAATTTACCCTCCTACTGATTTTACCCCTACATGTAAGCTGCTAACTCTGCGGATTTATACCCCCCCGGTTTTACCCTCCTCGTGAATTTACCCTCCTACTGATTTTACCCCTACATGTAAGCTGCTAACTCTGCGGATTTATACCCCCCCGGTTTTACCCTCCTCGTGAATTTACCCTCCTACTGATTTTACCCCTACATGTAAGTTGCTAACTCTGTGGATTTATACCCCCCCCGGTTTTACCCTCCTCGTGAATTTACCCTCCTACTGATTTTACCCCTACATGTAAGTTGCTAACTCTGTGGATTTATACCCCCCCCGGTTTTACCCTCCTCGTGAATTTACCCTCCTACTGATTTTACCCCTACATGTAAGTTGCTAACTCTATGGATTTATACCCCCCCCGGTTTTACCCTCCTCGTGAATTTACCCTCCTACTGATTTTACCCCTACATGTAAGTTGCTAACTCTGTGGATTTATACCCCCCCGGTTTTACCCTCCTCGTGAATTTACCCTCCTCATGATTTTACCCCTACATGTAAGTTGCTAACTCTGCGGATTTATACCCCCCCGGTTTTACCCTCCTCGTGAATTTACCCTCCTACTGATTTTACCCCTACATGTAAGCTGCTAACTCTATGGATTTATACCCCCCGGTTTTACCCTCCTCGTGAATTTACCCTCCTACTGATTTTACCCCTACATGTAAGTTGCTAACTCTATGGATTTATACCCCCCGGTTTTACCCTCCTCGTGAATTTACCCTCCTACTGATTTTACCCCTACATGTAAGTTGCTAACTCTGCGAATTTATACCCCCCCCCCCCGGTTTTACCCTCCTCGTGAATTTACCCTCCTCATGATTTTACCCTCCTGTAAGATCCGGGAGCTTCGCCAAATGGTGGGGAGGCAGGAGCAGGGAGGAGGCTTGCATGATAAGTTGCGGAAGCAACTTGGTGAGATAGACAACTTAAAGATTGGGCCGAAAAGTGGAATCAATTTCCTCATTATCTAGGTATTATATTTTTCCATTGCTGTTTATTGCCATTGTGTTTTCCATCAGCTAAAATAAATTTTTGCTTCGTGGGATTGTAGCAGCTTAGAACTTGTTTTTCAGCTCACAACCTTTTAATAAGTGTAATGCTAAAAACATGTATTTAATCCAACTGACGCAACCAGTAAGCGCTTATGTAAATTATATCCGTGCCACTACAATACATTAAACTGGAGAAGCAATCCCCATCAGCTCCGGTGCTGCGACTGTATAGATAGTAGTGCCACATTCACATTTTTGGCTTCAACAACTGTCTTCATCCATTACCAACTCTCAGTCACCTTCCGATTTAGTGTCGATCTCCACAACACTCCCTGGACACCTAGCCCGTACCTCAGCCTTGAAGTTGTACATCATCCTGAAGCTATTAGTCCAATCCCCATGCAAGATTTTCAGAGCTTTCTCTTTACCTTTCCAAACCATGTAATACGGTAGGACAATGTTTTACTGATCAACGAGTTTATTCTGAATATTCTTCGTCGTCTCCCTAGGGTTATGCTTTAGTATGGATATAGCTTGCAATGCCACCCACTCCGTATCAGCCATCGAGGATTTCAGCATGCTCCCTGTCACACACATGTAGGGAGGGCCCAATTTTTTCACCTGCAACACAGATTAATTTACAGCATAAGTGGAGTTGCCAGATAGATCTTACACATCAACTTTACTTATATTGTAAAGTGAAAAATGATAAAGTTGAAATGGTTTGCTCCATTCATTGCCAGGATACCCTAATTTCCTTTGACGCGGTTAGGGATCTGGCTGCGATCCTCCATGGACAAGGTATCACCACCTGTCCATTCTTCCACTTTAACCTGCAAACGGCCTCATACCTCTGGGCAGTGTTATTCAGTCTATGAACATCGAACTACCCTTGATACAAAAATGCTGGAATGACATCTTGAACTCATGCATGCTGCTGAACTCGGTGCCAACCGAAATCATAGGATCCTTGTGGTCGTGTATCACCTCGTATACGTCGGGACCTAAGTCATCAACTGTAATACCAGCCCCTTCCATAAGTGTCTCATCGATCTCATCATCACCGGATTCTTGATGCTCCACAGTGCCATCTTCTATATCTGATTCAGAATCTTCACCATCCTAACCAATGCCTTGCACTGCACACATCGTATTGACTCCCAGGGGTGGGGGTGCACCATCATTTGCACCTACATGGACCTGAACGTTGGCCCATTATACCTCCCCGACAACTCTGTTTTCTCCCAGATGCACTTTGGTGCTACTGCAACCATAGGGGGTGGTCTTACACTGTCATGCATCACATGTTCGTCGGCAGACAAATAGTAATCAGATTCTAATTCATCTCTACTGTACAGAACCCTCTTGCTCTTCTTGTGTACATCCTCCTTCCTGATTGTATCATTCGTGATCTCCTTAGGCTTGTACATCCTCCTTCCTGACTGTACAGAACCCATTAGGGCTTGACCTCTGCGTTGTGTACCTCACCGAACTAACCTTTTTTTTGCTACTCTCGATGTGATCTCCTTCCTGTTTCCCCTCACGGGTGTTGGATCCTGCGTTCCGACATCATTGCCTGACCTATGCATCATGTTCCCCTTCAAATTAACCCTTTTTCTGCCACTATTGGGTGTTTTCTCCTACCCGCCGACATTATTGCCGGTCCTCTATGGTGTGTTCCCCATCAAGCTAGCATTTTGCCGCCACTATTGGGTGTGTTCTCCTTCGCACCAACATTATTGCCAGACCTCTGCGGCGTGTTCCTCTTCAATCTAGCATTTTTTCCGCTAGTATTGGGTGTGGTATCCTCCGTGCGAGCCACCTTAGCCTTTTTTCTGCTGCTCCTAGGTGTGTTCATCACCTCGTTCACCACCACTCTGGCCCTCTTATCTTTTTTGCTAATACTGTTCGGTGTTGCATTATGACCGGATCTCAGGGGTGTACTCTATGGCGTGGTCCCTTTTTTCATGGAATTCTTGGGTTTCCTCTCCTATGGCGTGATTTGCTTAGTGGTGCCCTTCTTCGGGGTGCTCTTTCTGGGGATGCTCTTCCAGCTCCTCTTTACGTTGCTCCAATGTAAGTCTCTCCTCTGTTCGAAGCCACTGTCACTCAAACCATGTCGAGCGAGGTCCTCCATCAAGTCAATCATGTTTTCTACAAGTTCGTCTTTATCATTGCCAACCTCAAATTCCTATCCAACCATTAGCAGGCGCGCGAACAGTTACACTTCCCGTCTAGTTCGACTCATTCTACTTATCGGTAGGGCTAGATCACTGTCAACTTTTAGTTCTATAGCCTTTTTGCTGTTCTAAGCAAAAAAAATCCAAATGTGCTTCCTGGTACGACCCCACTCCACCTTCTCATGTAACAATGCTATCAGTTCAGATATTTGTACCACTTAAGGTCGTATGTGCCAACGGATACATCAATGTCGTCGACGATTTTTTCTTTGCCATCATCTAATTTTGCAGTGAACTTCTCGACACCGATACAGAAGTGTATCTTGCCATCAAAAAGTTTCCTCAGGTCCGAGACCACCGAGAGGTTCGATGACAATATCAGAGTCCAGAACATGGGATTTCTTCTCAACAACTCGTCTTCGATTAGCCTCGACGGCAGCAGCACGCTGAACTTCACCACGGGTTCGAGGAGGACCAGCACCCAAGACAACAGTTCTGGCAACAGCAGCAGGAGTTGGGTCAGTAGCAGGCTAAGCAACAACACCAGCAGTTCTGGAAACAGCGGGGCGGCCTCCCGAAGCCTTAGTTTGCGCAAAAGCAGCAGGGACTAACTCAGCACCAGGTTGAGCAACAACACCAGCAGTTCTGGCAACAGCGGGGTGGCCTCCAAAAGCCTTAGTTTGCGCAACAGCAACAAGGATTGGTTCAGTAGATGGCTGAGCTACAACACCAGCAGCTCATGCGCTAAATGGGGCAGCCTCCCGAAGCCTCAGTTTGCGCAACAACAGCAGGGAAATGTTCAGTAGCAGGCTGAGCAACAATACCATCAGATTCCACAACAGTGGGGTGGCCTTCCGAAGCATTAGTGTGCCCAACATCAACAAGGACTGACTCAGTAGTAGGCTGAGGAATAACACCAGCATTTTGGCAATATCGGGGTAGCCTCCCAAAGCCTTAGTTTGCGCAATAGCAGCAGGGATTGGTTCAGTAGCAGGCCGAGCAACAACACAAGCAGTTCTAGCAAAAGAGGGGCAGCCTCCCGAAGCCTTAGTTTGCAGAACAACAGCAGGGATTGGTTCAGTAGCAGCCTGCGCAACAACACTAGCAGATTCCACAATAGCGGGGTGGCCTCCCGAAGCCTTAGTTTTCAAAACAAAAGTAGTGATTGGGTCAGTAGCAGGTTAAGCAACAACACCAGCAGTTTGTGGAATCTGCTAGTGATTGGGTCAGTAGCAGGATAAGTCATCAATTGGCCAACATGATTCTACCTACTTGATAGATCTAACTATAATTTTGCTATGCCAAGCAATGACAGACACAACTATGGTAGATGTGGGCCCATACCAACATTGCATGGGATCTAGACCTCTTTGGGTTGGCTAGAAACACCATCAACAACTTACTGTTTGTGTGAGTCAATACACCTGACCAACATGATCCCACCCACTTGACAGATCTAGCTATAAGAGTGCTATGCCAAGCCATGACACACACTTGTGTTAAATGTGGGGCCATGCCAACATTGCATTGGATCTAGACTTCCGTGGCTGCATATAAACACCTTCACCAACTTGTTGTTGTATGAGTCATCAATTGGCCAACATGATCCTACCTACTTGATAGATCTAACTATAATATTGTTATGCCAAGCCATGACACACACAACTTTGGTAGATGTGGGCCCATGCCAACATTGCATGGGATCTAGACCTCTCTAGGTTGGCTAGAAACACCATCATCAACTTAATGGTTGTGTGAGTCACTACACCTGACCAACATGATCCCACCCACTTTATAGATCTAGCTATAAGAGTGTTATGCCAAGCCATGACACACACTTGTGGCAAATGTGGGTCCATGCCAAATTTCATGGGATGTAGACCTCTCTAGGATGGATAGAAACACCTTCACCAACTTGTTGTATGAGTCATCACTTGGCCAACATGATCCTACCTACTTGATAGATATAACTATAATTTTGCTATGCCAAGCCATGACACACATAACTGTGGTAGGTGTGGGCCCATGACAACATTGCATGGGCTATACACCTCTCTGGGTTGGCTAGAAACACCATCATCAACTTAGTGGTTATGTGTGTCACTACTGTTGGGGATATACTTTCCGGGTATACCCACAGGACTAGCTGACCAGGGTGGCCCACCAACGGGTTAGATCATTTCTTCACGGGCGGCCCAGTCAGAGAAAGAGCATGAACCAGTTCCGGCTACGACAAGGACTAGAAGAGTTACCGATTTAGGCCTGTAGTATTAATTGTAGTCCAAGTTGTATCTAGTTACCGACTCTGTAACGTAGCTGGATAGGTCTCTCCTATAACCCTGGCCCTGATATCTATATAAAAAAGCCCAATAGGAGACTTTAGGGCACAACCAATCTTACTACCACAATCACAACTCGCACAGGCGAACCTCCCTTGTAATCCGCTGTAACATCCGGCTTACGCCGATATATTATTGGGTTGCTAGCAGGAGTAGGATCTGATCACCGCTGTCGGATCTGAACCTGGGTAAACTTGTGGTCACCGCTCCTGGAACATCCGACGTCTCACACCCCATATTTCCAACGCCACTAGGACCCCCTATGGCGTGCTTGTCGACAATCCGATGACAGTTGGCGCCCACCGTGGGGTAGGTGACCTTTGGAGCTTCGTTCCAGGCGGTGTGTGCAGGAATCGGCAAAACTATCGCCATGGGTTGCGTGATCTACACTAGTGATGTCCCTCACGTTCTTCTCGATGAGATCTGGATTCCGGCTGCAAAACCCGTGACGACCTACACGATCATGTCTATTGGCAAGATTGACATTTACCTCGGCTTTGCTGAACCCGCCCAACCCACCCTTGAGGTGATGACCATGGGGGAAGGAAAATCCAGATCTACTTTGTCCGCAGAGGCGGAAGAGTTCAAGATCCCGGAAAAAGCGAACCCACCCAGCCCACTCCTGCAATGGAAGAAGAGGTGGAAGAAAAATCCGGATCTGATCTCCCTGACGAGATCGGATACACGGACGAAGACTACATCCGCTACGGATCCGGCCCTGCCGATGTCATATCAGAAAAATTACTCTTGAGGAACAAGATAAAGAAGATGACGAGACGCCCCCACATCGATTATGAAGCAATCACCGATATCAAGGAAAGCTTTGAGATGGACGAGGCGGAAACGCAGCTGTACCACTACCTCAAGAACATGAACAAGAAGAGGCACTGTTTCATGTACCACATAAGCTCTATATCCGACTCTGTCGATGCTAGAGCCGGCAGCGATTCAGTCATCGACGCAATCGAAGAAAACGCAGACTTACCTGGCTCACCTCAGGAGTCAATACCGTTGTAGGAACTTCGAGACTTCGACAAGGAGATGGAGGCGTAAGGAGAAGAACACGCCTCCAAGCCAACGCAAGGTGAGCCAGAAAATTCTCCTAGTCCATATGATAGCATGGATGAAAGATACACTTCGCAGGATGATATGGATACCGGAGATTCATCCGATGTCCACAAGCCAACCACTACGGAAAGTACCGACAGAAGCTTATCCCCTGGCACCAGACCAAAATCCGTCTTTGCCACTGGTACGCACGTTGAGGCTACTGGGCGGTCAAAGAAGAAGAAGAAGAACAAGAATCTGACACCGGCAGAGCCAAATATCGAGGAAACCAACAAAGAAAAAGTTAATGAAGAGATCGAGATGGAGAATCATAATGGAGATCTGATTAATACCATGCCGATCGACCCTCCTATGGATGGACACGTTGTCACCCAGGGTGCACGTGAAATTTACGGTGATTCTCTCACGATTCCAATCCCAACAGCTTCGGATCTTACTCTGGAGGCGATGGAGAAAAGGGCTGAGGACCCAGAAAAATACCGTCTGTTTCTGCTCAAAGAGGCCACGCGCATCGTCGAGCTTAAACAACAGTTGACAACGATCCTGCCAAATATTAGTCAGATTTCAAACGACATCCAAATAAAACAAGGGGAGTTCCGTTTCTTGCCAACAAGAGCCCGGATATCCATAGAGACCTATTTGACGGAAAAACAGGAGAGAAGATCCGAGTTTACAGCACACCGTTGGAAAACGATGCTGCAGCTTGGGCTATCCTCGCCAATAATCCGTCTCCACAGCAGGTCCATCAGTGCATTGTGTTGCTGGACAAAGGATTAAAGAAGTAGAAAACGGCCGCGTCATTAGTGGAAAGCTGGCATCAAAGTCAGAATTTTGCCACATTGGCGCCGACCAAAGCGCTGACGGAAGGCTCCGCAGGGATACGGATAAGCATTATCATACTCGCGGAGAAGAAGAGAATTCAAGGACCGGCTCAAACGGCTACTCTCACAGGCCGGCATGTGACTTGCAAGAGTTATTCCGGCTGCGTCCGAAGATGCCATCAGGGCAATGGTTCCTCATCAGGACCATCATCGGCAAAACAACCGCCATAGAGAAGACCCGGAAGTGCGTCGCCGGCGAGAGCAGGATCAACTAAGGATGCCACCACCGAGCCGTCCGGCTGGTAACGTCGGACGAAAAGATGATCCGGACCGTCCTGAATTAAGCAGGGACATAGCCCAAAGAAACCAGCATCGGAGTCAGCATAATGAGGCTGCACCACCACCACCACTGCGTAACCCAGCCAGAAATAATCCTCCAGGGCCACCCTCACCCCTAGGCAGCGACCATGAAGGATCCCAACGTAGCCATGGAAGCCGTAGGGGCGGAGGCGGCAATGGTGAGAGGAGAAGCAGAAATCCGACTCCGTCACGCAGAAGCCGTGATCCTCCGAGGCGCAGATCCCTCTCGCCAAACGACGCTCGCCATCGCATTGAATCAAACATAGAGGCGCAGCGGTACGAGTAAGAAGACGTGTACGTGGGACCCAAGTGCTTTGGCCCACGCATACGTCGGACCAAATTTCCAGTTGACTTTGGTATTGCCAAACACATTCCGCCCTACGACGGCGCGGCTCGGCCAGATACCTGGCTTTAGGATTTTTTTCCAGGCATGGTGCATCGCCAAAGGAGGCAACAGCCTAGTCGCAGTCTAATATCTTCCACTTATGCTGAGGAAGACGGCTCTATCATGGCTCATTGAACTGCCACAGAATTAAATTCATATCTGGTATGATATGCAAAGTGCATTCTTTTCAAACTTCAAGGGAACATACATGAGTCCCTTCACAGTCACAGACTTGCAGCGTTGCACACAAAGACCAGGAGAAACCTACGGGGATTACCTCGGACGCTGGATTGACATAAAGAACTCCTATGAAGGAGTAAACGAGCAAACTGCAAATAGAAGATTTCATCGCAGGACTTCTAGTCGGACTTTTGCGTCACAGACTAAAGCGTGACCACCACTACTAGGAAAATGCCTGTTTGTGGCGCACATGGAATGGCCATCAGTGGCGCACTAGCAGTGCGCCAATAGCCTCGCGCTGCAGCTATCTCCTAGCCGTGGCGCACTTCCTAGTGCGCCACGATTGTGTCGAGATAGGCGTAGCACTCCTGCTAGTGCGCCACAACTATGTGGGCAGGTGCGCTACACGTTGGATCTTCTGTGGCGCACGTCGTAGTGCGCCACTAAGCTGCTTAAGTGCGCTTTAGGTGCGTCACAAAAGCTAGGTCATGTGCGCAACAGGTGTTTTTTTGTTTTTTTTTTAATTTCAGAGCCAGATGATATACAATACAGATTATATACAATATTACAGGAAGATATACACACACAAATACAAGATATACAATTATATATATAAATACACAATTTGCAAAACAAGATTGAAACAAATACATATAGATAAGTCTCATACATGAATACATAGTATAAGTTACATTGTTTCTATCAAGTTACAAAGTAGTTGGTGACATGCGAATACATGTGTCGATCGAAAAAGTTAGAGCTCGGAAGCTCGCCTACACATCTAAACTAGCTAGACACAAACGCGGGATAAACAACCAAAAAAGAGAAGCATGATCACCGCCGCGACGAAGGTGTAGGTCTTCATCTGGTTCCTCGTCCTAACTCCCGCTAGATAGCGCGTGTATCTAGCTTCCGCCTCCGCCTCCGCCATAGTGTTGTACCCTTTGTAGCTATTTCCGCTGAAACGGTGCACCTGTCTCCGGCAATCTTCCCAATCATCGTAGACTCCGGGAACCCGTCCCTTGTACACGACGTACCACGTCATCTATATGTTGACAATAATAATTAACCGATGATTGAAAAAAAACATATATAATTAAAGTCGCATATGAAGATACACTTATAGAAAGTACTCCTAAATCAAAAATACCAAACTCAAAAAGCATGCCTCATATATAACTAGGTTGTTCGACACAGGAATATGCTACGATGGAACTGTTCGCCAAGTAGGATGCACAACACCTGGACCTGTGCATAGCACAAGGCGGACAATCCCATTGCAACACATTCACATATACTGTGCCACGGCATTTCAATCATCGACATTATTCTCGAAAAAGACCAAAGTAACTCGAAAAGAATGCTTCATATATATACATAGGTCGTTGGACACAGGAATATGCTACGATGGAACTGTGAGCCAAGTAGGATGCACAAGACCTGGACTTGTGCATATCACAAGGCTCACAATCCCGTCGTAGAACATTCACATATATATTGTGCCACGACATTTCAATCATCGGCATTATTCTCGAAAAAGACCAAAGTAAATCAAAAAGAATGCCTCATATATAACTAGCTAGGTCGTTGGACACAGGAATATGCTACGACGAAACAGTTAGACAAGTAGGATGCACAATTCCTGGACTTGTGCATATCACAAGGCTAACTATCCCGTCGTAGCACATTCACATATATATTGTGCCCCGACATTTCAATCATCAGCATTATTCTCGAAAAATACAAAAATAACTCGAAAAGAATGCCTCATATATATACATAGGCCGTTGGACACAGGAATATGCTACGATGGAACCGTGAGCCAAGTAGGATGCACAAGACCTGGACTTGTGCATATCACAAGGCTCACAATCCCATCGTAGCACGTTCAAATATATAGTGTGCCACGACATTTCAATCATCGGCATTATTCTCGAAAAATAGTAAGGAAAAAAAGAAGGACCAAAGTGAGCAAAGAACCAAAGAGTAAGCAAAAAAACCAAGCATTGATTTATATATAATAATAATAAGCAAAAGAAGTAAGCGATGATTCATAAAACTAATAAGATAAGTATAGTAGCATGTACACTTGTCCACACACACACAAAGGTCATCTATAGTTTGTAACTACAACTAGGCCAACATCAAGCCTTCTGGCTCGGCTTAGGGAACGGGAGGACGCCTTGTCTCGTCATGAACTTCCTATAGTCACCCTGCATCTCTAGGCAATCTTCTATGTCACGGTTATTCGGGATATTTCCTCCGTAGAAGATCCCCCCCGAAGTCATGACATCACGAAAGATGATTGCCCCAAACTGCTGCTGGATGCGATACATCTCTTGTCTAATATCTGAATCAATGATCTTGGCCTTTGCTTTGGCCCACTGTTTGAGATGATCTGGCAGCGTAGAATTCTGCTGGTCAAGTAGGAACGCTCTCATGTGATGGAGTGCGTAGTAGGCTTCCTTCTTACTGTTTTCCGGCTGCTTCACGCAGGGGAACTCTGTTATGTGGTTGAAGACATGCCTGCCGAACTTGACCTTCGTACGCACGAAGGTGGTGCCTTCCGTCGAGGCAAAGCCAGTTAGAGCATCATCCAGAACTTCCTTGATCTTGTCGTAGTTTTTGTTCTTTTCTGGACTCCAGAGTCGAAATACGTGGCGTGGGAATGCTTCGGCGATAAGGAGATGAGCGTGCAGTGTTCATCTCTGTGCAAAAAATTCAAATGGAATGTGTTGGAAAAATAATGATGATAATCTAATAAAGCCAATCGACGGTGGCGAGTGAATAACGACTTACTCGGGAAAGTAAGGCACGAGTATGTATTCCTTTGTCTTGTTCGCCACGAGGATTCTTTTTAGGTACGTCTTTCGGCGGGGGAACCCAAGCAACCGTCACGCATGTAGTAGGGGTCCATTATAGAGATGCCGGTGTGTTCTCTCTAATGATCTGCATGGCCGGGCTGAGAGAAAACAGACGGACCATGGTATAGTGCAGCGGGTATAGGCGGAACATATTGAAGATGTCGTCAAACCGCAGGAAGAACAGATCCACAGGGGCATTGTCGACGAAGCCCAAGCCTGGTGGAACCTTAACCACGAATATCGGGTGCGAGGGATCTTTCTCCGATAGAAGGCGTCTCTCTATCGTCAGCACGCCGTCATGCACACTCTGCAGTTCCGAACTAGCGAGCTTCCGCAAATTCTTAGGTAGCATGGGCTCATGCGCCACATGAATCCTCCACATAATACCCTCGGGTCTTGGTGGCCCGTCCTGAAACCTGATCGGATTCGCAGTTGTTGACGCCACCGGCTGGCTCGAGCTGCTAGATTTTCTTTTCCTGCCCTTTTTTCCTTTTGGAGAGTGGGCAGGCACCGCAATCTGAGCACCGACCGCCCTATGTAGTGTGTCAGGGCTTAGAATAAAGGGTCGGTTGGTTGTATCAGCTGGCTCTATAAAGTCGCAAGCTGGAGGCGTCTCCTGAGAACCAAACAGACGCTTGGTGATAGTGGCTTTCTCTGTGCGGCCACCAGCTAGGTATTGAAGAGGTGATCATTCCAGTCTTCGTCGTCCTCGGCCGGATCCTGCGCCATGTGTATATCATCAACATGATCATCCGACCCACTGCGTGGAGGTGACGGCGAGGGCGGTAAGGGGGCCTTGCCACCGCTTGTCGCTGGCACGACAGGCGGTGCTGTTGTCTGTGGCGTGATGGCCCCCGCCGTCCCCAAAATGATCATGCTCTTTGGACATTGCAAGAATAAGCCGAATCAAGTTCTGAGGATAGCCGGCTCTTCTTCATCCGCTTCTGTGGAAAACATGTACGACGTCGTCAGAGATGCCATAAGAGTAATAGATGGCGTGAAAGGCGGTAACGCAATTTTTTTACCGTGATGGCGTCGAGATCGGCTAATGTCGACGCACCGCATACGGTGACGGGCGTGCAAGAGACGGAAGGGCTGCTTGATGGCGCGGTGCTGGCCGCCGGTGTATTCTCCCTACCGACGGGTGCTTGGAACTCCGGTGCCACCGCGACGATGTCAGGGGGGCACCAACATGTACTCTGGCTCCGCGGTGATGGAAGGGAGAGTCACCAACACTTGCGGCACCGCGGTGCTAGGGGGCGGAGTCACGAACACGTAGTTCGCCTGATTTATCGGCGTCGCGTTGTTCGAGTGGCTGCTAACCATGCTTGGAATCGGGCACGGCCCTACTCGACCACCCGCACTCCAGTTCGCTATTGACTCCACCAAGGTAGGCAGGAAGGACGTGAGGGTGATTGCCAGGTTGTCTTGGACGATCTGCGGGATCCGCGCCACTTGTTCCTTAAGTTCTTGAACCTCACGGTTTTCCTCCTCGCTACTTCCCGACGGTGCCACATGCGTCCTCGGCGGTGGACAAAAATGATCCACCCAATTCTTACCCCCGAGGCCGGCCAGACGGCCAGCCGACGACGGCTTCTTCGTAAACGGCTCTATTTTCTTGGCCCGGTTCATCGCCCTGTTAAAAGGGTTATCCCACCGGGTGGCCGCCGTCGACCCCTGGGATGAGGAACCCTGGGATCCATGACTAGCAACAATTTCCTCCTCCTGCAGAAGAAGTAACAGTGAATCGTTTAGATCATCAATTAGATTGCAATCGAGTTGATCCGCGGTAATTAGATTACTTACCACAATTTCCTCGAATTCCTTCACCGCAGGATCCGCGGTGAGTTGTTTGGTTTTTGGGTCCACATGGTAACGGGCCCTGATGAAGTTTCGAACCTGCCCGGTTTAGAATTCCGCAAAGGAGTTTTCTATCCCCTTGGATCTATACTCTTCGTCCTCCTTATTCCATTTGGCCTCCGCGGTTCTATATCCACCAGATCCGAGATGGTGATGACCTATATTCATCGCCTACAGCACCTTTCTCCGATTACTATTGGCCAGGGCTGTTTCGGATTCACACCTCTCCTTGAACTCCCGGAACTGATCTTCGGTGATTTGCGGGTCAATCTTCTGGATCTCCTCGAGACTTTTGCCTTCTTTATAGATCTTCTTCTTTATCCGGGTTCTCCAGCTGGCCAGGGCGGTGCTCATCTTTGTGAGGGCGGATTTTTTTACTTCGTTCCCATGATAATTTGTGTTCTGATACTTAGCGAGGAACTTGTATCTTGCGTGCAGCTTCTCGAAGAGGAGTGTGCGCAAGTGGCCATTATCTTTATGCCGGAGATTCTCGGTGTTGATCGAGATGGTTGTCCGGGTGATCGCCGCCACTTGCCCACCGTACCCTTTGACGACAAGGGCAGGCTCCAAAGGAACCCCTGATGGGCTCACTTCAGTAATTTCCTCCCTGACGGTGCCGACCGTGTTTGGGCGCCGTTCCTTCGGCTTCTTCTTCTTAGGAGGATTTCTACCATGTGCCCTCGCCGCCATCAGTGGTTTCATCACCCGCCGTTCCTTCGGCTTCTTCCTCTGCGTCTTCCATCTCATCATCCTCGCTCTTCGAAGGATGGTATTCTTCATCGTCTTCTAGCCGCTGGGCTGCCTCCCAGAATGTCAATTGTTTATTCGGAGGTCTGAGTTCTCCTTCAGCGCTGATGCACTTAGAACATTCAGCCTCGTTGTTGTCACACATCTTTGCACTAATAAAAAACAAATAATTAGTTAAATGCACGGAAAAATCCGGCATGACCTTTGCTAATTTTCTTAAATTAGGAGTGCCCGATTTCTGCCGAAAAGGAAGTTAATCAACATTCCGGCAAAAATCGGGACTCATTTCATACAAGAACCTGCATACAAGACATAATAAAGTGCTTCATATACAAGAACAAGCACAATTTTCAAGTGCTACAATTATATCACCATAGATTATATCAACTGTCATTGACAGCAAATATGACAGCAAGTATATGACAACAAGTATATGACAACAAGTATGACAGCAAATATGACAGCAAGTATATGACAACAAGTATATGACAGCAAGTATGACAGCAAATATGACAGCAATTATATGACAGCAAGTATGGATTATATGACAGCAAGTATATGACAGCAAATATGACAGCAAATACCAAGCAAATATGACAGCAAAAGTACTTGTTAATAAGCAATGC
Organism: Avena sativa; assembly: GCA_916181665.1. Classification (NCBI taxonomy): domain Eukaryota; kingdom Viridiplantae; phylum Streptophyta; class Magnoliopsida; order Poales; family Poaceae; genus Avena; species Avena sativa. Next base: position 56,183,513 of record OV702300.1, read on the forward strand.
TAGTAAAATAGATTTCTAGTTGCCTAGAGAATAGATTTAACAAGCACTACTTTAACAAGATTTAACAAGCACTGCTAAAACAAGATTTAACAAGCACTGCTTACATGCCTATGATAGTTGCTGCTGATTTTATTTATGATCTATTGATCTTGTCACAGTTTGTTGTTGCTACTACTATCACCAGGTTTTGTTCTTGTTCTATTGTACTACCAGTTGCTCCTTATTTTCTGTTATGTACACTATCTTCTTGCTGGCAACTTTGAAAACATTTAAATTTCCTAATCCTATGAACCTAATCCTAATCCTCTGAAACCTACTGCTTGCTAACAGCAACTACACAATCTATTTCTTGACAGCAACTACACAACCTACTGCTTGCTAACAGTAACCTAATTCTTGACAGCAACTAACTAAACCTAAAAATAACTAACCTACTGCTAACTTGAGGACAAAGGTCATGCAAAATTTACATAAGATGCAAAATTTAGATAAAATAACCTACTGCTAATTCTTGATAGAAACCTATTTTGGTTCTTTGATAAATTTAGATAAGATGCAAAATTTAGATAAGATGCAAAATTTACTTGAGGACAATGGTCATGCAACCATGACAACCATGGCAGTATGCAAAAAAACCCTGTTGCAACCATGGCAACCATGGCAGTATGCAAAAAAACCTGTTGCAACCATGGCAGTATGCAAAAAAACCTGTTGCAACCATGGCAGTATGCAAAAAAACCTATTGCAACCATGGCAACCATGGAAGTATGCAAAATTTATCCGAGAGCTAGTGTTCTCTGATAATGTTCTGTTATTAGATAATGCTCATTTCATAAAAAAACCTCATAGCCTAGGAACAACAACCTGTTCAGTGTCCAGTGTTCTAATTTCTAACCTGCGCTGTTCAGTGTTCTTATCTGATAACTACAATGTCCAGTGTTCTGATCTCTAACCTGCACTGTCAACAACCTCTAGAATGCCTAGGAACACTGTCAACAACCTCTGGAATGCCTAGGAACCAGTGATCTCTACTCCTACTCCTACGCCATTCTTTGCTGCTGCTCGGGGCGGCAAGGAGGACAACTCTCGGTCACACACATACACACAGGCCACCTCTCTAGGGTTCTTTCCTGTTGGCAACTATAGGAGATAGGGAGAGAGGGAGAGAGGGAGAGAGGTACAGAGGGAGAGAGGGGAGGGCCTAACCTCCTCGAGGATGACGTTGGCAGGCGAATGACGACGGCCTTCTCCTCCTCTCGGACACGGGCGGCCTCCTCCTCCTCCTCGAGTGCGGCGGCGGCTGGCGGGGATCCTCCTCGAGTGCGGCGGCGTCCTTCTCCTCCTCTCGGGCGGCCTCCTCCTCCTCCGCTCGAGTGCGGCGGCGGCCTTCTCCTCCTCTCGGGCGGCCTCCTCCTCCTCTCGGACATGGGCGGCCTTATCCTCCTCTCGGACACGGGCGGCCTCCTCCTCCTCGAGTGCAGCGGCGGCGACTGGCGGTGGCTGCTGGGGGGATCGAGTGCGGCGGCGGCTGGCGGATCGAGCACAGCGGCGGCGGGGGGAGGGGGATCGAGCGCACTGTGGGAGAGAGATGGGGATCGATGAGTGTGTGAGATATATCTGTAGCGCACTCGGGCTAGTGCGCTACGCCTATCTGGGTTGTAACCACTCTATAACAATGCTGCAACACTCCTTCTAGCAACTACACTTGCCTATCCCACTGGTTCTGCCCACTGCTCTATTCTAAACTTGTGAGCACCCAGGTTCGAATCTTGGTGCCCCCTTTTTTATTTTTAATTTAAAAATACTTTTAAATGTTCCAACAAATGCCCAAAAGTGGTGATATATGCCATAGAAGTTTTGTTTTGTTTTTATAATACTTTTAAATATTCCAAAAATGCCCAAAAGTGATAATATATGTCATAAAAGTGGTACAAATATGATTCAAAGTATAACTAAATTTCATAATAATTTGTCCATGAATATTACAATCTTTTTCGACCACGCGTTTTACAATATTTTTTGAGCTAGCATTTTACAATCTTTTTTCCCTTCTTTGTCGCGGTTGAATAATTTAGCCCCGACACTTTAATGTTTCTTCTTTCGAACGGGCTACCTTTTTTTGGGTAGGGTTGTCCTTTTTCTTTTTGTGATGTATGTTGCTGCATCGTAGTCGTCGTCATCTTCAATCTTTGGATCGCCGTACTGGTCGAAGTCTTGCTCGTTGGCGACTCCATCCATTCCGATGATGTTTCTTTTTCCTCTCCTCACGACAAAACGGCTAGGATTTTGTCGGGTCGGTGATGAAAAAACATTGGTCCACTTTGGTAGCCAGTACCCACGGTTCATTTTTCGCGGCCACGTTCGCACCGGCGGCCTTGGATTTGGCTACTTCGGGTATAACCATGGTTGTGAAATACCGGTCTTCTCTTTCGACTCTCTTTGCCCATCTGACGCGCATCGGCACCTTTTCCCCATAGTAGTCGAGCTCCCAGATCTCCTCGATTCTTGTGTAGAATCTTTCCTTCACGTTGTCATCGGTGTAGAATTCCGACGTTACGCCTGAGTTCTGATAATCACACTTGTTGTCCTTTTCCTCCGTGTAGAATGTGTAGCCGTTGATATCATACGCCTGATAGGTCACCAGGTTTTGCATCGGTCCCTACAACAAGGTGAATATGATCTTTTCCGTGTCAGAAGAATGCGATCGCGAGGGATTATCAAGGAGCGTCTGCCTAAACCAACGCGTGAAATCTGAGTTGTGCTCTTTGATTATTTCTCCCTGCGTCCTTTGTATGCCCTGGTCACTGTACTTCTTCTCGATTAACCTTTTGTGCTTCTGTACCCAAGGATCGACCAGTTCTAAATGCTGTAGTGCGACGAGGTTTGCTCGATCAAAGTCTGGGCGTCGAAAATCGAAGTCTGCATGCAGTATGCGACGACCCTCTCGGTGACCAGATCCGTCGAGCTTGCCAAGGTGCCTGTTTACGGTAAGACCGACAGGGTTCTCGATGTCTAGATAATTCGTGCAGAAAGAGATGCACTCTTCGGCCAGAAAGCCCTTGGTTATGCTTCCATCTGGACGGGACCTGTTGCGAACATATCCTTTGATGTGTCCGTTCATCCTTTCGAACGCCATCATGCTGCGGAGGAACATCGGCCCGAGTTGTAGGATGTCCTTCACGACAAGGACCAGCAGATGCACCATAATGTCGAAGAATGCAGGTGGGAAGTAGACCTCAAGCTCACATAGTATCACCACGATCTCCTCCTGTAGCCTCCCGAGCTGATTCACGCCAACCGACTTCCTAGAGATGACGTCGAAAAACTTGCAGAGGCCAAATAACGTTTCACGGACGTGCTCGTCCATTATCCCTCTTAGTGCGATCGGAAGTACCTGCGTCATTAGCACGGCACAGTCGTGAGACTTCATGCCACTGAACCTCTGCTTCGCCTCGTCTAGGTATCTGCTTATCTTGCCCGCGTAGCCGTAAGGAAATTTGACTCCTAGAAGGCACTTGAAAAACTGTTTGATCTCATCCTGGCTTAGAGTGAAGCTTGAAGGAGGGCAGTAATATTCGTTCTTCTTGAACTTTTTACCCTTCGGACGACCTTGTGTCGTCTCCGACTCATGATCATCGTCATCTTCCTGATCATCAGGAGTAGTGCGTCCTCCGTGAAGCTCCTTCCGGATACCCAAGCATATCATGTCGTGCCTTGCTTTCGTACCATCTTTCTTCCTATCTGGCATGTTGATTATGGTGGCGACCAGACTCTCGCACACGTTTTTCGTGATATGCATGATGTCGAGGCTATGAGGCATGCGGACAAACTTCCAGTATGGCAACTCCCAGAAAACAGACCTTGTTTTCCATACCTTCATCAGCGGCTTGTCTTGTTGCTACCTCTTTTGCTTCTTTCCAGGCTTAGGAAAATCTTTCCAGTTTTCAGCAACTCTTCCACTTCTTCGCTGCTCCTACGCTCTGGGATTCCTCGGGTCTCGGATTTTCCATCGAACAGGTCTCCACGTTTTCTCCATGGATCATTCAAGCTGAGCCACCTCCGGTGCGCCATGAACACGGTTTTCGATGACCCTGGATCTTTCTCTAGTTGGAGATAGCTTGTGTTATCCATGCACCTAACGCATGCGCAGAATCCTTGGATAACCTGCCCCGAGATATACCCGCAACCTAGATAGTCTTGCACCGTAGTGACCAACGCGGCTCTCATAGTGAAATAATCTTGTGCGACGGCGTCGTAAGTATTGGCTCTAGATTCGCATAACGTGGCTAGCTCCTCTTTCAACAGCCCGAGATACAGATTGATGTCAGTACCAGGTTGTTCGGCCCTTGAATTAGCATACTCATTTGTATGTACTTGTTCATGCACAACCATGGAGGGAGGTTTTACATCCATACAAACACGGGACAAGTGTTGTGCGTGCTACTCTGGCTACGTAACGGATTGAGTCCATCGGTGCTCGCACCAAGCCTGATGTTCCTCGAATCTCCACCGAATTCTGGGAATTCGAGGTCCAATGCTTTCCACTGGCTATCATCTGAAGGGTGCGTCAGCAGCTCATCCTTTTCGGGGTCATCATCGTCATCTCCTGGCTTCTTCCTTTCCGCATGCCATCGCATGAGCTTCGCTTCCTTAGGGTCCGCGAAATAGCGCTGCAGACGAGGAGTGATAGGAAAGTACCATACCACTTTTCGAGGTGCTTTCTTCCCTTTCTTGTATCGACTCACGTCGCACACCGGACATGTGGTTTTCTCCGTGTCCTCGCCCCGATAAATGATGCAATCGTTGATGCATACGTGATATCTAACGTGCGGTAGATTGAGAGGACAGACGATTTTCTTGGCGTCCTCGATACTAGTTGGACATGTGTTCCCCTCTGGGAGACGATCGTGCCAGAATGCCATCATATCGTCGAAGCTTGTGGCGCTCAATTCGTGTTTTGCCTTCATCTCCATAGCCTTGAGCGTTACATTCAACCGGGTATCATCGGGCCTGCATCCTTCATAAAATGGAGTAACCGCGTCTTTCTCCAGTTGCGCAAGCTTGGCTTTCGCTCTAGCGGCAGCCCTGGTGTTACTCGTCTGCTTGAGAAGCAGCTCTTGCACATAAGGGTCCCGCACCCAGCCTGACGTTGTTCCATCGTCGTCTTCTCCTCTGGCATCTAGATCATCATCATCCCGGTCTGCTTCCGCACCTTCACCATCTCCAGGAGACTCTTCATCATCTCGCCCGTTATGGCCGTGATGATGATCATCGTAATGTTGCCCACCTTCACCGTCTCCATCGTCTTCGTCATCGCTTATCCAACGAGTGTATCCATCCATGAAACCATGGCGGAGCAGGTGCGCCTGCAGATTTCCGGAATCTGGGTCGATCACCCAGTTGAGTTTGCATCTTTTGCACGGACATCTTATCTCCGTATTGTTATTTCGTATCATGTCAGCCATCGCACATTTCAAAAATCTAGCCACAATGTCTTCACTCATTATGAGCACCATTTTTGCCTGCACTGTGTACACGGTACAATTAGAAGTCTATTAGAACCACATAATCAATGCATGCATGCAATGGTCGATAGAAAATTTCGGCACGAACAATCCTAAAATTAGGACCTTTGCGAAATGCCAAAGTCTTGCCAAAATGGAAATGAATCAACATTTTGGCAAAACAAATGGCAACTTGTTCACATACAAACACGAGAGAGAGAGACCGATCCATACACACATGAACATATCATTATCCTCTCCATACACACATGCATGAGCATCATCGATACTCTCCATATACACACACATATGACCATCGATCCTCTCATACACACATCATGAGCATCGATCATCTACATACATATGAGCATATCATCCATATACACATGAACACATCCTTACATGGACAACTTACCGAGATGAGAGACCAATCACGAGAAAGATGGAAAGGAGAGGTGCGCGCGAGACCGGAGAAGGAGATGAGAGACCGGAGACCTTCCTCTATTACTTATGTAACATCCAAGGCAAGTTCTACATGCTAAAAATGGTGAATGGGTGGAGAAATTGAGGTGGGAAGGAGAAGGATCCCGACTAGATCTAAGGAGGAAGAAGAAGGGGAAAGTGAAGTGTGGGGTGGTGGATGATCACACATGTGCACATAAAGTGGAGCTGCCAAAAAAAATCGCCACATCCGTGGCGCACTCGGCCCCAGTGCGCCACATGGATTAGTAACATCCGTGGCGCACATGCCGTAGTGCGCCACAGATGTGTCTGACCATTTTACAGAATAGAGGGGCATGCGCTTAGGCGTAGCGCACCCCCCATCGTGCGCCACGGATAAGACCAACAGGCGTAGCGCACCTACCCTATGTGCGCTACGGATGTCTGGCGTGCGGCCAACAGGGCCCTAGCCCACACATATCTGTGGCGCACTATGGTCATGTGTGCCACGGTTGTTCTAGTTACTAGTAGGGAACTGCCCATAGGTGAGCCATGCCTGTTTTAGCCGTGGGGCACTTCAACCATGTGAGCCACGGATGTGCTGATTACCTATAGCCATTTTCCTAGTAGTGCACATCACAGATTTGGGAGAAATGATAGAGACGGCTAGCAAATATGCTGATGCCGATGATGATTCAGAAGAGCTGCTAAATATTCTGGCCAATCCCAATGCGGCCAAACAGCCAAAACAACAAGCTCAGAAGCGCAAGAACACCTCGGATGAAAATTCAGCTCCGGACAACACAGCTATCAACGCAACGATCGGATCTGGAGGAAGAGGAGAGCGTGGAGGCGGCCGGGGTAGAGGCCATGGAACTTCCCGAATCCAGGGCAGAGGAGAACAGCAACCAGGAAGAACTTATACTTGGGCCGACATTGCCAATAATCCCTGTGTCCACCACTTGGATAGTAACGGAGGATCTACCCACACAAATGCCGAGTGTCGTTTCAATGAAGACATCAAGAAAGATGAATCCACTGGCTACAGAGCCAAGCGATGAAAAGGAAAGAAAAATTCCGAGAAAGGCAAGGATCCCAGGGAAGATTATGACATGGAAGAAGCGGATGCCGCACAACCCAAGTCGGATGGAAAGAAGGAATTTCCGACGAAGAAAGACACATACGTCTGCTTCCTTGGATCTCATCCGGCTAAAGACAAGAAGGCGGTTCTCCATGAGCTCAATGTCATGGTTCCAGCTATTCCACAATTTCTGGATTGGTCGGATGTAACCATCACCTTTGATCGCTCATATCACACGAGGAAAACACATCGCCGGGGAAAGTACCCTCTGGTCGTCAATACTCTTATTGATGGATATGAGTTCTATAAAACACTCATGGACAGTGGAAGCAGCATTAACATCCTCTACATCGAGACGCTCCACCGCATGAAACTGCACGAGAGACAGTTGAGTTATAGCAGTGTAACTTTCCATGGCATTGTACCAGGGAGACAGGCGGATTCTCTGGGTGAGATTACTCTGACGTGACATTCGGAACCCGAGGCAATTATCGGACCGAGCCACTATCTCTCGAGGTGGTACCATTCAAAAGTGCTAACCACGCCATATTTGGAAGTCCGGATTACTGGGAGTTCATGGCTCGTCCCTATTACATCTACAATATGATTAAACTTCCAGGTCCAAAGGATGTAATCACCATCCGGGGAAATCCGAGGAAGGCGCGAGAGTGCGACGAAGGATCTACTGCCTTTGTCGCAGCCGTGCTGCACGCCCAAGAGTACCAGGAAATCAAGAAGACCATCAACCCGTCCGAGATGCCCGCTACGAAGAACAAGGTGCTGAAGCCAAGTTTGCAGTTCAAGGCGTCGTAAGAGACAAACAAAACGTCGCTGCAGGAAGATGATCCCTCCAAGATGACGAACATAGGGGTAGGCTTAGACCTCGCATAGGAAAGCACGCTCGTCGAGTTCCTCAAAGCTAATAGTGTCATCTTCGCATGGCAGCCTTCTGGCACGACTGGAGACCTAGGGAACTTGCCGAGCACTCTATTAATGTATACGTTGACGCTAAACCCGTCAAACAGTCTTTATGATGGTTTGGCGATGAAAACCACAAAGCGATAGCCAAGGAATTAACTCGACTAGAGTTAGCCGGATTCATAACAGAGGTCATCCACACAGATTGGGTGGCAAATCCTGTACTCGTCCCTAAAGAGGACACTATTGATTTAAGGATGTGTGTTGATTATACCGTTTTGAAAAATTCATGCCCAAAAGACACGTTCCCTTTGCCAAGAATCGATCAAGTTATCGACTCAACGGCAGGTTCGGAATTACTCTGTTTTCTTGACACATATTCCGGATATCACCAAATACCGATGAAAGAGTCGGATCAAATTAAGACGTCTTTCGTCACTCCTTTCGGAACCTTCTGCTACAAAACTATGCCTTTTGGCTTCAAGAATGCAGTATCAACATATCAACGTACTATTCAACATTGTCTCAATGATCAAATCGGACACAACGTCCACGTATACGTAGACGACATAGCAATTATGTCCAAAAAGAAGGGAACTTTAATTTATGACTTGAAGGAAACATTTTCTAGTCTATGAAAATTTAACATGATGCTAAATCCGAAGAAGTGTTTATTTGGATTTCCAGACGGAAAATTTAACATGATGCTAAATCTGAGCGAGGCATAGAGGTGAACTAGGACAAAATCAAGGCTATCCTCAACATTACTAGGCCGACTCGCCTGAAGGACGTGCAACGTCTCACTGGTTGCATCACAGTAGTGAGTTGGTTCGTCAGCTGACTTGGCGAAAGAGCCACATCTTTATACAAACTCTTGAAGAAAACCGAAAAGTTTGTCTGGACCCAGGAAGCCGACACTGCCCTACAAAGTTTGAAAGACCTACTTTCAAACCCACCAGTTCTCGCAGTGCTAGAACCTCAGGATCCTATGTTACTCTACATTACAGCAACAAATAAGGTCATAAGTTAGGTAAAAGTAGTGGAGAACAAGGAAGAAGGCCACGAGCATAAGGTGCAACATCCAACTTATTACCTGAGTGAGGTCCTGACAGAGTAGAAACAACGATATCCACACCATCAGAATCTATCCTATGGAGTGTTCTTTGCATCCAGAAAGCTACACCACTATTTTCAAGAGCACAAGTTCACAGTGGTGAGCACCGCTCCCCTGCGAGATATAATCAATAACCGCGACGCCACATGACGTGTCACAAAGTGGGGAATAGAGCTTGCAGCTTTCGACATTGAGTACAAGCCGCGTACAACAATCAAGTCCCAAATACTTGCCGACTTTGTTGTTGATTATACAGAGACGGTAGAAAACACAAGTCCTCCAGATTCGGATTTTTGGACCCTTCACTTTGACGGATAAAAAAGCACGAGGAGGCTCGGGGGCTGGCGTGGTGCTCAAATCACCCCAAGGAGATAAGATATTCTATGTGTTGCAAATACACTTTACGGCAACCAATAATATTGGCAAGTATGAAGCATTCTGCATGGAATACGCATGGCCAAAAATATTGGCATAACAAGACTAACGTGTTACGGAGACTCACATTTAGTTGCTCAACAAGTATCCAATATCTGCAACGCAAACAAGCGCATGTCAGCATACAAAGCTGTTGTGGATGAATGTTAGACCCCTCCTTTATAAAGGAAAGGATCCCTGTGATTGCAATGCTAGTCCCTGGATCAATGCTAGCATCCACAGTTTAAGATGAAGTACACAGATACAAAGGTCGTTTATTACATTCATTCCAGAGATAAAACATAGTCTTTTACAACTCAGGGCCATAGGCCTAATACAAGAGTTTAAGGAATAAGTAAATAAACATAAGTCTTCATCTTCATGTGCCACAGGCAAGCATGTTGAGTGTAGACTCATGACTCCTATTCATCATCGGAGTAACCTGCAACATCACAAGTTACAACCACAGAGGGTCAATACTTTGGAATAGTATTGGCAAGTGATACCTTAGTATATTTTAGGTGGACTATAATACTATATGTATTTTGGCTAAGTGTAGCTTGGCTTGCCTTGCTTGAAAATAGGTTTTTCCTATTAGTTGAAAACACTAAGTTTTTCTTTGTCAAAAACATCCCCAAGGAACCACCAATAGATATTGAGGTCCTTCACCCCTGTTCACCCACAAATTTTTACTTAGAAGTTGGAGTGATGAGATTCTTGTAGCTTCCATGTCTTGATGCTCAAAAGTGTCCATTTCCTTGGACAAGGCTAAGTACTTAGGTTTTCCATCTGCAGAGGTTGTGCACTTTCCCCACCAGACTTGGTTTCCCAAGACAGGACCTTTCAGAAGCCTTTCCTTAGTCAAATGGACGCGTTCCAACCTATCAACCCAACTACCACCAACTGTCCAAGTGACTAAGTTCTAGCAGCCTATATGATCATGGCAGAGCCCATATTGCCAAGTGGTTGCACTGTAAGCTTTCTCAACACTTGGCCTCCAAATCCCTTTGTGCCTGGGTGGCTTACCACAAGTGAGATACACAACCCAAGTCCATGGCCTTGTGTAACCACTCAACATAACCCATACTTTCCATTCCACCCAGGAGGTTCATTTGACTTAGTGGTTTTATTAGAAACGTATAAGTCTCTTGACTTAGAAATATTTTCTTTATAGTAAGTGTAGTTTTTCACCAACCCTTGTTTTTCTATAAGCTAGACTAAGCAAAGTATGGCAACTTATCTTAGGGATAATTCCTTAGCAAATCTACTAGACTACATAGGATTTCCCATCTTTTGCATTAGACAAAATAACATGCAATACTATAACAAAATATCTAATGCCAGTTCAAAACATAGGACAAAATTATTCATGTAAATATCACTTGCCTTGGTAGTGGGGAGAGTAGCACTCTTCAAAATCACAATCACTAGCAAAATCTACACAAGAATTTAAAGCATACAATTACTCACAATTATATACAACCAAAAATAATATGAATGCAGGCATGCAAGAATTTACTAAGTGGTGATTTTTGAAAATTCTACCAAGTATGCTCATGTCTGCAGAAACTTAACATGTCACAAGTTTGCCAACTAAACTTATTTGGCCCCAATATAATTTACCAAAATAAATCTATATCTAAATTAGCCTTAAACTTGTTCTACAAAGAAAATCATTTTAACTGTTACTATATGCTAAATAAATTGGATATTCAGAAAGGTCTTGTTTCACTGAATCCAACGGTATAAAGTTTGCAAAAATCTAACGTGGCAATCAAAAGTTATGCGCATTTGAATTTGGATCAAATTTCTGGTTTTTAAATCCATTTTCAGATCTAACCTAGCCACGCGTCATGTTTTTATTCGCCCATACCATTTCGCACGGGATCGAGCTCCACAGCCGTAGGATCTAAATGAAATCTGGCGGCTCAGATCGCGTACCGCTTCAGGTTAAGTGGATCTATCCTAGCGCTACGATACAGATCTAACGGCTGCTATTGACCTGACCAAGAACTGGCGGCGGAGCGGTGGCTACCGGCGGCGGAACTGTCGGTCGACGGCGGAGGCGGCACTACAGGGGGTATGTGAGAACGAGGAGTAGCTTACCGGGCTCAGGGGGTCACGGCGAAGCTCGTCGTACTCGCGGTTGGTCAAGGGGCGCTCGGACACGGTTGCGATTGCTCGCCGGAGTGGAGGGCGGCGTCGGTGTGTCGGGTGGTCGTCGTGGACGTCGTTGTGAACCACCCCAAGGCAAGACGAGGACACGGTTAGATTCACAGAGTCAAGGCAGAGTCGTGTGCTTGAACTAGAAGACGCGGGGCGGTCGGGGCTTACCACTAGAACTCGCCGGAGTTCGTGCAGAAGACGGTGGCGGTCCAGTCGTCGATGTTGCCGAAGCTATGGGTCATGCGAAGGCAAACGGAGAGTGTCAAAACATGCACAGAGATTCACTGAACAAGATAGCGTAAACGCGAGACCGAGGGCAACTCTAGGCTCACCGTAATTCGCCGGCGCAGTCGTCGGAGACGGCGGGGTTGCAGAGAGAAATGCGCGCAGCCTGGGGGCGTTCTGTGCTTGGGGTTTGGGGGAAAAGAGAGAGGGGACAGAGGGGGTTTATATAGCCTGGTCATGCGCGAGAATCACTCGGCCATTGATTCGAATTGACGCCGCGAATTAAACACAGCAAACGGCCGCGTTGATTGGGGACGAACAGGTCGTGCGGGTGGAGACGATGCCGGCGTGGAGATGGCCCGCTTGTCAGCGAGGTGCGCGGAGTGCAGGTGGGGTCTGCTTGTCAGCGGCTCAGCGCGTGCGCTCGTGCGTGAGAGGAGAATAAAAAGATCCCGGGTGGGCTTGCTGGGCTCGGTTCGCTGCTGGGCCAGAAACCTGGCGCCTGGCCCTTTTCTTTTGTTTGTTTGTTTTCTTTTTCTATTTCCATTTTCTGGAATGATTTTTGATATGAATTCAAATCCTTTTGAATCCAAACTGTTTTGGGAATTTTTGCAGGGTTTTGTGGGTTCAAAAACAGTCATTTTAACTAAGTGGTTACCTAGCAAGACTTGGTCAAGCTTGAGTTTCAAAGTAAACAGAGATTTGCTATAGTTTGCAAATATTTGTAAAAGGATTTTGAAACTATTTCTAAATTTGGAATCTTGGTTTAAAAGTTTCACCTAATCTTTCCATCAATGGAGGCAAGCAAACAAGTATTTAAACTTTCAAATTTCAAAGGGTGATGGTCATTTGGGATAAATTGCCCACATGAAATCATAGCTCCAACTTCTGTCTCTAAATGATTTTTGAGAAAACCCTAAATGGATGAATGATGCAAAGATGATATGAATAAGTTTTGAAACTATGATTTTTGGGATGTTACAAATCTAACCCCCTTAAGATGAATCTCGCCCTCGAGATTCGGTTTGGCTAGCAAATAGGTGAGGGTGGTCTTTCCGAAGATCAACTTCTCTTTCCCATGTTGCTTCCTCTTCGGAGTGATGGTTCCATTGCACTTTACAAAACTTGATAGTCTTGGTCCTGGTAATTCTTTCTGCGGTCTCTAGAATCTTGACAGGCTTTTCCTCATAAGTGAGATCACTTTCTAGCTGAACTTCTTCCAAAGGTATGGTATCCTTCAAAGAAGACTCTTCCATTTCTGGGTGACATTTCTTAAGCTGACTCACATGAAATACGTTATGGACTGCTGATAGAGATTCTGGCAATTCAACTTCATATGCAACTTCTCCCTTGCGACTTAGAATCTTGAATGGCCCAACATATCTTGGTGCCAACTTTCCTTTGACTCCAAATCTTTTCACTCCACGAAGTGGTGATACTCTAAGATAAGCTCTATCCCCAACTTCGTAGGTGACTTCTCTACGCTTAGAATCCACGTAGCTTTTCTGTCGGGACTATGCTATCTTCAACCTGTCCTTAACCAATTTGACTTTCTCTTCGGCGTCTTTGATAAGATCCGGTCCAAATAAGCTCCTTTCTCCCACACCATTCCATAACAATGGGGTGGTACACTTCCTTCCGTAGAGTAACTCAAACGGTGCCATTCCAATACTAGATTGATGGCTGTTATTGTAAGAGAACTCCGCGTAAGGCAAACTTTCATCCCAACTTGCTCCATAATCTAAAGCACAGGCTCTCAACATGTCGTCAAGAATTTGGTTGGTTCTTTCTGTTTGTCCATCCGTTTGAGGATGAAAAGCAGTGCTAAACTCCAATCTCGTTCCTAAGGATTCATGAAGCTGTCTCCAAAAGTGAGATGTGAATTGGGTTCCTCTATCTGACACAATACTCTTTGGCACACCGTGAAGGCATACAATCCTGCTCATGTAAATTTTAGCTAACTTGGCACTTGTATAGGTTGTCTTCACTGGTATAAAATGAGGCACTTTAGTTAGGCGATCCACTACCACCCATATGGAATCGTACCCTGACCTGGTCCTTGGTAATCCGGTAATGAAATCCATACCAATATTTTCCCACTTCCATTCAGGAATAGGTAGTGGTTGAAGCAAACCTGCTGGTTTCTGGTGCTCCGCTTTGACTCTGCTACACACATCACACAAAGCAATATGTTCGGCGATGTCTCTTTTGAGATTGTTCCACCAAAACCTTTCCTTCATGTCCATGTACATCTTGGTATTTCCCGGGTGAATAGAATATGGAGAGTTGTGACCTTCTTGTAAGATCAGTTTCCGTAACTCCGAGTCTTGTGGAACACATATACGTTTCCCGTGCCATAAAGTACCTTGTTCATCTATATGGAAACTCTTAGCCTTCCCTAGACTAATATTTTCCTTAATCTTTTCAATTTCTTTATCGGTCTTCTGGACTTCTCGGATCTTGTCCAATAGAGTGGGTTGAACATCTAAGGACATGAGATGTCCTTCTGGTACAATCTCCAATCTGAGTTCTTTGAATTGCTTACACAAGTCATCTGGCAATTCTCCTTTGGTAAGGCCATTTACAAACGTCTTACGACTTAGAGCATCGGCTACTACGTTCGCTTTACCGGGGTGGTATTGCAAACTTAAGTCGTAATCTTTGATAAGTTCTAACCATCTCCTTTGTCTCATGTTGATTTCTTTCTGGGTGAAGATATACTTCAAGCTCTTATGATCGGTGAACACTTCACACCGCTTACCCAAAAGGTAATGTCTCCATGTTTTGAGTGCATGGACGACAGAGGCTAACTCCAAATCATGAGTAGGATAATTTACTTCATGAGTTTTGAGTTGTCTCGAAGCATAGGCTACGACTTTACCGTCTTGCATAAGTACGGCACCCAAACCCTGATGTGACGCATCACAATATACTTGGAAATCCTTTTCCAAATCTGGCAGACATAGAACTGGTGCTGTCACTAGTCTTTTCTTCAATTCTTGGAAGCTGACTTCGCAACCTTCAGACCAAGCAAATTTCTTGTCCTTCTTTAGCAATTCCGTCATTGGCTTAGCAACCTTTGAGAAATTTTCAATGAACCTTCTGTAATAACCTGCTAACCAAGGAAACTACGAACTTCTTTTACATTCTTAGGTGATTCCCAATCTGTCACAGCTGATACTTTAGCAGGATCAACTGCCACACCATCCTTTGTCATAACATGACCAAGAAAACCAACTTCCTCTAACCAAAACTCACACTTGCTAAACTTGGCATAAAGCTTATGCTCTCTTAACTTTTCAAGTATCATGCGTAAGTGTCTTTCATGTTCTTCTTTGCTCTTGGAGTAGACTAAGATATCATCGATGAAAACAACAACGAACTTGTCAAGAAATTCCATGAACACCTTGTTCATCATATTCATGAAGTATGCCGGAGCGTTGGTTAACCCAAAAGGCATCACGGTATACTCATACAATCCATACCTTGTGGTGAATGCTGTTTTTGGTATGTCTTGCTCTCTTATCTTGAGTTGAAAATAACCTGACCGGAGATCAATCTTCGAGAATACACATGCTCCTTCTAGCTGATCAAATAAGTCGTTGATTCTTGGCAAAGGATATTTGTTCTTGATGGTCACCTCGTTGAGAGAACGGTAGTCCATACACAATCTTTGTGTTCTATCCTTCTTTTCCACGAACAATACTAGGGCTCCCCAAGATGAAGAACTTGGTTGAATAAACCCTTTCTGCAACTGTTCTCCTAGCTGTTTCTTGAGTTCCTTCAGTTCATCAACTGACATTTTGTACGGTCTCTTAGCTATTGGTCCAGAACCTGGTACCAAATCTATCAGAAACTCCACATCTCTATCTGGTGGCATTCCTGGTAACTCCTCCGGAAATACATCCGGATACTCACACACAATTGGCACACTGTCCATGCTAACCCCCTTAAGAGAATTCAGTTTACTTCCTTTGGATTCAAAGTTAGATCTGAATTTTATCCTTTTTCCTTCTGGGGTTGTGAGTGCAACAGTACGATTAGCACAATCTAATACTCCTTCATACTTAGCCATCCAATCCATTCCCAAAATCACATCCAGTCCTTGGGAATCCAGAATTATTAGGTTCACTGGAAACTTATATTTTCCAATCTATATGACTAAGTCATGACATCCTGAGTTTACTATCATTTCTCCCCCTGGAGAACTTACTCTTATAGGACACCCAATGGTTTCTACCGGTAGTCCATTTCTTTCAACAAATGTTTTTGATATGAATGAATGAGATGCACCGGTATCAAAGAGTACAAATGCCGAAATTGAATTGAGTCTGAACTTACCAGCCACGGCATCAGGCTCCTCATAGACCTCCTCCACATTGATGTGGTTAACCTGTCCTTTCTGGAAAGGATTTGGCTTGTTAGGTCCTTCCACTTTCTTCTCAGGGCACTCATTAGCATAATGCCCCAGCTTTTTGCATTTGAAGCACTCAACCTGACTGATGTCCTTTTTAGAAGGTTGGCCTCCACTTCCACTACCATTTCCACCATAGTGGCTCTTATGTCCACCCTTGTGGTTCTTGTACTTGTCCTTGTCATGACTGCGATGATGCTTGTGGTCATGACGGTTGTGGTTGTGCTTGCTGAATTTCCCATGTTTATGGGATCCTGAGTTGCCACTGTCATCATAGTGAGATCGTTTATGAGACGATCCCAAGCTGTGTTTGTTGGAGTGTTTCCTTTTTCTACTCTCGACTTGCTTCATTTTACTTTCCAAAATAGCAGCCTTGTCACATAAAGACTGATAAGTTGGAACATATGCCACAGACAACTGCAGATTCAGCTCATCATTTAAGCCTTCCAGAAATTTTTCCTTTCTTTTGGCATCTGTGTCAACCTCATCCGGTGCATAGCGCGCCAGATTGTTGAACTCTTCTATGTATTCTGCCACGCTACGGTGGCGCTGTTTCAGGTTGTGAAACTCTTTCTTTTTCAGACTCATTATCCCTGATGAGATATGAGCCGTGCGAAAACCATCTTCAAAGATAGCCCAAGTCACCTCATCAATAGGAGTGGTGATTTGGAAGTTGTCCCACCATGTGGCGGCTGGTCCTTCCAACAGATGTGCTGCAAACCTGACCTTTTCAGCATCCGTGCAGCCCACGGTCACTAAGTCTTTGTTCACAGAACGTAACCAGTCATTGGCTACCATGGGATCAGTTGTTCCTGAAAACTTTGCTGGCCTCAGACGCAGAAATCTGGTGAGCATGTCAAAACCCGGAGGGTTGTTGTTGTTGTTGTTGTTGTTGTTGTTGTTGTTGTTGTTGTTGTTGTTGTTGTTGTTGTTGTTGTTGTTGTTGTTGTTGTTGTTGTTGTTGTTGTTGTTGTTGTTGTTGTTGTTGTTATTGTTGGGATTGTTGTTGTTGTTGTTATTCTGGTTTTGGATGAACGTTGTCATCATTTGCATAAGCTATGTTTGCGCATTCATCATTTGTTGCATTTCCGGGGTGATGTTGTTGGGGTTGGGGTTCGCGCGACGGGGAGGCATCTGTGGTTTGTTCAAATAGACAAGAATGAGATACCCATAGATGTTTCATGCACAATACAACATAAGCAAACACATAACAAGCAACATAAGAACAAAGGTTCAACAACCACATAATAAGCTCATGAAGTAAAACACACAAGTGGCAAGCCATCCACATGTCGGATGGTCCAATAATAAGTTCACAATAACAAGTATGAATATGAAAGGTAAACGAGTAGTCAAGTCTACTCATCAGCGTCAATCTCCTCCTCGACGAAGGTAAGACCTGCGTTCTCCATCGCGGTCTTGGTCTCCTCAATCGTAGTGGTCAAGGAATCGACCTTGGCCTTGAGAGCCCTCTTCTGGGAGCGAAGCCTCTCAATAACCATCTGCTGCTGCTCAAGCTCGAAGTCCTTGGACTTCAGTTCCTCGGTCATGTCCCGGATTTTCTTGTTCCTATCCTGGACGCGTTTCTCCTGACTCTTGAACTTGCGATCCTGAGCCTCGAACTTCGTCTCCATTTCCTTGATCATCTCATCCTGCTGTGCGAAAAGCTTGTCCTTCTCGCGTAGCTGCACCTGAAGCTCGTCATTGCCAAGCATGACGTTCGTCCTGTCCGTATCTACGTGCCTGAGAAGAGTCTCTAAGTCCTGAAGATAGAGACGTATCGGCTCTGCAGTGCTCCTCGAGTCGTCCTCAAAGTCGATGGAATCTCCATCAACATCACGCCTTCCGAAGGCGTGGAAGTGAGTGCCCCTAACCTGTCGGGAGTGACGGCCTAACAGTCGTCCTATCAGGTCCTGCATGACTACCTCCATGCCTCTCTCCCTGTCGTCGTGCATCAGCTTGAAGACGATGGCCTCCGTAGTAGGCTCAGTCTGGCGTCCGGGCTGGTTCACCTTGAAGCCCCAGAGGTCCTTCCTCTCGAACTTGGTGAGTGGGTACACCGTGATGGTAGGAAGAGGGAGATCGAGCAAAGTGGTAAGCTCAATGATACGGGGTCCGAAACGAGTAACCTGGAACTCCTCAACAGTGCTGACGGCAATAGGCATCTATTTATAAAATTGAAAAGTTAGAACAACACTTATTTAAAATGAACACAAAACAACCATCTCACACATAACCATGGAACACAAATACCACAGATGTCATGCATACACAATCCATTACATCAAACAAGGTCCAACTTATTTAAGGTATCATTTTGGAAAATAAGGTGATAAGTGGTGGTCCAACTAACGAAGTGTTCTTACAATCCAATCTCACGGGACCTATTATTAAACACTATGTTCCTAGATGCAATCCACCAATCTTGCTCTCTTGACTCTATCACTAAGTCTATAACATCTCCCCTTATCTCTTGGTTGGTGTCTTCCAACTCTTGAGTAAGCTCCTTCTCTTTCTCTAAGTCCTTTTGGAGGTTGAGCATTCTACACTTGACTCTAGCACTTAGTTCTTTGATGGTCCTCCAAGCTGCATCCCTGGCTGACTCAAAGAATGTGGTGTGCATTGTAGTGTTAGTGTACATGCAGTATCCTCTTTCTTTGTGGTTGTCTTCCTTGTTTTTGTACAAGTGAAGTTGCACCCACCAATACTCCACTCCTTCATCCATCACTGGAAAGCCCTTGTACACGGCTTCACCATGTGCATCCATTGCCTCCATGAGGTCCTTGAGAATATTGGGAAACTCAGTTTCACACTCCAAGGTCATGGTCATGAGTGGTCCCTTCTTCACGGCTTCGTTGATGGAGTTCATCTACAAAGGAAGTTGAAAGAGATTAGAAAAGTTTTACGAGAAGAATAGACAAGTGTAGAAGTAGTTGAAAAAACTTTTTCCTTAGTGGTTTTCCATTCCTAGGGTCATAATCCTACAGGCAACACAGTGCTTTGATACCATCTGTTAGACCCCTCCTTTATAAAGGAAAGGATCCCTGTGATTGCAATGCTAGTCCCTGGATCAATGCTAGCATCCACAGTTTAAGATGAAGTACACAGATACAAAGGTCGTTTATTACATTCATTCCAGAGATAAAACATAGTCTTTTACAACTCAGGGCCATAGGCCTAATACAAGAGTTTAAGGAATAAGTAAATAAACATAAGTCTTCATCTTCATGTGCCACAGGCAAGCATGTTGAGTGTAGACTCATGACTCCTATTCATCATCGGAGTAACCTGCAACATCACAAGTTACAGCCACAGAGGGTCAATACTTTGGAATAGTATTGGCAAGTGATACCTTAGTATATTTTAGGTGGACTATAATACTATATGCATTTTGGCTAAGTGTAGCTTGGCTTGCCTTGCTTGAAAATAGGTTTTTCCTATTAGTTGAAAACACTAAGTTTTTCTTTGTCAAAAACATCCCCAAGGAACCACCAATATATATTGAGGTCCTTCACCCCTGTTCACCCACAAATTTTTACTTAGAAGTTGGAGTGATGAGATTCTTGTAGCTTCCATGTCTTGATGCTCAAAAGTGTCCATTTCCTTGGACAAGGCTAAGTACTTAGGTTTTCCATCTGCAGAGGTTGTGCACTTTCCCCACCAGACTTGGTTTCCCAAGACAGGACCTTTCAGAAGCCTTTCCTTAGTCAAATGGACGCGTTCCAACCTATCAACCCAACTACCACCAACTGTCCAAGTGACTAAGTTCTAGCAGCCTATATGATCATGGCAGAGCCCATATTGCCAAGTGGTTGCACTGTAAGCTTTCTCAACACTTGGCCTCCAAATCCCTTTGTGCCTGGGTGGCTTACCACAAGTGGGATACACAACCCAAGTCCATGGCCTTGTGTAACCACTCAACATAACCCATACTTTCCATTCCACCCAGGAGGTTCATTTGACTTAGTGGTTTTATTAGAAAAGTATAAGTCTCTTGACTTAGAAATATTTTCTTTATAGTAAGTGTAGTTTTTCACCAACCCTTGTTTTGCTATAAGCTAGACTAAGCAAAGTATGGCAACTTATCTCAGGGATAATTCCTTAGCAAATCTACTAGACTACATAGGATTTCCCATCTTTTGCATTAGACAAAATAACATGCAATACTATAACAAAATATCTAATGCCAGTTCAAAACATAGGACAAAATTATTCATGTAAATATCACTTGCCTTGGTAGTGGGGAGAGTAGCACTCTTCACAATCACAATCACTAGCAAAATCTACACAAGAATTTAAAGCATACAATTACTCACAATTATATACAACCAAAAATAATATGAATGCATGCATGCAAGAATTTACTAAGTGGTGATTTTTGAAAATTCTACCAAGTATGCTCATGTCTGCAGAAACTTAACATGTCACAAGTTTGCCAACTAAACTTATTTGGCCCCAATATAATTTACCAAAATAAATCTATATCTAAATTAGCCTTAAACTTGTTCTACAAAGAAAATCATTTTAACTGTTACTATATGCTAAATAAATTGGATATTCAGAAAGGTCTTGTTTCACTGAATCCAACGGTATAAAGTTTGCAAAAATCTAACGTGGCAATCAAAAGTTATGCGCATTTGAATTTGGATCAAATTTCTGGTTTTTAAATCCATTTTCAGATCTAACCTAGCCACGCGTCATGTTTTTATTCGCCCATACCGTTTCGCACGGGATCGAGCTCCACAGCCGTAGGATCTAAATGAAATCTAGCGGCTCAGATCGCGTACCGCTTCGGGTTAAGTGGATCTATCCTAGCGCTACGATACAGATCTAACGGCTGCTATTGACCTGACCAAGAACTGGCGGCGGAGCGGTGGCTACCGGCGGCGGAACTGTCGGTCGACTGCGGAGGCGGCACTACAGGGGGTATGTGAGAACGAGGAGTAGCTTACCGGGCTCAGGGGGTCACGGCGAAGCTCGTCGTACTCGCGGTTGGTCAAGGGGCGCTCGGACACGGTTGCGATTGCTCGCCGGAGTGGAGGGCGGCGTCGGTGTGTCGGGTGGTCGTCGTGGACGTCGCTGTGAACCACCCCAAGGCAAGACGAGGACACGGTTAGATTCACAGAGTCAAGGCAGAGTCGTGTGCTTGAACTAGAAGACGCGGGGCGGTCGGGGCTTACCACTAGAACTCGCCGGAGTTCGTGCAGAAGACGGTGGCGGTCCAGTCGTCGACGTTGCCGAAGCTATGGGTCATGCGAAGGCAAACGGAGAGTGTCCAAAGATGCACAGAGATTCACTGAACAAGATAGCGTAAACGCGAGACCGAGGGAACTCTAGGCTCACCGGAATTCGCCGGCGCAGTCGTCGGAGACGGCGGGGTTGCAGAGAGAAATGCGCGCAGCCTGGGGGCGTTCTGTGCTTGGGGTTTGGGGGAAAAGAGAGAGGGGACAGAGGGGGTTTATATAGCCTGGTCATGCGCGAGAATCACTCGGCCATTGATTCGAATTTACGCCGCGAATTAAACACAGCAAACGGCCGCGTTGATTGGGGACGAACAGGTCGTGCGGGTGGAGACGATGCTGGCGTGGAGATGGCCCGCTTGTCAGCGAGGTGCGCGGAGTGCAGGTGGGGTCTGCTTGTCAGCGGCTCAGCGCGTGCGCTCGTGCGTGAGAGGAGAATAAAAAGATCCCGGGTGGGCTAGCTGGGCTCGGTTCGCTGCTGGGCCAGAAACCTGGCGCCTGGCCCTTTTCTTTTGTTTGTTTCTTTTCTTTTTCTATTTCCATTTTCTGGAATGATTTTTGATATGAATTCAAATCCTTTTGAATCCAAACTGTTTTGGGAATTTTTGCAGGGTTTTGTGGGTTCAAAAACAGTCATTTTAACTAAGTGGTTACCTAGCAAGACTTGGTCAAGCTTGAGTTTCAAAGTAAACAGAGATTTGCTATAGTTTGCAAATATTTGTAAAAGGATTTTGAAACTATTTCTAAATTTGGAATCTTGGTTTAAAAGTTTCACCTAATCTTTCCATCAATGGAGGCAAGCAAACAAGTATTTAAACTTTCAAATTTCAAAGGGTGATGGTCATTTGGGATAAATTGCCCACATGAAATCATAGCTCCAACTTCTGTCTCTAAATGATTTTTGAGAAAACCCTAAATGGATGAATGATGCAAAGATGATATGAATAAGTTTTGAAACTATGATTTTTGGGATGTTACAATGAATTATCTAAATTGTTCGAGGGTTTTGAAGTACAACACATCCCTCGAGCAGAAAATGAGGAAGCAGATGCTCTAGCAAGGATAGGCTCTGCACGGAAAAAAGTACCAGATGTCGCTTTTTAGACCATTTAAGGGTCCCCTCCATAGTCGGAGTTGATGAGGACTATCCGACGAAATCCGAATCAACTCTAATAGTAGTTCTGGCTATAATACCCAGCTGGACAAAACCCTATATGGATTTCATGATAGACGGAAAATTACCCGAAGACGAAGTCTAGAGCCGGAAGATCGTCGGATGAGCAAAAGCCTAAACCATAATAAATGGTGAGTTATAAGCGAAGTGTTTCTGGCGATTTTCAGCGATGTATTTCTTCAGAAGAAGGAGTGGAAATCTTAGGAGAAATCCATGAAGGCGAGTGTGGTCACCATGCTGCAGCCAAATCCTTAGTGGCAAAAGCCTTTAGACACGGATTCTTTTGGCTTACAGCTAAGGAGGATACCGACAAACTGGTAAAACGTGCAAAGGCTGCCAAAAGTACGACCGTCAGGCACACGTTCCGGCTGAACAGCTGTGAGCAATCCCTATTACATGGCAATTTGCTGTCTTGGGACTTGATATGGTAAGGCTATTTCGTACGGGAAAATGTGGATTTACTCACTTACTAGTGATGGTGGATAAAATTACAATGTGGATTGAGGCTAAACCCGTAACCAGTTGCGATGGAGCCACAGCTAGAAAGTTCGTTGAGGACGTGATCATCAGATTCGGATATCCGCACAGTATAATTATTGAAAACAGGATCAATTTTTCTATGGGAGAACTTGCCGAATTATGTGAAGAACAAGGGATCCGACTCGATATTGCATCAATCGTGCATCCACAAGCTAATGAAAAGTCGAAAGAACTAACAGTCTTATTTTACAAGGACTCCGACCTCGTCCCGAGGCACCGCTTCGTCGGGCCGTAGGGGCTTGGGCGGAAGAATTACCGTCTATGATATGGAGCTTGTGTACAACTTCTAACAGATCAACCGGATACACTCCTTTCTTCTTGGTCTATGGTGTAGAAGCAGTTTTTGCAAGTGATCTAATTCATTAATCTCCATGAGTCAAAGCGTATATCGAAGAAGATGCAAAAGTTTCTCTACAAGATAATCTTGATATAATCGATGAAGTACGCGTCATTGCTGAGCAGAGATCTATAGCCTACCAGCAAAGCTCATGTTCGTTCTGGTTACGATATTTTGAGTATCTATAAATGTTACCATATTGTAAAAAATTCAAACATGGCAGACTTGTTTGATTCCTGGGCGGCCGTCCTCCACAAAAATTCCACTCGTTGCCCCACCACTGACAGCATGGCCCCACCCATCATCTCCTTCTCCGCGACGAAATCGCAACGAACAGAGCCCCCCCGGCCACGAAACAACCCGCGCTCCCCCGTCTCCGAATCTAGCTTGACTCCCTCCACCAGCTCATAAATATCACCACCGCGATCTCCCCTCCTCTATTTCTAAGCCTGCAAAACCCTAGCCCCTTGCCTCCGATCTCGATCGCTCGCGCCGTCGCCGAACTTCGGTAGGTTGGGAGTACCGACGAGTTGGAGCTCCCCTTTCCCTATTTTATCCTCTACCACGATCCTCTCACTCGACATCTTCAACTCATCTATCTTTTTTGTTGTCTACCGCAGCGTGCCGCCACCAATTGCCCGACAGAGCTGCGGGAGAGAAGCCATCGCCGCCACAGCTCGAGGAGGAGAAGGCCTTGCCCAAGATGACAGTTGAGACCGCGAGGAGGAGGTGATCGTTCAAGTCTACTTCATCTTATCTGAGGAGCACCGAGACACCATTGCCATCCACCGCTGTGCCACTCGCCGCCATTGGGAGGAAGGTGAGCTCATCCTCCTTCCCTAGCCTTTAGATCTAGGTTGAACAGTCTAGATTAGATCGGTTGTTTTTGTTTTAACCGAACTGGTACCGACGAATAGCGTCGCGACACCTGTCCGCCCCGCCAGTGCGCCGCCGCGTTAGCACCGCATCGACAAGTTGGACCAATCCGCCGCTGCCACTTGTCGGTCTAGTAATAAAAATAGGCACAAAACATTATAATCTTGCAAAGTTCATATTAAATAGAACACTTGTCCAAAAATTGCATATAATATGTCATTAGAATGCTAAAATTGTGTAGAACATAGATAGGAAATAATATTGCGAGTTTTCTGCAGTACTATCTGTGTAGATTTTAATCTTTATATTAGAGTATTTAATTGATATAAAAATAATTAAAACTCCGTTTTAGTTGATTCTTGTTGCATTTGCTTTGTTTTTACGATGCCTACTGTCTAAAATTATAAACCTTGCTTAGGATCTTTAGATCTGTTTCATGGCAGATTTGAAGTTTGGATCATCTTATTAGCTTGTAAAATAAAGTAATAATCCAAATTGCGTAAGATCTGTGGGAAATTAATACTAATAACATCTCCAACACAATAACACCCCTAAGTAGTAACTTGGTTGTTTTTGAAACCAATTCTTGCATATTACCATGTTGCATGCATGCATATTACCCATTGTATCATTGTTTTGTGCACCGTGTGATTAGATCTATGCCTTGTTTTCGTTAGAATGTTCGGAGTGCGCCGAGATGTATTGTTGTGTATATTGCTGCTCGGATCAAGGCAAGTTACACCACTTGTTCATATTTTTGTCCTACTTTTGATTCTATGCATGTGATCTCCAAATTATGTAGTATGCATGTGTAAGATGCTCTGGTAGAATTCTTCCTTAGTATTATTTTGCAAGAGCAATGATTTTGTAGTATGCCATGAGCAATGCTAAGTCCTTGCTATGCTATATATATAAAGTACCGTTGGGGGGTTTGAAAGACAAGAAATTTTCTAAGTCGGGTCAATGAGTGGAATTTTGGTGGAGGATGGCCACCCAGGAATCAAAGAAGTCTGCCATGTTTCAGAATTCAGAAGCTTCCAGTGCAACCACAATACATATGGGCTCTGTCTTGGCCTAGTACTTAGTGGGAAACCTCACATGGGTACCAATATTTGGAGGTTCTTGGCACGATTAGATCAAAAAGGTAGAGATGCTACTAAGGGAAAGCCTCGCCATGGTCTTATCTGTAAAAGGACTTGATCGTGGATTGTGGGTAAAGTGCACAAACTCTCGAGAGTATTGCAATCTGATTGATCAGCCGAGTTCATGGAAAACAACACTTGAGCATCTGAAGGACAGAGCCTCTGAATGATCTTCCTCTCTCTCTCTTTCAAAACTTAAAGTTTTCTAAAACCCATGGCGTGAGTCATAGCACCAATGGATGGGATTTTGGGGACTTGGTGAGTAATATCCAAGTGTGACGTTGTTTGGACACTTGGTGAGTAATATCCTCGTGTGCCATTCGACCCTATATTACTAAGCAAATGTTTACAAAGTATTAAAACTTTTTCTCTCTTTTCTCCATACTTAGAGAAAACTAGCTTTGTGCAAATAAACTCCACAACCTAAACTAGCCTTGCATGTAGAGTTAGTCTTTTTTTCCTTGGTGTAATTTGCTAATACATTCAAAATATTGACCCAACTTGTTGGCTGCACGTCTTATGTGCCGAATCCGAAGATTGAAAGGTGCGTAGATCGCGAGACTACACTCAACAAGCCTGGGGCGTTGATGGACTCAAGCTATTTATGTTTTCGCTGTTATTTGAGCTAGCTTTATGCTAAGCAAATTTTTAATAATTCCATACTCTGGATTCCTCGTGTAATAATGACATTGTGTTTTACATGATATTCATCGACTGTGAGTGCTAGCTATTGATCCAGGGACTAGCATGTAAATCATAGGGACCAAGGGTATTTATTGACCTGAGGTCACAACAGATGGTATCAGAGCACAAAGTTGCATGTAGGACGTGACCCTAGGATTGGAACCACCTTTAACTTTGTGTGCCTTACTTTCTTTATTCTTTTAAGTCTATATGAACTTCTATTACTTGCTTTTCCCTACTTATTTAAGTATCTAATTTTCATTATTCTAACTTAAAGATGACGAGCTTCTTCTACGACACCATCGCGGAGATCGAGCCCCTTCGATTTGGAGGATGCCTCATGGACCTCCTCACGCGTTTGGAACTTCCCCTGCCAACAATCCAGGGAAGCCCAATGAAGAAACTCCACAAGGACGGTTGCTGGGGAGTCAAGGTCATCCAGCTAGGATGAGATGGACGCGAGCGCATGACGAAGGACATAGCAATCCACACAATCAGAGACTCCAAGGAGAAGGCCCTTAGCATCAACTTGCAACAGCTCGTTGGTCGCCTATGTGGGTGCTATCAGGAATATCTTCAAGGACACTGTGGCGGCCTTTTTGGAAGGCGTGATGAGGAAGGAGTTCCCATGGAGTTGACCTTTGAAGAAAGGACTTCGACCAAACGCCGAAGGATGCAATATCAAGACTTGGATTGCCACATCCATGACCTTGAAAAGGGTATATCCCTCGAGATGCTAAGGAATGATGAGCTATGCGCTCTCATAAAGGAGAAGGAAGAAATAATCAAGCAGCAGCAGGAGGCAATGGAGGCTCAAGAGTTGAAGTTCAAGAACCAAGAGAAGAAGTTCGTTAACCAAGAGAAGAGGGTGATAGAAAAGAAGAAGAAGATTAGGGATCTCAAGAAGGAAATCTAGGACAATGATGTGCATAATGAGGGCCTTTGCAAGATAATAAATGACGTGCATGCTTCTAAGAGAGGCTTGCAAGAGCAACTTGAGGCTGCTAAGAAGTCAAGCCTAGTGGAGGACCTGCAGGGCGAGAAGGAGGGACTTCAGGAGCAGCTATAAGCCACTACCAAGAAACTGCAAGAAGAAATAAAGGACCTCCAAGAGAATCTTGAAGCCGTCATAAAGGAGATGTAGCTGTACAAGTCAACCCTAGAGCAGGAGGCCTACTCGTTCGAGGACGAGGAAGAAGAAGGCGTGGAAGATGTGTAGTAGTTGGACCACATTTAAATTTTATAGTTGAATGTTATTTGCGATTGTAATAAATACCAAGACATGTTTGGTTTAGTTAAACTTGGATGATTTATGTGTTGTACTTGTGATGCTATGTCTTGTGTTCATTGTGTGTTTTCATAAGGGTAGGAGTTTACTACTTTAGTCTTTCTATTTATCTCTTAACTTGTTGCCCAAACCCCACAGATGCCGCCAAGACGTGCGAACAACAAAATTTCCCCAGAGATTGCACAACTTTTGGCCTCTCAAAACCAGCTGATCCAACTTCTCACTCAGAATATGCAAAACAACAACAACAACAACAACAACAGCAACAAAAACAACAACAACAACAACAACAACAATAACAACAACAACAACAACGCGCCCCCTCCGCCACCCCCACCTCCACCACCACCTCAACAGGATCGCTTGAATCGGTTTTTGAGTTTGAACCCTCCTACCTTCACTAGCACCGCAGAACCAATTGTTGCGGATGACTGGCTCCGCACAATCAACAAGAAGTTAGATACCGTCCGAGCTGCTAGAGCTGACAGGGTGCGTTATTCCGCGCACCAACTTGAAGGACCTGTTGCATAATGGTGGGATAACTACCAAGTCACCCACCCAGATATTGATGCTATCACTTGGAATCAGTTTGAGATGGCTTTCCGCACTCACCATGTGGCTGCTGGTGTCATGACTTTGAAAAGGCGTGAGTTTCGCGATTTGCACTAGCTGCACCATTCCGTCATCGAGTATGGGGAGCTTTTCAACAAGCTCGCCCGTTATGCACCCAATGATGTTTCCACTATTGCCAAGCGGCAGCAGGAATTTTTAAGAGGGCTCAATGATGAGATATCTATTCAGCTTGTGGCTTAGAAGTTTTACAACTTTCAGGAGCTCTTGGACAAGGCCATTGTGGTTGAATCCAAGAGTAAGAGCATAGAAAACCGCAAGAGGAAGTCTAACCCACACAAGCAGTCTATCCCGTACCATAAGCAGCGCACTTCATCACCACCACCTTATAACAGTAATGGCCACAACCAAAACGGTCATCACCATGGCAGTCACAAGCACAATGGTCATAAGCACCACAATGGAAATGGTGGTGATGGAAAGGATATCAGTGAGGTGACATGCTTTAAGTGCAACAAGACAGGGCACTATGCAACTACTTGCCCCGAGAAAATGAAGAATGGAAATGGCAATAGACACAACCATGACAATGGAAATGGGAAGAAGCCGAATCCGTTTGTCAAAGCCACAGTGAATCATGTCTCCATGGAGAATGTTTGTGGCGCACCGGACTCCGTGATTGGTAAGTTCAATCTCAATTCCATTCTCGTAGTTGTTCTTTTTGATACTGGTGCATCACATTCATTCATATCAAGGGTATTTGTGGATAGAGGCAAGATACCTACGAAGACTATATGTTCTCCCCTAAGGGTAAGTTCTCCTGGAGGAAAAATAGTGGCAAACTCTGGTTGCCGGGGGTTAGAACTAAGGATTGGGACACACATCTTTCCCACAATTCTAGTAGTTCTGGAGTCACAAGGATTAGACATAATTTTGGGGATGAATTGGATGACCGAATATGAAGGAGTCATAGATTGTGCCAAAAGGACTATCACGCTCACAACACCGGAAGGTAAAAGGATTCGTATCAAGTCAAATTTTGCACTTAAGGAAATTATGGTGAATTCCCTTAAGGGGGTTAGCTTGGGGGATGTACCCATTGTGTAGGAGTATCCAGATGTCTTTCCGGAGGAATTATGAGGAATGCCTCCCGACCGTGATATTGTGTTTCTTATTGACTTGATGCCGGGGACATGGCCGATAGCCAAGAGACCATACAAGATGGATTTAGACGAGTTGAAGGAACTCAAGAAACAGCTTAGGGAACAATTGTACAAGGGATTCATTCAACCCAGCGCGTCATCTTGGGGAGCACCTGTCTTATTCATGGAAAAGAAGGATAAAACCAAGAGACTAGTTGTGGACTACCACTCGTTGAATGAGGCGACGATAAAGAACAAGTACCCTCTACCCAACATCAATGACCTGTTTGATCAGTTAAAGGGAGCTAGTGTGTTCTCAAAGATCGATCCGCGATTAGGTTACTTTCAGCTAAAGGTTCGAGAACAGGATGTGCCCAAAACAACTTTCACCACAAGATACGGGTTGTATGAGTACACCTTGATGTCGTTTGGTCTAACCAATGCCTCGACGTACTTCATGACCATGATGAACAAGGTGTTCATGGAGTATTTGGACAAGTTTATCGTGGTATTCATAGATGATATACTTATATACTCCAAGAATGAGAAGAAACATGAGAGGCATCTGCGCCTAATTATGGAGAAGCTAAGGGAACACAAGTTGTATGCCAAGTTCAGCAAATGTGAGTTCTGGTTAAAAGAAGTGGGTTTCCTTGGTCATGTTGTGTCGGCAAAAGGAGTTTCCATAGACCCTAGTAAGGTAGCTTTCGTGACTGAATGGGAGTCTCCTAAGAATGCGGGAGATATTAGGAGTTTCTTGGGCCTCGCAGGATATTACCGGAGGTTTATTGAAAACTTTTCCAAGACAACAAAACCTATGACAGAACTGCTAAAGAAGGAAAAGAAATTTCTATGGACCGAGGCGTGTGAGCAAGCTTTCAAGAGTTAAAGAAAGGCCTTGTAACGGCACTAGTTCTGTGTCTTCCTGATATCCAAAAGGATTTCCAAGTCTATTGTGACGGTTCTCGACAAGGACTTGGAAACATACTAATGCAAGATGTGAAGGTAGTATCTTATGCCTCTCGACAGCTTAAGGACCATGAACACAATTACCCCACGCATGATTTGGAACTTGCATCGGTGGTACATGCACTCAAGTTATGGAGACACTACCTCATGCGCAAACACTGTGATGTGTTCATGGATCATAAGAGTTTGAAGTACATCTTCACCCAAAAGGAGTTAAATATGAGGCAAAGGAGGTCGCTTGAACTCATTAAGGATTATGATTTGGATTTATAGTACCACCACGGAAAGGCTAATGTAGTAGCTGATGCCTTAAGTCGTAAAGTTTATGCGAATGGACTTACCGCGGGGGAACTTACAAAGGATTTATGCAAGCAATTTAAACATCTCAGACTGGAAATAGATCCAGAAGGGCACGTAGCAGATATGGAAATAGTATCTACACTTCAAGGGAGAATCAAAGAAGGACAAAGGAGATAAAAAGAGTTGGAGGAGATAAGAGCCAAAATAAGTGAAGGGAAAGCAAAAGGTTTTCATATGGATGAACAAGGAAACCTTTGGTATGGGAAGCATTTGTGCGTTCCCAATGATCCCGATATCAGGAAGATAATTTTTCAAGAGGCTCACGATTCACCATACTCAATCCATCCGGGTAACATAAAGATGCACATGGATGCGAAAGATAGATTCTGGTGGAACAATTTGAAAAGGAAAATTGCCAAGTATATTTCTCTATGTGACGTGTGCAATAGAGTTAAGGCCGAGCATCAGAAACCGGCAGGATTGCTACAACCGTTACCCATACCCGACTGGAAGTGGGACAAGGTAGGCATGGATTTTATCACGGGACTACCTCGGACTCGTTCAGGATATGATTCTATATGGGTAGTGGTGGACCACTTTACCAAAGTGGCTTACTTTATCCCCATAAAGACGACCTATACAAGTGCTAAGCTCTCCAATATATATATATATATATATCAATGATTGTAAGTCTGCATGGTGTTCCTATCTCGGAACCAGACTGGAGTTCAGTACTGCTTTCCACCCTCAAACAGATGGCCAAATAGAAAGGGTTAACCAGATTATGGAGGATATGTTGAGAGCTTGTGCACTATACGGGTCTAGTTGGGATGACAACTTGCCGTATGTAGAGTTCTCGTATAACAACAGTTACCAAACAAGCATCAAGATGGCCCCGTTTGAAGTTCTATATGACAGGAAATGTAGGACTCCCCTGTTATGGAGTGGAGTTGGAGAGTGTAGTCTGTTTGGACATGAGTTGATTAAGGATGCCGAGGAAAAGGTACGGCAGATTCAAGATAGGCTTAAGGTAGCCCAATCTCGACAAAAGAGCTATGCTGATTCCAAGCGCAGGGATGTGACTTATGAAACACGGGACCGTGCATACCTCTGAGTCTCACCACTACGAGGAGTTAAGAGGTTTGAGGTTCTGTAGTAACTTCAACCGAAGTTTCATGATTATCATCATTAGCTTCCTCTCTTATTGGTGCAGGCGCCACATGAACTACTTCTAGTGCTGCGCTAATCGCAAGTTCGATAGAAGGTTCAACAACCTCGTCGAGTTCTACTTTCCTTCCAGACACTTCTTTCGAGAGAAACTCCTTCTCTAGAAAGGATCCATTCTTGGCAACGAAGATTTTGCCCTCGGATCTATGATAGAAGGTATACCCAATAGTTTCCTTCAGGGTATCCTATGAAGACGCATTTTTCCGCTTTGGGTTCAAGCTTCTCTGGCTGTAACTTCATTACATAAGCTTCACAACCCCAAACTTTAAGGAACGACAATTTAGGTTTCTTCCCAAACCACAATTCATACGGTGTCGTTTCAACGGATTTAGATGGTGCCCTATTTAAGGTGAATGCGGCTGTTTCTAATGCATAACCCCAAAACGATAGCGGTAAATCTATAAGTGACATCATAGAACGAACCATATCTAAGAGAGTTCGATTACGATGTTCGGACACACCATTAGGCTGTGGTGTTCTAGGCGGTGTCAATTGTGAAAGTATTCCGCATTTCTTCAAATGCTCGCCAAAATCATAACTTAGATATTCACCTCCACGATCAGATCGTAGAAATTTAATCTTCTTGTAAAGTTGATTCTCTACCTCACTTTGAAATTCCTTAAAATTCTCGAAAGTTTCGGACTTATGTTTCATGAAATAGATATACCGATATCTACTCAAGTCATCCGTGAAGGTAAGAACATAACGATAACCACCGCGTGATGCTACACTCATTGGGCCACACACATCGGTATGTATGATTTCCAATAAGTCCGTAGCTCGCTCCATCATACCAGAAAATGGAGTCTTAGTCATTTTACCCATCAGACATGCTTCACATCTTTCAAGTGATTCGAAATCAAGTGATTCAAGAAGTCCATCGGAATGGAGTTTCTTCATACGCTTCACTCCAATATGACCAAGACGATAGTGCCACATATAGGTCGAGTTATCGCTCAATTTCAAACGTTTAGCTTCAATGTTATTAATGTATGTATTTTCACAATCGAGATTCAATAAAAATAGACCATCTATCAAAGGTGCATGTGCATAAAACATATTACTCATATAAATCGAATAACCATTATTTTCGGACTTAAACAAGTAACCGTCTCGCAATAAACATGATCCGGATATAATGTTCATGCTCAACTTAGGCACCAAATAACAATTATTTAAGTATAAAACTAATCCCGATGGTAGATGAAGAGGTAGCGTGCCGACCGTGATCACATCAACCTTTGATCCATTTCCAACGCGCATCGTCACCTCGTTCTTCGCTAGCTTCCGTTTATTCTGCAGTACTTGTTTCGAGTTACAAATATGAGCAACCGAACCAGTATCAAATACCTAGGCACTACTACGAGTACTAGTGAGATACACATCAATAACATGTATATCGGATATACCTTTCTTCTTGATGTTGCCGTTCTTCAAATCCGCCAAGTACTTTGGTCAATTCCGCTTCTAGTGACCTTCTCCCTTGCAGTAAAAGCACTCAGTATCAGTCTTAGGCCCAGCCTTGGTCTTCTTCGTCGGTGCGGTAACTTTCTTACCGCCCTTCTTGAAGTTTCCCCTTTTCTTAGACTTGCCTTGCTTCTTGAATTTGGTGGTCTTATTGACCAATAACACTTGAGGCTCTTTCTTGATCTCCACTTCTGCAGATTTCAACATGGAGAAGAGTTCTGGCAACGACTTGTCCATGTTTTGCATATTGTAGTTCATCACAAAGTTCTTGTAACTTGGTGGTAGTGATTGGAGGACACGGTGAATCCCCAAAGCATTAGGAATCACTATTCCCAAGCTTTGAAGCTTGTTTGCGTGCCCAGACATCTTAAGCACGTGCTCACTGACGGAGCTGCCCTCTTCCATCTTGCAGTTAAAGAACTTTTCAGAAGCCTCATAACTCTCAACTGTCGCGTGAGCCTCAAATATCATTTTGAGTTCACGGACAATATCATGTGGGTCATGGTTCTCAAACCTTTTCTGAAGCTCCGATTCCAAACCATACAAGATAGCACACTGAACTGTGGAGTACTGATTCTTCCAGGCGAGGAAAACATTCTTTACCTCATCGGTAGCATTAGCTGCAGGCGGGTCACCCAGCGGTGTATCCAACACATAGGTCAAATTACCAGCATTGAGGACAATCCTCAAATTGCGGAACCAATCCGCGAAGTTGCTTCCATTGTTTTTCAACTTTTCTTTCTCTAGGAACGCATTAAAATTGATGGTAGGGGCCGCCATTGATCTACAACATATTTACAATAGTTTAGACTAAGTTTATGTCAAATTGAGTTCTAATTAATAGTTAAATTAATCTAGCTGAACTCCCACTCAAAACAATATCCCTCAAATTGTTTTAGTGATCACACGAACCAAATCCACCACATCAAAACCGATCATCACCAGAGTTGATGTAGCTTCAATGGCGAACAATCAACATGTTCATCATATCTACTATATGACTCATGCTTTACCTTTCGGTGATCCGTGTTCCGAGACCATGTATATACATGCTAGGCTCGTCAATATCAAACCTTAGCTTCCGCATGAGCAAATCTGGCTTGCTCACGTTGTATACACTCGCAGAATCTAACACACCCGATCATCACGTGGTGCTTCGAAACAACGAGCTTTGGCAACGGTGCTTACCAAGGATAAACACTTTAAAACTTGAAATTTTTGTGCTTAAGGGATCATCTTATAATGCTACCGTCGTGAACTAAGAAATACAAGATGCATAAAAGGACTAACATCACATGCAATTCATAATATGTCATATGATATGGCCTTTCTTCTTGTGCTTTCTATCTCCATCTTCAAGCACGGACATGATCTCCATCATCACCGGTATGGCGTCAAGGTCAATGGCGCCGCTTCATGGTTGTCCTCCACTAGCATCAACTATTACAACTACTTTGAATATACACGCAGGTCTTTAACGGAATTTAAAAGACAACCATATGGCTCCTGACGGTTGCCAACTTACAGTAAGGAACATTGCATACATCATATATAATCACAATCATGGCCATATCACATCACAGCACACCCCTGCAAAACAAAGTTAGACACCTCTAATTTACTTTGCATATTTTACGTGGTTTGGGGCTTTCAATAAGTGTCGTTCTAAATTATGAACAAGAACCACAATGTTGATGCTTGAACTATCAAGTGCCCGTTGTAAATTGAATCTATACTATGATGGGAGATACATACACCCGCAAAGCCACTTATGCAATACAAGTTGCATGTTAAGCGTGGAGCAAGTCTCATGAACGATGTCATGTAAGGTTAGCCTGGGCCGCTTCATCCCATCATATCGCAAGATGCAAAGTACACAAAAAGCAATTGATAATAAAAGCACCACCGCCCACAATGACCATTGTGTTCTACTCGTGCAACAGATCTACATATAGACACGACTCTGATACCACTTTAGGGGTTCGTAGCATGGAAAACAAACAAATCCTACCGCATGCACACAAACAAGCCAAGATCTATCTACTAGATTGTAGCAACGAGTCGATAGAAGCACTCACCCTCGAAGATTCCAAAGCAGTTAACGAGAGCAGATTCTCGTGGGTGATGTAGTCTACACTTGCCGATCTCAAGATCGCGTAGACGATCCTTCTGGCGCTGCGTTCCGGCAGCTCTTCCGCAGTCGGTCACACGTTTGGTACTCGATGAAGACCTTCTTCTCCCTTGTTCCAGCAGGCAGCGGACGTTGTAGTTCTCCCTTCGCGATTCCGGCAGCACGACGGC
Organism: Avena sativa; assembly: GCA_916181665.1. Classification (NCBI taxonomy): domain Eukaryota; kingdom Viridiplantae; phylum Streptophyta; class Magnoliopsida; order Poales; family Poaceae; genus Avena; species Avena sativa. The sequence goes on from OV702300.1 coordinate 56,219,047, forward strand.
GTGGTGTCGGAAGTAGAGGGAAGATCCCGCAGGGCTTCGCCTAAGCCGGTGCGAGTTATGGTGGATTAGTGTTTCCCGAAGATCTAGGGTTTCGAAGTCCGGGAGGAGGAGGAGGTGTCGGCGGCGGCTAGGGCGGCGGCGGCGGCTGGTGGCGGCGGCGCGGGTGTGGGGAGGGCTTGGCTCTTGTGTGCTTTGGGGCAGCCCTCCCCTCTATTTATGAGAGGGGGGCAGCCTTTGGAGGGGTCGGTTTGAATCCAAACCCAAACCCAAGTTGGATTGAGAGAAGGACTTGTTTCTTCTCCCACTAGGAAACCATTGTTCCAGTTTGACTTTTCAAACTTCCCGTTTGACTTTCAATTTAGAGCTTTAATTCTCCCTTGCAAATGCCCACACCAAGTGACCTAGGATGTGATACTATCATTCCACTCACCCATGACACATTCATGGTCCATTCCCCTTTCGGTTCGGTGAACCTTCTAGAACCTCTCCGATGAAAACATCAGAATCTCCCTGAACTCCGGAATAAGACTTTCCTTATATGAATCTTATTCTCCGGACCATTCCGGATCTCCTCGTGATATCTCGGATCTCATCCGAGACTCCGAACAACATTCGGTATCCCCACTAACATTCCATATCTACTAAACAACATCGAATCCTTAAGTGTGTCTCCCTACGGTTCGTGAATTATGCGGACATGACCGAGACACTTCTCCGACCAATAACCAATAGAGGAATCTGGAAATTCATATGGCTCCCACATATTTCTACGATTACTTTGCGATCGAATCAACCACTTACATACGATACCAATTTCCCTTTGTCTCGCGATAGTTTACTTATCCGAGGTTTTGATCGTTGGTATCTCTGCATACCTAGTTCAACCTCGTTACAGATAAGTACTCTTTTCTCGTTCCCGTGATATGTGATCCCTTGTGAGCCAGTCACATGCTTGCAAGCTAATTGGATGACACTCCACCGAGAGGGCCCAGAGTATATCTGTCCATCATACGGATGGACAAATCCCACTCTTGATCCATGTGCCTCAACCCATATTTTCCGAACACTCAATGCCACCTTTATAGCCACCCAGTTACGGTGTGGTGTTTGATGTCATCAAAGCATTCTTCGCATGATGGTGATTAGCATGATCTCATGGTCGAAGGAATTAGGTTACTATGTATCAGAAAGCTTATAACAAACGAACTATTGAAATGACTTGATCTTAATGCTACGCTTATCTATAGGAGTATGTCCTTCATACCATTCTCCTAATGATATGATCTTGTTGTCAACAACATCTCAATGCTCATGATCGGGAAAGCATGATCTCTATTAAACAACAAGCTAGTATTTCAAAGAGGCTTTACTAGGGACTCTGATTTAGTTTACAAATCACACAAGTATTAATGTTTCCGGTTTAATACTATTATAGCATGAATGTAAACATTTATCATAAACACAAAGATATAATAATAACCACTTTTATTATTGCCTCTAGGGCATATCTCCAACAGATATGTATACGGGAGATTCATACAATGTCCACAAGCCAACCACTACGGAAAGTACCAACGAAAGCTTATCCCCCCGGTACGGGACCAAATTCCATCTTTGCCACTGGTACGCACGTTAAGGCTACTGGGCGGTCAAAGAAGAAGAAGAAGAAGAATCCGACACCGGCAGAGCTGGACATCGAGGAAACCAACAAAGAAAAAGTTGATGAAGAGATCGAGATGGAGAATCATGATGGAGATCCGATTAATACCATGTCGATCGACTCTCATGTGTATGGACACGTCGTCACCAAGGGTGCACGTGAAATTTACGGAGATGCTCTCACGACTCCAATCCCAACGGCTTCGGATCTTCCTCCGGAGGAGCTGGAGAAAAGGGCCGAGGACCTGGAAAAACACCGTCTGTTTCTGCTCGAAGAGGCCGCGCGCATCGTCGATCTTAAACAACAGTTAGACAGCGATCCTGCCAAATATCAGTCAGATTTCAAGCGACATCCAAATAAAACAAGGGGAGTTCTATTTCTTGCCAACAAGAACTCGGGTATCCACAGAGACCTATTTAACAGAAAAATAGGAGAGAAGATCTGAGTCTATAGCACGCCGTTGGAAAACGGTGCTATAGCTCGGGCTATCCTCGCCAATAATCCGTCTCCACAACAGGTCCAGCAGTGCATTGCATTGTTGGACAAAGGATTAAAGCATCAGAAAATGGCCGCGTCATTCAGTGGCAAGCCGGCATCAAAGTCAGAATTTTTCCACACTCTTTCCTACCAAAGCGCTGACAGAAGGATCCACATGGATACAGATCAGCATTATCATCCTCGTGGATAAGAAGAGAATTCAAGGACCGGCTCAAATGGCTACTCTCGCAGGCCGGCACGTGACTAGGCAAGAGTTATTCCGGATGCGTTCGAATATGCCATCAGGGCAATGGTTCCTCATCAGGACCATCGTCGGCAAAACAACCGCCATAGAGAAGACCCGGAAGTGCGCCGCCAGCGAGAGCAAGATCAGCTAAGGATGCCACCACCGAGCCGTCTAGCTAGTAACGCCGGACGAAGAGATGATCTGGACCATCCTGAATCAAGCAGGGACAGAGCCCTAAGAAACTAGCATCGGAGTCAGCATAATGAGGCTCCACCACCACCACCGCGTAACCCAGCCGGAAATAATCCACCAGGGCCACCCTCGACCCTAGGAAGCGACCATGAAGGATCCCGACGTAGCCATGGAAGCCACAGGGGCGGACGCGGCAATGGTGAGAGGAGAAGCAGAAATCCGACTCCGCCGCGTAGAAGTCGTGAGCCTTCGAGGCGCAGATCCCTCTCGCCAAATGATGCTCTCCATCTCATTGAATCAAACATAGAGGCGCAGCGGTACGAGGAATAAGACGCGTACGTGGAACCCAAGTGCTTTGGCCCACGGCTAGCTACATCACCAACAGAGGAAACATCCTAGTCGCAGTCCGATATCTCCCGCTTATGCTGAGGAAGACGGCTCGATCATGGTTCAGTGAACTGCCAGAGAATTCAATTCATAACTGGTATGATATGCAAAGTGCGTCCTTTTCAAACTTCGAGGGAACATACAGGAGGCCCTGCATAGTCGGACACTTGCAGCGTTGCACACAAAGACCTGGAGAAACCTGTCGGGATTACCTCGGACCATGGATTGACACAGAGAACTCCTGTGAAGGAGTTAACGAGCAAACTGCGATAAAAGCTTTCATCACAGGACTTCCAGTCGGACTTTTGCATCACACACTAAAGCGTGACCACATCACAGATTTGGGATAAATGATAGAGATGTAAAGCAAATATGCTGATGCCGACGATGATTCGGAAGGGATGCTAAATATTATGGCCAATCCCAATGCGGACAAACAGCCAAAACAACAAGCTCAGAAGCGCAAGAACACCTCGGACAAAAAACTGGCTCCGGACAACGCATCTATCAACGCAATGTTCGGATCTAGAGGACAAGGAGGGCGCGGAGGCGGCCGGGGTAGAGGCCGTGGAACTTCCCAAATACAGGGCAGAGGAGAACAACAACCAGGAAGAACCTATACCTGGGCCGACATTGACAATAATCCCTATGTCCACCACTTGGATAGTAACGGAGGATCTACCCACACAAATTCCGAATGTCGTTTCAATGACGACATCAAGAAAAACGAATCTGCTGGCTACAGAGCCAAACGACAAAAAGTAAAGAAAAATTCCGAGAAAGGCAAGGAGCCCAAGGAAGATTCCAACATGGAATAAGCGGATACCGCACAACCCAAGTCGGATGGAAAGAAGGAATTTCCGACTAAGAAAGACACATACGTCTGCTTCCTTGGATCTCAGCCGGCTAAAGACAAGAAGGCGGTTATCTGTGAGCTCAATGCCATGGTTCCAGCTATTCCACAATTTCTGGATTGGTCGGATGTAACCATCACCTTTGATCGCTCAGATCACCCGAGGAAAACACATCGTCGAGGAAAGTACCCTCTGGTCGTCAATCCTCTTATTGATGGCTATGAGTTCTCTAAAACACTAATGGACGATGGAAGCAGCATTAACATCCTCTACATCGAGAAGCTCCACCGCATGAAACTACACGAGAGCTAGTTGAGTTACAACAGTGTAACTTTCCATGGAATTATACCAGGGAGACAGGTGGATTCTCTGGGTGAGATTACACAGACGTGACATTCGGAACCCAAGACAATTACGAGACCGAGCCACTCTCTTTCTAGGTGGTACCGTTCAAAAGTACTTACCACGCCACCTTCGGACGTCCGGCTTACTGGGCATTCATGGCTCGTCCCTGTTACATCTACAATATGATTAAACTTCCAGGTCCAAAGGGCGTAATCACCATCCGGGGAAATCCAAGGAAGGCGCGAGAGTGCGACGAAGGATCTGCTGCCTTTGCCGCAGTCGTGCTGCATGCCCAAGAGTACCAGGAGATCAAGAGGACCATTAACCCGACCGAGATGCCCTCTACGAAGAACGAGGTGCTGAAGCCAAGTTTGCAGTTCAAGGCGTCGGAAGAGACGAAGAAAACATCGCTAAAGGAAGATGATCCATCCAAGACAACGAACATAGGGGTAGGCTTAGACCTCGCATGGCAGCCTCAAAGCTAATAGTGACATCTTCGCATGGCAGCCTTTTGACATGACAGGAGTACCTAGGGAACTTGTCGAGCACTCTCTTAATGTTTACCCTAGTGCTAAACCCGTCAAACAGTCTTTACGACGGTTTGGCAACGAAAAGCACAAAACGATAGCCAAGGAATTAGCCCTACTAGAGTTAGCCGGATTCATAATAGTGTAGGGTTCGCAGCATAGAAAACAAAAATTTTCCTACGATGTGAACTAAATACCAAGATCTATCTACTAGATACAAACAACGGGCGGATGTATATCCGTAGAGAACATACCCTTGAAGACCGACAAAGCTTAACGAGTTCAACTCGTGGTTGATGTAGACGATCTCTTGCCGATCTCAAGATCGAGAGGAAGTCCTAGCGCCGCAAATCAGCAGCGCATCCGTGCTCGCACACACGTTCGAGGCACCGAGCAACCTCCGCCTCCACGCTCCAGCGATGCAGCGGAAGCACAACTCTTTCTTGCCGAATAGCCACCGGGAACATGTATCTCGCTAGTCCGAGACCGTGGGGAATAAATTCTAGAGGGGGAGAGAGATCCTTCACGAGAAGGTGTGTGAGACAAGTGAGGAGGGGGGATCCTTTTATAGGAGGAGGGGGGAACCCCAAGGGGGTGGCTGGCGCATGGGGCTGCCCCCTTGCCCTCCCCTCTTCATGTGGATGGAAACTCCACTCACAAATCTCCTTTAAATTCCCTCCACTCAAAAGTCCACTCAAATTCCCATTAAATTTCCACCAAATTTAATGCAAACTCTCATTAAATAAAACTCTTTTATTTTATTCAGAATTTTGTCAATTACTTTAATGACAAACATTCAAAAATAACCCCTTGCTAGAATTCTATTTCACATGCATAACCACTTTATGCAATTTCACCCGAAAACCTGTTTCGGTATCTAGTGAAATAAATTCCTGTGCTTGTTCATTCTTTCGGCATGAAACATTTGCTCCAATTGGATGTCGGTGTCTCTTAAGTGTGTCACCCTACGGTTCGTGAATAATGCGGACATGATCGAGACCCCTCTCGGATCAATAATTAGAAGCGGGATCTGGAGACCCATACTGACTCCCACACATTCAACGATGACTTTCTTGTGATCGTCGGAACCTTTTACGCTAGTATCTTAATCCCTTTGTTTCACGATATATTACATGTGCGAGATTCGATCATCGGTATCTCCATACCTAGTTTGATCTCGTTACCGACATGCACTCTTTTCTCGTTCCTATGATATAACATTCTAGTGATCAAATCACTTGCTTGCAAGCTAATCAATGTGATATCACCGAAAGGGCCCAGTATATATCTATCCGTCATCGGGATGAACAAATTCCACTCTCGATCCATGAGCCTCAACATAACACTTTATTAGTTCTGAATCCATCTTTATAATCACCCTATTACGGTGTGACGTTTGATGTTATCAAGAAACTCTTCCGGTGTTAGTGATTGACATGATCTCATGGTCTAAGGATTAGGATCACTTCGTAAGTTGTTATAGCAATATAAACTCAATGACTTTGATTGTAATGCTATACTTCGGATGAATGTTCATCACACCATTACACTAATGTTGTGATCCTGTTATTAACAACATCCAATGTCCATGATCAGGAAACCTTGATCATCTTGTTAATCAACGAGCTAGTTTATGAGAGAGGCATAACTAGGAACTTTCTGTTTGTTTATTAAACACACATGTATTAACGTTTCCGTATTAATACAATTATAGCATGCAAAATAAACATCTATCATATACTTGGAATACACATAATAAACACTTTATTATTGCCTCTCAGGGCATATTCCCTTCAGTCTCCCACTTGCACTAGAGACAATAATCTAGTTACATAGTGATAATTCTAACACCCATTGAGTTCTGGTGTTGATCATGTTTTGCTCTAGGGAGAGTTTTAGTCAACGGATCTGCTACATTGAGATCCGTATGTACTTTACAAATCTTTATATCTCCATCCTTGACATGCTCGCGGATGTAGTGAAACCGGCGCTTAATATGCTTGGAATGCTTGTGAGAGCTTGGCTCTTTGGCATTGACAATGGCACCATTGTTGTCACAATAGATCACCATTGGGTCCAACGCGTTTGCCACCACTCCTAGTTCGGATATGAACTCCTTCATCCAAACTGCTTCCTGAGCCGCTTCTGAAGCAGCAACATATTCGGCCTCCGTTGTTGATCCCGCTACCACAGGTTGTTTGGAGCTCCTCCAACTAACTGCTCCGCCATTCATGAGAAATACGTATCCGGATTGAGACTTAGAGTCATCCGGATTGGTGTCAAAGCTAGCGTCGACATAACACTTAGCGACGAGCTCTTCTTCACCTCCGTATACAAGAAACATATCCTTAGTTCTTCGTAAGTACTTAAGGATATTCTTGACCGCTATCCAGTGTTCCGAACTAGATCCGATTGGTACCTACTAGTCAAACTAATAGCATGTGCCACATCCGGTCTTGTACATAGCATGGCGTACATTATAGAGCCTATGGCTGAAGCATAGGGGACTTTGTCCATTATCTCTCTTTCTTCCGCCAAAGCCGGACTTTGAGTCTTACTCAATGTCTTGCCTTGCAACAAAGGTAAGAACCCCTTCTTACTTTTGTCCATTTTAAACTTCTTTAAAATCTTATCAAGGTATGTACTTTGCGATAGCCCTATTAGGAGCCTAGATCTATCTCTATAGATCTTTATGCCTAATATGTATGACGCTTCACCTAGGTCCTTCATTGAAAATTTGCTATTTAGATAACTTTTAACACTGTTTAAAAGATCTATATCATTTTCGATCAATAATATGTCATCCACATATAATATCAGAAATGCCACATTGCTCCCACTCACTTTCTTGTAAATACAAGCTTCTCCATAAGTTTGGACAAATCCAAACTCTTTGATCACCTCATCAAAGCGGAGATTCCAACTTCGTGATGCTTGCTTCAATCCATAGATGGATCGCTGAAGCTTGCACACCTTGTTAGCATCCTTAGGATCGACAAAACCCTTTGGTTGTATCATATACAACTCTTCTTCAATATTACCATTGAGAAACGCGGTTTTGACATCCATCTGCCATATCTCATAATCGAAATATGCAGCAATTGCTAACATAATACTAACTGACTTTAGCATCGCTACGGGAGATAAAGTCTCATTGTAGTCAACTCCTTGAATTTGTCGAAACCCCTTTGCGACAAGTCGAGCTTTATAGATGGTCACATTACCATCAGCATCAGTTTTCCTTTTGAAAATCCATTTGTTCTCCACGGCCTTTCGGTCGTGAGGTAATTCCACCAAGTTCCAAACTTGATTTTCATACATGGATTCCATCTCGGATTTCATGGCTTCTAACCATTTGTTGGAATCCGGGCTCATCATCGCTTCTTCATACGTCACAGGGTCATCATTTTCATCAACCATGAAATTCATGATAGGATTTCCGTACAGCTCGGGAGCTGCACGCGTCCTGTTTGACCTGCGAGGTTCGGTAGTACTCTCTTTCGGAGTTTCATGATCATTATCATTAGTTCCCTCTTCAACAGGTGGAGCCAACTCCGGAACAACTTCCGGCGCTGCGCTACTCGCCATACTTTGAAGAGAAGGTTCCACAACCTCTTCGAGTTCTACCTTCCGACTACTCACACCTTTCGCGAGAAACTCTTTCTCTAGAAAGGATCCATTCTTGGCAACAAAAACCTTGCCCTCGGATCTGTGATAGAAGGAATACCCAATAGTTTCTTTAGGGTATCCTATGAAGACGCATTTTTCCGCTTTGGGTTCGAGTTTATCCGGTTGAAGTTTCTTCACATAAACATCGCATCCCCAAACTTTAAGAAATGACAGCTTAGGTTTGTTTCCAAACCATAATTCATACGGTGTCTTTTCAACGGATTTAGATGGTGCCCGATTTAAAGTGAATGCAGCAGTTTCTAGTGCATAACCCCAAAATGACAACGGCAAGTCCGTCAGAGACATCATAGATCGAACCATATCTAATAAAGTACGATTACGACGTTCCGACACACCATTTCGCTGTGGTGTTCCGGCAGGTGTGAGTTGTGAAAAAATTCCACACTCTTTCATGTGAGTGCTAAACTCGTAACTTAGATACTCACCTCCACGGTCGGACCGTAGAAATTTGATCTTTCTATTACGATGATTTTCCACTTCATTCTGAAATTCCTTTAACTTTTCAAAGGTTTCAGACTTGTGTTTCATCAAGTAGATATAACCGTATCTACTCAAATCATCCGTGAAAGTAACAAAATAACGATATCCACCTCGCGCCGACACACTCATTGGACCACATACATCAGAATGTATGATTTCCAATAAATCTGTCGCCCGTTCCATTGAACCGGAAAACGGCGTTCTAGTCATCTTGCCCATAAGGCATGGCTCACATGTATCAAATGATTCATAATCAAGTGATTCCAAAATTCCATCCGAATGGAGCTTCTTCATGCATTTAACGCCAATATGACCTAGACGGCAGTGCCACATATATGCGGATATATCATCATTAAGTTTAATCCTTTTAGCATCAACATTATGAATATGTGTAACATTATCATCGAGATCTAATAGAAATAAACCATTCATCATCGGTGCATGACCATAAAAGATTTCATTCATATAAATGGAACAACCATTGTTCTCGGATTTAAATGAATAACCACTTCGCATCAAACACGATCCAGATACAATGTTCATGCGTAGTGCAGGCACCAGATAACATTTATTCAAGTTTATAACTAATCCCGACGGCAAGTGGAGAGGCAGCGTTCCGACGGCGATCACATCAACGCTTGATCCATTGCCGACACGCATCTTGACCTCACCCCTTGCTAGCGGTCGCTTGTTCCGCAGCCCCTGATTCGAGTTACAAATATTAGCAACTGAACCGGTATCAAATACCTAGGTGCTACTGCGAGCACTAGTCAAGTACACATCAATACCATGTATATCATATATACCTTTGTTTGCCTTGCCGGCCTTCTTGTCTGCCAGATACTTGGGGCAGTTGCACTTCCAGTGGCCAGTCCCCTTACAATAGTAGCACTCGGAAAATCAGACTTAGGTCCAACTCGGGGTTTCTTTTCAGGCGCGGCAACAGGCTTGCCGCCCTTACTTCCCTTCCGTTTTCCCATCTTATCTTTCTTGTAACCAGTGTTCCTATTGATCATCAACACTTGATGTTCCTTTTTGATCTCCACTTCTGCAGTTTTAAGCATTGACAGAAGCTCGGGGAGAGACTTCTTCATGCCTTGCATATTATAGTTCATCACGAAGATCTTATAGCTAGGTGGCAGAGACTGCAGAACACGATGGATGCCTAAGTCAATGGGAATCGATATTCCCAAGGACACAAGATTATCAGCGTAACCCGACATCTTGAGTACATGCTCACTAACGGAGCTGTGCTCTTCCATCATGCAGCTAAAGAACTTTTCTGAAGCGTTGTAGCTCTCTACAGCAGCATGTGTGTCGAAAATCATTTTCAACTCACCCATTGTATCAAATGCATTGCCGTTTTCGAAACGCTTTCGAAGTTCCGGCTCTAGCCCATACAACATGCCGCAATGAACTAAGTTGTGGTCCTCCTGACGAGTCTGATAGACATTCTTCTCCTTGTCAGGGGCATCATCTAAAGGTGGGGGGCCTAACGGCGCTTCTAGCACATATTGCTTTTGTGCAGCAGAGAGGAGAATCCTCAAATTCATGGCCCATTCGGTAAAGTTGCTACCGTTCGTTGCTAGTTTCTCTTTCTCCATGAACACATTGAAATTAAAAGCAGGTGGTGCCATCTACAACAGAATTTGTAAAGTTTAGACTAAGTGTATGATAGATTGAGTTCAACTAATCTATATTACGAATGAACTCCCACTCAAAAACGACATCCCTCATGCCTTTTTGGTGATTACATGAACTAAATCCACTACACCAAGTACGATCATCACGTGAGTCGGTATAGCTTCAAAGGCGAGCATCAAATGGGCATCATATCAACTATATGACTCATGCTTAACCTTTCGGTCCGTGTTCCGAGGCCATGTCTGTACATGCTAGGCTCGCCAAGTTAGAACCTTAGTATTCGCGTGTGTAACTGTCTTACACCCGAAATATGGTCGTGGATCCAAGAACACCCGATCATCACGTGATGTCTTGGAGCGACGAAAACATAATCGGTGCATACTAAAGGAAGAACACATTCTTATCTTGATATTTAAATGAGGGATCATCTTATTATGCTAACAAAGCGCTAAACAAGCAATATAAGATGCTATCAAACATCATATGTTTATTAGTGAAATGATATGGTTCCCGCAGATGATCTCTATCATGTGCATCGTGGTATGATCACTATCATACCTATATGTGTAAATCCAAGGTCTATGGATTTTACACGCTATGTGTGTTGTAAGAGTATCATCTCATACTTCTACTTACAACACTACCATATCATAACACTAGCCCAGCAACAATCTAAACTAGACGCCTCTAATTTATCCATTGCAAGTTTTACGTGGCTTAGGGCTTTCGAGATAGAACCGTTCTTACCTACGAACATGAACCACAACAAGGATAATCAAATTGTTGACAACTCGCTTGCAAAATAGATATTGACTATAGTAGGAGAGACAGACACCCGCTAGCCACTTATGCAAACTAGTTGCATGTCAAGCGTGGAACAGGTCTCATGTGCGAGGACATGTAAAGTTTGTCCGGGCCGCTTCATCCCACTATGCCACCAATATCCAAAATTACAACAAAGGAGCAACAACATGATCATCATCGCCCACATACTCATATGTGTACTACCCGTGTAAAGTATCTACGCATAGATCTGGCTCTGATACCACTGTAGGGTTCGCAGCATAGAAAACAAAAATTTTCCTACGATGTGAACTAAATACCAAGATCTATCTACTAGATACAAACAACGGGAGGATGTATATCCGTAGAGAACATACCCTTGAAGACCGACAAAGCTTAACGAGTTCAACTCGTGGTTGATGTACACGATCTCTTGCCGATCTCAAGATCGAGAGGAAGTCCTAGCGCCGCAAATCAGCAGCGCATCCGTGCTCGCACACACGTTCGAGGCACCGAGCAACCTCCGCCTCCTCGCTCCAGAGATGCAGCGGAAGCACAACTCTTTCTTGCCGAATAGCCACCGGGAACATGTATCTCGCTAGTCCGAGACCATGGGGAATAAATTCTAGAGGGGGAGAGAGATCCTTCACGAGGAGGTGTGTGAGACAAGTGAGGAGGGGGGCTCCTTTTATAGGAGGAGGGGGGAACCCCAAGGGGGTGGCCGGCGCATGGGGCTGCCCCTTGCCCTCCCCTCTTCATGTGGGTGGACACTCCACTCACAAATCTCCTTTAAAATCCCTCCACTCAAAAGTCCACTCAAATTCCCATTAAATTTCCACCAAATTTAATGCAAACTCTCATTAACTAAAACTCTTTTATTTTATTCAGAATTTTGTCAATTACTTTAATGACAAACATTCACAAATAACCCCTTGCTAGAATTCTATTTCACATGCATAACCACTTTATGCAATTTCACCCGAAAACCTGTTTCGGTATCTAGTGAAATAAATTCCTGCGCTTGTTCATTCTTTCGGCATGAAACATTTGCTCCAATTGGATGTCGGTGTCTCTTAAGTGTGTCACCCTACGGTTCGTGAATAATGCGGACATGATCGAGAACCCTCTCGGATCAATAATCAGAAGCGGGATCTGGAGACCCATACCGACTCCTACACATTCAACGATGACTTTCTTGTGATCGTCGGAACCTTTTACGCTAGCATCTTAATCCCTTTGTTTCACGATATATTACATGTCCGAGATTCGATCATCGGTATCTCCATACCTAGCTTGATCTCGTTACCGACATGCACTCTTTTCTCGTTCCTGTGATATAACATTCTAGTGATCAAATCACTTGCTTGCAAGCTAATCAATGTGATATCACCGAGAGGGCCCAGAGTATATCTATCCGTCATCGGGATGAACAAATTCCACTCTCGATCCATGAGCCTCAACATAACACTTTATTAGTTCTGAATCCATCTTTATAATCACCCTGTTACGGTGTGACGTTTGATGTTATCAAGAAACTCTTCCGGTGTTAGTGATTGACATGATCTCATGGTCTAAGGATTAGGATCACTTCGTAAGTTGTTATAGCAATATAAACTCAATGACTTTGATCGTAATGCTATACTTCGGATGAATGTTCATCACACCATTACACTAATGTTGTAATCCTGTTATTAACAACATCCAATGTCCATGATCAGGAAACCTTGATCATCTTGTTAATCAACGAGCTAGTTTATGAGAGAGGCATAACTAGGAACTTTCTGTTTGTTTATTAAACACACATGTATTAACGTTTCCGTATTAATACAATTATAGCATGAAAAATAAACATCTATCATATACTTGGAATACACATAATAAACACTTTATTATTGCCTCTCAGGGCATATTCCCTTCAAACAGAGGTCCTCCGCACAGATTGGGTGGCAAATCCTGTACTTGTCCCTAAAAAGAACACTATTGATTTAAGGATGTGTGTTGATTATACCGCTTTGAACAAGGCATGCCCAAAAGACACGTTCCCTGTGCCAAGATTCGATCAAGTTATCGACTCAACGGCAGGGTTGAAATTACTCTATTTTCTCGACGCATATTCCGGATATTACCAAATACCGATGAAAGAGTCAGATCAAATTAAGACGTCTGTTAGACCCCTCCTTTATAAAGGATAGGATCCCTGTGATTGCAATGCTTGTCCCTGGATCAATGCTAGCATCCACAGTTTAAGATGAAGTACACAGATACAAAGGTCGTTTATTACATTCATTCCAGAGATAAAAACATAGTCTTTTACAACTCATGGCCATAGGCCTAATACAAGAGTTTTAAGGAACAAGTAAATAAACACAAGTCTTCATCTTCATGTGCCACAGGCAAGCATGTTGAGTGTAGACTCATGACTCCTATTCATCATCGGAGTAACCTGCAACATCACAAGTTACAACCACAGTGGGTCAATACTTTGGAATAGTATTGGCAAGTGATACCTTATTATATTTTAAGTGGACTATATTACTATATGCATTTTGGCTATGTGTAGCTGGGCTTGCTTTGCTTGAAAATAGGTTTTTCCTATTAGTTGAAATCACTAAGTTTTTCTTTATCAAAACATTCCCAAGGAACCACCAATAGACATTGAGGTCCTTCACCCTTGTTCACCCACCAATTTTTATTTAGAAGTTGGAGTGATGAGATTCTTGTAGCTTCCATGTCTTGATGCTCAAAGTGTCCATTTCCTTGGACAAGGCTAAGTACTTAGGTTTTCCATCTGCAGAGGTTGTGCACTTTCCCCACCAGACTTGGTTTCCCAAGACAGGACCTTTCAGAAGCTTTTCCTTAGTCAAATGGACGCGTTCCATCCTATCATCCCATCTACCACCAACTGTCCAAGTGACTAAGTTCTAGCAACCTATATGATCATGGCAGAGCCCATATTGCCAAGTGGTTGCACTGTAAGCTTTCTCAACACTTGGCCTCCAAATCCCTTTGTGCCTGGGTGGCTTACCACAAGTGAGATACACAACCCAAGTCCATGGCCTTGTGTAACCACTCAACATAACCCATACTTTCCATTCCACCCAGGAGGTTCATTTGACTTAGTGGTTTTATTAGAAAAGTATAAGTCTCTTGACTTAGAATATTTTCTTTATAGTATGAGTAGTTTTTCACCAACCCTTGTTTTGCTATAAGCTAGGCTAAGCAAAGTATGACAACATATCTTAGGGATGATTCCTTAGCAAATCTACTAGACTACATAGGATTTCCCCATCTTTTACATTAGACAAAAATAGCGTGCAACACTATAAAAAAATATCTAATGCCAGTTCAAAATATATATAGGACAAATTTATTCATGTAAATATCACTTGCCTTGGTAGTGGGGAGAGTAGCACTCTTCACAATCACAATCACTAGCAAAATCTACACAAGAAACAATAGCACACAATTACACACAAATATATACAACCAAAAATAATATGAATGCATGCATGCAAGAACTTACTAAGTGGTGATTTTTGAAAATTCTTCCAAGTATGCTCATGGGTACAGAAACTTAACATGTCACAAGTTTGCCAACTAAATTTATTTGGCCCCATTTTAATTTACCAAATTAAATCTATACCTAAATTAGCCTAAAACTTGTCCCACAAATAAAATCATTTTATCTATTACTATATGCTAAACAAATTGGATATTCAGAAAGGCCTTGTTTCACTGAATCCAACGGTATAAAGTTTGCAAAAATCCAACGTGGCATTCAAAAGTTATAAGCATTTGAAGTTTGAAACTAAATCTGGTTTTTAAATCTGTTTTTAGATCTAACCTAGCCACGCGTCATGTTTTTATTCGCCCATACCGGTTCGCACCGGATCACCCTTCTGTGCCGTTGGATCTAATTAACGCTGCACGGCTCAGATCGCGTACCTCTTCGGTTTAAGTGAATCTATCCTAGCGCTGCGATGCAGATCCAACGGTCCACATCATCAAGCCAGAAACGGGCGGCGCTGGCGGTGCTAACTGGCGGCGGCGCGTCTGACTACGGCGGCGCCGGCGTTCTACATCGTCCGCGAGAGGGAGAGGGGTATTACCAGGTTCGCCGGAGGCTGCTGAAGCTCGTCGTGGTGCTGGCTTGCGGAGGGGTGCTCGGAGATGGGCTCTAGATCTCGTCGGAGTTGCGTCTGGCGTCGGGTGGGTGTTGTCGGAGTCGTTGCCGAAGTTTTGCGTCGCCTAAGCGCGAACCAATGGGTTTAGAAGATGCGCAGGACAACTGCGAACACGCTCGGGTGAATAAGAAAGCAAGGGGCGCTCGAAACTTACTGAGATTGCTCGCCGGAGTTGGGGTGGTCGTCGGGTGCCTACGGCGTCAAGCGAACACGTCGACCTGGGGCAATACAGGATGCTCTGTTGTGGTTAGAAGGTGCGCGGGAGGTTTACTAAGCGTCTCGAACAAACCAGAGGGAAAGGGGCGCTCGAGGCTCACCTGAATCGGTCGCCGGAGTTGCTCTGTCTGCGGTGGTTTTGTGTGAATCGGGGGCAGCCTGGGGGCGTGAGTGTGCGATTGACTGGGGGAAAATGATCGTGGGGAGGTGGGGATCTTATAGCCGGTGCCTCGACAGGAAACGCCTGCGTTTAATTGCCCAATTAAGCCGCGCCATCACCGGCAGTCACTGCAGCTGCGACGTGGTCGCGGGTGAGTTTTGGGGAAGACGATGACAGCGTGTCCAGGGTCCACTCGTCAGCGATGTGCGCGAAGTGAGTGTGGGGTCTGGCTGTCAGCGGCTCAGTGTGTGCGCTCGCGCGTGAGAGGAGAAAAAGGAAATCCCCGGGTGGGCTTGCTGGGCTCGATTGGTTGCTGGGCCAGATACCTGGCGCCTGGCCCTTTTCTTTTGTTTGTTTCTTTTCTTTTTCTATTTCTATTTTCTGGAATGATTTTTGATATGAATTCAAATCCTTTTGAATCCAAACTGTTCTGGGAATTTTTGCAGGGTTTTGTGGATTCAAAAACAGTCATTTTAACTAAGTGTTTACCATGCAAGGCTTGGTCAAGCTTGGTTTTCAAAGTAAACAGAGATTTGCTCTAGTTTGTAAATATTTCAAAAAGATTTTGAAACCATTCCCAAATTTGAAAACTTGGGTAAAAGCTTCACCTAAACTTTCCATCAATGGAGTCAAGTGAACCAGTATTTAAACTTTCACATTTCAAAGGGTGCTGGTCATTTTGGAATAAAAATGCCCACATGAAATCATAGACCCAACTTCTGTTTCTAAGTGATTTTTGAGAAAACCCTAAATGGATGAATGATGCAAAGATGATATGAATGAGTTTTGAAACTATGATTTTTGGGATGTTACAAATCTAACCCCCTTAAGATGAATCTCGCCCTCGAGATTCGGTTTGGCTAGCAAATAGGTGAGGGTGGTCTTTCCGAAGATCATCTTCTCTTTCCCATGTTGCTTCCTCTTCGGAGTGATGGTTCCATTGCACTTTACAAAACTTGATAGTCTTGGTCCTGGTGACTCTTTCTGCTGTCTCTAGAATCTTGACAGGCTTTTCCTCATAAGTGAGATCACTTTCTAGCTGAACTTCTTCCAAAGGTATGGTATCCTTCAAAGAAGAGTCTTCCATTTCTGGGTGACATTTCTTAAGCTGACTCACATGAAATACGTTATGGACTGCTGATAGAGATTCTGGCAATTCAACTTCATATGCAACTTCTCCCTTGCGACTTAGAATCTTGAATGGCCCAACATATCTTGGTGCCAACTTTCCTTTGACTCCAAATCTTTTCACTCCACGAAGTGGTGATACCCTGAGATAAGCTCTATCCCCAACTTCGTAGGTGACTTCTCTACGCTTAGAATCCGCGTAGCTTTTCTGTCGGGACTGTGCTATTTTCAATCTGTCCTTAACCAATTTGACTTTCTCTTCGGCGTCCTTGATAAGATCAGGTCCAAATAAGCTTCTTTCTCCCACACCATTCCATAATAATGGGGTGGTACATTTCCTTTCGTAGAGTAACTCAAATGGTGCCATTCCAATACTAGATTGATGGCTGTTATTGTAAGAGAACTCCGCGTAAGGCAAACTTTCATCCCAACTTGCTCCATAATCTAGAGCACAGGCCCTCAACATGTCCTCAAGAATTTGGTTGGTCCTCTCTGTTTGTCCATCTGTTTGAGGATGAAAAGCAGTGCTAAACTCCAGTCTCGTTCCTAAGGATTCATGAAGTTGTCTCCAAAAGTGAGATGTGAACTGGGTTCCTCTATCTGACACAATACTCTTTGGCACACCGTGAAGGCATACAATCCTGCTCATGTAAATTTTTGCTAACTTGGCACTTGTATAAGTTGTCTTCACGGGTATAAAATGAGCCACTTTTGTTAGGCGATCCACTACTACCCATATGGAATCATACCCTGATCTGGTCCTTGGTAATCCGGTAATGAAATCCATACCGATATTCTCCCACTTCCATTCAGGAATAGGCAGTGGTTGAAGTAAACCTGCTGGTTTATGGTGCTCCGCTTTGACTCTGCTACACACGTCACACAAAGCAATGTGTTCGGCGATGTCCCTTTTGAGATTGTTCCACCAAAACCTTTCCTTCATGTCCATGTACATCTTGGTATTTCCCGGGTGAATAGAATACGGAGAGTTGTGACCTTCCTGTAAGATCAGTTTCCGCAATTCTGGGTCTTGTGGAACACATATACGTTTTCCGTGCCATAAAGTACCCTGTTCGTCAACATGAAAACTCTTAGCTTTCCCTAGACCAATATTTACCTTAATCTTTTCAATTTCCTCATCAGTCTTCTGGACTTCTCGGATCTTGTCCAATAGAGTGGGTTGAACATCTAAGGACATGAGATGTCCTTCTGGCACAATCTCCAATCTGAGTTCTTTGAATTGCTTACACAAGTTATCTGGCAATTCCCCTTTGGTAAGGCCATTTACAAATGTCTTATGACTTAGAGCATCCACTACTACATTTGCTTTACCGGGATGGTATTGCAAACTTAAGTCGTAATCCTTGATAAGTTCTAGCCATCTTCTTTGTCTCATGTTGATTTCCTTCTGGGTGAAGATATACTTCAAACTCTTATGATCGGTGAACACTTCACAACGCTTTCCCAAAAGGTAATGTCTCCATGTTTTGAGTGCATGGACGACAGAGGCTAACTCCAAATCATGAGTAGGATAGTTTACCTCATGAGTTTTGAGTTGTCTCGAAGCATAGGCTACGACTTTACCATCTTGCATAAGTACGACACCCAAACCTTGATGAGAAGCATCACAATACACTTGGAAATCCTTTTCCAAATCTGGCAGACATAGAACTGGTGCTGTTACAAGTCTCTTCTTCAATTCTTGAAAACTGACTTCGCAACCTTCAGACCAGGCAAACTTCTTGTCCTTCTTTAGCAATTCTGTCATAGGCTTAGCAACTTTCGAGAAATTTTCAATGAACCTTCTGTAGTAACCTGCTAAGCCGAGGAAACTACGAACTTCTTTCACATTCTTAGGTGATTCCCATTCTGTCACAGCTGAAACCTTAGCAGGATCAACTGCCACACCATCTTTTGTCATCACATGACCAAGAAAACCAACTTCCTCTAACCAGAACTCACACTTGCTGAATTTGGCATATAGTTTATGTTCCCTTAGTTTCTCAAGTATCAAGCGTAAGTGTCTCTCATGCTCTTCCTTGCTCTTGGAGTAGACCAAGATGTCATCGATGAAAACGACAACGAACTTGTCAAGGAATTCCATGAACACCTTGTTCATCATATTCATGAAGTATGCCGGAGCGTTGGTTAATCCAAAAGGCATCACAGTATACTCATACAATCCATACCTTGTGGTGAATGCTGTTTTTGGTATGTCTTGCTCTCGTATCTTGAGTTGAAAATAACCTGACCGAAGATCAATCTTCGAGAATACACATGCTCCTTATAGCTGATCAAATAAGTCGTTGATTCTTGGTAAAGGATACTTGTTCTTGATGGTAACTTCGTTGAGAGAACGGTAGTCAATACATAATCTTTGGGTCCTATCCTTCTTCTCCACGAACAACACTGGGGATCCCCAAGATGAAGAACTTGGTTGAATAAACCCTTTCTGTAACTGTTCACTTAGTTGTTTCTTGAGCTCTTTCAATTCATCCACAGACATTTTGTATGGTCTCTTAGCTATTGGTCCTGATCCTGGCACCAAATCTATCAGAAACTCCACATCTCTATCCGGTGGCATTCCTGGTAATTCCTCCGGAAACACATCCGGATATTCACATACTATTGGTACGCCGTCCATGCTAACCCCCTTAAGAGAATTTAACTTACCTCCTTTGGATTCAAAGTTTGACTTGAATTTTATCCTTTTACCTTCGGGGGTTGTGAGTGTAACTGTACGATTGGCACAATCTAGTACTCCTTCATGTTTAGCCATCCAATCCATTCCCAAAATTACATCTAGTCCTTGGGAATCCAGAATTATTAGGTTCACTGGAAACTTATATTTTCCAAACTCTATGACTAAGTCATGACAACCCGAGTTTACTATCATTTCTCCCCCCGGAGAACTTACTCTTATAGGGCACCCAATGGTTTCTACTGGCAGTTCATTTCTTTCAACAAATGCCTTTGATATGAACGAATGAGATGCACCGGTATCAAAGAGTACAAATGCTGAAATAGAATTGAGTCTGAACTTACCAGCCACGGCATCAGGTTCCTCATAGACCTCCTCCACATTGATGTGGTTAACCTGTCCTTTCTGGAAAGGATTCGGCTTGTTAGGTCCTTCCACCTTCTTTTCGGGGCACTCATTTGCATAGTGTCCCATCTTCTTGCATTTGAAGCATTCAACCTGACTGATGTCCTTTTTAGGAGGTTGGCCTCCACTTCCACTACCATTTCCACTATAGTGGCTCTTATGTCCACCCTTGTGGTTCTTGTACTTGTCCTTGTCATGACTGCGGTGATGCTTGTTGTCATGACGGTTGTGCTTGCTGAATTTCCCATGTTTATGGGATCCTGAGCTGCCACTGTCATCATAGTGAGATCGTTTGTGAGACGATCCCGAGCTGTGCTTGTCGGAGTGTTTCCTCTTTCTACTCTCGACTTGCTTCATTTTACTTTCCAAAATAGCAGCCTTGTCACACAACGACTGATAAGTTGGAACATATGCCACAGACAACTGTAGGTTCAGCTCATCATTCAAACCCTCCAAGAACTTTTCCTTTCTCTTGGCACCTGTATCAACCTCATCCGGTGCATAGCGCGCCAGATTGTTGAACTCTTCTATGTATTCTGCCACGCTGCGGTGGCGCTGTTTCAGGTTGTGAAACTCCTTCTTTTTCAGACTCATTATCCCTGATGAGATATGAGCCGTGCGAAAACCATCTTCAAAGATAGCCCAAGTCACTTCATCAATAGGAGTGGTGATTTGGAAGTTGTCCCACCAGGTGGCGGCTGGTCCTTCCAACAGATGTGCTGCAAACCTGACCTTTTCAGCATCCGTGCAGCCCACGGTCACTAAGTCTTTGTTCACAGAACGTAACCAGTCATTGGCTACCATGGGATCAGTTGTTCCCGAAAACTTTGCTGGCCTCAGACGCAGAAATCTGGTGAGCATATCAAAACCCGGAGGGTTGTTGTTGTTGTTGTTGTTATTGTTGTTGTTGTTGTTGTTGTTGTTGTTGTTGGGGTCGTTGTTGTTGTTGTTGTTGTTATTCTGGTTTTGGATGAATGTTGTCATCATTTGCATAAGCTGCGTTTGTGCATTCATCATTTGTTGCATTTCCGGGGTGATGTTGTTGGGGTTGGGGTTTGCGCGACGGGGAGGCATCTGTGGTTTGTTCAAATAGATAAGAATGAGATACCCATAGATGTTTCATGCACAATACATCATAAGCAAACACATATCAAGCAACATAAGAATAAAAGTTCAACAACCACCTAATAAGCTCATGAAGTAAAACACACAAGTGGCAAGCCATCCACATGTCGGATGGTCCAATAATAAGTTTCACAATAACAATATGAATATGAAAACGAGTAATCAAGTCTACTCATCAGCGTCAATCTCCTCCTCGACGAAGGTAAGACCCGCGTTCTCCATCGCGGTCTTGTTCTCCTCAATCGTAGTGGTCAAGGAATCGACCTTGGCCTTGAGAGCCCTCTTCTGGGAGCGAAGCCTCTCAATGACCATCTGCTGCTGCTCAAGCTCGAAGTCCTTGGATTTCAGTTCCTTGGTCATGTCCCGGATTTTCTTGTTCCTGTCCTGGACGCGTTTCTCCTGACTCTTGAACTTGCGATCCTGAGCCTCGAACTTCTTCTCCATTTCCTTGATCATCTCATCCTGCTGTGCGAAAAGCTTGTCCTTCTCGCGTAGCTGCACCTGAAGCTCGTCATTGCCAAGCATGACGTTCGTCCTATCCGTATCTACGTGCCTGAGAAGAGTCTCTAAGTCCTGAAGATAGAGGCGTATCGGCTCTGCAGTGCTCCTCGAGTCGTCCTCAAAGTCGATGGAATCTCCATCAACATCACGCCTTCCGAAGGCGTGGAAGTGAGTGCCCCTAACCTGTCGGGAGTGACGGCCTAACAGTCGTCCTATAAGGTCCTGCATGACTACCTCCATGCCTCTCTCCCTGTCGTCGTGCATCAGCTTGAAGACGATGGCCTCCGTAGTAGGCTCAGTCTGGCGTCCGGGCTGGCTCACCTTGAAGCCCCAGAGGTCCTTCCTCTCGAACTTGGTGAGTGGGTACACCGTGATGGTAGGAAGAGGTAGATCGAGTAGAGTGGTAAGCTCAAATACGGGGTCCGAAACGAGTAACCTGGAACTCCTCAACAGTGCTGACGGCAATAGGCATCTATTTATAAAATTGAAAAGTTAGAACAACACTATTTAAAATGAACACAAAACAACCATCTCATACATAACCATGGAACACAATTTCACACAAGTCATGCTTACACAAATCCATTACATCAAACAAGATCCAACTTATTTAAGGTATCATTTTGGAAAATAAGGTGATAAATGGTGGTCCAACTAATGAAGTGTCCTTACAATCCAATCTCACGGGATCTATTATTAAACACAATGTTCCTAGAGGCAATCCACCAATCTTGCTCTCTTGACTCTATCACTAAGTCTATAACATCTCCCCTTATTTCTTGGTTGGTGTCTTCCAACTCTTGAGTAAGCTCCTTTTCTTTCTCTAAGTCCTTTTGGAGGTTGAGCATTCTGCACTTGACTCTAGCACTTAGTTCTTTGATAGTCCTCCAAGCTGCATCCCTGGCTGACTCAAAGAATGTGGTGTGCATTGTAGTATTGGTGTACATGCAGAATCCCCTTTCTTTGTGGTTGTCTTCCTTGTTTTTGTACAAGTGAAGTTGCACCCACCAATATTCCACTCCTTCATCCATCACTGGAAAGCCCTTGTACACGGCTTCACCATGTGCATCCATTGCCTCCATGAGATCCTTGAGAACATTGGGAAACTCAGTTTCACATTCCAAGGTCATGGTCATGAGTGGTCCCTTCTTCACGGCTTCATTGATGGAGTTCATCTACAAAGGAAGTTGGAAGAGATTAGAAAAGTTTTACGAGAAGAATAGACAAGTGTAGAAGTAGTTGAAAAACTTTTTCCTTAGTGGTTTTCCAATCCTAGGGTCATAATCCTACAGGCAACACAGTGCTCTGATACCATCTGTTAGACCCCTCCTTTATAAAGGATAGGATCCCTGTGATTGCAATGCTAGTCCCTGGATCAATGCTAGCATCCACAGTTTAAGATGAAGTACACAGATACAAAGGTCGTTTATTACATTCATTCCAGAGATAAAAACATAGTCTTTTACAACTCATGGCCATAGGCCTAATACAAGAGTTTTAAGGAACAAGTAAATAAACACAAGTCTTCATCTTCATGTGCCACAGGCAAGCATGTTGAGTGTAGACTCATGACTCCTATTCATCATCGGAGTAACCTGCAACATCACAAGTTACAGCCACAGTGGGTCAATACTTTGGAATAGTATTGGCAAGTGATACCTTATTATATTTTAAGTGGACTATATTACTATATGCATTTTGGCTATGTGTAGCTGGGCTTACTTTGCTTGAAAATAGGTTTTTCCTATTAGTTGAAATCACTAAGTTTTTCTTTATCAAAACATTCCCAAGGAACCACCAATAGACATTGAGGTCCTTCACCCTTGTTCACCCACCAATTTTTATTTAGAAGTTGGAGTGATGAGATTCTTGTAGCTTCCATGTCTTGATGCTCAAAGTGTCCATTTCCTTGGACAAGGCTAAGTACTTAGGTTTTCCATCTGCAGAGGTTGTGCACTTTCCCCACCAGACTTGGTTTCCCAAGACAGGACCTTTCAGAAGCTTTTCCTTAGTCAAATGGACGCGTTCCATCCTATCATCCCATCTACCACCAACTGTCCAAGTGACTAAGTTCTAGCAACCTATATGATCATGGCAGAGCCCATATTGCCAAGTGGTTGCACTGTAAGCTTTCTCAACACTTGGCCTCCAAATCCCTTTGTGCCTAGGTGGCTTACCACAAGTGAGATACACAACCCAAGTCCATGGCCTTGTGTAACCACTCAACATAACCCATACTTTCCATTCCACCCAGGAGGTTCATTTGACTTAGTGGTTTTATTAGAAAAGTATAAGTCTCTTGACTTAGAATATTTTCTTTATAGTATGAGTAGTTTTTCACCAACCCTTGTTTTGCTATAAGCTAGGCTAAGCAAAGTATGACAACATATCTTAGGGATGATTCCTTAGCAAATCTACTAGACTACATAGGATTTCCCCATCTTTTACATTAGACAAAAATAGCATGCAACACTATAACAAAATATCTAATGCCAGTTCAAAATATATATAGGACAAATTTATTCATGTAAATATCACTTGCCTTGGTAGTGGGGAGAGTAGCACTCTTCACAATCACAATCACTAGCAAAATCTACACAAGAAACAATAGCACACAATTACACACAAATATATACAACCAAAAATAATATGAATGCATGCATGCAAGAACTTACTAAGTGGTGATTTTTGAAAATTCTTCCAAGTATGCTCATGGGTATAGAAACTTAACATGTCACAAGTTTGCCAACTAAATTTATTTGGCCCCATTTTAATTTACCAAATTAAATCTATACCTAAATTAGCCTAAAACTTGTCCCACAAATAAAATCATTTTATCTATTACTATATGCTAAACAAATTGGATATTCAGAAAGGCCTTGTTTCACTGAATCCAACGGTATAAAGTTTGCAAAAATCCAACGTGGCATTCAAAAGTTATAAGCATTTGAAGTTTGAAACTAAATCTGGTTTTTAAATATGTTTTTAGATCTAACCTAGCCACGCGTCATGTTTTTATTCGCCCGTACCGGTTCGCACCGGATCACCCTTCTGTGCCGTTGGATCTAACTAACGCTGCACGGCTCAGATCGCGTACCTCTTCGGTTTAAGTGAATCTATCCTAGCGCTGCGATGCAGATCCAACGGTCCACATCATCAAGCCAGAAACGGGCGGCGCTGGCGGTGCTAACTGGCGGCGGCGCGTCTGACTACGGTGGCGCCGGCGTTCTACATCGTCCGCGAGAGGGAGAGGGGTATTACCAGGTTCGCCGGAGGCTGCTGAAGCTCGTTGTGGTGCTGGCTTGCGGAGGGGCGCTCGGAGATGGGCTCTAGATCTCGTCGGAGTTGCGTCTGGCGTCGGGTGGGTGTTGTCGGAGTCGTTGCCGAAGTTCTGCGTCGCCTAAGCGCGAACCAATGGGTTTAGAAGATGCGCAGGACAACTGCGAACACGCTCGGGTGAATAAGAAAGCAAGGGGCGCTCGAAACTTACTGAGATTGCTCGCCGGAGTTGGGGTGGTCGTCGGGTGCCTACGGCGTCAAGCGAACACGTCGACCTGGGGCAATACAGGATGCTCTGTTGTGGTTAGAAGGTGCGCGGGAGGTTTACTAAGCGTCTCGAACAAACCAGAGGGAAAGGGGCGCTCGAGGCTCACCTGAATCGGTCGCCGGAGTTGCTCTGTCTGCGGTGGTTTTGTGTGAATCGGGGGCAGCCTGGGGGCGTGAGTGTGCGATTGACTGGGGGAAAATGATCGTGGGGAGGTGGGGATCTTATAGCCGGTGCCTCGACAGGAAACGCCTGCGTTTAATTGCCCAATTAAGCCGCGCCATCACCGGCAGTCACTGCAGCTGCGACGTGGTCGCGGGCGAGTTTTGGGGAAGACGATGACAGCGTGTCCAGGGTCCACTCGTCAGCGATGTGCGCGAAGTGAGTGTGGGGTCTGGCTGTCAGCGGCTCAGTGTGTGCGCTCGCGCGTGAGAGGAGAAAAAGGAAATCCCCGGGTGGGCTTGCTGGGCTCGATTGGTTGCTGGGCCAGATACCTGGCGCCTGGCCCTTTTCTTTTGTTTGTTTCTTTTCTTTTTCTATTTCTATTTTCTGGAATGATTTTTGATATGAATTCAAATCCTTTTGAATCCAAACTGTTCTGGGAATTTTTGCAGGGTTTTGTGGATTCAAAAACAGTCATTTTAACTAAGTGTTTACCATGCAAGGCTTGGTCAAGCTTGGTTTTCAAAGTAAACAGAGATTTGCTCTAGTTTGTAAATATTTGAAAAAGATTTTGAAACCATTCCCAAATTTGAAAACTTGGGTAAAAGCTTCACCTAAACTTTCCATCAATGGAGTCAAGTGAACCAGTATTTAAACTTTCACATTTCAAAGGGTGCTGGTCATTTTGGAATAAAAATGCCCACATGAAATCATAGACCCAACTTCTGTTTCTAAGTGATTTTTGAGAAAACCCTAAATGGATGAATGATGCAAAGATGATATGAATGAGTTTTGAAACTATGATTTTTGGGATGTTACAAATCTAACCCCCTTAAGATGAATCTCGCCCTCGAGATTCGGTTTGGCTAGCAAATAGGTGAGGGTGGTCTTTCCGAAGATCATCTTCTCTTTCCCATGTTGCTTCCTCTTCGGAGTGATGGTTCCATTGCACTTTACAAAACTTGATAGTCTTGGTCCTGGTGACTCTTTCTGCTGTCTCTAGAATCTTGACAGGCTTTTCCTCATAAGTGAGATCACTTTCTAGCTGAACTTCTTCCAAAGGTATGGTATCCTTCAAAGAAGAGTCTTCCATTTCTGGGTGACATTTCTTAAGCTGACTCACATGAAATACGTTATGGACTGCTGATAGAGATTCTGGCAATTCAACTTCATATGCAACTTCTCCCTTGCGACTTAGAATCTTGAATGGCCCAACATATCTTGGTGCCAACTTTCCTTTGACTCCAAATCTTTTCACTCCACGAAGTGGTGATACCCTGAGATAAGCTCTATCCCCAACTTCGTAGGTGACTTCTCTACGCTTAGAATCCGCGTAGCTTTTCTGTCGGGACTGTGCTATTTTCAATCTGTCCTTAACCAATTTGACTTTCTCTTCGGCGTCCTTGATAAGATCAGGTCCAAATAAGCTTCTTTCTCCCACACCATTCCATAATAATGGGGTGGTACATTTCCTTTCGTAGAGTAACTCAAATGGTGCCATTCCAATACTAGATTGATGGCTGTTATTGTAAGAGAACTCCGCGTAAGGCAAACTTTCATCCCAACTTGCTCCATAATCTAGAGCACAGGCCCTCAACATGTCCTCAAGAATTTGGTTGGTCCTCTCTGTTTGTCCATCTGTTTGAGGATGAAAAGCAGTGCTAAACTCCAGTCTCGTTCCTAAGGATTCATGAAGTTGTCTCCAAAAGTGAGATGTGAACTGGGTTCCTCTATCTGACACAATACTCTTTGGCACACCGTGAAGGCATACAATCCTGCTCATGTAAATTTTTGCTAACTTGGCACTTGTATAAGTTGTCTTCACGGGTATAAAATGAGCCACTTTTGTTAGGCGATCCACTACTACCCATATGGAATCATACCCTGATCTGGTCCTTGGTAATCCGGTAATGAAATCCATACCGATATTCTCCCACTTCCATTCAGGAATAGGCAGTGGTTGAAGTAAACCTGCTGGTTTATGGTGCTCCGCTTTGACTCTGCTACACACGTCACACAAAGCAATGTGTTCGGCGATGTCCCTTTTGAGATTGTTCCACCAAAACCTTTCCTTCATGTCCATGTACATCTTGGTATTTCCCGGGTGAATAGAATACGGAGAGTTGTGACCTTCCTGTAAGATCAGTTTCCGCAATTCTGGGTCTTGTGGAACACATATACGTTTTCCGTGCCATAAAGTACCCTGTTCGTCAACATGAAAACTCTTAGCTTTCCCTAGACCAATATTTACCTTAATCTTTTCAATTTCCTCATCAGTCTTCTGGACTTCTCGGATCTTGTCCAATAGAGTGGGTTGAACATCTAAGGACATGAGATGTCCTTCTGGCACAATCTCCAATCTGAGTTCTTTGAATTGCTTACACAAGTTATCTGGCAATTCCCCTTTGGTAAGGCCATTTACAAATGTCTTATGACTTAGAGCATCCACTACTACATTTGCTTTACCGGGATGGTATTGCAAACTTAAGTCGTAATCCTTGATAAGTTCTAGCCATCTTCTTTGTCTCATGTTGATTTCCTTCTGGGTGAAGATATACTTCAAACTCTTATGATCGGTGAACACTTCACAACGCTTTCCCAAAAGGTAATGTCTCCATGTTTTGAGTGCATGGACGACAGAGGCTAACTCCAAATCATGAGTAGGATAGTTTACATCATGAGTTTTGAGTTGTCTCGAAGCATAGGCTACGACTTTACCATCTTGCATAAGTACGACACCCAAACCTTGATGAGAAGCATCACAATACACTTGGAAATCCTTTTCCAAATCTGGCAGACATAGAACTGGTGCTGTTACAAGTCTCTTCTTCAATTCTTGAAAACTGACTTCGCAACCTTCAGACCAGGCAAACTTCTTGTCCTTCTTTAGCAATTCTGTCATAGGCTTAGCAACTTTCGAGAAATTTTCAATGAACCTTCTGTAGTAACCTGCTAAGCCGAGGAAACTACGAACTTCTTTCACATTCTTAGGTGATTCCCATTCTGTCACAGCTGAAACCTTAGCAGGATCAACTGCCACACCATCTTTTGTCATCACATGACCAAGAAAACCAACTTCCTCTAACCAGAACTCACACTTGCTGAATTTGGCATATAGTTTATGTTCCCTTAGTTTCTCAAGTATCAAGCGTAAGTGTCTCTCATGCTCTTCCTTGCTCTTGGAGTAGACCAAGATGTCATCGATGAAAACGACAACGAACTTGTCAAGGAATTCCATGAACACCTTGTTCATCATATTCATGAAGTATGCCGGAGCGTTGGTTAATCCAAAAGGCATCACAGTATACTCATACAATCCATACCTTGTGGTGAATGCTGTTTTTGGTATGTCTTGCTCTCGTATCTTGAGTTGAAAATAACCTGACCGAAGATCAATCTTCGAGAATACACATGCTCCTTATAGCTGATCAAATAAGTCGTTGATTCTTGGTAAAGGATACTTGTTCTTGATGGTAACTTCGTTGAGAGAACGGTAGTCAATACATAATCTTTGGGTCCTATCCTTCTTCTCCACGAACAACACTGGGGATCCCCAAGATGAAGAACTTGGTTGAATAAACCCTTTCTGTAACTGTTCACTTAGTTGTTTCTTGAGCTCTTTCAATTCATCCACAGACATTTTGTATGGTCTCTTAGCTATTGGTCCTGATCCTGGCACCAAATCTATCAGAAACTCCACATCTCTATCCGGTGGCATTCCTGGTAATTCCTCCGGAAACACATCCGGATATTCACATACTATTGGTACGCCGTCCATGCTAACCCCCTTAAGAGAATTTAACTTACCTCCTTTGGATTCAAAGTTTGACTTGAATTTTATCCTTTTACCTTCGGGGGTTGTGAGTGTAACTGTACGATTGGCACAATCTAGTACTCCTTCATGTTTAGCCATCCAATCCATTCCCAAAATTACATCTAGTCCTTGGGAATCCAGAATTATTAGGTTCACTGGAAACTTATATTTTCCAAACTCTATGACTAAGTCATGACAACCCGAGTTTACTATCATTTCTCCCCCCGGAGAACTTACTCTTATAGGGCACCCAATGGTTTCTACTGGCAGTTCATTTCTTTCAACAAATGCCTTTGATATGAACGAATGAGATGCACCGGTATCAAAGAGTACAAATGCTGAAATAGAATTGAGTCTGAACTTACCAGCCACGGCATCAGGTTCCTCATAGACCTCCTCCACATTGATGTGGTTAACCTGTCCTTTCTGGAAAGGATTCGGCTTGTTAGGTCCTTCCACCTTCTTTTCGGGGCACTCATTTGCATAGTGTCCCATCTTCTTGCATTTGAAGCATTCAACCTGACTGATGTCCTTTTTAGGAGGTTGGCCTCCACTTCCACTACCATTTCCACTATAGTGGCTCTTATGTCCACCCTTGTGGTTCTTGTACTTGTCCTTGTCATGACTGCGGTGATGCTTGTTGTCATGACGGTTGTGCTTGCTGAATTTCCCATGTTTATGGGATCCTGAGCTGCCACTGTCATCATAGTGAGATCGTTTGTGAGACGATCCCGAGCTGTGCTTGTCGGAGTGTTTCCTCTTTCTACTCTCGACTTGCTTCATTTTACTTTCCAAAATAGCAGCCTTGTCACACAACGACTGATAAGTTGGAACATATGCCACAGACAACTGTAGGTTCAGCTCATCATTCAAACCCTCCAAGAACTTTTCCTTTCTCTTGGCATCTGTATCAACCTCATCCGGTGCATAGCGCGCCAGATTGTTGAACTCTTCTATGTATTCTGCCACGCTGCGGTGGCGCTGTTTCAGGTTGTGAAACTCCTTCTTTTTCAGACTCATTATCCCTGATGAGATATGAGCCGTGCGAAAACCATCTTCAAAGATAGCCCAAGTCACTTCATCAATAGGAGTGGTGATTTGGAAGTTGTCCCACCAGGT
Organism: Avena sativa; assembly: GCA_916181665.1. Taxonomy (NCBI): domain Eukaryota; kingdom Viridiplantae; phylum Streptophyta; class Magnoliopsida; order Poales; family Poaceae; genus Avena; species Avena sativa. The sequence continues at coordinate 56,249,392 of OV702300.1, forward strand.
GGCGGCTGGTCCTTCCAACAGATGTGCTGCAAACCTGACCTTTTCAGCATCCGTGCAGCCCACGGTCACTAAGTCTTTGTTCACAGAACGTAACCAGTCATTGGCTACCATGGGATCAGTTGTTCCCGAAAACTTTGCTGGCCTCAGACGCAGAAATCTGGTGAGCATATCAAAACCCGGAGGGTTGTTGTTGTTGTTGTTGTTATTGTTGTTGTTGTTGTTGTTGTTGTTGTTGTTGGGGTCGTTGTTGTTGTTGTTGTTGTTATTCTGGTTTTGGATGAATGTTGTCATCATTTGCATAAGCTGCGTTTGTGCATTCATCATTTGTTGCATTTCCGGGGTGATGTTGTTGGGGTTGGGGTTTGCGCGACGGGGAGGCATCTGTGGTTTGTTCAAATAGATAAGAATGAGATACCCATAGATGTTTCATGCACAATACATCATAAGCAAACACATATCAAGCAACATAAGAATAAAAGTTCAACAACCACCTAATAAGCTCATGAAGTAAAACACACAAGTGGCAAGCCATCCACATGTCGGATGGTCCAATAATAAGTTTCACAATAACAATATGAATATGAAAACGAGTAATCAAGTCTACTCATCAGCGTCAATCTCCTCCTCGACGAAGGTAAGACCCGCGTTCTCCATCGCGGTCTTGTTCTCCTCAATCGTAGTGGTCAAGGAATCGACCTTGGCCTTGAGAGCCCTCTTCTGGGAGCGAAGCCTCTCAATGACCATCTGCTGCTGCTCAAGCTCGAAGTCCTTGGATTTCAGTTCCTTGGTCATGTCCCGGATTTTCTTGTTCCTGTCCTGGACGCGTTTCTCCTGACTCTTGAACTTGCGATCCTGAGCCTCGAACTTCTTCTCCATTTCCTTGATCATCTCATCCTGCTGTGCGAAAAGCTTGTCCTTCTCGCGTAGCTGCACCTGAAGCTCGTCATTGCCAAGCATGACGTTCGTCCTATCCGTATCTACGTGCCTGAGAAGAGTCTCTAAGTCCTGAAGATAGAGGCGTATCGGCTCTGCAGTGCTCCTCGAGTCGTCCTCAAAGTCGATGGAATCTCCATCAACATCACGCCTTCCGAAGGCGTGGAAGTGAGTGCCCCTAACCTGTCGGGAGTGACGGCCTAACAGTCGTCCTATCAGGTCCTGCATGACTACCTCCATGCCTCTCTCCCTGTCGTCGTGCATCAGCTTGAAGACGATGGCCTCCGTAGTAGGCTCAGTCTGGCGTCCGGGCTGGCTCACCTTGAAGCCCCAGAGGTCCTTCCTCTCGAACTTGGTGAGTGGGTACACCGTGATGGTAGGAAGAGGTAGATCGAGTAGAGTGGTAAGCTCAAATACGGGGTCCGAAACGAGTAACCTGGAACTCCTCAACAGTGCTGACGGCAATAGGCATCTATTTATAAAATTGAAAAGTTAGAACAACACTATTTAAAATGAACACAAAACAACCATCTCATACATAACCATGGAACACAATTTCACACAAGTCATGCTTACACAAATCCATTACATCAAACAAGATCCAACTTATTTAAGGTATCATTTTGGAAAATAAGGTGATAAATGGTGGTCCAACTAATGAAGTGTCCTTACAATCCAATCTCACGGGATCTATTATTAAACACAATGTTCCTAGAGGCAATCCACCAATCTTGCTCTCTTGACTCTATCACTAAGTCTATAACATCTCCCCTTATTTCTTGGTTGGTGTCTTCCAACTCTTGAGTAAGCTCCTTTTCTTTCTCTAAGTCCTTTTGGAGGTTGAGCATTCTGCACTTGACTCTAGCACTTAGTTCTTTGATAGTCCTCCAAGCTGCATCCCTGGCTGACTCAAAGAATGTGGTGTGCATTGTAGTATTGGTGTACATGCAGAATCCCCTTTCTTTGTGGTTGTCTTCCTTGTTTTTGTACAAGTGAAGTTGCACCCACCAATATTCCACTCCTTCATCCATCACTGGAAAGCCCTTGTACACGGCTTCACCATGTGCATCCATTGCCTCCATGAGATCCTTGAGAACATTGGGAAACTCAGTTTCACATTCCAAGGTCATGGTCATGAGTGGTCCCTTCTTCACGGCTTCATTGATGGAGTTCATCTACAAAGGAAGTTGGAAGAGATTAGAAAAGTTTTACGAGAAGAATAGACAAGTGTAGAAGTAGTTGAAAAACTTTTTCCTTAGTGGTTTTCCAATCCTAGGGTCATAATCCTACAGGCAACACAGTGCTCTGATACCATCTGTTAGACCCCTCCTTTATAAAGGATAGGATCCCTGTGATTGCAATGCTAGTCCCTGGATCAATGCTAGCATCCACAGTTTAAGATGAAGTACACAGATACAAAGGTCGTTTATTACATTCATTCCAGAGATAAAAACATAGTCTTTTACAACTCATGGCCATAGGCCTAATACAAGAGTTTTAAGGAACAAGTAAATAAACACAAGTCTTCATCTTCATGTGCCACAGGCAAGCATGTTGAGTGTAGACTCATGACTCCTATTCATCATCGGAGTAACCTGCAACATCACAAGTTACAGCCACAGTGGGTCAATACTTTGGAATAGTATTGGCAAGTGATACCTTATTATATTTTAAGTGGACTATATTACTATATGCATTTTGGCTATGTGTAGCTGGGCTTACTTTGCTTGAAAATAGGTTTTTCCTATTAGTTGAAATCACTAAGTTTTTCTTTATCAAAACATTCCCAAGGAACCACCAATAGACATTGAGGTCCTTCACCCTTGTTCACCCACCAATTTTTATTTAGAAGTTGGAGTGATGAGATTCTTGTAGCTTCCATGTCTTGATGCTCAAAGTGTCCATTTCCTTGGACAAGGCTAAGTACTTAGGTTTTCCATCTGCAGAGGTTGTGCACTTTCCCCACCAGACTTGGTTTCCCAAGACAGGACCTTTCAGAAGCTTTTCCTTAGTCAAATGGACGCGTTCCATCCTATCATCCCATCTACCACCAACTGTCCAAGTGACTAAGTTCTAGCAACCTATATGATCATGGCAGAGCCCATATTGCCAAGTGGTTGCACTGTAAGCTTTCTCAACACTTGGCCTCCAAATCCCTTTGTGCCTAGGTGGCTTACCACAAGTGAGATACACAACCCAAGTCCATGGCCTTGTGTAACCACTCAACATAACCCATACTTTCCATTCCACCCAGGAGGTTCATTTGACTTAGTGGTTTTATTAGAAAAGTATAAGTCTCTTGACTTAGAATATTTTCTTTATAGTATGAGTAGTTTTTCACCAACCCTTGTTTTGCTATAAGCTAGGCTAAGCAAAGTATGACAACATATCTTAGGGATGATTCCTTAGCAAATCTACTAGACTACATAGGATTTCCCCATCTTTTACATTAGACAAAAATAGCATGCAACACTATAACAAAATATCTAATGCCAGTTCAAAATATATATAGGACAAATTTATTCATGTAAATATCACTTGCCTTGGTAGTGGGGAGAGTAGCACTCTTCACAATCACAATCACTAGCAAAATCTACACAAGAAACAATAGCACACAATTACACACAAATATATACAACCAAAAATAATATGAATGCATGCATGCAAGAACTTACTAAGTGGTGATTTTTGAAAATTCTTCCAAGTATGCTCATGGGTATAGAAACTTAACATGTCACAAGTTTGCCAACTAAATTTATTTGGCCCCATTTTAATTTACCAAATTAAATCTATACCTAAATTAGCCTAAAACTTGTCCCACAAATAAAATCATTTTATCTATTACTATATGCTAAACAAATTGGATATTCAGAAAGGCCTTGTTTCACTGAATCCAACGGTATAAAGTTTGCAAAAATCCAACGTGGCATTCAAAAGTTATAAGCATTTGAAGTTTGAAACTAAATCTGGTTTTTAAATATGTTTTTAGATCTAACCTAGCCACGCGTCATGTTTTTATTCGCCCGTACCGGTTCGCACCGGATCACCCTTCTGTGCCGTTGGATCTAACTAACGCTGCACGGCTCAGATCGCGTACCTCTTCGGTTTAAGTGAATCTATCCTAGCGCTGCGATGCAGATCCAACGGTCCACATCATCAAGCCAGAAACGGGCGGCGCTGGCGGTGCTAACTGGCGGCGGCGTGTCTGACTACGGTGGCGCCGGCGTTCTACATCGTCCGCGAGAGGGAGAGGGGTATTACCAGGTTCGCCGGAGGCTGCTGAAGCTCGGCGTGGTGCTGGCTTGCGGAGGGGCGCTCGGAGATGGGCTCTAGATCTCGTCGGAGTTGCGTCTGGCGTCGGGTGGGTGTTGTCGGAGTCGTTGCCGAAGTTCTGCGTCGCCTAAGCGCGAACCAATGGGTTTAGAAGATGCGCAGGACAACTGCGAACACGCTCGGGTGAATAAGAAAGCAAGGGGCGCTCGAAACTTACTGAGATTGCTCGCCGGAGTTGGGGTGGTCGTCGGGTGCCTACGGCGTCAAGCGAACACGTCGACCTGGGGCAATACAGGATGCTCTGTTGTGGTCAGAAGGTGCGCGGGAGGTTTACTAAGCGTCTCGAACAAACCAGAGGGAAAGGGGCGCTCGAGGCTCACCTGAATCGGTCGCCGGAGTTGCTCTGTCTGCGGTGGTTTTGTGTGAATCGGGGGCAGCCTGGGGGCGTGAGTGTGCGATTGACTGGGGGAAAATGATCGTGGGGAGGTGGGGATCTTATAGCCGGTGCCTCGACAGGAAACGCCTGCGTTTAATTGCCCAATTAAGCCGCGCCATCACCGGCAGTCACTGCAGCTGCGACGTGGTCGCGGGCGAGTTTTGGGGAAGACGATGACAGCGTGTCCAGGGTCCACTCGTCAGCGATGTGCGCGAAGTGAGTGTGGAGTCTGGCTGTCAGCGGCTCAGTGTGTGCGCTCGCGCGTGAGAGGAGAAAAAGGAAATCCCCGGGTGGGCTTGCTGGGCTCGATTGGTTGCTGGGCCAGATACCTGGCGCCTGGCCCTTTTCTTTTGTTTGTTTCTTTTCTTTTTCTATTTCTATTTTCTGGAATGATTTTTGATATGAATTCAAATCCTTTTGAATCCAAACTGTTCTGGGAATTTTTGCAGGGTTTTGTGGATTCAAAAACAGTCATTTTAACTAAGTGTTTACCATGCAAGGCTTGGTCAAGCTTGGTTTTCAAAGTAAACAGAGATTTGCTCTAGTTTGTAAATATTTGAAAAAGATTTTGAAACCATTTCCAAATTTGAAAACTTGGGTAAAAGCTTCACCTAAACTTTCCATCAATGGAGTCAAGTGAACCAGTATTTAAACTTTCACATTTCAAAGGGTGCTGGTCATTTTGGAATAAAAATGCCCACATGAAATCATAGCCCCAACTTCTGTTTCTAAGTGATTTTTGAGAAAACCCTAAATGGATGAATGATGCAAAGATGATATGAATGAGTTTTGAAACTATGATTTTTGGGATGTTACAACGTCTTTCGTCACTCCTTTCGGAACCTTCTGCTATAAAACTATGCCTTTTGGTTTAAAGAACGCAGGAGCAACATATCAACATACTATGCAACATTGTCTCAATGATCAAATCGGACACAACATCCACATATACATAGACGACATAGAAGTTATGTCCAAAAAAGGGAACTTTAATTTCCAACTTGGAGGAAACATTTGCTAGTCTACAAAAAAGGGAACTTTAATTTCTTTGGAATTCCAGCCAAAAAATTGTTAGGTTCATCATCTCTGAGCGAGGCATAGAGGTGAACCCGAACAAAATCAAGGCTATACTCAACATTACCAGGCCGACTCGCCTGAAGGACGTGCAACATCTCACTGGTTGCATCACAGTAGTGAGTCGGTTCGTCAGCCGACTCGGCGAAAGAGCCGCACCTTTATACAAACTCTTGAAGAAAACCGTCAAGTTTTCCTAGACCCAGGAGCCGACACTGCCCTGCAAAGTTTGAAAGACCTACTTTCAAACCCACCAGTTCTCGCAGCACTAGAACCTCAGGAGCCTATGTTACTCTACATTAAAGCAACCAACAAGGTCATAACTGTGGTAACAGTAGTGGAGCGCGAGGAAGAAGGCCACGAGCATAAGGTGCAGCGTCCAACTTATTACCTGAGTGAGGTCCTAATAGAGTCGAAACAACAATATCCACACCATCAAAAGCTAGCCTATGGAGTGTACTTTGCATCCCGAAAGCTACACCACTATTTTCAAGAGCACAAGATCATAGTGGTGAACACCGCTCCCCTGCGAGATATAATCAATAACCGCGACACCACAAGACGTGTCGCAAAGTGGGGAATAGAGCTTGCAGCTTTCGACATTGAGTACAAGCCGCGTACAACAATCAAGTCCCAAATACTAGCCAACTTTGTTGTTGATTCGACAGAGATGGCAAAAAACACAAGTCCTCCAGATTCGGAATTTTGGACCCTTCACTTTGACGGATCAAAAAGCACGAGGAGGCTCGGGGGCTGGCGTGGTGCTCAAATCACCCCAAGGAGATAAGATATTCTATGTGTTGCAAATACACTTTATGGCAGCCAACATTATTGCTGAGTATGAAGCATTTCTGCATGGAATACGCATGGCCAAACCTATTGGCATAAAAAGACTAATGTGTTACGGAGACTCGGATTTAGTTGCTCAACAAGTATCCGATATCTGCAACGCAAACAAGCACATGGCAGCATACAAATCTGTTGTGGATGAATTATCTAAATCCTTCGAGGGTTTTGAAGTACACCACATCCATCGAGCAGAAAATGAGGAAGTAGATGCTCTATCAAGGATAGGCTCTGCACGGAAACAAGTAGCGGTTGGCGCTTTTTTAGAGCATTTAAGGGTCCCCTCCATAGTCGGAGTTGATGAGGACTATCCGACGAAATCCGAATCACCTTTAATAGCAATTCTGGATGTAATACCCAGATGGACAAAACCCTATCTGGATTTCCTGATAGACGGAAAATTACCCGAAGACGAAGTCTAGAGCCGGCAAATCGTCCGACGAGCAAAAGCCTACACCATAATAAATGGTGAGCTCTATAAGCGGAGTGTTTCTGGCGTTTTTCAGCGATGTATTTCTTCGGAAGGGGTGGAAATCTTACGAGAAATCCACGAAGGCGAGTGTGGTCACCATGTTGCAGCCAGATCCTTAGTGGAAAAAGCTTTTAGACACGGATTCTTTTAGCTTACAGCTAAGGCGGATGCCGACAAACTGGTCAAAATGTGCAAAGGCTGCCAAAAGTACGCCCATCTGGCACATGTTCCAGCTGAACAGCTGCCAACAATCCCTATTACATGTCCATTTGCGGTCTGGGGGCTTGATATGGTAGGGCCGTTTCGTATGGCAAAATATGGATTTACTCACTTACTAGTGATGGTGAATAAATTTACAAAGTGGATTGAGCCTAAACCCGTAACCAGTTGTGATGGATCCACAACCAGAAAGTTTGTTGAGGACGTGATCATCCCATTCGGATATCCGCACGGTATAATTACTGACAGCAGGAGCAATTTTCCATGGGATAACTTGCCGAATTCTTTGAAAACAAGGGATCTGACTCGATATTGCATCAGTCGCGCATCCACAAGCTAATGGACAAGTCGAAAGAACTAACGGTTTTATTTTACAAGGACTCCGACCTCATATCGAGGCACCTCTTTGTCGGGTCGCGGGGGCTTGGGCGAAAGAATTAACGTTTGTGATATGGAGCTTGCGTACAACTCCTAACAGGTCAACTGGATACACTCCTTTCTTCTTGGTCTATGGTGCAGAAGCAGTTCTTGCAAGTGATCTAATTCATCAATCTCCATGAGTCAAAGCATATATCGAAGAAGATGCAGATGTTTCTCGATAAGATAATCTTGATATAATTGAAGAA